>CM055117.1:868966374-870166374 GCA_029206835.1 Rana muscosa
ATCCGTGATACAAAGTAACTGAAACCACACGTGAAACAATATGGGTCATCACATAACTTCTGGAGGGGAAGAGAGGTAGAATACTCTTACCGACACCGGTGGATCTGTGGATTAGGCAGATCGTATGGGCATGAAAAATCTCAGTGGTAGATCCCTTCTGCTTGTCTGAAGGCTGGATCAAAAGTATCCCAGATGACAACTCTCCAGCAGGTTCCCAGACTTGAAAGGAGACTCTTGATTCGACCACAATCCCGGTAGTCCTCAGATAGAACAGGAACAGCTTCCAATACGGAAGTTCTTTCCGAAATTAAAATCGCAACTCGGAGAAAACCTCAACTCAATCGACCAATCATGGAAAAGAAAATGAGGGGAATGCTCCGATAGTGCAGGTCAATGCAGGTTTATTGAAACCATGGCGTCGGGCTTGGTACACCATTCTATTCACTGCCGTTTTAATGATTTTACCTGTATGTGATCACTTTTACTTTGTTGGTTTCAATAAACCTGCATTGACCTGCACTATCGGAGCATTCCCCTCATTTTATTTTCCATGATTGGTCGATTGAGTTGAGGTTTTCTCCGAGTTGCGATTTTAATTCCGGAAAGAATTTCCATATTGGAAGCTGTTCTATCTGAGGACTACCGGGATCGTGGTCGAATCCAGAGTCTCCTTTCAGGTCGGGGAACCTGTTGGAGAGTTGTCATCTGGGATACGTTTGATCCAGCCTTCAGACAAGCAGAAGGGATCTGCCACTGAGATTTTTCATGCCCATACGATCTGCCTAATCCGCAGATCCACCAGTTCCGGTAAGAGTATTCTACCTCTCTTCCCCTCCAGAAGTTATGTGATGACCCATATTGTTTCACGTGTGGTTTCAGTTACTTCATATCACGGATATTTTATGGACACTATGTGGACTCACTTCATTGTCCTTTATTCACATTTATATATATTTTGAGGCCCATTTCCTGGGTCTCCCTTGTCATTTAGCACTACATCTTTATTCACATGAATGTTAGTTTGCCTACAGCTGGTATTAATTTACAGGGTAGTTTGCTAACATTAGTTTTTAAGTAATTTACAAGATGGGCAACCAAGCGGACACAGACTGATTTTGAATGTTTCAGTGTACCGCATTGTAAGGGCAGTTGCCCCATTTCATGATGGCGGTTTCTGGAAATGGGACACTCGGAGTTCAGATCTGGGCGTTCCTTCACTAATTGTAGAGTATAATTGTCGCTGGATCAGCACACTGCCGTGCCCCAGGACAACGTCCTCTGTGACGAAACGGCATAGGGAGGAGCGGCGTGCTGACGTCAGCGCAAATACACGCAAGGTCCTGGAAGGAATGGGCTGCTATTGTGAGCCGACCGGCTTAAACATTTTATACGACACCCTATTTTATTTTCTACACATTGTATGTGCAATTCCTCTTTTTTATCTATATTTAATGTCTTGCTGAATTACGCTATGGGAGCCTTTTTTCATTTCATTATGGGGAGCCACTAACCACGGGCCGCATTGAGGACACCTTGTACAGAGGAGTTGGGATACCTTGCAGATAAGCAGAGAGACCCGGGCTAGGGTGTAAGCCACAGGCGATTTTGATCTCCCTAAAAAGAGATCAATTCATCTGGAAAGCGGCAGTGGATATATTGGTGGAGAAACCCTTTTCTTTCTTAATTCATCACTATTCCTTGGGTGTTTCTTTTCGTTTGAAGTCACGGATATCAAGTTTACAGAGGATTTTATATATGAACTGATGCTTGGAGTATTGCATAACGTTATGAATTTTTATGTCAGATGATTATGGACTCCTATTGGGCATAGAGCCCTATGGAATATATGGTATTCAATTATGAACATTGGAGTGTATTATATTCATTTAGATTTATAAGGATTTTTTTTGTATTAGCACCAGGTTGGTATAACATCACCTATAGCGGATTGGGAGCTTTATCAGCTCCCTTTTGATGCTAACTCAGTACATACATACATCCTGTTGACGCATGGGGCGGGTCTATGTATGTTCTTATGTATCATTTCACACAGCACAGCTTATTTTTTAGATTTTTAGAAATATATACTGTGTATATATATATATATATATATATATATATATATATGTAAAACAATAGCAAATGTGTGTCTCTCGTTTTACTCATATATTGAGTCATATATTTTGAGTAGGCTCTGTTTTATCCACAAACACGTTAAAGCTTTGTAGGCCTGCTTCAGATAATGCTATTTTTGTAAGATGCTTACCTCTACCTCAAAGCAGATCTCCAACTTTTTAAGCAACCCTCCACCCCCTGCCCCCTTTTTTTCTAAGGGTTTTTTGGCAAGTCTAATGATGTCACAAGTATTTTCTCTATTATTCTTTGGGGTAACGTGGTAGGTGATCCCATTGAAACATGTTTTCATGATCTGTCAATTGCCCAGGTAAACTGGGGACATCTAGTAGTAAGGAGGACTTACTGCAAGAGAGAGTGGCAAAGTGAAGTCAAAAATAGATTTTTACAAATGTTTTTTTGGTGTTCCTGCAATCTTTAAAGCGGAGGTCCGCCGATTTTTTTTTTTTAAAAGTCATCAGCTACAAATACTGCAGCTGCTGACTTTTAAAACAAGGACACTTACCTGTCCAGGGTGCCCGCGATGTCGGCACCCGAAGCCGGTCTATCCCTCGGCTGTCGGGTGCTGCCGCCGCCATCTTTGGTAAGTTCCCTACTGCGCATGCGCGACTCATGCTGCGCATTCCCACTGGTCCCTGCTTTCTTCTGGGACCTGTGTGTCTCCCAGAAGACAGCGGGGGGCCGAGAAGGTGTCGAAAGTGGCGTAGATACCCACGGGTGGCTGGGGTATCTATGCCCGGAAATGGGAGCAAAATACCTCTATTAGACAGGTATCTGCTCCCCCCTCCCCCCTGAAAGGTGCCAAATGTGACACCGGAGGGGGAGGAGGAACCAGAAAAGTGGAAGTTCCATTTTTGGTTGGAACTCCAGTTTAATGTTAAGAAAAGTACCGTGTCATGAGAGTGCCATGCCATGACAGACTATGTTCCAACTGAGAACTAGGAGACCCATCCCAAGTGTATCCAAACCGAAAAACCAAAATGTAATATATCGCGTTATATACCAGTTCTTAGTGGCTGCATTCGTTACCATTTTTAAGTCTTTTTTTTCATCTTTATTTTAATGACAGTGTCTCTCATGAGAGTTCTGTAAGTGTTGTGCCATGCCAGGCTATGTTCCAACTTAGCAGCTGCAGTTGTTTATTTTTTAGGCCCTTTTTATTTAATTTCACCTGATAATCCTTCAAGTAATACACTTTCTGTCCAAGGGTGACAATGCTCACTCATTGTACTGTGTATATGGAGCAGAAGAATTGTCACCCTAGAGTGCTCTCCTGATTTGGCTTACAAATACCCCTCCTCATCTCTATTGCATAAAAAAAAGGGGATTATGTATTTCACAGAAAAAAAAATTGAGGTTTTAGTTTAGTACCCAGGAAGTTACAAGGACACTGAAACTGGATTTCTACCAGGATCAACAGGTAAATTTCATAGCAGAAAATGTACTTGGCCTAAAAAATCAAATGCAGCACCACACATAAGGACTGGTAAGCTGCAATAGATTTATTTTTTAGTCTAGCTTTAACCTAAAGACTGGGAATCAATCAGTGTGGTTTCTTATATAATGTGATCATCACAATGATGAACAATCGTGACGATCTCTTGCAGACTGGAGAAGTTTTTCTTAAATTCACATAGCAGGATACCTTTCTCATTTTCTGAAGAAGAAAGTGCAGTGCAACAAAACATAAAAGTGTGTAAAAAAATAAAATAAAACGTCAGCTAATAATGAGAAATGTGAACAGGGTATTTATTTAATCACTTTTACCCCCCTTCCTGACCAGGCCATTTTTTTCCGTTACGGCATTGCGTTACTTTAACTGACAATTGCACGGTCGTGCGGCGCTGTACCCAGATAAAATGTATGTCCTTTTTTTCCCACAAATAGAGCTTTTTTTTGGTGGTATTTGATCACTTTTGCGACTTTTATTTCTTGCGCTATAAACAAAAAAAAAAAAAAGAGAATTTTGAAAAAATAAACTATATTTTTTACTTTGTGCTATAAAACATATCCAATAAAAAAATGTAAAAAATCGAATTTCTTCATTAATTTAGGCCAATATGTATTCTGCTACATACTTGTGGTAAGAAAAATCCCAAAAAGCGAATATTGATTGGTTTGCACAAAAGTTATATTGTCTACAAACTATGGGATATATTTTCGGAATTTTTATTTATTTGTATTTTTTTACTAGTAATGGTGGCCATCAGCGACTTATAGCATGACTGCGGACAAATCGGACACCTAACTGACACTTTTAACACTTTTTGGGGACCAGTGACACTAATACAGTTATCAGTGCTAAAAATATGCACTGTCATTGTACTAATGACACTGTCAGGGAAGGGGTTAACATCAGGGGCAATCAAAGGGTTAAATGCGTCCCTAGGGAGTGCTTGCTGACTGTGTGTGTGTGTGTGTGGGGGGGGGGGTGTTTGTGCTTGTACTGTGGGATGGCAGAGATCCATTTTTCTGCTTAGCAGAAACACAAGATCACTGCCTTTCCTTGTCACAGAACTGCAATCTGCCTTGTTTACATAGGCAGATCACAGTTCTGCCTGTGCCTCGAATGACCAGCGGGTCCTGGTGGACATCTCGTCCGCCATACCCGCTGATTGGCTCCCGCTGTGTCCAATAACAACAGGAGCGGCATACGCACCCCAGACCCGAAAGTGCAGAATCACGTACAGGTACTGTTTGTGATTCTGCACAGAGTGGCCACCCTACAACAGTAAAGGTACATAGGGCCGTCCGCATCTGGTTAAAGGGTTGGTTCACCTTTACAAAAAAAAACAGCCTATTTAGGTAAGGGGTGCCTGTAGATAAAAACAAACTGTGCAGCTTTGACTAAAGTTGGATAGTGCACTTGCTATAGGTGTAGGACATTTATGTGCCTCCTGAAGCCTGGCCAAAAAACTCCCAGAGATGGCATCATCGCATCCTACCTTGTTGTTGGGATAATACTAAAGCACTCCCAGCTGATTCAGAATCCCTCACATGTGCTCGCTCTCTCTCACCTGTTCCAGTAACTCGCTCCTGTGATAATGAGGGTGAGCAGTAACATGAGAGAATGTCTTAGCAACATCCTAGCAACAAGGCATTGTTACCCAGGGCTACTGCAACAGGGAAGAGATTGCACATGTGAGAAAGAAGAATTTCTCTTTTTAAATTTCCTCTGTATACTACTGCGGATATCTACGGCACATCAAAGGACATTGTTGCAAATCACCCCCTGGCAAATGATATAATGTGCCACTGCCATGGTGAAATGTTGACTACGGCTATATAAATGGTCCCCCGCTGACTTTAATGCAATTCAAAATTCAAAAATTTGAATATGAGAAATTTTATCAAATTTGAACACCGAAAACTATTGAATCTCAACAGTGTCCTTGAGCACTTAACATAGACATAATAGATTAGAATGAATAATATTTAAACATAGACATAACAGATTAGATTAGATAGCACTTAAACAAAGACATAACAGAAACATAATACATTTTAATATGGGCACAAATCCTTAGCATAGAAGGTAATGAAAGAGAATGATGCATTATAATTGTATCCTTATTAGTAACATAGTAGCTAAAAGTAATCAAAACACTTCTATGCCGTGCCGTTGCAGTGAACTGTGCTTTACACTACAAGAGTGAGTGAACTTTTATTGATGAGCCCTTATTGTTTCACTTGGCTAAAGACACAAAGGACAAAAGTATGCTTCTATTTACAAGAACTCACATTGCTGTGTAAAATAGCTTTTATGCTTTAAGTTATTATTAGTAAAAAGCCTGCATTATACTATAACAAGACTTTCTCAGTCAAATACCCTTCTTCTTTTTAATGAATGTAGTTTAATCTTGTGAGTGCCATCATGTACAGTACATTGAACAGTCTGAACACGTATGAGAAAGTCGTTTTAAACACCAGGGCCAAAGAAATAAAAACAGATGCAGATTTTCTGAATTTCATTAACATCCATTTAAATTATTAGTGTAGATGATAATACATTCTCTTCGATGCCGTCGCAAAGTTCTAGATTAAAGTTCCAGTAAATCGAATCTACAAGTTACTGTAAGGAGATTGTGTAATGGTTTTATACATTTTATACATATGTTCTTTTTTTTTTTATTTTATGGTCAGAAATAAAAATACAAATATGAAAAAATATGTTTCTTTGTTTTGTCAGATAAATACAAAATGTTGTCTTTACATTCCTTAGTAAATCAACCTCTAAAGCAGGCCACTTATCGAAAATTTGCCATTCCAGCAGGGTCCCACTGAATTTCCATCAGTGTGTGGGCTCCCCTGCTTGACAGAAGTCAATTATCAGTGTTTTTTGACAGTGGCCCTTGATTGTGTGGATTGAAGGAGGTGTTTTTTTTTGTTCAGCCTGCTGTTGTAAATATACTGCTGTTCACTAAGTCCAGTAGCTCCAGCTGATATTTACACAAATAACTCAGTGAGCTAGATCAGTAATGCATCCCTTATAACTGTCAGGTTTCAATGGGAAAGGTAAGTACTTCTCACTGTGCTCTCACTTTACCTAACTCATTGTGAGAATCCTTTGTCATGTATGATGCTTATTTATTAAAAAATTGTTTAAAATAAATGTTAAAAAATACATTTGACCCAAAACCATTATAGTTTTTCTTTATTCCAGAAGGAATTCTAACATTGTTTACAAATATCAAAATAAAAGTTGAATACCTGCACTTTACTATTGAATACACATTTCAATATGAGGCCATTGTCATAAGCAAATCTTTGGCTAAGAGCTCCTATGTAAAGCCAACATATCTGGACTTACTGTATATTCAGCCAACATACATCTTGGCCTGGGGCAATAGCTCTGTTAGGTTCACACTATCGTGTGTTGGGAACACACGCACAATCGCAAACATTCCCTAAACACAGAAAAAATGCACTGCTCTTTCGTAGATGTGTGGGGTTGCCATTAATTCTTAATAGGATCCCCATGCTTCAGCAAAACACCCACAATTTTGTTCACGTAAAACCGCATGGTGCCGCAACAGTGTGACACAATTTTTTCCCTGCGTTTCTGCAGGTAGGGTAGCCCATTAAGGACGCCCTTTGCATAGGCAAAACGCCTAGGGCGGGGCTATCGGTCTATGATGTCATTACACCAAGGTGTTGTTTGAGCCTTTTTAATCCCAAGATGCTTATGAGTACAGTATATACAGTATGCTTGAAATTAATTAGTAGTTTTTAGCAATATTACGCTATGGTCCTTTGTATTATTTTCTGAACATTATTGTGAAGAATTGCAGTTCCTGGACAGCCAGAAGAGAACCCTGTGGCCATTACATCCTTGAGTGATCTATAGTGGGTGTTTCTTGCATTGTTAATCTCTTATAATTTGGAGATCATGTTTATCTGGTAAGGGAATTCGCACACTTGAGTCCAAGTCGGCTTGGGACTATCTCACGTGGAACTTTGGCACTTGACTTTTATTCAAGATTTTACATTGGCCCCTTGATGGAGACCTGGACATCTATTTTGGGAGTGGACTCACATTATTATAATATTATATATTATGATTTAAATTGAACACAAATTTCTGTGATTTGTCATGTTTTGGTGTTTTTACACACTTTTATTTATGTTGATAGTATTTATATCACTTTATTGTCTAACTCTATCAGTATTTTGGGTTTTTATATCTACAGTAGTGGTTTTGCACACTTTTTATATATTGCAGCCCATTGAAATGAAAAGGCTACCCTACACACAGAACGGAGGTTGCACAGATCTGAACATGTGCTGGGGTTGGTGATTGGTTGATTGGGCATTATGCTGCTGATGGCCAATGCAATATATTTCCACATATAATAAAATGTTTCAGCTCACCCCTCTCCTATTAGAACCGACAAGCTGGGTTTGCTGTTGTCGTGACTTTGCATGTTTGCTGGCACTGTAGTGTACAGTCAACCTGCATTAAATCCATGCTAGGCCAATGGTGGTCAGTTCCATTTCTTCTTCAGAGAATCTGTTTATTTTCTGGTTGTATTAGCATGGTTCAGATTTTCATGTTTCTGATTCTGCATCAGTACATTAACAATGATTCTATACATTTATTATTATTAATTATTATATTAGTGGTTTGACCTTGTACTGTATGTACAAAGTTGATTCAGTTGGTGTTAGAAGCTCTAGTCATGCACATAATAGCAGTTTGAACATTCGGATAATGCTGACAAATTTTCTGCATAGCGACCTTTACATAAACATACATTTTAGTCAAGACCACAGGCTTATTCAGTGTGCAGCCAGCCTTAAAAAAGGATATGGGTTGGGAACACAAAAGTTTCTTGACAGTTGAGGGGCTGACAAAAGGCAGTTGTTTTAGGGGAGCAAAGAGTAAAAATTGAGCTCTGAATGTACGTCAAGCACAAAAAAAAGCAACTTCTAGGGACACTTTTACAATGGTAAAAAGTACAGTGGCGCGTAGTGCAAAATAAGGTCTTCAAATCACTAAAAACTCATAATTCTTTATATTATCTTATGTTTCTAATCTTGCTTATTATTGTTTTATTATACTTTTTCATCAAAATCATTAACGTTTAACATTTTTAATGCAAATCTGTTAGTACCTGAATTTTCCTTCATATTAGCTTCCTAGAATACCCTCTACAGCAGTGGTTCTCAACCTCGGTCCTCAAGTACCCCCAAAAGGCCATGTTTTGAGAATTTCTCTTAGATAAAATAGCTGTCCAAAATTCCAAGTCATTGACTCTGATTTAAAGCACCTGTGCAAGATAAAGGAAAATCTGAAAGCATGGCCTGTTGGGGGGTACTTGAGGACTGAGGTTGATAACCACAGCACTACAGCAGCATTTAGACCGAGAGAAGTTGGAGTAGAATTAGGAGCCAATCACGCTATGCTGCAGTACACTGGTGACAAGGAAAATGTTGCAAGGAATATTCTACTTCATTGTCCATTGTACCAGCTGGGGGGTTTTTCTGATCCAAGTTGTGCTTCCACTGCAATGAAGGTCCAAGATGAGATTTTGCTGCTTTGGAGGGTACCTTAGTTCCAAGACTGACTAAACAGAATTCCATAATATTAAATAGTAAAGCATTTCACATACAGGGAGTCCCTGAGTTATGAACACAATAAGGACTGTAGGTTTGTTCGTAAGTCGAAGTTGTTCGTAAGTTGCAACACTGCATTTGTAAGTGTAACTTCCAGTCGGAACATTGCATTCGTAAGTGCATGGATGTGGCATGTTCCGGGCACTTGTTGTGTTATCTGGGGCATAGTACAGCAGTGTGGGATGTGTCCGGAGGTGCTCAAAAGGTATCCAGGACCAGCGTGGAGCACAAGTGGCCGGCATTTGAGGCCGTTCGTAAGTAGGAGTCGTTCGTAACTCGGGTGTTCGTAACTCGGGGACTCCCTGTATGTATCTGCCTGCCTGGAGGGCTTGTGCACAGCGTGTCTGTTGATCTGCATTTTTCTTTACACCACCATATGTATGGTGTTAACAGGTCACATAGAAAACAATTGATCTTTTTTAGTGATGTTAAAGGATGACTAGCATAAAAACTATTGTTTCCTGACAACTGTATGTGGGGAACACATTAAATGATAGCATGTTTGTTTTATGAATTCCCTTTACTCTTTCTAATGGCTTTATTTATAATTTGTATCCATGTGTAGATTAAGTTGACCAGCAAAAGTTACAGTGAGAGGTGTTGGAACAAACTCTAACACTGTTTTTGAGAAGTTGCAGCAACAATTTTTTTTATATTGTACAGGACTCCAGGAATGAGTCCTGGAAGGCAGGTATGTTTCCCCACTGTTTGGGTTGTGGTTCCTTTAAGGGGGACAATTTTAATACAGTTTTGGAGTACTCAGAGATTCTCACCCACACAGGTTGAGGGGTTTCGGTTGGAAAAGAGTAAACTGACTTAGTGTTTCCAAGATTGGTGAGTCCTTATACTGTATGGGATCTGGACTTTAGAGGCTCAGAGAGACTATGAGTGAGAAACTCTGATTACAGGGACTGAAAGGAATAATCCACCTGCAAGGAAGACTTAAAAAGGAAGGAGAAATAGCCAGCAGATGTCTATGAGGCGGAGCGTGAGGCAGGACACACTTGGGACACTTGGTGGACTGCTGTGATTGAAACCCTGTTAAGTGGCTGGTGACCCGGGTTTGAACCCCTGAGGCAGGCAGAGATATAACCTTGTTAGACGACAAGTTTTAAGCGAGTTATATATTGAGACAATTGCCATTATTGTTTAGCTTGCTGGATCTGGCATAGGGACACCTTGGACACATTCAGCTGCCATTGTGCTCTGCTGGGCTTCTGGTGTGTCCTTGCCCCTTTACAGAGAAAACAGGCTTCATTCAAGCATACCTTTCCTCAATATATCCTTTGCTATATGGGCTTCAATATGGAGGATCTCATAGATTAGAGTTTCGTTTTTGTGGTTCTGTGGAAAGCAGACACAGGCGGTGGACATGTGCAGTGGTAAATAAAAGTAAAAATTTAATTATATACTGTATGTTTGTTCTAGTTATTCTTACTAGATATACCGGTATGTAGGGTCCGGGCCTACTAGATGAAAACCTATTATAATTATATCAGAAACTAGCCTAATTACCCAGAGAGCTTAACAGCTTGTTCTATATCTGTAGATTTGCTTTATTACTTGTTCGGTTTTTGAGGGGGAGTACACAGGGAGGCTGGCTCACAGGTGGTTAGTAGTGATGAGCCGAACACCCCCGGGTTCGGTTCGCACCAGAAGTGCACCTGGACTGGACAAAATTTTGCCTATGATAACAGAACAGTGCTAGGCACTTTCACCCCTTGCATCCTATTTTCAAGCTACACACAAGACCCAAACTTCTCTCCCAAGTTACAAATAGTGATGAGCCGAACACCCCCGGGTTCGGTTCGCACCAGAACCCGCGAACGGACCGAAAGTTCGCACGAACTTTAGAACCCTATTAAATACAATGGATGCGAACGTTTGAAATCTAAAGTGCTAATTATAACGACTATTATGCATGTTATTGTCCTAAAAAGGGTTTGGGAACCGGGTTCTGCACCAGGGGACATGTATCAATGCAAAAAGAAGTTTTAAAAACGGCAGTTTTTCTGGAGCAGTCATTTTAATGATGCATAAAGTGAAAAAAAAAAGTCAAATATTCCTTTAAATATCGTACCTGGGGGGTGTCTAAAGTATGCCTGTGAAGTGCCACGTGTTTCCCGTGTTTAGAACTGTCCCTGCACAAAATTACATTTCTAAAGGAAAAAAAGCCATTTAAAACTGCTTGCGGCTTTAATGTAATGTCTGGTACTGGTAATATGGATGAAAATCTTTAAGAAAATGGCATAGCTACCCCATCACACCCCCCCCCTTACCCCAGCCCATTACCAGCCCCTTTGGGTCTTGTATGGATATTAAGGGGAACCCCGCACACAAAATAAAAAAGGCCCTATATACTCTGAACAGCCGTATACAGGCGGTGCATACAAGACAGGGACTGTAGGTTTGTTCTTATGTAGAATCTGTTTGTAATTTTGAACAGGTACATTGTTTAAGTGTAGCTCCAGCCAAAAAATATATTTTTAAGCTTTTTGGAAAACATAGGGAAGGGTTATCACCCCTGTAACATTTGTTTTGCTGTCTGTGCAGTGTGCACCTGTTCAGAACAGTTCACCTCACTTTCCGTCCTAATGACAAATGTTTTTTGAAAATTTGGGTTTTTTATTGAAACATGAATTGGTGATAAACCATCAGTGGAGAGGAGACACTTTTTTCCCCATATTAACTCTTACAGGAGAGAATTTGCCTTCCTAGGGGTAGATTTCCTCTCACTTCCTATTGTATCCTTCCGTTTGCAAGGAGGAGTCGTTTGTAAGTTGTTTGAAAGTAGGGGCCTGCCGTATATACTCTGCTGAAATTTGCCCCTTACATGTTGGTGTTGCCACAACACTGTGAGCCCTCACAGTTACTCTTGGTGGGCGCATGAATGGGCCCTGCTGTGAATTATTAGATCAAGAATTGTAATTGCATGCCCCTGTTGAACAGGGGCTGAAAACTTGGGCCTTTGGTGGTGGTGGTGGTGGTGTTGACACAACACTGTGAGCCCTCACAGTTACTCTTGGTGGGCGCATGAATGGGCCCTGCTGTGAATTATTAGATCAAGAATTGTAATTACATGCCCCTGTTAAACAGGGGCTGAAAAATTGGGCCTTAGGCACTGGTGCTGGTCCCACGACACTGCAACCTCTCCCAGATACTCTAGTTGGAGTGCAGGAATGAGCCCTGCTTCAAAGCATTGCATAAAAAATTGTAATTACATGCCCCTGTTAAACAGGGGCTGAAAAATTGGGCCTTAGGCACTGGTGCTGGTGCCACAACACTGCAACCCCTCACAGATACTGTACTTGGAGCACAGCAATGAGCCCTGTTGCAAAGTATTGCATCAAAAATTGTAATTACACGCCCCTGTTAAACAGGGGCTGAAAAATTGGGCCTTAGCCACTGGTGCTGGTGCCACGACACTGCAACCTCTCCCAGATACTCTAGTTGGAGTGCAGGAATGAGCCCTGCTGCAAAGCATTGCATAAAAGTTTTTAATTACATGCCCCTGTTAAACAGGGGCTGAAAAATTGGGCCTTAGCCACTGGTGGCGGCACCCAGAAACAAAAATGTTCTTCCAAGCTATCATCGTCAATCGGATCATTGAGGAGGAGGAGGATAGTCAGTCAACATAACAGGACAGTCACTCAGTATCAGTCTTGAAGGGATGTGACATTTGAAAATAAATTAGTCCGTTATATCAGCTTCAGGTGTTTGGTAGCTGGTGGTGATCCAAGACTGGTTCATCTTTATGAAGGTCAGTCGATCAACCGAGTCGGTGGACAGGCGCACCCTGTGATCTGTGACAAATCCTCCAGCAGCACTGAATGTGCGTTCTGAAAGAACGCTGGATGCAGGACAGGCCAGTAGCTCAATTGCATACTGTGCAAGCTCTGGCCAGTGATCCATCCTCAAGACCCAGTAAGCCAGAGGATTTTCGGTGGGGAAGGTGTCCAAGTCTGACCTTGCCCCTAGGTATTCCTGCACCATGTATATCAGACGCTGGCGATGGTTGCTGGAACCGATCATACTTTGGGGCTGCGGACTAAGGAATTGTCTGAACGCATCGGTCAGACGGCCACCTTCCCCACCGCTCCTTCTTTGACTGACCGAAGCCTCAGCAACTCGTTGTCCAGGACCAGGAGTTTGTAACCTCCCAGTCTCTGGGAACGCGTTGCACAGACCTTTCTGCAAGGCCTCCCGGAGTTGTCTCATCCTCTGCTCCCTCTGCGATGGTAAGATAAGGTCAGCAACCTTACCCTTGTACCGTGGATCAAGAAGAGTGGCCAGCCAGTAATGGTCCCTCTCCTTGATCCGAAGAATACGAGGATCCTTCCGCAGACTTTGCAGGATCAGGGAGGCCATGCAGCGTAGGTTAGCTGAGGGATTCGGTCCGGAGTCCTCTGGGTCACTAAGGACGACATGATCCGCAGCCACCTCCTCCCAGCCACGTACAAGTCCACTGGTTTCTTGGGACTGTAAATCATCCCTAAAAGACTGCTGCTGATGATGCCGAGTGCCAGGCTCCACCTCCATACTGACACAATCCTCCTCCTCCTCCTCTTCCTGTGCGATGGGTTGGACAGAAGGAACACTCTCTGGGTAAAGGGGGCCTTGAGAGGCAAGGAAGTCCTCCTCTTCCTGCCTCTGTTCTACCTCAAGTGCCCTGTCCATTATTCCACGCAGCGTATGTTCCAACAGGTGGACAAGAGGTACAGTGTCACTGATGCATGCACTGTCACTGCTCACCATCCTCGTGGCCTCCTCAAATGGTGACAGGACAGTGCATGCATCCCTGATCATGTCCCACTGGCGTGGTGAAAAAAACCTGAGCTCCCCTGACCCTGTCCTGGTGCCGTAGTCGCACAGGTACTCATTGATGGCCCTCTGCTGCGTGTGCAGCCGCTGCAGCATGGCCAAAGTTGAGTTCCACCTGGTGGGCATGTCACATATAAGGCGGTTCTTGGGCAGGTTCAACTCCTTTTGCAGCTCAGCCAGGCGAGCACTGGCATTATAAGATCTGCGGAAATGCACACAGACTTTCCTGGCCTGCCTCAGGACATCCTGTAAGCCCGGGTACCTGCCCAAGAACCGCTGCACCACCAGGTTAAGGACGTGAGCCACACAGGGCACATGGGTCAGTTGTCCCTGTCGGAGGGCGGAGAGGAGGTTGGTGCCATTGTCGCAAACCACCATTCCTGGCTTAAGCTGGCGTGGCGTCAACCACCTCTCGGCCTGCCCCTGCAGAGCAGACAGAACCTCTGCCCCAGTGTGGCTCCTGTCCCCCAAACACAACAGCGCAAGCACGGCATGGCATATTTTTGCCTGCGTACTTGCGTAGCCCCTTGAACGCCTACGGAGCACCGCTGGTTCCGAGGACAAAGCACAGGAAGAGGCCATGGAGGAAGAAGAAAAGGAGGGGGTGGAGGAGAGAGGTGTGTCACAACCAGTAGTAGCATTTTGGAGGCGTGGCGGCGGAACAACCTCCAACACTACTGCACCTTGTCCTGCATCCTTCCCAGCTGCCAAAAGAGTGACCCAATGGGCCGTGAAAGAAAGGTAACGTCCCTGCTTATGCCTGCTGGACCATGAGTCAGCGGTAATGCACCTTACCGCTGACCGCCCTGTCCAGCGAGGCCAAGACATTGCCTTCCGCCGGTAGAGAGCCGGAATCGCCTTCCGTGAGAAAAAGTGGCGTTTGGGAACCTGCCACTGAGGAACCGCACATTGCACAAACTCACGGAAGGGGACTGAGTCTACCAACTGAAAAGGCAGCAGTTGAAGCGCTAGCAATTTAGCCAAGCTAGCATTCAACCGCTGGGCATGTGGATGGCTGGGAGTGAACTTCTTTCGACGGTCCAGCAGCTGGGGCAGGGAAATTTGCCTGCTATAATCGGACGTCGGTGTACTGCTAGCAGAGTGCCCGCAAGTACTTGGCTGTGACACACACCTAATTCTACACCTTGATTCCTCTCAGTGCAGGTTTCAGAGAGGACTGAAGGTATAGTGGGGTTGGAGATCCCAGCTGATGCGGTGCAAGGAGAGGTCCGCTTTGTTCTTTGGTGTGGGTCTTTAAGGTAGGCTTGCCAACGAGCTGCATGGCAGGTCAACATATGTCTGGTCAAGCATGTGGTGCCCAAGCGGCTGATGTTTTGGCCACGCGATATACGCTTGAGACATATGTTGCAAACAGCAGCTGTGCGATCTGAAGCACTCGACTCAAAAAAGGCCCACACCAATGATCTTTTTGAATAACGGGCAGAGGCAGCGCCCTGCACAGGCGGAGCTCTGCGGTGTGATTTCGTCGGTGTGCTGCCCTTACGCTGGCCCCCGAGGGCATCCTGCCTCGTTGGAGATGTGCCTCCTCCTCATCCTCCTCCTCGTCCTCTCTCCTATTAGGCACCCACGTGGAGTCAGTGACCTCATCATCCCCTCCCTCCTCATCACTGGAGCCAATCTGGCAGTATGCTGCAGCTGCTGGAACATGACTGCCAGATTGGTGTCCTTCTTGAGCATCCCCTCTCTCTGCTCTCACGCTACTGCCTTCCTCTAGCTGGGTATCATTATCAGACCCTTCAAAACGCTGGGCATCCTCCTGGAGCATGTACCCAACACTGTGCTCAAACAGTTCGGGGGACTCCTTAGGAGGACATGGTGGGTCTAGGGAAGGAGTGACTGATGATGACATTGATACCAGGGAAGAGGACGCTTTGGCAGCTGCTTTGCCAGTACCCTGAGCCTGTGTGAGAGAAGATGAGGAGGATGAGGAGGGCTTGGTCATCCACTCTACCAAGTCTTCGGCATGATGCGGCTCAACATGTCCAGCTGCCGAAAAGAAGGACAAGCGTGTCCCATGGCCACGTGCTGAAGGCGATGCACCGCGTCCACGACCAGCACTGTTGTCTCTAGACACAGAGCCTGCTTGCCCTCTTTTATTGGCTCCTGACTGTCTGCCTCTCCTTGTTTGCCTTCGAGACATTCTAATGGCCTGCAGGGAGATGGGAAAACCAGCAATAAGGCCTAGCTTCAGGCGTTTTTTTTGCAGGAAGCACACTATGCCCGCTGTAAGTGCTGCAAATGCCTGTTGGTGTAACACACTAGGAAAACACAGCAATAAGGCCTAGCTTCAGGAGTATATTTTGCAGGAATCACACTACACCTGCTGTAAGTGCTGCAAATGCCTGTTGGTGTAACACACCAGGAAAACACAGCAATAAGGCCTAGCTTCAGGAGTATATTTTGCAGGAATCACACTACGCCTGCTGTAAGTGCTGCAAATGCCTGTTGGTGTAACACACCAGGAAAACACAGCAATACGGGCTAGCTTAAGAAGTATATTTTGCAGGAATCACACTACGCCTGCTGTAAGTCCTGCAAATGCCTGTTGGTGTAACACACTAGGAAAACACAGCAATAAGGCCTAGCTTCAGGAGTATATTTTGCAGGAATCACACTACGCCTGCTGTAAGTGCTGCAAATGCCTGTTGGTGTAACACACTAGGAAAACACAGCGATAAGGCCTAGCTTCAGGAGTATATTTTGCAGGAATCACACTACGCCTGCTGTAAGTGCTGCAAATGCCTGTTGGTGTAACACACTAGGAAAACACAGCAATAAGGCCTAGCTTCAGGAGTATATTTTGCAGGAATCACACTACACCTGCTGTAAGTGCTGCAAATGCCTGTTAGTGTAACACACCAGGAAAACACAGCAATAAGGGCTAGCTTCAGGTGTATACTGTGCAGGAGGCTTAGCAACAATGACACTGACACTGACCCCTGCCTATCCTTCTCTCTCCCTGCACACAAGGTTTATCAAAGAATATGACACTGACACTCTCCCTGCCTATCCTTCTCTCTCCCTGCACACAAGGTTTGGTAAAGAATATGACACCGACACTGTCCCCTGCCTATCCTTCTCTCTCCCTGCACACAAGGTTTATCAAAGAATATGACACTGACACTCTCCCTGCCTATCCTTCTCTCTCCCTGCACACAAGGTTTAGCAAAGAATATGACACTGACACTGTCCCCTGCCTATCCTTCTCTCTCCCTGCACACAAGGTTTAGCAAAGAATATGACACTGACACTCTCCCTGCCTATCCTTCTCTCTCCCTGCACACAAGAATAGCACAAAGAATATCAACACTGTCCCAGCCTATCCTTCTCTTTCCCTGCGCCGGAACACACTACACAAGGCCGCCGCGCTGGCGGCCTTTTATAGTGTGGGGTGTGTGCTAAACCCCCTGAGCTATAATTGGCCACAGGCAACCTGCCTGTGGCCAATTATGGCTCTCTTAGCTGCCGGCACTGTGATTGGCCAAGCATGCGGGGTCACAGTGCATGCTTGGCCAATCACAGCGCCGGGATTGCACTGCGATGGCGCAGTGTATTGTGGGCTGTTCGCGTCACTCGAATTTGGCGCGAACGGCCCAAATCGTTCGATGTTCGCCGAACGATCGAACAGCCGATGTTCGAGTCGAACGTATGTTCGACTCGAACACCGAGCTCATCCCTAGTGGTTTGCCCTGCTGGTGTCACATTTGGTTTTCGTCTTGTGGTCTCTCTTTCCCTCTTTGTGCATTTTGGAAACACTGCACTCTATGGTCAGAATATGTATAGGGTTAAAAATTAGATTCTCTTTTTCTCAGATATGCCTGTAATTTTGGCTATTTTGTTTAGAACACTGTTATTACAGAGATCCTCTGGCTCCTGAAAAAGTGGACTATGTCCAGGAAACGTGCCAAGCTACACAACTATGCAGAGAATAATATGGCGTATGATGATCTACTGCAATGTTAACTTATGATCAAGATCTTTCCATACATGTTTATGTATATTTTATACAATGTTTTTGTAAGCAAACAAATGTTTGTTCTTTTATAAAGTAGTTATTAATAAAAGATGTAATATGTTTTGCCTCAAAAGTCCCATTTTGGAATTATTTATACATTTTGATACAGTAAAACCTTGGTTTGAGAGTAACTTGGTTTGAGAGCGTTTTGCAAGATGAGGAAAACATTTTAATACATTTTGACTTGATATACAAGCGATGTCTTGATATACAAGTAGCGTCACATCACAACTGATTATAAAAGAGAAGAGAGGCGCCTCTAAAGCCTCGTACACACAATCGGATATCCTATGGATTCTGATCCGATTGTTTTATTCCATCGGAAATCCGATGAAGCTGACTTCCATCAGTCTTGCCTACACACCATCAGTCAAAAAACCGACCGTTCCAAACGCGGTGACGTAAAACACTCCGATGAGCCGAGAAAAATGAAGTTCAATGCTTCTGAGCATGCGTCGACTTGATTCTGAGCATGCGTGGGTTTTTTATCCGATGGACTTGCCCATAGACGATCGGAATTTGATAAAGGTTTTTGATCCATCGGAAAGATTTAAAATATGTTCTATTTTTTAAAACCGATGGAAAAAAGACCGATGGGTCCCATACACGATCGGTTTGTATGATAAAAAAAGTCCATCGGACTGTTTTCATCGGTAAAACCGATTGTGTGTACAGGGCTTGAGTGTAACAATATGGTTACTGGTTACATTTAATGAAGGTACAGAATTTAGCAAATCACATGGTTTATTAAAACAGACACATCTAAGTATACAGGCTTTCAGGGTAAAGCTGTCCACATAGACCATCCTCCACACCATCATCAAAGTCATGCCCTCCATGCTGTGCACCTCGATTTCAAATCGCTCTACTGCAGGGTAGTCTTCCCGGTCACGATTGCAGACTGACGGGTGAGATCCGGCGGTGCGGAGAATGGTCTATGTGGACAGCTTTACCCCAGATGCCTGCATACTTAGATGTGCCTCTTTTAATCATCAACCATGTGAGTTGCTAAATGTTTTACCTTCATTAAATGTAACCATATTGCTACACTTAGAGGTGCCTCTCTTCTCTTTTAAACACTGTAGCTCCTGCTGGATTTTGCTTCTAATCCCCTTGTGGAGGCTTCCATTTGTGGATGAACATTTTATGGTTACACAACCTATCACATTGCTATAATCTTTTTATATGAACTATGAACTGAAGGACCATTGAATAAATGGTTGTGGAACAAATTATCTGAGTTTCTATTATTTCTTATAGGGAAATTTGCTTTGATTTACAAGTGCTTTGGATTACAAGCATGTTTCCAGGAAAAAATTATGCTCACAATCCAAGGTTTTACTGTAGTACCATTCTGATAGGGATGTGGCACTAATAATTGATAATTTTAAGATTTACTGATTTAGCTGTTTTTGCAGTGCGAACTACAGAAAATCCACATTCCAACAATCCAATTGAATTAAATAGTTCAGTGGGTTTAAGCAGATCAAGAGCATAATGTGTAAATTCCTCTTGATCCGAGGTACGGTCTTAAGCCTAAGTATTATTGAGGTTTTATACAAATGTCTTGAGGTTAAACTGGTGACAAATGCTGCATTACAGAGGCTTTGGATTGATTATTTTACATGAGCCTTCTTACAGCTTTCTCCTAATACACTGCCGTATCGCCGTAGCCTGATCATGTGCTTCTCAAACATATATATTTAGACTTTCAGATAAAGGCATACTGTACATTGGGATTTGTCACTGCTTATGTCCTTTTTGTGAAGGTGGTTGTAGCAATGAAGGATAGAGTCCTGTTTTCAAAGCCTAATAACACAAATCCAAGGTCCCAACTGAAGCAGAGGCTTCATTTTTCCTCCGTTCAAGGATTTCTGAAGCAGTCTGGTCAACAGTTATATTATCGATCCCCTTAATTTTCTTCTAAGTTGATTTTCTACTCTCCACTGGCCATACATGTTTAATCTGATTTGACAGAATTTTTATTTTTGTATTTACTTAAAAGGAAAACAATCCAGTTAGTCAAAGATGTTTTTGTAATTTCAAACAAGGATTCACACCTTTTTATGTGTATTGCCATGTTTTTTTACATGCGCTATCAAAAATGACGTGTTCTCATGCACTGTCATTGATTAATAAGACCTAAAACACATGCTGATGCATGGATAAATGGATAACGCATATTAACGCATTGCACAGATTGTGACCTAGCACATTTTTAAAACTATGATTACAAGTGTACATGTATTGATGTGCATTTTTTTTAGTTAAATTTGTTATTAATTATTTAACCTGTCATAAACTAATGTTAGTCAATTGAATGGTGATCAAATGTTCAACTGAAAAATGGGTGTTTGAAAAAAAATTGTTTCAGACTCATAGACCTTAAAGCGGACCTTCAGTAATTTTTTTAACTTTCCATCTATTAAATCCTCTGCCCTTGTTGTTTTAACTTTGGATAGTAAAACAACAATTTCTGCCAGTAAATACCTTATACAGCCCACTTCCTCTTTCTTGTCTGGTAAAAAGCCTAGGCTTATGACATCATGCACAGCTTTTTCTCTCTCGTTAGAGTTTGCCAGGAAGGGAGGGGGGTGAGTCATAAGAGAGCCAATGAGAGCTGCAGGGCTGGAGGTCTGCCTCTGTGTGTCTGTTTAAATCCAGGAAGTGAACAGGCAGCAGCTTCAGCTGCCCACAGTTAAAATGGCTGCAGCCAGACTTAGTGGAGGGAGATTTCTGCAGCATATTTGGCAAGTACAGAATTACAGTGAGTATATATAAAATAATATGCAAAGTGGTTGGAGGGAAACTTCAGAAGGGCAAAGATGTTATTATTACAAATTATGTAAGCAGACTGCAGTTCCTCTTTAAAGTGTATTTAAAAAAACAAATCAGTTTTTCAGTATGTTTGACATCAAGCCCCATTGTACACATTTTTTTTGTAAGCACATAATTTTCTGTGAATTTGTTGAAAAGTTTCTTACCTGGAGATCCTGCCAGTAACATCACTCCCTGTTGCAGGTTGACAATGCTGATTCACAATTAGTTCTAACAACAGAATTGTAAGCCTGCCCTAGGAGCTCCTTCCATTTGCGGATGGGCTGTCATTCTGATAGACCTGATAGGCAGCAACTGATGAAGTTCACTTGGCATTCTAACAATGCTGCTTTTATTTGCAAAGCAGGGGCTTAGCATTGTCAAAACAAAATAGGGAATAGGGAAGGGGAGGAGAGAGAGGTGCCAAGCCGCCTATAGTGCAGTAAAGTTTATTAGTTAGATTACAATTTGTAAAAGCAAGTATTGCACTCACAGGGCTTCCAGTAGGACAGGCATGTAATGGAAATGAATCTTCAGGGCGAGGGAACACTGGAGTAGATTGCGAGGGTTGTCAGTCTGTATCAACCATGGCTGTGGGAGCCAGGAGGACGCTAGCGGATTCACTCGGTAGCAGGAGAAATCTTCAGCTGTCAGATCTGGGTAATTCCTGGAAGAATTCTATCCAATAGGAACGTGTTTCGGAGGCACCGCCAGGCATCCTTCATCAGCCTCAGAGCCTCCTTCATCAGCCTCCATTACATTAACTGGAAACCCTGTGAGTGCAATACTTGCTTTTACAAATTGTAATCTAACTAATAAACTTTACTGCACTATAGGCGGCTTGGCGCTTCTCTCTCCCACTTTCCCTGCTATTTTGTTTTGAAAGCCGCTGGGTTCCCACACCTTTTGGAAGCAGCCTCACCACCTCTAGCAATTGATGAAAGAGAGTTTCCATATTTATACATGGATTATTTTACATTAACTTTTATTTATTGGGACTACCATTTCTGATTACCAAGATACATTATTTTCAGCCTGCAGGTCTAGCGCTGAGTCTCACACTTTTTGTGTGACGTTTTCTGCTTAGCGTTGTCAGCTTGCAACAGGAAGTGCTGTTAGGCTATGTTCACACTGTTCCGACACGGAAGTTGCACAACTTTGTCCTGCCACTTTATGTCCGACTTCCATGAACGGGATCCGACTTTAAGTCTGGCATTAATCTTGACGGGGAACCCCACAGCAAAATAAAAAAATGGCGTGGGGTCCCCCCAACACTATACCAGAACCTTCAGTCTGGTATGGATCTTGAGGTGGAACCCCACGCCAAAATAAAAAAAAATGGTGTGGGGTCCCCCCCCATAATCCATACCAGACCCAGACCCTTATCTGAGTATACAGCCCAGAAGGTCAGGAAAAGGGGAGAGGAGTGAGCTCCCCCCTCCTGGACCATACCAGGCCTAATGCCATCAACATGGGGACAAGGTGCTTTGGGGTGGGGGGCGCAGAGCCACCCCTGCCCCAAAGCACCCCAATACCAAGCCATGTTGAGGGCATGTGGCCTGGTATTGTCCAGAAGGGGGGGGCGCTCGCTCATCCTCCCCTTTCCTGACCTGCTGGTCTGCATGCTCGGATAAGGATCTGGTATGGATTTTGGAGGGCACCACACTGTTTTTTTTAATTTTAGAATGGGGTTCGCCCTCAAGATCCATGTCAGACAAAAGGATCTGGTATGTTCTTGGGGGGGGCACACTGTTTTTTATTTTTTTGGCGTGGGGTTCCCCCTCAAGATCCATACCAGACTCAAAGGGCCAGGTATAGATCTGGGGGGGGGGATATGCCATGTTTTTTTTGTTGTAATTGTGGCGTGGAGTTCCCCTTCAAGAGCCTCAGGGCACAAGTCGCGTGCCACAAGTCAGATCAGTTAAGATGATGATCTTACTTGGATGCGACTTACATTCAAATCAATGGGCTGAAATTGTGCCCAAGTCCAACCAAAGTAGTGCAGGGAACATTTTCAAAGTCGGACCGACACAAGTCAGACCAGTTAAGATGGCTTTCATAGGGAACCACTGATTTTGACATGTCATGCGACTTGTGTTCTGGAAGTCGGAGCGCATGGTGGACCAGTGTGAACTGTCCCTTACTGCTAGGATCTCCAGGTATGAAACTTTGGAAATAATTCACAAAAAAGATTTGCTTAAAGAATATGTTACCCCAACATTTCATATTCCTTGTATGAGCCTGCTATACCAAGGTATCATTTTCTCTTTGTATTGCTTCCTTTGTGTGAAATACCTGGTGATCCTGCCATTTACTCTGCTTTCCTATTTCAAACTAACCACGTTAGGCATGTGAGCACATCAATCTCAGCGTGGTAAGTTTTCTGGCTGTGCTGGCCAAGACCTGTTCTGACATGCTCCCTCCCTGCACAGCCATTCAACAAAAAGATCAGTGTTCTGCTGTTTCTCCACCTCCACCTCTCCAAGCCCCAGGCTTGTATGGCTAAGAAAAGAGATTATGTGATCACTTATAAAAAACTAAAAATGTAAAAAAAGGATTTATTTTGTTTTTTATATATACTCTAACATTTTGCCTTCCACTTGTATTTTAAAATGAATCGGCTGCTTGACAAGGTAAGGGTTCACATATGCTATAAAAAAAAACAGTAGTGAGTGAGGCATGATGCCAAGCATGCTAAAAAATAAATATGGGGTTTATGTATACGTTAGTCAATGTATTGGTTTATCACATAGTCTATGTAAATCTAAAAGTGAACTGGCTTGCTGCAGACAGCATCATATTTGTCTTGGGTACGGCTTGTCTCTGCGCAAATAACTTTTCTAAAAGAATTACAGTAACAGCAGTGTCTGCAGAAATAAAGGTGAGCCTGGAGAGACCAGGGTTGGTCCTCCTCTGCAGAAATGTTCCAGGTCAAAAACAGAAATCTTAATTCCACAGGCACATCAGGTCCGTGTTAGTGGATGCAGTGGGGAGCCGAGCAGGGCAGGTACTGTGGAAAGTTAATTAGCACCTCTCTGGAGGCTACAGAGGTTACAAGAGAGAACAGAGAGGAGATGGAAATTAATCAGGAGCTTTATTCCTCATGTCTGACTTTTTTTTTTTCTTTAAGTCTTTTACATTTTGCTTGGTTACTTAATTCCCTTCTTGTTTTTTTTCTTGTTTTTTTCTTTTGTGTTCCAGAATGTTAAGAATTTAGAAATAAAGGATACTATAGCAGCTGAAAGGGTGTAATATACTGTATAAAACCAGCTTTATTGTAATCTAATGTTCTGATTCCCAATAAAATAGCCTTCCAATAGGATGGTAATGGGGTGCATATGAACTGGTAATAGAATAGAGACAGTAATAGAATAGAGAAAGATGTCAGCTTCAGCTGGTATGAGGTCACAGCACCCCATAAATAGATCACAGTAAAGATAATTTATCTCTTTTTATTTTAAGGGAACTCGAGCCATGTATTTAAAGTGATTGTAAAGGCTCTTAAAAAAAAAAAAAACATGTTACCTGCTCTGTGCAATATCTTATAATCAATAATCTTGCACAGAGCAGCCCTAATTCTCTTCTTCTGGGATCCCCCACCGGTGCTCCTGGCTCCTCCTGCCTTCTGAGTGCCTCCATAGCAAGCTGCTTGCTATGGGGGCACTTATGCAGGATTGAATCTGAACCCATTGACATGAACAGCGCAGGTCCGCCTCCCCCCCCCCACTCCCTTGTCACTGGCTTGGATTGACGCTGCTAGTACTGTAGATACTGATGTGGCTGCAGTGTGGTAAAATGTATACAATAGGTTGCATTTGGCAGGCAGCACCCACACCAAATGCAACCCATTCAAGTGAATTTGGGTTGCGGTTATGGCACAGTATGTCAGTAGAATGTTTTCTTTAAAAAAAAAAAAAAAAGACATTCAAGAGATGGCAGTATCGCCTCCTTCATGCCTGGCAGCCGTTGATCTACCACAGATTGTTTTTCAAGGGAGCAGTGAAGAACAATACTCATGTAAAGGATCCCTAATAGTTTAAGAGATAAGTATACTCAGCGTAATTCATAAAAGGTGTCATAGGCACCCTACAGAATTCTTTCAAGACACAGCACCGATTCATGTACCTGTCAGAGACTGGACACCTTCCTTCCTCAATGCTCTCCTACCCTCCCTGCCTGGCCACTGCACCCGTTAACTGACAGGTGCATAGCTGGGGAGTTTTGTACTAAGGGTAGGCAGAGTCTAATGGAGAATTGAGAAATTTATTCCCCCATCAGGTCCGCTCTGCTTTTGATTGACAGCACAAGACAGCAGGTTTGAGCCATAGCCGCTATTCAGTCCAATAATGGCTTTCGAATCCTCCCGCTGCTGTGCGCTTTTAATCAAAAGTAAAGTGAACTTGATGGGGAACTACTCTCTCAGGTTCCCTTCAGGCTCTGCCCACCCAGTGACAAATAATTTCCTAAGGCCTTTTCACACTTGGGCGGTGGGTGCGTCGGCCGTTTTTAGCGGCGCTTTATCGACAATTTTTCGGCGCTATTCGCTTTTAACCCCTGCTAGTGGCCAAAAAAGGGTTAAAACCACCCGCTAGTGAGCCGCTCCTCACACTCCAGTGTGAAAGCCCAAGCAGCATCACTAGCAGCAACAAATTCTTAACCGCTTGACCTCCGGAAGCTTTAATCCCCTTCGTTTTTTGCTATTCAGCACTGTGCTACTTTAACTGGCAATTGAGCGATCGTGCAACACTTTACTAAAATTTAATTTTTTATTATTTTTTTTCCACACAATTTTTATTTTTTGCAATATAAATGAAAAAAGGCCAAATATTTAGGGGGAAAAAAAACCCAAAACAATGATTTCTACTTTCTGTTATAAAACATATCCAATAAAAAATAAAAAATTTAATTTCTTCATAAATTTAGGCCAAAATGAAAAAAAATTCTGCTTTGTATCTATGGTAAAAGAAAAAATATCCAAATAAGCGTATAGTAATTGGTTTGTGCAAAAATTCTAGCATTTACAAACTATGGTATATATAGTTGAATTTACGTAGCTATGGACGCTATACTGTAATAGCAGTGATCAGACACTTATAGTGGGACTGTGATAGTGTGGTGGGCAGTAGACATGTGCATTCGTTTTCGTCCGAATGCATTTTCGTCCGAATTTCAGCTATTTTCGTTATCGTTTTAACAAACGAAAACGAAAGCACAGAATCCGAAAACCGAAAGATCCGACATAAACAAATGCTTTATTTTCGTTTTCGTTGCTACAACAGTTCGATATAGATAGGAGATTCGACGTGACGCTGACAATAACAATCTGTGTCTATCGAACCTGTGGTCGAATGTGCCTAACCTTAACTCTATTAGTCCAAGATTATTCTACATAGGAGAGAAAAGATTCAACATTATAGAGAGAAAAGATTCGACATAGGAGAGAAAGATTCGACATAGGAGAGAAAAGATTCGACATAGGAGAGAAAAGATTCGACATAGGAGAGAAAAGATTCGACATAGGAGAGAAAAGATTCGACATTATAGAGAGAAAAGATTCGACATTATAGAGAGAAAAGATTCAACATTATAGAGAGAAAAGATTCGACATAGGAGAGAAAAGATTCGACATAGGAGAGAAAAGATTCGACATAGGAGAGAAAAGATTTGTTATTATAGAGAGAAAAGATTTGACATAGAGAGAAAAGATCACTGCTGGAATTGGGTGGGGGAAGTAAAATAAAAATAAAGTTGATGATGAATGTTATTGGCTGATTGTAACCAAAGAGGAGGAGCAGTAAAATAGCTAGAATGACGAAGATTCGACAAAGCATCGAAAGTTAGAAGATTCGACGGTGCAGCAAAACTGTACGACGCTGCAATCGTACATTTCCGGTCAAATGCATCCGCCCATAGGCTATAGAAGAATTCTAATGTTGGTTGACTAGTAATAGTAATGAATAAATATAATTATTACTAGTCATACAACATTAGAATTCTTCTATAGCTTGTGGGCGGAACATTCGACCGGAAATGTATGATTGCAGCGTCGTACAGTTTCACTGCTCCGTCGAATCTTCTTTGAACATTCGACAGACACCATAAGCCTTCAATGACAGATTCGACCTTAATTAATTAATTAATTAATTAATTCAGATTTTCGGACGAATGCAATTTCTAACGAAAAACGAAATAAATAAAAACGAATTTCGGGAGTAACTAAATAAATGTATTTTTCGGACGAAAACGAAATTCCGAAACGAAATATTTCAGTGTGCACATGTCTAGTGGGCAGTCTGGCGCTAGTTGACGCTGGCTGGGAGGTACATTAACTGACTAACTGACACTGACATCAATAGTGACATTGATACAGTGATCAGTGATAATACTGTACACTGACACTGTGCTATTGACACTGGCTGGGAAGGGGTTAACATCTAGGGACAATCAAAGGGTTAACTGTGTGCCTGAGAATGTGTAATGTGTGCTCCTTTTACTTAACAATCTGGCTGTCTTTTTTCCCGGCTTTGCAGGGGGAAGAAACAGTCAGTTCACTGTTCACAGTACCCAGAGTTCTGTGTTTTTGCAAACACAGAACTCTGTGTGTGATTGGCCACAGTTAATCAGTTGACTTCAGTCAAAATCACTAGCTGAAATCAGCTGCCAAATTCATGCTGTGTCCAATAAAGACACGGGTTGACAGGGGGTGTGCAAACTTGTGCCCCAAACCTAGGAAGAAAGGCCAGAACATACACGTATGTCGCCTGGCCTGCAACTGCTACCCGCAGTACAACTACTGTGGGCGGGCAGGAAGTAGGTAAAGAATTACCGCCAGATCTCAGATTGGGAAACTGGGGTAAATAAGACCAACTGGGAAGCTCTCATGAATGTGACAGCTTCCTGCACAGGTCTGTATCCTCAGCCCCATTTAGCCATTGGACCAAAGATTTTCCAGCAAAAAGCTGAATGTAAACAAAGATGATGCCATTTCCCAAATATGGCAATGCCCATACTTAGACCCCTTTCACACTGAGGCGCTTTGCAGGCGCTATAACGCAAAAAATAGTGCCTGCAAATCGCCCTGAAAGAGCCGCTCCTCACACTCGGACAAACCAATCGTGTATGGGCCCCATCGGTCTTTTTTCCAAACGATAGCAAATTCCGATCATCTGTGGGGAACTCCATCGGACAAAAAACCCACGCATGCTCAGAATCAAGTGGACGCATGCTCAGAAGCATAGAACTTAATTTTTCTTGGCTCGTCTGAGTGTTTTACGTCACGGCGTTTGGGGCGATCGGTTTTTAGACTGATGGTGTGTAGGCAAGACTAATGGAAGTCAGCTTCATCGGATTTCTGATGGAGAAATCCATCGGTTTAAAATCCATAGAAAATCCGATCGTGTGTACAGGGCTTAAAAGTGGTGGAACTACCTGAATTTGCCATACATGTCAGTAATGATAACAGTACTGGTGCAAATGCTTGCCTGAATTAGGCACAGGTAGTTCTTAAAGGAACTGCCACCAAAAACCTGTTGTTAGGGCTGTTTTGAATTACCCTGATGAATCGGTGTAAAAACTGCTACAGGTGACTGTCACTTAATAATAAAAAATGTATATTCTGTATATGTGTTTTTTTTACCACTATCTTAATAAGAAGATAAAACATGGGGCAGGGCAATTTTAATACTCTCCGGACCCATTAATTTCAACTGCTGAGTATTGACTCAAGTTAAAGGGGTTGTAAAGGTTTGTTTTTTTATTTTCTAAATAGGTTCCTTTAAGCTAGTGCATTGTTGGTTCACTTACCTTTTCCTTAGATTTCCCTTTTAAATATTTTTTTTCTTTGTTTTCTTTGTCTGAATTTCTCACTTCCTGTTCCTCCTCAGTAAGCTGTTCAGTAAGCTGTTCTGGCTGACTCCACACCACTCGGATGATGGTGTGGAGTTCAGTGAGGAGAAACAGGAAGTGAGAAATTCAGACAAAGAAAAAAAACATTTAGAAGGTAAATCAAAGGAAAAGGTAAGTGAACCAACAATGCACTAGCTTAAAGGAACCTATTTAAAAAATAAAAAACGAACCTTTACAACCCCTTTAATAACAATTTTCTAATTATCCTATACATGTAAAGTATATGGCTTGGGGTTGCCATTTGGTACACCTAGAAGTTTAATTGTCCTCTTTGCACCCTGTATGATGCATGTCAAGCTCATTGATTACTTTCATCTTGCACTTCCGATGTTTTTTTCCTCACAATCTTTCCTTTCACATTTCTATGTTCCTTTTTAGCTTGACATTTACATGGGTGAATCCTACTGGCTCTTTTGCATAGTTATACTCTGTCAGTCTCTTGTTCTCGCTACCACATTCTCATTTCTTCCATCTATTCTTGAGAAGATCTAGTTGTGAAAACAAGGGAGTTTGACACTTAACTCTTCCATGCTTGAAATCCCTGCCTCAGTCCATTGTAGAGGTGTCTTCAGACAACAATCATTTTAGAGAATGGACAGTACTCAATGCTAATTACATTGTGGCCACAGGGTGAAAACATTGGCTAAGTATTACTGTAAAGTTAATTGGACACTAAACCTATCACTATTAATGAAGCCTAATGAAAGTTTGTTTCCACCTTCTATGAGTGGTCATAGGTGGGCATATCTCAGTCCCAGAATAGCAGTCTTTCCTCATTTATGCCAGGAACAAAATCTCGGTGTCTAATAAAGAAAATGTATTTAGAGGCTCTCCTTATCACATTTTTTAACACATACCTGACCAGATTGTCGCAAAGTATTTTCAAATCTCTCAAACTGCTTGCATGTTCCATGCTACGTTTGGTCATCTTATGTTTGATTTATTTATTTTTTTCATTATTATAATGTATTTATTAGATGCAAATGCATTCCTTAACATTGTAGAATATGAAATAGACACTTTGGTAAAAGAAACAGGACATAACTAGGGTCAAGATATGAAGGAATTGCGGTTGAAAATGCATAAAGTAAGTTTGCGGCTATAGACCTAACTTTCCAAAAACCACCCTATGCATATGGTGACAATGACCTAAATGAATGAATACCTGCAAATAGATCAGATGGAAAAAAATGCAGGTTAGAAAAGGTAATTTTAGGATCACTATGAAGTTCCTCGTGCAGTTCAGAACTTTGATACTGGTATTGAACATCAAGATATTTAAGATTTGAACTTGTGCCCGCATGTCATTCCTGAAGTTATCATAAAGTGTTGAGCCATGTTAGCCCGGATAGTGGAAGAAAATAAAAACATTTAGGCAATACCTTTGCCTTACCTTTTTTGGCTGTAGTGACAAAAAATTCAGGACTGAAATTTTTTCTCAAACAATATTCTAACTTTAAGCCCAGGTTCACGCTGGGCTGCGGGAGTGAAGCCGTGCGAGTTCAGCTGAACTCGCACGATTTCACTCTCGCTGGCAGTCCCGATTTCAGCCGCGATTACAAAGACATCTGTGCAGGTTTCTGCACAGATGTCAATGTAAATCGCGCCCCGAAATCGCAAAAAGTAGTACAGAAACTACTTTTTGAAATCGGTGCAGCGCCGCAGATGCGGCGTTGCACCGATTACAACGGTGCCATTGCCGGCAATTTGCGGCAAATACCGCCGTTTTGAGATGCGATTTGACATGCCAAAGCGCATGTCAAAACGCACCAGTGTGAACCAGGGCTAAATGTGGTTTTCGTTCAGGGAAAAGTCTTACATATTGTATTGCACATTCTAGGCACAAAAGAAACCTGTTTAGTGCATCTGGGATTCCATTAAAGTAGCAGGTCTGGGTGAAATTTTATGGGCTTTCGAACAAAATTAGTTGACTTGATGATAATAAGATCAAATGCTCTCATGAATGATTTTTCACAATTTCTGTACGAACGCTCAAACAAAATTCTACTGGTGTATAGCCAGCTTTAGTCAAGCAGCCAGATTGTTAGGTGAGTGAACACAATAAAGCAAACCTATCAGTAGTAGCAGACAGGTAGAAACAAAAGCTGTCAAACCATACCAGTCTCTGCAGAAGCTCTCAACTCAAAGCTGCCCTGAACCTCCAGCAGTTTCTCCACTTCTGGATCGTGTGGTTTGGGTATGTCTACCCAGGGCTGCTGCTAGAAATCACGGGGCCCCGTACAGGCTACCTGCCGGGCCCCCGCCAATATATCAAAACAAGATTTTCACTAAAAATACACAAATTATCATTAAATCATTATTAGCGGACACAAACATAATACAGAGCCTGTGTGAATTAACCTTTTTTTTAATTGTTTTTATTTTATTTTAAAAATGTATAATTAAAATTTAAATTTTTTACAATTATTTTTTTAACAGGACAGGGAAGCCAACAGTGCCATGGCGGGAGGGGTGCATCACAGTGACAGGGGGGTCAAATGGGGGGGATCAGAAGTCGGCAGAACAAGGAGGGGGATCGGTGCGGGGGAAGCGATTACAGGAACGATGCCCTGTGTCTGTGTCTCTCCCTGCAGCAGCTGAAAGCCAGCGGGAGGGAGAGAAACCGACTTTCAGCAGCTGCAGAGAGCCGCACAGGGTATCTTTCTGTAATTGTACCTCCGCCCGACCACACCCATTACTCCTGCTGTTTGGGCCCACCTGTGTGCCCGGGCCCCCTACAGGAGGACTGGTGTTCCCCCCCTATCAGCAGCCCTGTGTCTACCCCCATCTCCATATCACAATATGATGACCAGTGCCTGACTTAATTGTCAGTAGGCCCTGGTATTTTTATATGCTGCCAGGGGTACATAAAGTTGCTATTTGCACTTTTCGGTTGAGTGGCAACAGGTGAGAATAAGCTTTTTAAAGATGAAAGGTTATCTGTCAGCTACCAGCTGCAGCTGTTAACTTTGTAGACTTTCTATAGACATAGGTCTAGCCTAGCACCAGCCAATACATATGGCGTGGGATAGCATGTGGATGGGCATCTGATGGGCAGACCTTCACCCGTATCCTCAAAAAAAAAAAAAGTGAAAGCACCTTTAAAAACTTTTTTAAACAACAATCTAAAAATACATATTTAACCCGCAGAAGGCAGAGGATTCTCTTTCCAAATTATTTCTTGGAGCCGTTTTTGGCCCTACATAATGACGCCTGTGCAATCAGCATTCTACCCACTCTTTCTACATGCCATCCAGGGGGGAAAAAATTAATGAGTGTCCTGGAGTGATCTTCCTGGAAGGAATTGGTAACATGGTTTCCAATGAGAAATCTGTCAAATCAAATCTATCTCACTAGTGCCTCATTAAACTAGGAAGTTTGATCCAATCATATGTAAGTAAATTAATTTTGTAGATGTAGGGGTTTAGAATGCAGGGGGGGAAGGTTCGCCTTAAGCAGTTGTGTGTTTGAGGAACTAGATTCAGTTTAATCTTGTAATACAAAGTCTGCAGCATGCGGTTCAGTTACTGTGATTATACTGTTCTCATGCATGGGGAAGCCTCCAGAGTATAATTGTTTAAACCATAAAAATTCAATAAAACAGGCCAACACATGTATGTCCACATCAGGCTACATCAGCTACTATTTTACTATACAGACCACCAAGTGAAAGGAGAAATGGTTAAAGTGAAACTACACAGCATCTGAGCACCACAAACCAAATATGCATTTAATTCATTTTTAATTTTCAAAGCAAACTCCCCCATCCATCCATGTCTCCATGCGTTATTTTGCTGATACATCGCTCTGAAAAACACGCCCTAGCATTTGGCCATCTTGAGTAAGGGCAGATGTTTTGTGTAGAATTTACTTCCTGGAAGCCATCTACCCTTAGTTTGGGAATGCAGACAGGAGGGTGTGCTTCGCTGAGAAAACCTCTCCTCCCCTCCTGAAGACTCCTAGAATGCATGACATAATTTTCCTGGAAACCAGAAAGTAACGAAAGAAATACAAAAAATAAAAAAATACTTTTCTATACTAATGCTAGTAGCATAAGGATTAACAATAGTCAATGTTAATTGAGAGCGAGCAGCTCTGCTTTACATTTTTTACATCATCCTGCCCGGCCTATTGTAAGATGGCGGCCGGGCAGGAGCACTGTTCCTTTTGGGAGAATGTCATACAACGTCCTCTCAGGATCGTGCCTCACGCGCTCCCCATGGGCCGCTCTCCCGCACGGTGTCACCCACCGTGTCTACCAGACACGACCGATGACAGATCACTGTACCGGCCCACTGCTGGTACCATGTGACCACTGTGGCCAATCAAAGCAGAACACATGGTATTTGTACACAATGAAAGGCTTTGTTACATGCCTTTCATTGTGTATTATTGTGATGAGCTCTGTGATTGGTCACAGTCATCACATGGTAAAGACAGGGCCAATCACAGCCCATCTGTACCATGTGATTAACTGCAGGCCAATCACAGCTAATCACAATACTAATACTAATACATACACTGTATGTAAAAAAATAAAATAATATAACAAAAAAGGAACAAATTATATATATATTTTTTACAAACTTTGACTAGTCAGTGTCCCTGATTACCCCCACACCAGTTATATGATGACACTGTGTGCTGCTTTGGTGATAGTATGTAACAAAAATTGTGACAAAAAATTACAACTTCAAAAAGCTCACCATGCCTCTTACTAAATACCTTGAACTGTCTACTTTCCAAAAAGGGGTCATTTGCCAAAATGTCCTGGCATTTTCCTGCCTCAAGAAATGAGTTAGGCAGTCAGTACATTAGGATTGTCTACCAGACACGACCGATGACAGATCACTGTACCGGCCCACTGCTGGTACCATGTGACCACTGTGGCCAATCAAAGCAGATCACATGGTATTTGTACACAATGAAAGGCTTTGTTACATGCCTTTCATTGTGTATTATTGTGATGAGCTCTGTGATTGGTCACAGTCATCACATGGTAAAGACAGGGCCAATCACAGCCCATCTGTACCATGTGATTAACTGCAGGCCAATCACAGCTAATCACAATACTAATACTAATACATACGCTGTATGTAAAAAAATAAAATAACATAACAAAAAAGGAAAAAATTCTATATATTTTTTTACATACTTTGACTAGTCAGTGTCCCTGATTACCCCCACACCAGTTATATGATGACACTGTTTGCTGCTTTGGTGATAGTATGTAACAAAAATTGTGACAAAAAATTAAAACTTCAAAAAGCTCACCATGCCTTTTACTAAATACCTTGAACTGTCTACTTTCCAAAAAGGGGTCATTTGCCAAAATGTCCTGGCATTTTCCTGCCTCAAGAAATGAGTTAGGCAGTCAGTACATCAGGATTGATTGATTTTCATATATATATTGTGAGGGGGTTAGCTCGGTAGCGGGTGTGTGTGACCCCCTGGATGGGCTCCCCACACAAAAACAGGCCCAGCAGACGGAGGTTGTGGTTTTCAAGATCAAAAGGTGCGTTTTATTTCTCTATTTACAGTGACAAAAACACAGCAAAGCAAAAAGAAACATAAACAAAATAAACCCTGGTCAGCTTGACCTCTGACTAAACATGCAGGTTTCCTAAACTAACAACTGGGATCAGCCTGGTGCTGTCCTAGTCCCTAAGTCCCTGGTTTAGTAAATGTCCAAACAAATAGCCACACAGGCTTTGTCTCACCGCACAGGGGTTCACTCTCCCTAGACAGTCCACACAGGTCTGGTTCCAGGCATGAGCAAACACCTAATGAAGCTGGGAGTTTTTATAGAGGCCTTAAACGAGCTGACAAGCTTCAGCTGGTCTCATCAACTCCCTGCCTGCACGACGCCCAGCACACTCCCCAGAGGTATGAATCATCCATGAGCCCACTAGCCTCAGCTGGGCTTCATCAACTCTCTCCCTAGTTGTATAAGTCGGCATAAAGCCTGAATCTGGGAGAAATATACCTACCCCCCTGGATGCAACCAGGTGACTTTACCTTCCTGCTGTCACATACCCCCCCCCTCTTGTTTTAACCTTGGGGTTGGAACACCAGCAATCAGGCATTCATGTACTCGAGACAAAGCATCCACATTCCCCATTTGAACGCCAGGGCGATGCTTTACTGTGAAGTTGAATTCCTGTAGGGCCAGGAACCACCTATTTACTCTTCTATTTGTCTCCTTGTTTTGAGCCATCCACTTTAACGGAGCGTGATCCGTAACCATGTCAAAGTGCCTACCTAGCAGATAGTACCGAAGGGAATCTAGAGCCCACTTCACCGCTAAACACTCCTTTTCAACCGTGGCGTAATTTACCTCATGGGACTTCAACTTCCTGCTGAGGTAAATGACTGGGTGCTCTTCCCCGTTCCAGACCTGGGACAATACTGCTCCTAACCCCACATCTGACGCATCACTTTGTACGACAAAGTCTTTAGAGAAGTCGGGTGAGTACAACACTGGCTGGCTACATAAGGCTTGTTTCAAGAATTGGAATGCTGCCTCAGCCTCGGGGGTCCATTTAATCATGACCGACCCTTTCCCTTTCGTCAGGTTGGTTAGGGGCACAGCCTTAGAAGCAAAGTGGGGAATGAAGCGCCGATAATAACCCGCGATTCCCAGAAAGGCTCGTACCTGCTTCTTGCTGTTGGGACGTGGCCAACTCTGGATGGCCTCGACTTTGTTGAGTTGGGGTTTTATTACTCCCCTGCCAATGGTGTACCCAAGATATTTGGCCTCCTCCTGCCCAATGGTACACTTCTTGGGGTTAGCCGTAAACCCCGCTTCCCGGATAGAGTCTAGGACTGCTTGCACTTTTGGCAGATGTGAGGCCCAATCTGTGCTATGGACAATTACGTCATCCAGGTAAGCCGCAGCATACTTCCGATGGGGCCTCAGTATCTGGTCCATTTTCCGCTGGAATGTGGCCGGCGCATTCTGTAACCCGAACGGCATTCTCTTATATTGGAACGCCCCGTCTGGGGTTACAAATGCGGTTTTCTCTTTGGCCGACTTGGCCAGGGGAATTTGCCAATACCCTTTTGTGAGGTCAAGAGTCGTCATGTATCGGGCTGTTCCCAGCCGGTCGATCAACTCATCTATACGTGGCATGGGGTAGGTGTCAAATTTTGTAACTTTGTTCAACTGACGAAAATCGTTACAAAATCGCCAGCTCCCATCCGGTTTAGGCACCAACACAATGGGACTAGACCAATCACTTTGGGACTCCTCTATCACCCCTAAGTTCAGCATTTTCTGTACTTCCTCCCGTATTGCCTCCCGTCGGGCCTCTGGGATCCGATAGGGTTTTAACTTCACCCTTTCACCGGGCGGGGTAATAATATCATGCTCTACCCCAGATGTTTGTCCCGGCAGCTCAGAGAACACCTCCTTGTTGCGAAGCACAAACTCCTTAACCTCCTGTTGTTGGGGTTGTGACAAGGTGGCTGCTATTCCAACCTCCGGAATCACGCAACCCGTTTGAGCTGGTGACCAAGTTTCTGCGACTAGGGACTCTCTATTCCTCCAGGCTTTCAACAGATTAACGTGATAGATCTGTTCGGGCTTTCGCCTTCCTGGTTGTCTGACCTTGTAATTCACTTCGCTCACTTTTTCCATTATCTCGTAGGGGCCTTGCCATTTGGCAAGGAATTTACTTTCAACCGTAGGGACAAGTACCAATATCCTATCCCCCGGGGAAAAGGTACGGGTCTTGGCTCCACGGTTGTACACTCTCTGCTGTGCCAACTGCGCTTGGGCCAAATGTTCCTTCACGATGGGCATTACCTGTGCAATTCGATCTTGCATCAGGGCGACATGCTCAATCACACTCCTGTGGGGAGAACTCTCACTTTCCCAAGTTTCCTTGGCAATATCCAACAGCCCTCTTGGGTGTCTCCCATACAGTAACTCAAAGGGGGAGAATCCCGTAGAGGATTGGGGCACCTCCCTAATAGCAAACATCAAATAAGGAAGTAGACAGTCCCAATCCTTTCCATCTCTATCCACCACTTTCTTCAACATTTGTTTTAGGGTTTTGTTGAATCTTTCAACCAGCCCATCGGTTTGGGGGTGATACACAGACGTACGCAATTGCCTCACTTTGAACAATTTACACAGCTCTTTCATAACCCGGGACATAAAGGGTGTACCTTGGTCCGTAAGCAGTTCTTTACCAATACCAACCCGGCTAAACACAAGAGATAGCTCTTTGGCTATGGTTTTGGCCGAGGTATTTCGGAGAGGGATCGCTTCTGGATAACGGGTGGCATAGTCCATTATAACTAATATGTACTGGTGCCCCCTAGCGGACTTGATTATAGGACCTACCAAATCCATTGCGATCCTCTCAAACGGGACCTCAATGATGGGTAGAGGGACCAGCGGGCTACGGAAATGTGGCATCGGGGCCGACCTCTGACACACAGGGCAGGAGGAACAATAATTTTCTATGTCCTTCATCACCCCAGGCCAATAGAATCTCTGTAATACCCTCTCTCGGGTTTTCTCTGTCCCCAGATGACCTCCAAGAATGTGCCCATGGGCCAACTCCAACACCAACTTCCTGTAAGGTTTGGGCACCACAAGCTGCTCAATGGTTTCTTCTGCCCTTTTTGCCACCCGATACAGTAGGTCCTTCTCTACGCTGAAGTATGGGTAAGTGCAGGTATTATCTGGGTTCACTAACTCGCCATCTATTTCCACTACGTTTTCCCGTGCCTTTATTAGGGCGGGGTCTTTTAACTGTTCTGTGGCAAAATTTTCCCTGTGAACCTCAAGATCAGAAAACTCCACAGACGGTAGGTTTTCGTCTGAGGAGGTGGGCTCCTCTCCAGTTTCTTGAGTCTCGCCTGCCAATACTGACAAGGGAAATTCTGGAGAGTCCTCACCACTCTCAGAGGAGTTCTGGCTATCACCTTCCTGGTACATAGGGGCACCAGTGGGGGGCTCAGGATCATCCCACAGTTCCCAGAACTTCGGAAAATCCCTTCCCACAATGGCATCATGCGGTAATTGAGATACTAACCCCACTGGATGAGAGAGGGTACCTTTGGGGGTCTTGAAACACACTGTAGTCACTGGATACTCTCGGGTGTCCCCATGCACACAAATAACAGCTACCTTGCTATTCCCAGAGACCTCTGTTTTAACTAATTCAGCCTTTATCAGGGTCACAAGGCTACCTGAATCCAGTAATACCACAACATTTCTACCATTAATACACATTTTGCATAAATGTTTCTCAGTTCCCCGAATGGCAGTGCATGCGACTGTCGCACACAGCGACTGACGTCTGTCCGTCAGAAAGTCACATTGCATGGGTTCCTCCACAACCGGGCAATTTGCTGCAATATGTCCCGTTTGCCGGCAGCGGTAGCAAACAATCCTTTTGGCTGCCTCTTGAGCCCCCGACTTCCCAGGCTGTTCTCGCCAAACCCTGGGCAGAGCTCCCACCCTCTCACTCTCTCCACCCTCACCCCTTGGAATCATCTTATCCGCCCCTGGGGATGGTCTGGTCTTAGGGTGGAAAGTCCGAGAGTCTCTGGAAGAGGCCGTCAGGTTCTCTGCAGCCAAGTATCTCTCTACACGATCCACAAGTTTACCGGCCGTTTCTGGGTCTCCATGGCTTACCCACTTTTGAATGGCGGTAGGAAGAGCTCTCAAGAAACGATCCATCACAACACGTTCCACAATCTCCGGTGCGGACAAAGTCTCTGGCTGTAGCCACTTCCTGCTCAGGTGAATGAGATCATACATTTGAGACCTGGGGGGTTTTCCAAGCTGGAAAGTCCAGTTATGCACACGCTGAGCCCGGACAGCCAGGGTGACACCCAGCCTTGCCAATATTTCAGCTTTTAGCATCCCATAGTCTTTTGCTTGGTCAGGCTCTAGGTCATAGTAAGCTTTCTGCGATTCACCAGTTAACAGAGGAGCCACCAGTCCAGCCCACTGCTCCTCAGGCCACTTTTCTCTTTCAGCAGTCCTTTCAAATGTGGTCAAAAATACCTCTGGATCATCCTCTCCAGTCATTTTTGTCAATAAACGACTCACCCCAAAGGACGCGGTATTAGTGGGACGGCTTTCCTCACTGGTCTGCGGACGTTGCTGCATTACTGCTTCCATCTGTTGTTGTAGTCTCTGCTCTTGCTTCTGCAACAGGTCTATGAAGCGGGCCTCAGATTGCTGCTGGGCTTGTTGCTGGGCTGCAAAGCTCTTTTGCAAACCTGCATTTGTCTGCTGTTGATTGGCATTTGCTAGAGCCAGCTGTTTCAGTATCTCCTCCATGCTGGCTTAAAAAAAAACTGCCTGTATTCTCCACCAACTGTGAGGGGGTTAGCTCGGTAGCGGGTGTGTGTGACCCCCTGGATGGGCTCCCCACACAAAAACAGGCCCAGCAGACGGAGGTTGTGGTTTTCAAGATCAAAAGGTGCGGTTTATTTCTCTATTTACAGTGACAAAAACACAGCAAAGCAAAAAGAAACATAAACAAAATAAACCCTGGTCAGCTTGACCTCTGACTAAACATGCAGGTTTCCTAAACTAACAACTGGGATCAGCCTGGTGCTGTCCTAGTCCCTAAGTCCCTGGTTTAGTAAATGTCCAAACAAATAGCCACACAGGCTTTGTCTCACCGCACAGGGGTTCACTCTCCCTAGACAGTCCACACAGGTCTGGTTCCAGGCATGAGCAAACACCTAATGAAGCTGGGAGTTTTTATAGAGGCCTTAAACGAGCTGACAAGCTTCAGCTGGTCTCATCAACTCCCTGCCTGCACGACGCCCAGCACTCTCCCTAGAGGTATGAATCATCCATGAGCCCACTAGCCTCAGCTGGGCTTCATCAACTCTCTCCCTAGTTGTATAAGTCGGCATAAAGCCTGAATCTGGGAGAAATATACCTACCCCCCTGGATGCAACCAGGTGACTTTACCTTCCTGCTGTCACAATATATATATACCATAGTTTGTGGACTGTATAACTTTCCTACAGGCTAAATAATATACACTGATTTGGGTTATTTTCACCAAAGAAATGTAGCAGAATACATTTTGGCCTTAAATTTTAAAGAAAGATTATTCATTTGCAAAATTTTATAACAGAAAAATGTGCTTTTGTTTGAAAAATGTTGGTCTTTTTTAGTGATTTAGTGATTAACCACTTCAGCCCCGGAAGAATTTACCCATTTCCTGACCAGAGCACTTTTTGCGATTCGGCACTGTGTCACTTTAACAATTGCGCGGTCGTGCGACGTTGCACCTAAACAAAATTGACGTCCTTTTTTTCCCCACAAATAGAGCTTTCTTTTGCTGGTATTTGATCACCTTTTTATTTTTTGCACTATAAACAAAAATCGAGCGACAATTTTGAAAAAAAATTCAATATTTTTTACTTTTTGCTATAATAAATATCCCCAAAAAATCTATAAAAAAATAAAAAAAATTTCCTCAGTTTAGGCCGTTAATGTATTCTTCTACATCACAATAAGCGTATATTGATTGGTTTGCGCAAAAGTTATGGCGTCTACAAAATAGGGGATAGATTTATTGCATTTTAATTTATTTTTATTTTTTTACTAGTAATGGCGGCGATCTGCGATTTTTATTGTGACTGTGACATTGCGACGGACATATCGGACACTTTTGACACATTTTTGGGACCATTCACATTTATACAGCGATTAGTGCTATAAGACTGCACTGATTACTGTGTAAATGTGACTGGCAGGGAAGGGGTTAACACTAAGGGGCGCTGAAGGGGGTTAAATATGTTCCCTAGTGAGTGATTCTAACTGTAGGGGGAGGGGACTCACAAGGGGAGGAAACCGATCTGTGTTCCTCTGTACTGGGAACACACATCGGTCTCCTCACCTCTGACAGGACATGGATCTGTGTGTTTACACACACAGATCCACGGTCCTGCCGTGATTGCGGGCAATCGCGGGTGCCCGGTGGACATCGCGACCGCCGGGCACGTGCACTGGGTCCCGAGCGATGCCGCGGGCGTGCGCGCCCCCTAGACGGCCGGGAAGCCCAGGACGTCATATGATGTCCACCCAGGATGGGAGATTTAACACATTAAAATCTCATAAAATCAAAAAGTCTTTATTATATTATATGAAAAAGAAAAAACACAACATATAGTTTAGTTGGTGTGTACAGTGAACCAGTACTCAACATGTTTCGCGGTTTAAACCGCTTCCTCAGGAGTTCAAAAAATTATTTTGAATTCTTCATTATATTTTTTGAAAAATAAAAAAATATAGAAAAGATACACAAATCCAGTACAATAGGATCAAGAATAAAATTAACCCATTATAGAGGCTTAACTGTAACTATAGTGTTTTACCCATGCTATTGAGCACATCATATAGTTTAGTTAGTGTGTACAGTGAGCCAGTTTGACATGTTTTGCGGTTTGAACCGCTTCCTTAGGAGTTAAAAAAATTATTTTTATAAAAAAAAAAAATACTCCTGAGGAAGTGGTTTGAACTGTGGAACATGTTGGTTACTGGCTAACTGTACACACCAACTAAACTATGTGTTGTGCTTAAATGCATGGGTAAAACACTATAGTTAGAGTTAAGCCTCTATAATGGGTTATTTTTATTCTTGATCTCTTTGTACTGTATTTGTGTATCTTTATATATTTATTTATAATAATAAAGACTTTTTTAATTATGTGATTGTAATGCTTTTGATGGTACCAAAAAAATCCTTCCTGCCCCCCTTTCCTATCTTTTTTCCCCATGGCCCAAAATCCATAGAATTAGGATGAAGGTACCTTTTCCATAAACACCTATTGGTGAGAGCACTTAGATATCATGTCTAGTGGTGGGCAAAAGAGGAAAGAACCATAAAATGTTTTCTTATTGCTGTCTGTATTCTACTGTCCCAAGGACATCTGTTCCCCTTGTTTTTTTTGTTTTTTGTGTTGTTCTAATGTCACAAAGGACTGAATCTAAATCTCCAGTAGGATCATAAACAGCAATAACAAGCTGTTGGCCTTCCCTACTGCGTCCAAAACTAAAATAAAATTTTGGGTTGAAATTGGACTTTAAAAAGCAATCTATCATTAAAGTCTCATGCTGGTTATGTATTGCTCCCGGTGCTGTGTACTCTGGCAGAGCCCGGAGATTGTATATGGAGCCTCAAGAAAAACAAACTAGTAATGTCTGGCTGTACTGAAAAGACTTCATGCCCATGCTAACACACAGTGACAGTGAACATTTTCAATTCACCCTCCTGTTCTGGCAATGACATCTGGAGCCACAACCCCTTACAGACTATCACTTGAATTTCTATATGGCGTCCTGAGTTTTCTAAGTGGTTTCCAGAGCAGATGGGGTCTGTTGAGTTGTGTAATGTCAGCTGTGTTAATATGCATTAATGAAAAAAATAAACGGGTCCAGTCCTTTTTTAAAACATAAAATTTGAGAATTTTGATATTATTGTATTACTAGGATACATACAGTGGGACAAAAAAGTATTTAGTCAGCCACCAATTGTGCAAGTTCTCCCACTTAAAAAGATGAGAGAGGCCTGTAATTGTCATCATAGGTATACCTCAACTATGAGAGACAAAATGTGGAAACAAATCCAGACAATCACATTGTCTGATTTGGAAAGAAATTATTTGCAAATTATGGTGGAAAATAAGTATTTGGTCACCTACAAACAAGCAAGATTTCTGGCTCTCACAGATCTGTATCTTCTTCTTTAAGAGGCTCCTCTGTCCTCCACTCATTACCTGTATTATTGGCATCTGTTTGAACTTGTTATCAGTATAAAAGACACCTGTCCACAACCTCAAACAGTCACACTCCAAACTCCACTATGGTGAAGACCAAAGAGCTGTCGAAGAACACCAGAAACAAAATTGTAGACCCGCACCAGGCTGGGAAGACTGAATCTGCAATAGGCAAGCAGCTTAGTGTTAAGAAATCAACTGTGGGAGCAATAATTATAAAATGGAGACATACAAGACCACTGATAATCTCCCTCGATCTGGGGCTCCACGCAAGATCTCACCCCGTGGGGTCAAAATGATCACAAGAACGGTGAGCAAAAAACCCATAACCACACGGGGGGACCTAGTGAATGACCTGCAGAGAGCTGGGACCAACGTAACAAAGGCTACCATCAGTAACACACTACGCCGCCAGGGACTCAGATCCTGCAGTGCCAGACGTGTCCCCCTGCTTAAGCCAGTACATGTCCGGGCCCGTCTGAGGTTTGCTAGAGAGCATTTGGATGATCCAGAAGAGGGTTGGGAGAATGTCATATGGTCAGATGAAACCAAAGTAGAACTGTTTGGTAGAAACACAACTCGTCGTGTTTGGAGGAGAGAGAATGCTGAGTTGCAACCAAAGAACACCATACCTACTGTGAAGCATGGGGGTGGCAACATCATGCTTTGGGGCTGTTTCTTTGGAAAGTGAATAGGACGACTGATCCGTGTACATGAAAGAATGAATGGGGCCATGTATCGTGAGATTTTGAGTGCAAACCTCCTCCCATCAGCAAGGGCATTGAATATGAAACATGGCTGGGTCTTTCAGAATGACAATGATCCCAAACACACCGCTCAGGCAAAGAAGTGGCTTTGTAAGAAGCATTTCAAGGTCCTGGAGTGGCCTAGCCAGTCTCCAGATCTCAAACCCATAGAAAACCTTTGGAGGGAGTTGAAAGTCCGTGTTGCCCAGCGACAGCCCCAAAACATCACTGATCTAGAGGAGATCTGCATGGAGGAATGGGCCAACATACCAGCAACAGTGTGTGACAACCTTGTGAAGACTTACAGAAAATGTTTGACCCCTGTCATTGCCAACAAAGGATTTATAACAAAGTATTGAGATGAACTTTTGATATTGACCAAATACTTATTTTCCACCATAATTTGCAAATAAATTCTTTCCAAATCAGACAATGTGATTGTCTGGATTTGTTTCCACATTTTGTCTCTCATAGTTGAGGTATACCTATGATGACAATTACAGGCTTCTCTCATCTTTTTAAGTGGGAGAACTTGCACAATTGGTGGCTGACTAAATACTTTTTTGCCCCACTGTGCAATGCAGACTGTACCAGGGCATTACAACCAAACAGTTAAATACACAGCTGAATTACAAATACTGGGCTTGTTTTGCAGCCAAATTATTTGAAATTCTGTCCAGCCTGTTCTAAGATGTATATCCTCTCCCAGGCTGAGTGCTGCTGTACAGGCGATTACAAAAGGTTGATTTAGGTACTTAAACCTGTTGTAATTAAAAGTATACAGTACATAAACCCTGTCTTTAAAATGATGTCTGAATGCAGTTCAGTAGTGTATGCACCCCCAGGAGGCGGGTCCATGACAGCCTGGATGCAGAGAAAATGGTTTAACAATGCTGGCCATCATCCAGTCTGACAGGATGGCGACTTCTAGCAACAGAAAAATATTATTTGGGGGACGGGCGCTCCAGATTGAAAGTTAGTATTGCAGCAAAGGCTGTTTTTTTTTTTTGCTTGGCATTTTATTTGGTATTTTTTGTTAGAATCTGAAGTTCTTTAATTGCTTTTTACTTAAAATGTATCTGCGTTTACTTATGTTTTTATATTTTTTATGTATTTTTTTTATATGTTTGCTCACAGTTCAACTTTTAATATTTTAGTAGTTTATAGAAAGGTCAATATTGCTAACAGAGTATCTGTAAAAGTGTAATTAGTATAACCATCTTAAAATATATATTTTTTCTTTGCTTGCTATGCAATATTTATAGGAAAATGTTTCACCTACAGATTTGAACCTAACACTGCTCCCTATACTAACCCTAATCCTGTTTTCTTTAACACAGCATTTGTATGGGTTTTCTAACCCTCATCCTGAGCTCTTCATAGATTTGCACTAAAAAAGAACCTAGCACAACCACTGTGATGTACTACTGAAAAGAAAGCACAGTTTGCATATTAAATTAAAGTGGAGGCCCGCCTAAAAAAAAAATATTAAAAACCAGCAGCTACAAATACTGCAGCTGCTAACTTTTAATATATGGACACTTACCTGTCCAGCGTGCCCACGATGTCGGCAGCCGAAGCCGATCGGCTCTCGGCTGCTGCCGCCGCCACCCTTGAGAAGGGAATCAGGAAGTGAAGCCTTGCAGCTTCACAGCCTGGTTCCCTATTGCGCATGCGCTAGTCGCGCTGCGCGTCCTCACTGGTCTCTGCTATCTTCTGGGACCTGTGTGTCTCCCAGAAGACAGCGGGGGAGGACAGTGTAGGCGCAGGAAGTGGCATAGGTCACTGTGATCACCGCGGTGATCTATGCCAGGAAGTGGGAGAAAATACCTGTATTACACAGGTATCTGCTCCCTCCTCCCACTGAAAGGTGCCAATTGTGACACCGGATGGAGGGGGGGGAGGATTCCAAAAAGTGGAAGTTCCATTTTTGGGTGGAACTCAACTTTAAGTAAACTGTGGTCAGCACTGAAAATGAAACCTTGAGTTTATACAGGGAGCTGTACTTCTGTTTTTCCATTCTTGTACCCCTGTAGTGCACCAATGCATTCCTCTCCCTTCCGTCAATAACCTGGTGATTTGAAAACCCTGCTATTCATGCAGGAAAATAATTTTTTTAAACACCCACTGCAGACTTTCCCAAACAGCAAGCCTACAGTGTAAAGAAAAAAAATCAATACTATTAAATTTCTCGCAACCACTAATCAGATTCAGTTTGTTTTGGGAAGTTTGAACGTGATTGGTCATAGAGAAAGAGGGAGAAAATTTACACAGTGCAGGTTTCGGGAAATACCCGGTACACATCCAGTAAACCTGTGATGTGCTTTCTGGATTGTAGGTACAATTAGACAGAACTCAGTTACATTAAATTGAGTGCCATTTACTTACTGAAAAGCATTAGCAACTTAAAGCGTGTGTTGCCCCAACATTTCATAATTTGATATGTGTCTCTGTTACTTGTAGGAATTACCTTGCGATCCTGCCAGTCCCCCTTGCATGGAAGCACATGGTCAGTTTTTTTATTTGCATTCTAATTGGCACAGCCTGCCTGTCCTCTAATGGCCGAGACTGGTGCTGACATACATCCCTGCACAGCCATTCACTGGGAATATCAGTGTATTGCATTCTCTGCTTCCTGCTGACAGACACCCTCCCCTCCTACCCACAGTTTCCAGTCCCACCTCTCCTTATGCAGCTGAAAAATAAAGAGGTCACCCCTTATAAAAAAAATACATAAAAAAAATAAATAAAAGGTATATGTAATGTTTTAAATATATATATACAGTGTCTTGAAAAAGTATTCCTACCCCTTGAAATTTTCCACTCTCTGTCATGTTACAACCAAAAACGTAAATATATTTTTTTGGGATTTTATGTGATAGACCAACACAAAGTGGCACATAATTGGAAGGAAAATGATAAATGTTTTTCAACATTTTCTACAAATGAATATGTGAAAAGTGTGGCGTGCATTTGTATTCAGCCCCCCTGAGTCAATACTTTGTAGAATAACCTTTTGCTGCAATTACAGCTGCAACTCTTTTTGGGGATGTCTCTACCAGCTTTGCACATCTAGAGAGTGAAATATTTGCCCATTCTTCTTTGCAAGATAGCTCAAGCTCTGTCAGATTTGACGGACAGAGTCTGTGAACAGCAATTTTCAAGTCTTGCCACAGATTCTCAATTGGAATTAAGTCTGGACTTTGACTGGGCCATTCTAACACATGAATACGCTTTGATCTAAACCATTTCATTGTAGCTCTGGCTGTGTGTTTAGAGTCGTTGTCCTGCTGGAAGGTGTACTTCCACCCCAGTCTCAAGTCTTTTGCAGACTCTAACAGGTTTTCTTCTAAGATTGCCCTGTATTTGGCTCCATCCATCTTTCCATCAACTCTGACCAGCTTCCCTGTCCCTGCTGAAGAAAAGCATCCCCACAACATGATGCTGCCACCACCATCTTTCACGGTGGGGATGGTGTGTTCAGGGTGATGTGCAGTGTTAGTTTTCCACCACACATAGGGGTTGATTTACAAAAGGCAAATCCACTTTGCACTACAAGTGCACTTGGAAGTGCAGTCGCTGTGGATCTGAGGGGAAGATCGAAATGAGGGGAAGCTCTGTTGATTTTATCATCCAATCATGTGCAAGCAAAAATGCTATTTTTTATTTTCCTTGCATGTCCCCCTCAGATGTACAGTGACTGCACTTCCAAGTGCACTTGTAGTGCAAAGTGGATTTGTCTTTAGTAAATAAACCCCATAGTGTTTTGATCTTAGGCTACAAAGTAAAATTTTGGTCTCATCTGACCAGAGCACCTTCTTCCACATGTTTTCTGTGTCCCCCACATGACTTCTCGCAATCTGCAAACGGAACGTCTTGTGGAGTGCACGACTAATAGTTGCCCTGTGGACAGATTCTCCCACCTGAGCTGTGGATCTCTGCAGCTCCTCCAGATTTACCATGGGCCTCTTGGCTGCTTCTCTGATTAAAGCTCTCTTTGCCCGGTCTGTCAGTTTAGGTGGATGGCCATGTCTTGGTAGGTTTGCAGTTGTGTCATACTCTTTCCATTTTTGGATAATGGATTGAACAGTGCTTTCGTGAGATGTTCAAAACTTGGGATATATGACTGCACACCAGCACCACGACCTCAACTCGAAAGAACACCTTTGGGATGAATTAGAGTGGAGACTGCATGACAGGCCTTCTTGTCCAACATCAGTGCCTAACCTCACAAATGCACTTCTGGAAAAATGGTCGAACATTCTCATAGACACACTCCTAAATCTTGTGGACAACAACGCAATATTGAACCCTACGGATTTAAGCCTCGTACACACGGTCAGACTTCCATCTGACTTTTCCGTGTTTTTTTGTCCGAACGGAGTTGGCCAGGCACACCCATAGCATACACACCACAGGACTTTTCTGCAAACTTTCCCAAAACTTTTTCCAACATCACGTGGTTTTTCTGCTCTTTTCTGCTCTTTACCGCCACCCTTTGGTCAACTTCTGCTATTGTTGGTTGATTTTAACATTATTTGTTTTGTCCATCGGACAAAAGTCCGATGGTTTTCTGTACACACGGTCGGACTTTGCTCCATCGGACTTTTGTTGGGCAAAAGTTTGTCCGTTTGCAGACCCAACATTTGTCCGATGAAAAAAAAAAAAAAAAAGCAAAAAAAGTTTGTCAGATGGAGCGTACACACGGTCGGACTGTTGGTCCAACTTGCTCAAAATGAAGTTTGTTGGCCAAAAGTCTGACCGTGTGTACAGGGCTTTAGCCTGGGATGCCATTAAAGTTAATGTGTGTAAAGGTAGGCGTCCCAATACTTTTGGTATTATAGTATGTGTGTGTGTGTATATATATATATATATATATATATATATATATATATATATATATATATATATATATGTGTGTGTGTTTCCTTGCATTTCTTTTTTTTTAGACTAACATATATACTGTACATATAAGGTACATAAAGGTACATATAAGGTACCCCAGGAGCCATCCAAACTGTATGAAATGCCAACTCTTTGAAAATGGAAGCTCAGGTATCCCCCTACATCATGCAATGCAATTTCATAGTCTCAGCAACAAATTATACTACTGGATTCAAAGGGGTGCATAGAATATTACCTTTAAAAAGCATTTTTTAGCATAAGGCATTTGAGGGATTCTCCCAGGCCATGGAAGTCCTTTTTTAACAGAGGATATCTACCAACAACTTATGCCCTGTACACACGATCGTTTTTTCCAATGAAAAAACGATTGTGTGTGGGCCCCATCGGACTTTTTTCCATCGGTGTAAAAAACAGAACATGTTTTAAATGGAAAATAAAACGATAGGAAATTCCGATCGTCTGTGTGGAACTCCATTGGAGAAAAATCCATGCATGCTCAGACTAAATTACAAGACGGGAGCGCTCGTTCTGGAAAACTAGCGTTCGTAATGGAGATAGCACATTCGTCATGCTGTAACAGACTGAAAAGCACGGAGACTGAAAAGCGCCAATCGGCTGACACCAAACTTTTACTAACACGCGGTAACGCGAAATCAGCAAAAGCAGCCCAAAGGGTGGCGCCATTGAATTTGAACTTCCCATTTATAGTGCCGTCGTACGTGTTGTACGTCACAGCGTTTTGGACGGTCAGAATTTTGTCTGATGGTGTGTAGGCAAGACTGATGAAAGTCAGCTTCATCGGAATTCCGACGGAAAGTTCCATCGGATTTTATTCCATCGGAAATCCGATCGTGTGTACAGGGCATTAGAGTTCCCATAACTGTATGCAAATGCTGGTTTACATTTAAATGCCTCATGACAGGTTTGCTGAGACTAGCATAAAATAGTGTTTATCAGGCAGATGGCCAAATATAATTAATTAGTTGAACCCCAGGATCTCTTTTTTTGTGTAAGGAACACTGTCATCTCATCATCTCATGTCTATGGGTAGCTTTTAGAATACAATGCACTCTATTAATACATGCTATCTTTTATTAACATTTGCTAATCTAGGAAGCTAAATGACTGTACTGAAATACAGTTCCCTGTAGTAGCTTGATTTAAAATAAATAGGGGTAGGAAGAACCTGGGTGGGTGGGGAAACAAGTAAGGCTAGCATCAGGGGAGGGCTGGCGGCCTTAGGCCTGGGGGGCAAGTCCAGTCAAGTGGCCCATTGAACTGCCGAATCAGCTCACCATCCCTGGCCCACCTGGTTTTTCAATGCAGCCTCACCAGTGCCCATCAGTGCAGCCAACTCCAGTGCCCATCAATGCAGCCTGGTCACTGGGGCAGGTTACATGGGGTGTATGGGGGAAAGATGGGGGGTCAGCTAGGGGTGTCAGGGTCTCTCACCTCAGCAATCTCAGCTCAGCAGGTCCTTGCACGCCACGGTTTCCTGGGGGGGGGGTAATGCTCCTGATCCTGGGGTCAAGTTGCAGCCAGTGCCCAGCCCTGCAGCCCTGCGTCCCGACTCCCTGGCACACCCTGAGTTGTAGTTTCCTCTGCGCTGCTGTGTTTTCCACCCACCAGAAGCTTAAATGCGGACTACAACTCCCGGAGTGCAACAGCTAGTGGTCGGCCGCCAAGGCCATGCCCCCGGCCCGATTTCCTAGGCCAGAATAAAAAAGAAAATGGTAGTGGGCAGCGGCTGCCGGCCATTTTGAACATAAGTTAGGGTGGCCTGGGAGGCAATTGCCCCCCTGCCCCCTGGCCCAGCCCTCCCCTGGGCTAGCAAGATGCTTAATCTTGGATTTTAATTCTAGAATTTTAGCAAGTTTCCATAATGGGTAACCTTTTGAGTGTCACAATTTTTTTTTTGGACATTGTTGGACAGCTATCTATGATCACCCAATGGATCTCTCAGAGACCCAGTTGAGGAGTTCTTCCATCCAGAATACTGACTTCATGCTCCACAAAAGATGTGGTATACCCCGATTGGCTTAATCAAGAGATGAGTTGTCACTTGCTTATGATGGGATTCTCAATGAAGAATCTGGCATGGGTTAACTGATAACACTACACGGTGTATAATCAAACCAGGTGTGTTATAAGTGTGGCGTTGATGGGGCGTTATGGTTTGCAAGGAATCAAAGTCTCCATGGTGTTTTTTTGTATATTCAAAATTGCTATGTTTATAAGTATTTCATGGCCTTCTTGCTGCTGCATAGCATTTAACATATGATTGATTAATCACTCTGCTCAGTGCTAACAGTGTAAACAGGACCCAGCAATACATTACAGGTAGATGAGCACAGAAGGTGTTAAAACGTAGATGTAAACGGCCAAGAACATGCCGTTCCTCTCCCAGATGGTGCTAAATCCCAGACATCCATGCTCTCCAATTGAATGAAATCCTTGCTTATTGGAGATGCTTACCATGCATGCCTGTTTCAGAAGAAAAAAAAGGGTAATGATCTAAGAAAGAAATGTATTAGCCTTTCTGTGAGACGTTATGCCATGGCCAAATGCCAAGAATGGGATGATTGTAGATCAATTTTCCTGTATTTCTTACGTTCCTTTAGTGACGGTTATAAAACAGAGTCTGTCAACCAGTAAACTTGTCAACCAGTAAATGTCACAGCTGTCCACTAATGCTCCACTTTAGTTTTCATCTGGTAGTTGCTGCAGTATAGAAACTGAGACTACTAAATGTGGCTTATGTAAAAGCATTGACTAACATTTGGCCAGCATCAGTATGGCTACTACAAAATATAAGTTATTGCCCTTACCCTATTTGTAATACAGCATTTTTCTGTGAAATGCAACACGATTTTGTACAATAATGAAAGGTGTTGTAAAGTCAGATTTTTTTTTTTTATGCATTAAGATAAAAAGCCTTCTGTGTGCAGCAGCCCCTCCCATACTTACCTGAGCCCCATCTCTGTCCAGCGATGTCCACGAGTATCTCAGGTGTGACATCAATGCAGCAGGGCAGCCGCTTAGCACAGGAACTGGAAGCAAGTGGAGATCACTAGAGTAGTGGCTTCCAGCTTCCAGGAGCTTTGGTCAGGTATGGTATATACATTGTTACAACATACATTGGTCCAAGCTGGAAAAATATAACTTTGTATATCCATACACAGGAATTCTTCTTTAAATTGCCCCTAGTGCCCGGTACACACGATCCGATTATCGGACGAATGATCGTCCGTTTTTTTTTTTGAATGCTAATTTCTTGTCGAATCTGATGAGTTTACTAAAGTCACGAAAATTCTCGTACGACAGAATAAAAAATCGGAAGTGATGTCATGTGTTGTAATACATTTGTATTGCATTTTCGAACGACAGCTGTACTGATTAAACGAAAATCGTACAATCTGGCATCGTACGAAAAAAATTCCATGCATGTCCGATAGAATAATATCGGATGAACTGTCCTGATCGGCTCTCAAAAGCTCTGTACTAACGATCCGATTATCGTATGATCGTTTCGAAAGCGGCATTTTTCGTACGATTTTCGGATCGTGTGTACTGGGCTTAAGTAACAGCACTGGTGTCAGTGGATGCAATAATTAACCCCCAACATTGGTGTCAGTGGACATATTAATAACTCCAGTATTAGTGTCAGTGGATGCAATATTAACCCCCAGCATTGGTGTCAGTGGACACATTAATAACCACCAGCATTGGTGTTAGTGGATGCAATAATAACCCCCCCCCCCCCCCCAGTGATAGTGTCAGTGGATGCAATAATAACCCCTAGCATTGCTGTCAGTGGACGCATTAATAACCCACAACACTAGAGTCATTGGATGCAATAATAGCCCCCAGCCCTGGAGTCAGTGGATGCAAAGGCAACCCCCAGCCAGGGGCGGATCCAGAGTCTTTTCTTGGAAGGGGCACTGCCAAAAAATATGTTTTTTTTGTGGGAAATTTATCGGTGAAATGGCTGGTGTCCGCGCTTCAATCATCCCGGCACCATGGTTGTTATGGTGTCAGGATGATTGAAGCGCATTATTTCTATTATTACATTGTAATATTAAATTAAATAGTTCAATGCAGAATCAGTGGGAGCCCCGAGTGTGTCACTTGCCACCGTCGCCTGCAATTCGTGGGAGCCCTGAGCGTGTCACTTGCCCCACGTTGCGGATTGTCACTTGCCACGTCACCTGCCACATCTTGTGGATTGTCACTTGCCACACCTTGTGGATTGTCACTTGCCACATCACCTGCCACACCTTGCAGATTGTCACTAGCCACACCTTGCGGATTGTCACTTGCCACGTCACCTGCCACACCTTGCTGATTGTCACTTGCCTGCCACCAGATGCAGATTATCATTTGCCACATCACCTGACACAATTTGCGGATTGTCACTTGCCACACCTTGCGGATTGTCACTAACTTGCCTGCTGAGGTGTAGTTTTGGTTGTCTCTTGCTGTGTCCCAGACTCCCAGAGTCAGGCAGCAGAGAGATAATGTAATCTCTCTGCTGCCTGCACAGTGAGGGAGTCCCCCGCTCCCGGCTAGCTGATTGGCCAGCTGCCACACTGAGCCTGCTCTCTCACTCTCACCTGTGCTGCCAACACACTGAGCAGCATGGTCTTCCCACGAACCGTGCCGCAAGCGGAGCTGCCCGCTTTCTTACCCGTCTGTGGAGCCGCACGCTATCGCACCCGCCCGCAGAGCGGCCCAACGTGACTCACTGACGTCACTCGTTGCTTGACGCCAAGCGGCCCAGGCGTTTGCAACGACTGCAGGGAAGAGGCTCCACCCACCTCCTCCTCGGCTCCTGGTATCGTGTCAGTGCGCCGCGTAACTACATTAGACAAGTCTCTCTCTCGGTGCCGCTGATCGGCTGATGTGAGAAACTGAGAGAGAGACTCCGAGAGGTAGCGGCAGCCGCAGAACAAGTACTGTATATACACGAATATAAGCCGAGGCACCTAATTTTACCCCAAAAAACTGGGAAAACTTATTGACTCGAGTATAAGCCTAGGGTGTCCATCTGCATGCCTCACTGTGCCTCACTGTGCCCATGCCTCACTGTGCCCATGACTAGACTGATGTTTAACATGGGAGTCTATGGAAGGAGTGCCCGGCTTTGAAAAATCGGTTCTCCCCGGCCGTAGATCTCCTAGACACTAAACCTTGCACACTTGCAGAGGAGACATGGGGCTACCTGTGTGCCACGTTTGGGGTCCAGGAGACCTACGGCCATCCGGTACCGGGTCCCCAAAGTCCGGGAGATCAGGCGCAAAAAAAAAAAACAGAGCAAGCAAGTGAGTGTGACAGATGGTCTCGGGGGGGCAATTGCCCTGTTGCCCCCCTGGATCCGCCCCTGCCCCCAGAATTGGTGTCAATGGACGCTGTAATAAACCCCAACACTGGTGTAGCACTACCCCCATAGGAGCTGCTGGTTTAGATTGGGCCTTGCACGTTACCTCACCATTTTGTTTTCTAGGGGATGAGAGTCTATAGAAACTTCAATGTCCACACAAGTTATAAATCCTTTTCATTAGGCTTTATTTCACACAAACTTGCACAGGTAGAGGGATGGAGGGTCAGGGGAAGGTTCAGGCACACGATGCAGATCACTGGGGAAACTTCTAAGCTTCAAAAAAAAGTCACACTCACCACACTCCTTCAAGTGGGTATTGTCCACCCGGATAGGCTCCTCTCACTAGCCTAGCAGCCGGGATGATGCACAAACAAAATGAAGAACAACAGTCTCTGCCACAGACTTTTAGACGATAAAGATGAACTATTCAATAATCCTCTGCCACAGGTTTGAGTATCTGGAGATCCAGCCTTACAGTTTTAGAGCCTTTAAGCCGACTCGGCACACTGTAAGGTAACATAAGCTACGGTGCATCCTCCAATAAGGTCACCAGGCCTTCCCCAAGACACCTGCCTTCCGTTTGGTCCTCTCCAGGACAAGTCCTCCCCTGGTTTGCTCCAGTGAGTGGCTTCCTCCCGCAGGACAGACAGCACAGGATCACCTTCAAAGTGCAGGCCCCAGTCAGGACAACTGGGCCTACCCGGCAGAGATGCAGCCTCGGGGCAACATGGCTCCGCGGCTGAAATTTCACTATCACATACCTCGAGCCAGGAGGGCCACAAGGCAAAAAGCCCCGAAAAATGGCGTCTGCCCCTTAAGTACCCATGCCCAGCGGGGAGACCACTCCCACTGAGCTGTTGCCGGGGAAAAATACCCATTACACTCTGGCGTGCCTGTGTTCCAACACTGGCCTGTGGTGGTAGTGCCACCTTCAGGCAAACAATGGGAAATCATTCCAAGCACAGCCATAGCCGGAACAGAGGCTGATTTAGCCTTAATCATCAAAGTCTGAGCTAATTACCAGCTCAGACACCCGCTTAATTTAAACATAGCACCTGGTCATCAGGAGCAGGGCGCTACACTGGTATCACTGGATGCAACAATAATCCCCTACATTGATGTCAATGGACGCAATAATAATTCCCAGAATTGGTGTCAGTGGATGCAAAAATAACCCTTAACATTGGTGTCAGTACTTTTAACCCCAACCACCACGTTGGTTGTCAGTGGGATTTAAATCCCCCCCCCATGACCACCAATGCAGGGGAAGGTGGGTTAACATCCGCTGGATGACTACTAATGCAGAAGGGGGGATGGTGGGTTAAAATTTCACTGATATGACCACCAAGGATTAGTGGGTGGATGATGGGGTGTTAACTTTCACTCCCACTGACCACCATCGGGGGGGGCAGGGGCAATGGCAGTGGCAGTGAAAATAAACTCCCCCTCCTCATTTTGCATTGGTGGTCATGGCAGTGACAATTTAGCCCACCCTCCCCCTTAAGGTCATACAGCGAGTTTACCCCTCCTCCCCCTGCATTGGTGGTTATGAGGGGGGGGCTCAATTTCAATGCCGCTCATTTCCAGCCTCCTCCACTGCCCAATTGTTGATCACTTACCTGATCAGAGGTTCCTGCACTGCTCTCTCTCTCTTCAGGCCAGGACTTTGCTTGTACCGTGGGCAGAGATAACTCCGTCCACACTACAGTGTTCCTTTTATTTCTGGGTGCCGGAAGGCAGATAGCGCTCCTGTGCCCGGCATTTTACTGCATATTCTGGGAGTCTGTGTGTTCTGGGCACAGCACAAGGGACATTACTGCTGTCCACATGGCTCGGATGGGACATAAGTCGGGATGCAGCCGCCTCGGGACAGCTGCCAAGTATGCTCCCTCTCTGCATTGTATATCAGTGCGTAGAGGAGACAGGCTGCTGTGAATCTCCTGCGACTGAAAGGCTAAATTAGCCTAGCTGCGGCACTATAGAGGGTCACTCTGGGGGGGTTTTAACCCCCCTGACCCCTCCTTATCTTCGTCCCTGATTTTACTGCGCAGCTCCGACAAGGGTTAGGTACGAATATAGCCTTGGACTTTAAATATCTATTGATTTGACATACCTAAAATGTATTTAGCTGATTTGAGCTTAAAATTCAGTTTGACTTTAATTGTTGTATATATTGTAAATTTATTATGTATTTATGCCTGCCATGCATCTTTGGCTTCAGTGTTTTTTAATATATACAACTCCCTACTCCGTGCTTGTTTAAAGAGGAAGTAAACCATCTAAAACATTTTTTGAAAATAGCATAGTAGCTCATTATGTGGCATCTGAAATCGAAGCCCCCGAAGTCCTCCTCGTTCTCCTCCGCCGCCATGTCCCCTCGGAGCTTCTTCCTGGTATCGCCGCTCCGGCGCTGTGATTGGCTGGAGCGGCGATGGTGTCACACGCATGCACGTGGGGCCGGCATTCTCCCATTCTGAAAACCGGAATGATCCCATTCATGAAGCCGGCCCTGCTAGTGCGCCTGCGCCATTGTCTATGGCGCGCATGCGCCGTAGACATCGGTGCAGTGTTTTTAGCAAATATCTCCTTAACCGTGTAGGTTAAGGAGATATTTCTTGCACCTACAGGTAAGCCTTAATCTAGGCTTACCTGTAGGTGCAAGTTGTCAAAGTGGGTTTGCAACCACTTTAAGCAGCATATAAACCAAATAATAAAGCAAATAATAATCAGCTGCTGTATTAATAATTATTCAACTCTAATTTGTTTAGCATGTTATAATAGTTTAAACTCTAATCTTGGATTGCCTAGAGAAAATATAAAAAGGGTTTTTCCCCTGCAACACAGAAAATGAGAACATATTTTCCTATTTCTATTAGACCTATGGAGACCACAGCCATCTGTACATATATCTCTGCATAACAATACCCATGAGGGCTCTCGGCGGTGCTTGCAGTCGTGTTAGCATATCATGTTCTTAGGTAGCCACTACTTCTTTACTGGTGTTGTTCTTATTTTTATTCCTATAATCCTTAAAGAAGAGAAAGAAACACATTGAAGTTTACGAGGTCGTAAATACCCCCACAAACTTTCAAGTCCCGAGGCTGCAGCTATTCTTATAGAACTATTTCTTGCACAGTATCAGAGACTCGGGTTTCTATAGCAAATTTATAGCATGCTCTGTTCACTTCTTTGGCTCTAAACAAGATTATTTTTAGATACAGTGAGAAGAAGAAGAGGATCTAACAAGTTGTATGTGGTCTGCAATTTAGGTTTTGCTTGAAGGGACTTTTATCGGACATCCCAGAAATCTGCAGGTGTCCTCATCAATTCACATACCCCATCTGACCCTATTTTGAAAGATGGTTGTATCAAAACTTGCAAAGACTTTGTTGAGAGTTTAATATCATGGGTGAAGTGCTCAGGTTTGTATTTGGAGATCATTCTACTCTAGCTAAATGTAGCTAATAAGCTATTCTTTTAAAACTGTTTAACGTCTCACCATAATATTTTATTAATATTATAAAAATTAAAACTAAAATGAGAAACTGGGACAGCATAGTATCTGATTTATAAGCAAGGCAAATTTTGGACTGTACAAATGACTAGTGGAGAGCATGCTGTTAAATATGAAAATGGTTGTACTTTACTTGAGCAACAGAGATACTGGTGATTCTTTTCAGAATTCACTCCTTTAGTCATGCTGCTTGGTATAGCCATAAGTGTTTAGAGATGGGCAGAAAATTGAAATGTAAAATTAGACAATTAGACATGAGTTACACCTTTTTGGTACTGCTTGTTGCTCTCAATCTGCTGCCCTAGCTCTGGATTACATGTACCCTATGAAAAATTAATTTATGGAAGTGGATAATAAACCTTCTATGTCATTTTTAAAGCGGAGGTTCACCCACATTTTAAACATTGCTGTCACCAGTCCCTCTTAACATGAATAAAAACAAATGCCTAACCTTTTATTTTTTTTGTTGTGTCGTTTTCATTAATCTTCTTTATTCATTCGTACTTCCGGGATTTCCTCCCGCGGGAGTAGGCGTGTCCTTTGCTGTGTCTCCTGGGAGCAAAGTGTCCTGCTTCCCAGGAGTAATAGAGTAACGCCTTCCTTGCAAACAAACATCACGATAATTCAATCGTCACGTGACGAGGGCGGATCTAATTCCGCCATTTTAAATAATGGCACGTAGGTGTATTGGCATCACAACGGGGCGTGTACTTTTACTGTTGACGCCTGTTGTGATGGCAACCAGGAAGTGTTGATGGCGCTGCTCGCCGTCAACACTGCGCGTGCGCGAGATACAGCGATGAATGCCGGGAGAAGCGCATTCATCGCTACCCGGAAGAATGTGCTTGTGGGCTTCAAGATGCCCACAAGCAAAATGGCAAATACAGGAAGAATTTTTATAAAGAATAATTTATAACGAAAACGGACGGGGGAAGTTTATGAGCGCCGGACAAGTGAGTACTAAAAATACATAATGCGTAGCATAGAATGGACTGAAAAAAAAATGTCCAGACCGCGGAACTTCCGCTTTAAGGTGATTTTGATTGTTTGTTTGTTTGTTTTTTCCTCTTTTGTGGTAGTAATTTTTATTTTTTTGTTTACCAACATTTTTAATTGAGTGAAATAAAGTACAAAAAATTAAAACATATACAGATATTACATAAGTAATTAAATAGTCTTACAAATATAATGATTAGGTGTCTTAATCTTCTACAAAGGTATTGTTCATCTTCCCTTTCAGGTTTAAGAGAACTACATCAAACCAATAAACTTTTCAGCAAATTGACATTGGTAGTAAATCATTAATACATGAAAGACAAGCATTTAAAATTACTCAAAATTAAAATAAAAAATAAAGAAATAAAAACAAGGATATCAAGCATAAGAAAATAATTCCGGATGGCTACACTTCCAAAAATTATTTTATTGAAGCTTCATATGACAAGTGGTGAACAGATGGAGCAGAGGACAAAGAGAGGTAGACGCGTTTCGCGCAAATGTTAGCGCTTAGTTACTTCCTCAATGACTAAGCGCTAACGCTGAGGACAAAGAGGTAGATGCGTTTCGCACAAATGTTAGCGCTTAGTCATTGAGGTAGTAACTAAGTGCTAACATTTGTGTGAAACGCGTCTACCTCTTAGTCCTCTGCTCCATCTGTTAACCACTTGTCATATGAAGCTTCAATAAAAGGATTTTTGGAAGTGCAGCCATCCGGAATTATTTCCTTATGTTACTCAGCATGTGAGCTGGGCTACCACCTGACTAGTGTGTGTGGGAATTAGCCAGAGACTCACTCACCTGGAGCGGCTTTTCTTGTTTCATCAAGGATATCAAGCAGTGCTACGTAATATTCAAGAACAGTTGCCATCTATGCAATTAAATCCCTACAAAACTGTAGGCCGGCCAAGACTCCTATTTTGTGGCAGTAACTATTTGAGGGTCGGTTCGCACGCGGTCTCCATTCCCGTGTGATTCAGTGCAGTGTAATTTTCAGCCCATTCCTCTGAATGGGCTGAAATTGCACAGGATCACACCAAAAATAGTGCATGCACTACTTTTCAAAAACGCTCTGCACTGGATCACATGATATTGCGGTAGTATGCGATCAGGTACAGGCAAATCCGCTGCGTTTGGGATCTAAGTTTGGGATGTTGTTAGGAATACATTGATGCCACCAGCAGATTACACACCCAATTCATTTTGAATGTGGTGCCTTAAAACACGCATGGAACACAGAGTTTCCTGCACCACGTTCTGGTGTGCACAAGCCTTTAAAACAGAAAATGCAGTCAGCTATTTTCTTACTTGTTCTCGTTATCTTGAAAATTCATTATAGGAACTAGTAACATACTTACAGAACTCCCCAGAGTTCTAATTCCCTCATGTAGTTGGCTCACTACTTTTCCAAAAAGTCTGCAGAGCTTAATGCCCCATACACACGATCATTTTTAATGTCATTTTTAAAACTGACGTTTTTCTTGTCATTTTTTTTCTTGTTTCCTCTCAAGCCTGTCTTGCGTACACACCATCATTTTAAAAAATGTTCAAGAAAAGCGCAGTGACGTACACCACGTACGACGGCACTATAAAGGGGAAGTTCCGTTCGAATGGCGCCACCCTTCATGTTAGTAAAGTTTGTTGAGAGACGATTCGCTCTTTTCAGTCTAGTGCTTTTCAGTCCGTTACAGCATGACGAATGTGCTATCTCCATTACGAACGCTAGTTTTACCAGAACGAGCGCTCCCGTCTCATACTTGATTCTGAGCATGCGCATTTTTTTTCACGTCGTTAAAGCATACACACTATCGTTTTTCACGTCGTTAAAAAAAACGACATGAAAAACGACGTGAAAAAAAAGAGCATGTTCGAAATTTTTAATGCCCGTTTTTCACGTCATTAAAAATGCTCTGGAGCATACACACGATCATTTTTAATGGCCATTTTTTTTAATGGCATTTTTAACGGCATGAAAAATTATCGTGTGTATGGGGCATAAGGCCTGATTCACACTTGTACAGGTTGCAGTTTGCATATTGCAGGTGCAATTTGTGTTTTTTTTCAATACACATCTTTAAACCATTGATGTCTATAGAACCAAAAACCAGAAAAAAAAACATGTCCCTTTCCACAAAATGCACAGATGTGAACTACATCCATAGGAAGCCATGTTAAATGGACTGTAGTGTGTCTCTGCAAAACTGAAAATGCACTAAAAAATGCATAGGTGTGAACCAGGCCTAAAGCGGTAGTAAGCCGCTGGATTTTAATAATTTTTTTTACAACTTGCAAGGCAAAGTTATAATGCATCACATACTAGCACATTATGTGAAACTTACCTTTAAAACGAAGCCCTCCAGCGGCACGCTGTCACTGCTGACAGGGCTTGCTCCTTTGATTGGACAAGCTCCGATGACGTCACTTCCACGCATGCATGCGGCTAAATACTTGCCAAGTATGTGTTGATGCATAAAAATTTCAGAACCAGAAATATTAGCCGATATTTCCTTTATACGGATTACTTGACCAGATTACTTGACCAGTGATTAGGCTTTTTGTTCACATGACCAGCTGTCGATGTTTCATAGGACAGAAATGTTTGCATCCTAAATAAGCAAGTCATTGCTGCCTTTGCCTTTTATACAGGGCTTTTTTTCTCAAACAATAGGTGCTTGAACTGAACCACGACCCCCAACCCCCCCCCCCCCACACACACACACACACCCTCCAATTCACATCAAATGGTGGGTGTGATCAGTCAAATTTCACAAACAGTAAGAGGGTCTTAAAGGGGTGTTAAATACCAGGATTGCATTACGTACAGAGTGCAGAGTTCAGGAGGGTTACACACAGATTGCAGAGCTGTCACTTGTAAAGACCAAAACCGGACTTCTGTGTGTACAAGTGATTGTGGTGAGCAGGCACCAAAGGGTTTCTGCCAGAGGTGGTGGAACTTAGTTCCACCAAGTTCCACCTGAAAAAAAGCCTTGCTTTTATAACTTCTAAACTGGATTCAAACTTTTTCATTGCAGTTACTGCCACATACGGTATTGCATAAACCATAGTGCAGTGCCATTATTTTTAATGGCACCCCAATACACCATGATGGACCTGCATTTTAGCATACAACAATCTAGAGATGTGAAATATCTGTGCTTTGTGGGGCCTGGGAAAAAAAAAAAGGCGTAGGTGTGGGCTGCCTTACATATAACACATAACATAATGCACCGCCAAGGCCTGAATCTAGTTCTAAGGAATTGGATTGAGCAGGGTATGCGGAAAATCCTTTGGAAAGCAGTACAGAAAAACAATTCATCTTAATATATATATATATATATATATATATATATATACAGTGTGTGTGTGTATATATATATATATATATATATATATATATATATATATGTATATATATACACACATATTGTATTATTTTTATTTATATATATATATATATATATATATATATATATATATATATATGAAAATGAGGTAAAACAATAAAACAGAGCAAATTACTGGGATATTAGTTTACACCAAACAGCGCTAAAATTAAAAACTCAAATAAGACTCGTGGACAGGCCACTAGTAAAAGTCCAAAACGTAGTAATGTGACAAAGTCAGTCCAGAAAAAAATATAGTAAGTATCCACAATTGTCCATGTGAGCACCTTCCACCACCAAAGACATATATTGCAATCCACCGCGTGATGTAACTCTCCCCTTAGGGGTTCACACTCACCAGAAACACATTACAAATGTGCCTTGAATGAAAAGTGGGTACATCCTCTGATCTGTTGTGGCTTGTCACTTCTTATCGGGGTCCACCAAATGAACATGGGCTCCACATCAGGTCATATAATAACAGAAAATAACAGCAAAATAGCGTAATCCTGTTTATTTAAAGAACTGTTTCCCATACATCAGGAGACCCCTTTATCTAACTACGTACATTAATGCAGTAAAAACAAGCATAGAATGGCCCCAGAGGGCGCTATCACCGTGTTCGGCCGTCACTCGGAGCGTGTGTAGATCCTGCAGACACTTCCGGCTAAGGCGATGGACGGTGGAGCGCAACGATGGAGCGCACTCGTCACTTCCGGGTGGCGTGTTGTCGTAGTTACGCTCTGACGCGTTTCGTCATCTGACTTCGACAGAGGCCCTCTGTCGAAATCAGAGTAACAACACGCGACCCGGAAGTGACGAGTGCGCTCCATCGTTGCGCTCCACCGCCCATCGCCTTAGCCGGAAGTGTCTGCAGGATCTACACACGCTCCGAGTGACGGCCGAACACGGTGATAGCACCCTCTGGACCCCGATAAGAAGTGACAAGCCACAACAGATTAGAGGATGTACCCACTTTTTCATTCAAGGCACATTTGTAATGTGTTTCTGGTGTGAACCCCTAAGGGGAGAGTTACATCACGCGGTGGATTGCAATATATGTCTTTGGTTGTGGAAGGTGCTCACATGAACAATTGTGGATACTCACTATATTTTTTTCTGGACTGACTTTGTCACATTACTACGTTTTGGACTTTTACTAGTGGCCTGTCCACGAGTCTTATTTGAGTTTTTAATTTTAGCGCTGTTTGGTGTAAACTAATATCCCAGTAATTTGCTCTGTTTTATTGTTTTACCTCATTTTCATTTTATTCCTATTTTTAACAGCAGTTTAGGATTTTAGAATATTTTGAGAAAAATATTTTATTATATGTTATCGATATGTGCTACTGCTAAACATTGTTTGTTTGAACTGGCGCTAAGCATGTGTTACATTGGGCCTTTTTTTATAACACACCTCCTCTCTCTCTCTCTCTCTCATATATATATATATATATATATATATATATATATATATATATATACCTAAGCCAAAAGCTTAATTGGAACATATGTACATCTAAGCTGGGAGGAAAGTACTGAAAGGGGAAATAAAAAGAGAGAAATGACTGGAAATTAGAAGAGAGAGAGGAAGGTGGCAGTAGAGTTAAGCTTGGGAAATAAAAAGAACATGTTTATAGATTACAGCATAAGGGAAACAAGTCTAAAACACAGAGGAAATAAGATATATAAAAAAAATGAGGAATTAAAACACAGTAATAGAAAACTCAAGCAAGTTTCAGAAAATAAAAGGTTTCAAAATGGATGTAATAACTATGTAATGATGGTATTGATGTTATTAGAATAAAGTGCTGCTATAAAAGTGAACTAGAGAAAACTGGCAAAGTTATACAAAAAAAAAAAGAAAAAAAAAGAAAACTGAATGAAGAGAAAGGGCATGAGATGCAAAATAGACAAAGGACGAAAAATTAGAAAGGAGAGAGAGAGCAATAGAAATGCGTGGAGAACACATTACTTGTGATTTATTGTTGGAATCTGTGAGCAGAAGTATCTAGCCAGCCACTCATACATCACAGCAGACAGCATTACCACTGTTTAACAAACAGGCCCTGCGTCCCATGACATTGTCAAAAGGCTCGGAACATATTTGTCTGAGGCTAAGGCTCAGGATCAGTAGCCCAACAAGGATTTCAATTATTCAGTTGACAAACAAGCACATAGATGTCCCTTGCAGAGCCAATATTTTAACCTGCATTTCATTAAAGTGGGAGTGGGGCATGATGAAATACATTGTGGATAACCATTTTTTATCATTGATTTTTACATAATTAAAGGGCCAGCCCGCCCACAGATGAAATTACGGCAGTGTATAAATAGTTGCTGGCTGAATCCACCTGTGGCTGCTCTAAAGTGATATTAAAACTGAGAACAAATGTTTTTATATAATGCAGCTTACCAATTTTTATATATGGTGGCTGCATTCATTGACTTCTTAATGGCCCGTACACACGATCAGAATATTGGACGAAAACTGCCGTCCGAGGAAGAATCGTACGATTTTCGGATCGTGTGTACACTACTTTCGAGAGCCGATCATGACAGTTCATCTGATATTATTCGATCAGACAAGCACAAAAAGTTTCCTCGTACGATACCAGATTTTCGTTTAGTCAGTATAGTTGTCGTCCGAAAATACAATACAAATACATTACAACACATGACAATCACTTCCGATTTGTTTTTCTGTCGTACGAGAATTTTCGTGACTTTAGTAACCTATTCAATTTCTACTTGCGACTGTTAAGCGAAAAAAGTCGTACGAGCTGTCGTACGATATTCGGATCGTGTGTACGAGCCATTAGGCTTTTTTTTTCTTTTTATTTTCACCAGGTGATCCAGCCAGTGCTGTCTTAGTTATAAATCACAGAGAGGATTAGGGGGCAAATCACTGATTGTCATTGAATGGTCAATGATTAAATACAGATCAGTTAACCAAAGTTGCCCTGACCTATAGATTATTGTCCATAGGGTGTGCGCAGCCTATTACATTAGGCTGTGCACCCCAAAGCTCAAAACACACATGCGTGTGTGTGCGTATATATATATATATATATATATATATATATATATATATATATATAGAGAGAGAGAGAGAGAGAGAGAGAGAGGAGAGAGAGAGAGAGAGAGAGAGAGAGATATGTATATCTATCTTTATATACAGTATATATATATATATATATATATATATACACACACACACACACATACTATATAAATAAAATGTAAAAAAATTGTGTTTTAAATACTTGGACGATGTTAGTAGGGCAGTGGGTGGTGTCAGTAGTTTTTTGTTTTTTATTCGTTTTTTTTGGGGGATTTTTTTCAAATTGTATTTTTTATTATTTAAAAAAATTAGGAGCCCCGTTGGGGGGCTTCTGTGCAATATCAGTAGGCAGAATCTGCGTCACGTGGGGTGTCAAAATCAGGGTACCCTGCTCCCACCCTCCTCCCCAAAAGCTCCATTTCACAAACCGGGCCGGGGAGGAGGTGTAACGATAGGGGTTAACGTTGTTTCAATATATTCCATTCCCGAACACACAGCAGCTACCAGACACTCCCAACCAGCCGAATAAGACCCCATACAAATAATTCTCACCCACACAAACGAGACAACGCTCTGTGTTAAAGTTCCAAAACAGGAATTATTCTTTATTCCAAGCACATGGTAACACACTTCTCTTCAAAACACTTCCCTCCCATCCTTGGGGAACAGGGCGGGTTAAACTGTCCAATGACAATGGTGATACAGGTCAGGTGTGTTCAAACTTCTCCTTCAGTAAACAGTCTTAGCAGGAGGGGTTTCTGAGTGATTCCCCCCCCCTTTCCTCACTTAGAGCCGGTTCACACCAGAGCGACTCAGGATCTGACTTCAGGTCACCCCGAGACGCCCCAAGTCGCCCCAGGTCGCGCTGTAATGTTAGTCTATGGGGCCGTCTTTATGCACACTACAGAAGTCGCTCCGACTTCAAAAAAGGTTCCTGTACTACTTGAAAATGACTTCTAGGCGACTTGTACCCATTGATTTCAATGGAAGTCGCCTCCAAAGTCGGATCAGTGTCCTAACTGAAGCAACTTTACAGGAAGAGAAAATAGTTTTCTCAGGCAAACCCCTCCCTTCCACAGAGCTGATTATTGTTTGATTGGCCACTGGCAAAGTCGCCTGTCCTGGAGGAAACGTGAAGTTGCCTCAAAGTTGCCTTGTAAAGTCGCGCCGGAAGTCGTGTTGCCCCAGTGTGAACCAACTCTTAAAACATCCCATAATAGGCAGCCAGACGGTCTACCAGCTCCAATCCACATCACCACAAACAACAATGAAAAGGTCTTTGGAAGCTAGTCTGGATTTAATCTACATTACACAGGCAGCCAGGTGGTTGAAGTTGAACACATCAGCATCTCTCAATTAACCTGTTGAGTTCAGAATCAAAAAAACAGTACATAGTCCATAGTCCTTTTACAGATATCCTGGGGAACATTGTGGATTAACACCACAGACCCATTTTAAAGCAATCCAAGACATATTCTCAATGTCCATTATTTTCTGGCTCATACTTTCTAAGAACTTCTGGGTTCCACGGGCCCACCCGTTACAGGGGGCCTTAAAGCGGAAGTCCCACTTTTGGGTGGAACTCCGCATTAAGGGCCAGTTCACACCAGACGCAGTTCCGTGTGCTTTTTTTTTGCACAAAATGCATGTACAGTGTTTTCCGTGTATTCCAATGGATCTCGTTGGCTCTAGTTCACACCATGCAGTCAGTTTCCGGTCAGTTTCTGCACCGGAAACTAACCGGAAACTGACTGCTTGGTGTGAACTAGAGCCAACGAGATCCATTGGAATACATGGAAAACACTGTGCATGCATTTTTAGTGCAGAAAAAATGCGCACAAAACTGTACGGAACTGCGTCTGGTGTGAACTGGCCAAACACTATCTTCAGGTGTGAAAAAAACTGTTTGCACATATATGTGGATTCTGATGCTACATTCATTTTCTTTAGGCTTTTTTTTTCTTTTCTTTTTACCAGGTGATCCAGCTAGTGCTGTCTCTGGGGTGTCTCTGGATGGTGGAGCAATGGATAGTAGCACTGTGAACCCGGGGAGAGGGTAGTGTTTGATCCACCAACAGATTTAGATGGATTTTTATAAAATATGTAACTCTATCTTAACAACTTTTGAGCAGTTATATCAATGTTTTCTTTTTTTTTTTTTTTAGATAAAGGTTTTACATAAATGATTAAAAGCTGTTTATTCTAAGCACCCCTGTCAGTGGTAAATGGTTTATCTCAACTCTTTAACTATCACTTTTGCTGGACAGCTTGGTCTTTTATAGGAAGTTGACAGACTAACTGGCCAGATCACCAGGTAAAAAAAAAAAGGAAACAGTAAGAAAACAAAAAACAAAAGCAAACTAATGCAGCCATTATAATATGTATATTATAAATGCACAGAGCTAATAAGTCAACACAAAGTAAATGACCAGCACTGGGCTCACTATACCCCCTGTCAGACTAGTCAGGCTTAAGCCCCGTTCACACGGTCAGACTTTTGGCCAACAAACTTCATTTTGAGCAAGTTGGACCAACAATCCGACCGCGTGTACGCTCCATCGGACAAACTTTTTTTTCTTTTTTCTTGTTTTCATCGGACAAAAGTTGGGTCTGCAAACGGACAAACTTTTGCCCAACAAAAGTCCGATGGAGCAAAGTCCGACCGTGTGTACAGAAAACCATCGGACTTTTCTCCGATGAACAAAACAAATAATGTTAAAATCAACCAACAATAGCAGAAGTTGGCCAAAGGGTGGCGGTAAAGAGCAGAAAAACCACGTGATGTTGCAAAAAGTTTTGAGAAAGTTTGCAGAAAAGTCCGAGCGTGTGTATGCTATGGGTGTTCCCGACCAACTCCGTTCGGACAAAAAACCACGGAAAAGTCAGATGGAAGTCCGACCGTGTGTATGGGGCTTTACATGAAAAACATGTACCTAGGCAAACAAGTAGGGTGCCTATACTGGCCTACTATGGGATCTGACTTTATTGTAAACTCGATTTTGGTTGGTTGGTGGTACATTGGCTAGCAGTTAACACTTATGCCTTGGAACACTGGGGTCCTTGGTTTGAACACTATCTGCAAGGTGTTTGGATGTTCTTCCTGTGTTCATGTCGGTTTTCTCCAACACTCTAAATCAGGGCTCGACAAACCCCGGACGCCAGGTCGCCATTGCGACTAGAATTAGCTACCTGGCGCCTGGGGCAGCACAGCTGGGGTATCCTGTGTCTCCGTGCCCCCCCCCTCCGCGCCGCGGGATCGCGTCGGACCGCGCCGGCCAGTAATTGAGGCCGCGGCATTGCGGCCTTCTGCAGGCCTATGCTTCCTTCTGTGGTCTAGCGCCATCTTGTGGTGGCCGTTGGTATTGCAACCAACAATGCTAATGGAGTTTCCCTGTCTGTTTTCCCTGCCATCTCCTTCCCTCTAATTAGAACCCCCAAACATTATATATATATATATTTTTTTCTAACACCCTAGAGAATAAAATGGCGGTCGTTGCAATACTTTCTGTCACACCGTATTTGCGCAGTGGTCTGACAAGTGCCCTTTTTTGGGAAAAAAATACACTTTTTTTAAATAAAAAAATAAGACAACAGTAAAGTTAGCCCAGTTTTTTTTATACTGTGAAAGATAATGTTACGCCGAGTAAATTGATACCCAACATGTCACGCTTAAAAATTGCGTCCGCTCGTGGAATGGCGACTAACTTTTACCCTTTAAAATCTCCATAGGCGACATTTTAAAAATTCTACAGGTTGCATGTTTTGAGTTACAGAGGGGGTCTAGGGCTAGAATTATTGCTCTCGCTCTACCGATCGCGGCGATACCTCACGTGTGATTTGAACACCGCTTTCATATGCGGGCGCTACTCACGTATGCGTTCGCTTCTGTGCGCAAGCTCGGTGGGACAGGGCGCGTTCCTGGCTCCTAAATTTTTTAGCTGGCTCCTAGATTCCAAGCAAAGTTGTCAAGCCCTGCTCTAAATACAAGTAGGTAGCTACATTGACTTTAGTGTAGTGCATACACGTTGGCTATGCACATGTGTTATATGCTGAATGCAAGTCCCAAGCAGAGTAGATGGGGATGGTTAAGGAAAGACCTGGTAAAAAATAAATACAAATTGCCAAGAATATTCTAGGGAGAAAGGCTTTCAAGCTTATCAGACATAGGGGTTGATTTACTAAAGGCAAATAGACTGTGTGAATTGTAGTTGCCCTCTGCAGATGCAATTGCTCCAGAGCTTAGTAAATTAAGTAATGCCGCGTACACACGATCGGAATTTCCGACAACAAATGTTCGATGTGAGCTTTTGGTCGTATATTCCGTCCGTGTGTAGGCTCCAACGGATATTTGCTGTCCGAATTTCCGAAAACAAATGTTTGAGATCAGGTTCTAAATTTTTCCGACATGAAAAGTTCTTGTCGGAAATTCCGATCGTGTTTAGCCATTTCCGACGCACAAAAGTGCTGCGCATGCTCGGAATCAATTTGATGCATGCTCGGAATCATTGTACTTAATTTTTCTCGGCTCATCGTAGTGTTGTACGTCTCCGCGTTCTTGACCATCAGAATTTCCGAGCAACATTTGTGCGACCGTGTATAGGCAAGACAAGTTTGAGCCAACATCCATCTGAAAAAAAAACACGGTTTTTGTTTGTCGGAAATTCCGATCGTGTGTACGCGGCATTAGGCTTCACTTTGCAAAGAATACCCAATCACATGCAAGGAGAATAAAAAATAAATACATATTTGCTTGCACATGATTGGATGATGGAAGTCAGCAGAGTTTCTGCTCAGTTACTAAGCTCTGGAGCAACTGCTCTTGCAGAGGGCACTGTCTTTTTCACTTTAGTGAATCAACCCCATTGGGGGTTATTTACGAAAGGCAACTCCAATTTGCACTACAAGTGCAAACTACAAGTGCAAAGTGCACTTGAAATTGCACTGAAAGTGCACTTGGAAGTGCAGTAGCTGTAGATCCGAGGGGGACATGCAAGGAAAATAAAAAAACAGCATTTTAGCTTGCACATTATTGGATGATAAAATCAGCAGAGTTTCCCCTCATTTCAGATCTACCCCTCAGATTTACAGCGACTGCATTTCCAAGTGCACTTTCAGTGCAATTTCAAGTGCATTTTGCACTTGTAGTTTGCACTTGTAGTGCAAAGTGGATTTGCCTTTTGTAAATAACCCCCACAGTGTCCATAGAATGTCAGATACGACATAACAGGTATATTCGTACATACATTTTTGCCAGTAACTCCAAATCTATTGAATCCAGAGACAGACAGGCAACTAGCATTTTCTATTAACACAATGTAATGAAGACATTAAGTAGCAATCTAATTTTGTTTCTGATCACTTAGGATTTTTTTGTGTGCATCCAATTGCATTGTACTGTTTCAACCTTGCAATAAGATACAAGGTTATAAATCATAGGGAGGATTGGGGGGGATAATCATTGATCGTCATTGAATAGTCAATGATTAAATACAGATCAGTTAACCAAAGGTGCCCTGACCTATAGATTATTCTCACAGACAAAATAAAATTGTTGTTGTTTACAATTATTATTTTAATGGATCCATAGGCCAATATTGCAGGGACTGTACTTATGAGCATATTCAATTACTACTATTATAAGGTCTGTATGTATGAGCTGAGCATTTAAGTTGTAGAATTTACTTATAATTAGAGCAAATATGGCAAAATAAGATAGTGATGTCTAGGACTGGTGATATACTTTATCAGAATTTGTTTAAAGCTGAACTCCAGGCAGATATAAAATATATAAATTAATACAGCTAAATAAATAATAAATATTAAATAAATTAATTCATCAATAAATCATTAAATACATAGTTTTACATTTAACTTGTATGAGTACCAGAATTTGATTTCATATGAGGCTCATATAATCCCTTGTGTAGAGGAAGGGTCAGCACTAGGAACTAGGGATGAGCTTTATGTTCGAGTCGAACATGAGTTCGACTCGAACATTGGCTGTTCGCCCGTTCGCCAAATAGCGTACAATTTGGGGTGTTTGCGGCAAATTCGAAAGCCACGGAACACCCTTTAAAAGTCTATGGGTGAAATCAAAAGTGCTAATTCTGAAGGTTAATATGCAAGTTATTGTCATAAAAAGTGTTTAGGGACCTGGGTCCTGCCCCAGGGGACATGTATAAATGCAAAAAAAAGGTTTTAAAAACTGACGTTTTTCTGGAGCAGTGATTTTAATAATGCTTAAAGTGAAACAATAAAAGTGAAATATTCCTTTAAATTTCATACCTGGGGGGTGTCTATAGTATGCCTGTAAAGTAGCGCATGTTTCCTGTGTTTGTAACAGTCTTAAAGTAATTTTAAACTACTCGCGGCTACAATAAATTGTCGGGTCCCGGCAATACAGATAAAAGTAATTGAAAAAAAACGGCATGGGTTCCCCCTTAGTCCATTACCAGGCCCTTTGCGTCTGGTTTGAGTATTAACCACTTAAGCCCCGGACCATTTGATAGCTAAAGGACCAGAGGTGATTTCAGAATTTTGCACTGCGCTGCTTTAACTGTAAATTGTGCGGACATACAATGTTGTACCCAAACGAAATTTGCCTCCTTTTCTTCCCACAAATAGAGCTTTCTTTTAATGGTATTTGATTGCCTCTGCGATTTTTATTTTTTGCGATATAAACGGAAAAAGGCCGAAAATTTTGAAAAAAAATGATATTTTCTATTTTTGTTATAAGAAAAATCGAATAAACTCAATTTTAGTCATACATTTAGGCCAAAATGTATTCAGCCACATGTCTTTAGTAAAAAAAATGTCAATAAGCGTATATTTATTGGTTTGCGCAAAAGTTATTGCGTCTACAAACTAGGGTACATTTTCTGGAATTTACACAGCTTTTAATTTATGACTGCCTATCTCATTTCTTGAGGTGCTAAAATGGCAGTACAAAACCCCCCCAAATGACCCCATTTTGGAAAGTAGACATCCCAAGGAAATTGCTGAGAGGCATGTTGAGCCCATTGAATTTTTTTTTTTGTCTCAAGTGATTGAATAATGACAAAAAAAAAAAAATTACAAAAAGTTGTCACTAAATGATATATTGCTCACACATGCCATGGTTATATGTGGAATTGCACCCCAAAATACATTTTGCTGCTTCTCCTGAGTACGGGGATACCACATGTGTGGGACTTTTTGGGAGCATAGCCGCGTACGGGCCCCCGGAAACCAAGCACCGCCTTCAGGATTTCTAAGGGCGCAAATTTTTGATTTCACTCCTCACTACCTATCACAGTTTTGAAGGCCATAAAATGCCAAAATAGCACAAAACCCCCCCAAATGACCCCATTTTAGAAAGTAGACACCCCAAGGAAATTTCTGAGAGGCCTGTTGAGCCCATTGAATATTTTTTTTTTATCCCAAGTGATTGAATAATGACAAAAAAAAAAAAAATTACAAAAAGTTGTCACTAAATGATATATTGCTCACACATGCCATCGTTATATGTGGAATTAAACCCCAAAATAAATTTTGCTGCTTCTCCTGAGTACGGGATACCACATGTGTGGGACTTTTTAGGAGCCTAGCCGCGTACTCCCAAAAAGTCTCACACATGTGGTATCCCCGTACTCAGGAGAAGCAACAGAATGTATTTTGGGGTGTAATTCCACATATGCCCATGGCATGTTTGAGCAATATATCATTTAGTAACAACTTTGTGCAAAAAAAATAAAAATACAAAATAAATTGTCTTTTTTTCCGCAACTTGTGTCAACATATAAAATATTCCATGGACTCGACATGCCTCTCAGTATATAGCTTGGGGTTTCTACTTTCCAAAATGGGGTCATTTGGGGGGGTTTTGAACTGTTCTGGCATTTTATACACAACATTAGGAAGCTTACATCCACTCTTCTAACCACTTGAAGACAAAGCCCTTTTTGACACTTTTTGTTTACATGAAAACATTTTTTTTTTTTTGCAAGAAAATTATGTTGAACCCCCAAACATTATATATATTTTTAAAGCAAAGGCCCTACAGATTAAAATAGTGGGTGTTGCATTTTTTTTTTTACACAGTATTTGCGCAGCGATTTTTCAAACACATTTTTGGGGGAAAAAATACACTTTTTTTAATTTTAATGCACTAAAACACACTATATTGCCCAAATGTTTGATGAAATAAAAAAGATGATCTTAGGCCGAGTACATAGATACCAAAATTACTGCCCTCGATCTGACCTTCGCGGTGATACCTCACATGCATGGTGCAATTGCTGTTTACATATGACGCCAGACCGACGCTTGCATTCGCCATTGGGCAAGAGCAGGGCAGGACAGGGGTGCTTTTTTTTTGCTTTTTTATTTTATTTTTAAATTGTTCCTTCCATATTTATTTATTTTTATCATTTTTATTGTTATCTCAGGGAATGTAAATATCCCCTATGATAGCAATAGGTAGTGACAGGTACTCTTTTTTTGAAAAAACTGGGGTCTTCTAGACCCTAGATCGTTCCTCTGCCCTCAAAGCATCTGACCACACCAAGATCGGTGTGATAAAATGCTTTCCCAATTTCCCAATGGTGCTTTTTATATCCGGGGGGGGGGACATTCCCTCCCACTGCTTGTAAAAGCAGTCCAGAGGCTAATTAGCCACTAGGATTGCTTTTACATGAAAGCCGGCCGCTGGCTGAAAAGAATGATACCAAGATGATACCTAAACCCGCAGGCATCATTCTGGTATAAACATTCAAAGTCCAGCAACATACCGGTACGTTGCTGGTCCTTGTTGGACATGTATTGTAATCTTTTTTTTTCATGCAGCCAGTTGGCTGAACGAAAAAAGAGATTGATCGGTGGGTATGCCCACCATTAGAATACCGCCCTTCATCCACCCACTTCTAATGATGGGCATACATGCACCATTTATATATGCCGAAGCATGGGGGCATCCTCCCGCAAAAAAGTTATGCCGCACACACATGGTCGGACTTTTCCACGGGCAGGCCTCTTTCAGAATTTCGACCGTATGTACGTGGCATTAGGAGCAAAATCGCTCCTCCGCCCCTGCTGCCCCAATGCTTCGGCATATATGCTTTTTTTTTTTTAACTGTGGTGGTGAAATCACCTCCTACAGCACTGGAGTCGCAGGGATCAGGCCTGTCTCTGCGAACGCTGCAGTTGTGTGTGTTGTGTTTTGCAAGTGACAGTGATCGATCGATACTGCACTTGGGTGGCCTGGGCTGGATGGAGAGGCAAAACGCAGGTGCTAGCAGGTATCTGGGCTGATCCTGCTAACACTGCGTTTTTGGGAACCCTAAACTGCTGGGGACGCTAGTATAGATCTGATCAGATCAGATATTGATCTGTTCAGATACTATACCACTAAGGGAGGTGTATGCTTCACGCGTGGGTGTTAGTGTTACTGGCACTAACCTGACGCTGCCTGGGGTGTGACGCAGACCCTCTCTGATGCTAAAACCTAATTGATATCAGCCGCCGGGCGATCAGGGGGTTAAACCTTTATTGGGTTATATACGGCGGGTGCCCTGACACTATAAAAAGCAAACTAACTAACCAGCATCACCAGTAACACTTATATGGTGATCACTGGTGAAAGGGTTAACTAGGGGCAATTAGGGGGTTAAAACCTTTATTAGATAATATATGGGGGTACCTGACGCTATAAAAACCTGCGGCGAACCTAAAAAAAATTACTGCCTACCGATCAGCATCACTGACACTAAGACAGCGATCAGAAAAACGATTGCTTAGCGACAGTGGTGATAGGGGGTGAAAGGGTTACCTGGGGGGCGATCAAGGGGGTTAAACCTTTATTAGATAATTTATGGGGGTACCTGACGCTATAAAAACCTGCGGCGAACCTAAAAAAAATTACTGGCTACCGATCTGCATCACCGACGCTAAGACAGCGATCATAAAAATGATTGCTTAGCGACAGTGGTGATAGGGGGTGAAAGGGTTACCTGGGGGGCGATCAAGGGGGTTAAACCTTTATTAGATAATTTATGGGGGTACCTGACGCTATAAAAACCTACGGCGAACCTAAAAAAAATTACTGGCTACCGATCTGCATCACCGACGCTAAGACAGCGATCAGAAAAATGATCGCTTAGCGACAGTGGTGATAGGGGGTGAAAGGGTTACCTGGGGGGCGATCAAGGGGGTTAAACCTTTATTAGATAATTTATGGGGGTACCTGACGCTATAAAAACCTGCGGCAAACCTAAAAAAAATTACTGGCTACCGATCTGCATCACCGAAGCTAAGACAGCGATCAGAAAAATGATCGCTTAGCGACGGCGGTGATAGGGGGTGAAAGGGTTACCTGGGGGGCGATCAAGGGGGTTAAACCTTTATTAGATAATATATGGGGATACCTGACGCTATAAAAACCTGCGGCTAACCTAAAAAAAATTACTGGTTACCGATCTGCATCACTGACACTAAGACAGCGATCAGAAAAACGATCGCTTAGCGACAGTGGTGATAGGGGGTGAAAGGGTTACCTGGGGGGCAATCAAGGGGGTTAAACCTTTATTAGATAATTTATGGGGGTACCTGACGCTATAAAAACCTGCGGCGAACCTAAAAAAAATTACTGGCTACCGATCTGCATCACCGACGCTAAGACAGCGATCAGAAAAATGATTGCTTAGCGACGGCGGTGATAGGGGGTGAAAGGGTTACCTGGGGGGCGATCAAGGGGGTTAAACCTTTATTAGATAATTTATGGGGGTACCTGACGCTATAAAAACCTGCGGCGAACCTAAAAAAAATTACTGGCTACCGATCTGCATCACCGACGCTAAGACAGCGATCAGAAAAATGATCGCTTAGCGACGGCGGTGCTAGGGGGTGAAAGAGTTATCTGGGGGGTGATCAGGGGGTTAAACCTTTATTGGGGGGGTTAGGGGGCTACACTGTACCTAAAACTAACTTTAGTGACACTTTTACAGTCACAAATGTCACTGATTGCAGTAATCAGTAAATAAATGGTCACTGCAATCTGGGGGTGTCTGGGGGGGCGATTTGTGTGCCTATGTGTCCTGGTGTCAGTGTAGTGTTTTGTATACTGACCTGATGTCTTCTCTTGTACGGCGCTCGGTATATGTGAGCACCGCATGAGAGATGACATCACTTCCTCCTGCTTCCTCTGCCTGTGTTTACATTACAGGACAGAGGAAGCATTTTCATTCGCCGGGAGCGATCGCGGGGGGGTGGTCGGAATCGAACGGCCGTCCCCTCATCTCGGATCGCTCCCCAACGAATACCGACCGCTCACTGTATAGGAGGGGGGTCCGATCGGACCCCCCAACTGTACAAAGGCAATCACGTAGACTGTACGTGATTGTGCCTGTCGGTGCCATTCTGCCGACGTACATATACAGTGAGCGGTCGTTAAGTGGTTAAGGGGAACCCTGAAACAAAATGTTAAAAATGCATGGGAGTCCCCCCAAATTCCATATCAGGCCCTTCAGGTCTGGTATGGATATTTAGGGGAACCCTGCGACAATTTTTTTTAAAAAATGGCGTGGGGTTCCCCCCAAAAATCCATACCAGACCCTTCAGGTCTGGAATGGATTTTAACCACTTCAATACAGGGCTTTTTGTACCACTTCAATACCGGGCCTATTCTAGCACTTCTCTCCTACATGTACAAATCATCATTCTTTTGCTGGAAAATTTCTTAGAACCCCCAAACATTATATATGTTTTTTTAGCAGACACCATAGGGAATAAAATGACGGTCATTGCAACTTTTTTTCTTGCACGATATTTGCGCAATAATTTTTCAAACGCCTTTTTTAAAAAAAAATGGTTTCATGAATTAAAAAATAACAAAACAGGAACATGGAATGGCGCCAAACTTCGGTACTTAAAAATCTCCATAGGCAACGCTTTCTTTTTTTTTTACAGGTTACCAGGTTATAATTACAGAGGAGGTCTAGTGCTAGAATTGTTGCACGCGCTCTAACGCACGCAGTGATACCTCACATATGTGGTTTGAACGGCGTTTACATATGTGGGCGACTTACGTGTGCATTCGCTTCTGATCGCGAGCTACCGGGGACAGGGGCGTTTTAATTATTATTTTTTTTTACTTATTTTTTTTTTTTTTTACAATTATTATCTCTATGCTCGTCACGTGACCCACCAACAGCGCCGGAAGATTCGCTCCGGGTCCCCGATCGCACGGGAGAGCCCGGAGAAGCACCGGATGGCGGCGGGAGGGGGGGTTGTCCCCTCCCACCGCCTATAAGAATGATCGTTCTTATGGTGCACAGAATCGCCGGCACTTTAAAAGGATATCTGCAGGCATCATTCAGATACAGTATCCCCCTACAAAGCCAGGACGTCATATGACATCCACCCAGGATGGGAGATCCCATCTGTGGACGTCATTTGACTATGGCTGGGTAGGGAAGTGGTTAAGGGGAACCCCGCGCCAAAATGAAAAAAAAATGGCGTGGGGTTCCCCCCTAATAATCCATACCAGACACTTATCCGAGCACGCAACCTGGCAGGTCGCAGAAAAAGAGGGGGGATGAGAGAGCGCCCCCCCTCCTGAACCATACCAGGCCACATGCCCACAACATAGGGAGGATGTCCCAAGACAGCTTGGGACAAGTCCTTTATTAAAAAGAAAAAAAGAAAAAAGAAAAAAAATTCCAACGATGTAATCCATTCTCGAGCGATACGGAGAAAAATAAATAAGCTGACTCGATCCCGCAACTATGAACGATACCGCCTCCATAAGAGGCGCCAGGCCGAATGACGAGCGACCCGTTTGACAGCTCTTTTATAGCTGAGGGCGGGGCCACCCATCACGTGCGCGGGTGACCCCCGCCCTCCTCTGATGCAAGGGGAAACGCCGGGGTTACCCAGTGACGTGTACGGGTGACCCCCGCCGCCCTCTGATGAAACCTGCGTTGCATCAGAGGGGGCGGGGTCACCTAAACACGTCACTGGGTAACCCCGGCATTTCCCCTTGCGTCAGAGGGGGCGGGGTCACCCACGCACGTGACGGGTGGCTCCGCCCTCAGCTATAAAAGAGCTGTCAAACGGGTCGCGCGTCATTCAGCCGGTCGCCTCCTATGGAGGCGGTATCATTCTTAGCGGCGGGATTGAGTCGGCTTTTTTTTCTCAGTATCGCTCGAGAATGAATTACATCGTTGGAATTTTTTTTTCTTTTTAATAAAGGACTTATCCCAAGCTGTCTCCTGTGGTTTTTAATATTTTGACACTTTTTTTTGTGAAATGGTAGGGGTACAATGTACCCCTTTACCAATTCACATAGGGGGGGGCGGGATCTGGAGGTCCCTTTTGTTAAAGGGGCTTCCAGATTCCGATAAGCCCCCCGCCCGCAGACCCCCACAACAGTGGCGGCTGGTGCTCAAAATTTTTTGGGGGGCGCAAACAAACTGAAAATAAAAACATCAATTGCCGCCACTGTGCCCATTAAACGCAGCCACTGTGCCCAAACGCTACGAGTTTGTCCCCTCAAATGCAGCCAGTTTGTCCCCAAATGCAGCCAGTTTGTCCCCAAATACAGACAGTTTGTTTCCATATACAGCCAGTTTGTTTCCATATACAGCCAGTTTGTCCCCCATATACAGCCAGTTTGTCCCCATATACAGCCAGTTTGTTCCCATATACAGCCAGTGTGTCCCCATATACAGCCAGTGTGTCCCCATATACAGCCAGTTTGTCCCCATATACAGCCAGTGTGTCCCCCATATACAGCTAGTTTGTCCCCATATACAGCCAGTTTGTCCCCATATACAGACAGTTTGTTCCCATATACAGCCAGTGTGTCCCCAAATGCAGCCAGTTTGTTCCCATATACAGCCAGTTTATCCCCAAATACAGCCAGTGTGTCCCCCATATACAGCCAGTTTGTTCCCATATACAGCCAGTTTGTCCCCCATATACAGCCAGTTTGTCCCCCATATACAGCCAGTTTGTCCCCATATACAGCCAGTTTGTCCCCATATACAGCCAGTTTGTTCCCATATACAGCCAGAGTGTCCCCATATACAGCCAGTGTGTCCCCATATACAGCCAGTGTGTCCCCATATACAGCCAGTGTGTCCCCATATACAGCCAGTGTGTCCCCCATATACAGCCAGTGTGTCCCCCATATACAGCCAGTGTGTCCCCCATATACAGCTAGTGTGTCCCCATATACAGCCAGTTTGTACCCATATACAGCCAGTTTGTCCCCCATATACAGCCAGTTTGTCCCCATATACAGCCAGTTTGTCCCCATATACAGCCAGTTTGTTCCCATATACAGCCAGTGTGTCCCCATATACAGCCAGTTTGTCCCCGTATACAGCCAGTTTGTCCCCCATATACAGCCAGTTTGTTCCCATATACAGCCAGTGTGTCCCCCATATACAGCCAGTGTGTCCCCATATACAGCCAGTTTGTCCCCATATACAGCCAGTTTGTTCCCATATACAGCCAGTGTGTCCCCATGTACAGCCAGTTTGTCCCCATATAAAGCCAGTTTGTTCCCATATACAGCCAGTGTGTCCCCATATACAGCCAGTTTGTTCCCATATACAGCCAGTTTGTCCCCCATATACAGCCAGTTTGTCGCCATATACAGCCAGTTTGTCCCCATATACAGCCAGTGTGTCCCCATATTCAGCCAGTTTGTCCCCATATACAGCCAGTTTGTCCCCAAATACAGCCTGTGTGTCCCCCATATACAGCCAGTTTGTTCCCATATTCCGATAAGCCCCCCGCCCCCAGACCCCCACAACAGTGGCGGCTGGTGCTCAAAATTTTTGGGGGGGGCGCAAACAAACTGAAAAAAAACATCAATTGCCGCCATTAAACGCAGCCACTGTGCCCAAACGCCACGAGTTTGTCCCCTCAAATGTATCCAGTTTGTCCCCAAATACAGCCAGTTTGTTTCCATATACAGCCAGTTTGTTTCCATATACAGCCAGTTTGTTTCCATATACAGCCAGTTTGTTCCCAAATACAGCCAGTTTGTTCCCAAATACAGCCAGTTTTTTCCCATATACAGCCAGTTTGTCCCCAAATGCAGCCAGTTTGTTCCCATATACAGCCAGTTTATCCCCAAATACAGCCAGTGTGTCCCCCATATACAGACAGTTTGTTTCCATATACAGCCAGTTTGTCCCCCATATACAGCCAGTTTGTCCCCATATACAGCCAGTTTTGTTCCCATATACAGCCAGTGTGTCCCCATATACAGCCAGTGTGTCCCCATATACAGCCAGTGTGTCCCCATATACAGCCAGTTTGTCCCCATATACAGCCAGTGTGTCCCCCATATACAGCTAGTTTGTCCCCATATACAGCCAGTTTGTCCCCATATACAGCCAGTTTGTTCCCATATACAGCCAGTGTGTCCCCAAATGCAGCCAGTTTGTTCCCATATACAGCCAGTTTATCCCCAAATACAGCCAGTGTGTCCCCCATATACAGCCAGTTTGTTCCCATATACAGCCAGTTTGTCCCCCATATACAGCCAGTTTGTCCCCATATACAGCCAGTTTGTTCCCATATACAGCCAGAGTGTCCCCATATACAGCCAGTGTGTCCCCATATACAGCCAGTGTGTCCCCATATACAGCCAGTGTGTCCCCATATACAGCCAGTGTGTCCCCCATATACAGCCAGTGTGTCCCCCATATACAGCCAGTGTGTCCCCATATACAGCCAGTTTGTACCCATATACAGCCAGTTTGTCCCCCATATACAGCCAGTGTGTCCCCATATACAGCCAGTGTGTCCCCATATACAGCCAGTTTGTCACCCATATACAGCCAGTTTGTTCCCATATACAGCCAGTGTGTCCCCCATATACAGCTAGTGTGTCCCCATATACAGCCAGTTTGTCCCCATATACAGCCAGTTTGTTCCCATATACAGCCAGTGTGTCCCCATATACAGCCAGTTTGTCCCCATATACAGCCAGTTTGTTCCCATATACAGCCAGTTTGTCCGCCATATACAGCCAGTTTGTCCCCCATATACAGCCAGTTTGTCCCCATATACAGCCAGTTTGTCCCCATATACAGCCAGTGTGTCCCCATATACAGCCAGTTTGTCCCCATATACAGCCAGTTTTTTCCCATATACAGCCAGTGTGTCCCCATATACAGCCAGTGTGTCCCCATATACAGCCAGTTTGTTCCCATATACAGCCAGTGTGTCCCCATATACAGCCAGTTTGTTCCCATATACAGCCAGTGTGCCCCCATATACAGCCAGTGTGTCCCCATATACAGCCAGTTTGTCCCCATATACAGCCAGTTTGTCCCCAAATGCAGCCAGTTTGTCCCCAAATGCAGCCAGTTTGTTCCCATATACAGCCAGTTTGTCCCCATATACAGCCAGTTTGTCCCCATATACAGCCAGTTTGTTCCCATATACAGCCAGTGTGTCCCCCATATACAGCCAGTGTGTCCCCATATACTGCCAGTTTGTCCCCATATACAGCCAGTTTGTTCCCATATACAGCCAGTGTGTCCCCATATACAGCCAGTTTGTCCCCATATACAGCCAGTTTGTTCCCATATACAGCCAGTTTGTCCCCCATATACAGCCAGTTTGTCCCCATATACAGCCAGTTTGTTCCCATATACAGCCAGTTTGTCCCCCATATACAGCCAGTTTGTCCTCATATACAGCCAGTTTGTTCCCATTAACAGCCAGTTTGTTCCCATATACAGCCAGTTTGTCCCCATATACAGCCAGTTTGTTCCCATATACAGCCAGTGTGTCCCCATATACAGCCAGTTTGTCCCCATATACAGCCAGTTTGTTCCCATATACAGCCAGTTTGTCCCCCATATACAGCCAGTTTGTCCCCATATACAGCCAGTTTGTTCCCATATACAGCCAGTTTGTCCCCCATATACAGCCAGTTTGTCCTCATATACAGCCAGTTTGTTCCCATATACAGCCAGTTTGTTCCCATATACAGCCAGTGTGTCCCCATTAGGGATGAGCTTCGTGTTCGAGTCGAACATACGTTCGACTCGAACATCGGCTGTTCGATCGTTCGACGAAGATCGAACGATTTGGGCCGTTCGCGCCAAATTCGAGTGACGCAAACGGCCCACAATGCACTATGCCATCGCAGTGTCATCCAGGCGCTGTGATTGGCCAAGCATGCACTGTGACCCCGCATGCTTGGCCAATCACAGCGCCGGCAGCGAGGAAGCAATGATTGGCCACAGGCAGGATGCCTGTGGCCAATTATTGCTGAGGGTGTTTAGTACACGCCCCACACTATAAAAGGCCGCCAGCACGGCGGCCTAGTGTAGTGTGTTCCGGAGCAGGGAAAGAGAAGCATAGGCAGGGACAGTGACATTTATTTTTTCTTGCTTAACCTGGATTCCTTTAGTTTAGGGAAAGAGAAGGATAGGTAGGGAGAGTGTCAGTGTGTTTTACTGTGCGAATCCTTGTTTCTAGGGACAGGGAAGGACAGTGAGGGAATTCTCCTTGTGCTATAGTGTGCTTTAAAAAAAAAATTTTCTAGGGACAGAAAACTATAGGTAGGGAGAGTGTCAGTGTGTTTTACTGTGCGAATCCTTGTTTCTAGGGACAGGGAAGGACAGTGAGGGAATTCTCCTTGTGCTATAGTGTGCTTTAAAAAAACATTTTTTCTAGGGACAGAAAACTATAGGTAGGGAGAGTGCCAGTGTGTTTTACTGTGCGAATCCTTGTTTCTAGGGACAGGGAAGGAAAGTGAGGGAAATTCTCCTTGTGCTATAGTGTGCTTTAAAAAAACATTTTTTCTAGGGACAGAAAACTATAGGTAGGAAGAGTGTCAGTTTCTTTCACTGTGATAATCCTTGTTTCTAGGGACAAAGAAGGAAAGTGAGGGAAATTCTCCTTGTGCTATAGTGTGCTTTAAAAAAACATTTTTTCTAGGGACAGAAAACTATAGGTAGGAAGAGTGTCAGTTTCTTTCACTGTGATAATCCTTGTTTCTAGGGACAGGGAAGGAAAGTGAGGGAAATTCTCCTTGTGCTATAGTGTGCTTTAAAAAAACATTTTTTCTAGGGACAGAAAACTATAGGTAGGAAGAGTGTCAGTTTCTTTCACTGTGATAATCCTTGTTTCTAGGGACAAAGAAGGAAAGTGAGGGAAATTCTCCTTGTGCTATAGTGTGCTTTAAAAAAACATTTTTTATAGGGACAGAAAACTATAGGTAGGAAGAGTGTCAGTTTCTTTCACTGTGATAATCCTTGTTTCTAGGGACAGGGAAGGAAAGTGAGGGAAATTCTCCTTGTGCTATAGTGTGCTTTAAAAAAACATTTTTTCTAGGGACAGAAAACTATAGGTAGGAAGAGTGTCAGTTTCTTTCACTGTGATAATCCTTGTTTCTAGGGACAGGGAAGGACAGTGAGGAAAATTCTCCTTGTGCTATAGTGTGCTTTAAAAAAACATTTTTTCTAGGGACAGAAAACTATAGGTAGGAAGAGTGTCAGTTTCTTTCACTGTGATAATCCTTGTTTCTAGGGACAGGGAAGGAAAGTGAGGGAAATTCTCCTTGTGCTATAGTGTGCTTTAAAAAAACATTTTTTCTAGGGACAGAAAACTATAGGTAGGAAGAGTGTCAGTTTCTTTCACTGTGATAATCCTTGTTTCTAGGGACAAAGAAGGAAAGTGAGGGAAATTCTCCTTGTGCTATAGTGTGCTTTAAAAAAACATTTTTTCTAGGGACAGAAAACTATAGGTAGGAAGAGTGTCAGTTTCTTTCACTGTGATAATCCTTGTTTCTAGGGACAGGGAAGGACAGTGAGGGAATTCTCCTTGTGCTATAGTGTGCTTTAAAAAAACATTTTTTCTAGGGACAGAAAACTATAGGTAGGGAGAGTGTCAGTGTGTTTTACTGTGTGAATCCTTGTTTCTAGGGACAGGGAAGGACAGTGAGGGAATTCTCCTTGTGCTATAGTGTGCTTTAAAAAAACATTTTTTCTAGGGACAGAAAACTATAGGTAGGGAGAGTGTCAGTGTGTTTTACTGTGCGAATCCTTGTTTCTAGGGACAGGGAAGGACAGTGAGGGAATTCTCCTTGTGCTATAGTGTGCTTTAAAAAAAAATTTTTCTAGGGACAGAAAACTATAGGTAGGGAGAGTGTCAGTGTGTTTTACTGTGCGAATCCTTGTTTCTAAGGACAGGGAAGGACAGTGAGGGAATTCTCCTTGTGCTATAGTGTGCTTTAAAAAAACATTTTTTCTAGGGACAGAAAACTATAGGTAGGGAGAGTGTCAGTGTGTTTTACTGTGCGAATCCTTGTTTCTAGGGACAGGGAAGGACAGTGAGGGAATTCTCCTTGTGCTATAGTGTGCTTTAAAAAAACATTTTTTCTAGGGACAGAAAACTATAGGTAGGGAGAGTGTCAGTGTGTTTTACTGTGCGAATCCTTGTTTCTAGGGACAGGGAAGGACAGTGAGGGAATTCTCCTTGTGCTATAGTGTGCTTTAAAAAAACATTTTTTCTAGGGACAGAAAACTATAGGTAGGAAGAGTGTCAGTTTCTTTCACTGTGATAATCCTTGTTTCTAGGGACAAAGAAGGAAAGTGGGGGAAATTCTCCTTGTGCTATAGTGTGCTTTAAAAAAACATTTTTTCTAGGGACAGAAAACTATAGGTAGGAAGAGTGTCAGTTTCTTTCACTGTGATAATCCTTGTTTCTAGGGACAGGGAAGGAAAGTGAGGGAAATTCTCCTTGTGCTATAGTGTGCTTTAAAAAAACATTTTTTCTAGGGACAGAAAACTATAGGTAGGAAGAGTGTCAGTTTCTTTCACTGTGATAATCCTTGTTTCTAGGGACAGGGAAGGAAAGTGAGGGAAATTCTCCTTGTGCTATAGTGTGCTTTAAAAAAACATTTTTTCTAGGGACAGAAAACTATAGGTAGGAAGAGTGTCAGTTTCTTTCACTGTGATAATCCTTGTTTCTAGGGACAAAGAAGGAAAGTGAGGGAAATTCTCCTTGTGCTATAGTGTGCTTTAAAAAAACATTTTTTCTAGGGACAGAAAACTATAGGTAGGAAGAGTGTCAGTTTCTTTCACTGTGATAATCCTTGTTTCTAGGGACAGGGAAGGAAAGTGAGGGAAATTCTCCTTGTGCTATAGTGTGCTTTAAAAAAACATTTTTTCTAGGGACAGAAAACTATAGGTAGGAAGAGTGTCAGTTTCTTTCACTGTGATAATCCTTGTTTCTAGGGACAGGGAAGGAAAGTGAGGGAAATTCTCCTTGTGCTATAGTGTGCTTTAAAAAAACATTTTTTCTAGGGACAGAAAACTATAGGTAGGAAGAGTGTCAGTTTCTTTCACTGTGATAATCCTTGTTTCTAGGGACAGGGAAGGAAAGTGAGGGAAATTCTCCTTGTGCTATAGTGTGCTTTAAAAAAACATTTTTTCTAGGGACAGAAAACTATAGGTAGGAAGAGTGTCAGTTTCTTTCACTGTGATAATCCTTGTTTCTAGGGACAGGGAAGAAAAGTGAGGGAAATTCTCCTTGTGCTATAGTGTGCTTTAAAAAAACATTTTTACTAGGGACAGAAAACTGTAGGTAGGAAGAGTGTCAGTTTCTTTCACTGTGATAATCCTTGTTTCTAGGGACAAAGAAGGAAAGTGAGGGAAATTCTCCTTGTGCTATAGTGTGCTTTAAAAAAACATTTTTTCTAGGGACAGAAAACTATAGGTAGGAAGAGTGTCAGTTTCTTTCACTGTGATAATCCTTGTTTCTAGGGACAGGGAAGGACAGTGAGGGAATTCTCCTTGTGCTATAGTGTGCTTTAAAAAAACATTTTTTCTAGGGACAGAAAACTATAGGTAGGGAGAGTGTCAGTGTGTTTTACTGTGCGAATCCTTGTTTCTAGGGACAGGGAAGGACAGTGAGGGAATTCTCCTTGTGCTATAGTGTGCTTTAAAAAAACATTTTTTCTAGGGACAGAAAACTATAGGTAGGAAGAGTGTCAGTTTCTTTCACTGTGATAATCCTTGTTTCTAGGGACAGGGAAGGACAGTGAGGGAATTCTCCTTGTGCTATAGTGTGCTTTAAAAAAACATTTTTTCTAGGGACAGAAAACTATAGGTAGGGAGAGTGTCAGTGTGTTTTACTGTGCGAATCCTTGTTTCTAGGGACAGGGAAGGACAGTGAGGGAATTCTCCTTGTGCTATAGTGTGCTTTAAAAAAACATGTTTTCTAGGGACAGAAAACTATAGGTAGGAAGAGTGTCAGTTTCTTTCACTGCGATAATCCTTGTTTCTAGGGACAAAGAAGGAAAGTGAGGGAAATTCTCCTTGTGCTATAGTGTGCTTTAAAAAAACATTTTTTCTAGGGACAGAAAACTATAGGTAGGAAGAGTGTCAGTTTCTTTCACTGTGATAATCCTTGTTTCTAGGGACAAAGAAGGAAAGTGAGGGAAATGCTCCTTGTGCTATAGTGTGCTTTAAAAAAACATTTTTTCTAGGGACAGAAAACTATAGGTAGGAAGAGTGTCAGTTTCTTTCACTGTGATAATCCTTGTTTCTAGGGACAGGGAAGGAAAGTGAGGGAAATTCTCCTTGTGCTATAGTGTGCTTTAAAAAAACATTTTTTCTAGGGACAGAAAACTATAGGTAGGAAGAGTGTCAGTTTCTTTCACTGTGATAATCCTTGTTTCTAGGGACAGGGAAGGAAAGTGAGGTAAATTCTCCTTGTGCTATAGTGTGCTTTAAAAAAACATTTTTTCTAGGGACAGAAAACTATAGGTAGGAAGAGTGTCAGTTTCTTTCACTGTGATAATCCTTGTTTCTAGGGACAGGGAAGGAAAGTGAGGGAAATTCTCCTTGTGCTATAGTGTGCTTTAAAAAAACATTTTTTCTAGGGACAGAAAACTATAGGTAGGAAGAGTGTCAGTTTCTTTCACTGTGATAATCCTTGTTTCTAGGGACAGGGAAGGAAAGTGAGGTAAATTCTCCTTGTGCTATAGTGTGCTTTAAAAAAACATTTTTTCTAGGGACAGAAAACTATAGGTAGGAAGAGTGTCAGTTTCTTTCACTGTGATAATCCTTGTTTCTAGGGACAGGGAAGGAAAGTGAGGGAAATTCTCCTTGTGCTATAGTGTGCTTTAAAAAAACATTTTTTCTAGGGACAGAAAACTATAGGTAGGAAGAGTGTCAGTTTCTTTCACTGTGATAATCCTTGTTTCTAGGGACAAAGAAGGAAAGTGAGGGAAATTCTCCTTGTGCTATAGTGTGCTTTAAAAAAACATTTTTTCTAGGGACAGAAAACTATAGGTAGGAAGAGTGTCAGTTTCTTTCACTGTGATAATCCTTGTTTCTAGGGACAGGGAAGGAAAGTGAGGGAAATTCTCCTTGTGCTATAGTGTGCTTTAAAAAAATTTTTTTCTAGGGACAGAAAACTATAGGTAGGAAGAGTGTCAGTTTCTTTCACTGTGATAATCCTTGTTTCTAGGGACAGGGAAGGACAGTGAGGGAAATTCTCCTTGTGCTATAGTGTGCTAAAGCATTCCTCATCAACCATCTTTGAAATCCTTGTTTTTTTGGACAGTCAGGGAAATTGTCGTTGTGCTATTCTGTGCAAAAGCAATCATCCTCAACCATATTTAGAAATCCTTAAGTAAAGGGACAGAGAAGGACACCTGAAGGTAGCCCTTATTGCTTTTTTCCCATCTCCCTGCAGGCCATCTATTAGAATGTCTGGAAGGCAAACAAGGAGAGGCAGACAGTCAGGAGGCAATAAAAGAGGGCAAGCAGGCTCAGTGTCTGGGGGCAACAGTGCTGGTCGTGGACGCGGTGCATTGTCATCAGCACATGGCCATGGGACACGCTTGTCCTTCTTTTCGGCAGCTGGACATGTTGAGCCACATCATGCCGAAGACTTGGTAGAGTGGATGACCAAGCCCTCCTCCTCCTCCTCATCCTCTCTCACCCAGGCTCAGGGTACTGGAAAAGCAGCTGCCAAAGCGTCCTCTTCCCTGGTATCAATGTCAGACTCATCATCAGTCACTCCTTCCCTAGACCCACCATGTCCTCCTCCTGAGGAGTCCCCCGAACTGTTTGAGCACAGTGTTGGGTACATGCTCCAGGAGGATGCCCAGCGTTTCGAAGGGTCTGATGATGAAACCCAGCTACAGGAAGGCAGTAGCGTGAGAGCAGACAGAGGGGATGCTCAAGAAGGACACCAATCTGGCAGTCATGTTCCAGCAGCTGCAGCATACTGCCAGATTGGCTCCAGTGATGAGGAGGGAGGGGATGATGAGGTCACTGACTCCACGTGGGTGCCTAATAGGAGAGAGGAGGAGGAGGAGGATGAGGAGGAGGCACATCTCCAACGAGGCAGGATGCCCTTTGGTGGCCAGCGTAAGGGCAGTACACCGACGGAATCACACCGCAGAGCTCCGCCTGTGCAGGGCGCTGCCTCTGCCCGTCATTCAAAAAGTTCTTTGGTGTGGGCCTTTTTTGAGGCTAGTGCATCAGATCGCACAGCTGCTGTTTGCAACATATGTCTCAAGCGTATATCGCGTGGCCAAAACATCAGCCGCTTGGGTACCACATGCCTGACCAGACATATGTTGACCTGCCATGCAGCTCGTTGGCAAGCCTACCTCAAAGACCCACACCAAAGAACAAAGCGGACCTCTCCTTGCACCGCATCAGCTGGGATCTCCAACCCCACTATAACTTCAGTCCTCTCTGAAACATGCACTGAGAGGAATGAAGGTGTAGAATTAGGTGTGTCACAGCCAAGTACTTGCGGCCACTCTGCTAGCAGTACACCGACGTCCGATTCTAGCAGGCAAATTTCCCTGCCCCAGCTGCTGGACCGTCGAAAGAAGTTCACTCCCAGCCATCCACATGCCCAGCGGTTGAATGCTAGCTTGGCTAAATTGCTAGCGCTTCAACTGCTGCCTTTTCAGTTGGTAGACTCGGCCCCCTTCCGTGAGTTTGTGCAATGTGCGGTTCCTCAGTGGCAGGTTCCCAAACGCCACTTTTTCTCACGGAAGGCTATTCCGGCTCTCTACCGGCATGTGGAAGGCAATGTCTTGGCCTCGCTGGACAGGGCGGTCAGCGGTAAGGTGCATATTACCGCTGACTCATGGTCCAGCAGGCATGGACAGGGACGTTACCTTTCTTTCACGGCCCATTGGGTCACTCTTTTGGCAGCTGGGAAGGATGCAGGAGTGTTGTGTTGGAGGTTGTTCCACCGCCACGCCTCCAAAATGCTACTACTGGTTGTGACACACCTCTCTCCTCCACCCCCTCCTCTTCTTCTTCCTCCATGGCCTCTTCCTGTGGTTTGTCCTCGGAACCAGCGGTGCTCCGTAGGCGTTCAAGGGGCTACGCAAGTACGCAGGCAAAAATATGCCATGCCGTGCTTGCGCTGGTGTGTTTGGGGGACAGAAGCCACACTGGGGCAGAGGTCCTGTCTGCTCTGCAGGGCCAGGCCGAGAGGTGGTTGACGCCACGCCAGCTTAAGCCAGGAATGGTGGTTTGCGACAATGGCACCAACCTCCTCTCCGCCCTCCGACAGGGACAACTGACCCATGTGCCCTGTGTGGCTCACGTCCTTAACCTGGTGGTGCAGCGGTTCTTGGGCAGGTACCCGGGCTTACAGGATGTCCTGAGGCAGGCCAGGAAAGTCTGTGTGCATTTCCGCAGATCTTATAATGCCAGTGCTCGCCTGGCTGAGCTGCAAAAGGAGTTGAACCTGCCCAAGAACCGCCTTATATGTGACATGCCCACCAGGGGGAACTCAACGTTGGCCATGCTGCAGCGGCTGCACACGCAGCAGAGGGCCATCAATGAGTACCTGTGCGACTACGGCACCAGGACAGGGTCAGGGGAGCTTGGTTTTTTTTCTCCACGCCAGTGGGGCATGATCAGGGATGCATGCACTGTCCTGGCACCATTTGAGGAGGCCACGAGGATGGTGAGCAGTGACAGTGCATGCATCAGTGACACTGTACCTCTTGTCCACCTGTTGGAGCACACGCTGCGTGGAATAATGGACAGGGCACTTGAGGCAGAACAGAGGCAGGAAGAGGAGGACTTCCTTGCCTCTCAAGGCCCCCTTTACCCAGACAGTGTTCCTTCTGTCCCACCCATCGCACAGGAAGAGGAGGAGGAGGAGGAGGAGGAGGATTGTGTCAGCATGGAGGTGGAGGCTGGCACTCAGCATCATCAGCAGCAGTCTTTTAGGGATGATTTACAGTCCCAAGAAACCAGTGGACTTGTACGTGGCTGGGAGGAGGTGGCTGCGGATCATGTCGTCCTTAGTGACCCAGAGGACTCCGGAGCGAATGCCTCAGCAAACCTACGCTGCATGGCCTCCCTGATCCTGCAAAGTCTGCGGAAGGATCCTCGTATTCTTCGGATCAAGGAGAGGGACCATTACTGGCTGGCCACTCTCCTTGATCCACGGTACAAGGGTAAGGTTGCGGACCTTATGTTACCGTCGCAGAGGGAGCAGAGGATGAGACAACTCCGAGAGGCCTTGCAGAAAGGTCTGTGCAACGCGTTCCCAGAGACTGGGAGGTTACAAACTCCTGGTCCTGGACAACGAGTTGCTGAGGCTTCGGCCAGTCAAAGAAGGAGCGGTGGGGAAGGTGGCCGTCTGACCGATGCGTTCAGACAATTCTTTAGTCCGCAGCCCCAAAGTATGATCGGTTCCAGCAACCATCGCCAGCGTCTGATAAACATGGTGCAGGAATATCTAGGGGCAAGGTCAGACTTGGACACCTTCCCCACCGAAAATCCTCTGGCTTACTGGGTCTTGAGGATGGATCACTGGCCAGAGCTTGCACAGTATGCAATTGAGCTACTGGCCTGTCCTGCATCCAGCGTTCTTTCGGAACGCACATTCAGTGCTGCTGGAGGATTTGTCACGGATCACAGGGTGCGCCTGTCCACCGACTCGGTTGATCGACTGACTTTCATCAAGATGAACCAGTCTTGGATCACCACCAGCTACCACACACCTGATGCTGATATAACAGACTAATTGATTTTAACATGTCACATCCCTTCAAGACTGATGCTGATGCTGAGTGCCTGTGCTGTTATGTTGACTGGCTATCCTCCTCCTCCGAGTCCTCAATGATACGATTGATGATGATAGCTTGGAAGATCATTTTTGTTTATGGGTGCCGCCACCAGTGGCTAAGGCCCAATTTTTCAGCCCCTGTTTTACAGGGGCGTGTAATTACAATTTTTTTAGCAATAATTTGCCATAGGGCTCATTGCTGTGCTCCAAGTACAGTATCTGTGAGGGGTTGGAGTGTTGTGGCACCAGTGCCTAAGGCCCAATTTTTCAGCCCCTGTTTAACAGGGGCGTGTCATTACAATTTTTGAAGCAATACTTTGCAACAGGGCTCATTGCTGTGCTCCAAGTACAGTATCTGTGAGGGGTTGTAGTGTTGTGCCACCAGTGCCTAAGGCCCAATTTTTCAGCCCCTGTTCAACAGGGGCATGCAATTACAATTCTTGATCTAATAATTCACAGCAGGGCCCATTCCTGCACCCACCAAGAGTAACTCTGAGGGCTTACAGTGTTGTGGCAACGCCACGACCACCACCACCACGAAAGGCCCAATTTTTCAGCCCCTGTTCAAAAGGGGCATGTAATTACAATTCTTGATCTAATAATTCACAGCAGGGCCCATTCCTGCACCCACCAAGAGTAACTCTGAGGGCTTACAGTGTTGTGGCAACGCCACCACCACCACCACCACCACGAAAGGCCCAATTTTTCAGCCCCTGTTCAAAAGGGGCATGTAATTACAATTCTTGATCTAATAATTCACAGCAGGGCCCATTCCTGCACCCACCAAGAGTAACTCTGAGGGCTTACAGTGTTGTGGCAACACCACCACCACCACCACCACCACGAAAGGCCCAATTTTTCAGCCCCTGTTCAACAGGGGCATGCAATTACAATTCTTGATCTAATAATTCACAGCAGGGCCCATTGCTGCACCCACCAAGAGTAACTGTCAGGGCTTACAGTCTTGTGGCACCAGCACCACCATCAAAGGCCCAATTTTTACTACCACTGTTCAACAATTATATGTAATTAAAATTCCTGATATAATAGTTGACAGCAGGGCGTTCCAGCACCAACCAAGAGTAACTGTGAGTGCTTACAGTGTTGTGCCAACACCAACAACTAAGGGGCCTATTTCTGCAGAGTATATACGGCAGGTCCCTACTTTCAAACATCCAACTTACAAACGACTCCTACTTGCAAACGCAAGAAGACAACAGGAAGTGAGAGGAAATCTACCACTAGGAAGGAAAATTCTCTCCTGTAAGAATAAATATGGGAGAAAGGTGTCTCCTCTGTACTGATGCTTTATCACCAATCCTTGTTCCAAGAAAAACACCACATTTCAAAAACAGTTGTCATTGGGACGGAAAGTGAGGTGAAATGTTCTGAACAGGGGCACAGACAGCAAAACAAATGTTACAGGGGTGATAACCCTTACCTATGTTTTCCAAAAAGTTTAAAAATAGATTTTTGGGCTGGAGCTACACTTAAACAATGTACCTGTTCAAAATTACAAACAGATTCTACATAAGAACAAACCTACAGTCCCTGTCTTGTATGCACCGCCTGTATACGGCTGTTCAGAGTATATAGGGCCTTTTTTATTTTATGTGCGGGGTTCCCCTTAATATCCATACAAGACCCAAAGGGGCTGGTAATGGGCTGGGGTAGGGGGGTCATGGGGTAGCTATGCCATTTTTCTTAAAGATTTTCATCCATATTACCGGGACCAGACATTACATTAAAGCCGCAAGCAGTTTTAAATGGCTTTTTTTCCTTTAGAAATGTTATTTTGTGCAGGGACAGTTCTAAACACGGGAAACACGTGGCACTTCACAGGCATACTTTAGACACCCCCCAGGTACGATATTTAAAGGAATATTTGACTTTTTTTTTTTCACTTTATGCATCATTAAAATGACTGCTCCCGAAAAACGACCGTTTTTAAAACTTCTTTTTGCATTGATACATGTCCCCTGGTGCACAACCCGGGTTCCCAAACCCTTTTTAGGACAATAACATGCATAATAGTTGTTATAATTAGCACTTTAGAATTCGAACGTTCGCATCCATTGTATTTAATAGGGTTCTAATGTTCGTACGAACTTTCGGTCCGTTCGCGGGTTCTGGTGCGAACCGAACCCGGGGGTGTTCGGCTCATCACTAGTCCCCATATACAGCCAGTTTTTCCTCATATACAGCCAGTTTTTCCCCATATACAGCCAGTTTGTTCCCATATACAGCCAGTTTGTCAAAAAAAGTAATAAGCGGGGGGGCCGACCTCTTAGTGATGATAACTAACATCTAATGTTGTCACATTAGTCTGTGGTCTGTTGCTCAGCGGGGGGGAGGTTTTCCATTACAATTGCGATGGCGAGCTTCCGCTTACCTCCTCTCAGGCGGCACGTTCCTCTCAGGCTGTTCTTTCAGACGTCGGTACTACAACAGAAAGCACCGCCCATGTCCCAGGGCGGTGAATGTCTATGCACTGCAGTGGCCAGTCCATCGCACCGGATGCTAGTGGCGCGCTCGAACGCGCCACAAAGTGAGTTTTTGGCCGCAAATGAAGCGCCTCGTCTGCAATCTCGTGATTGCATTGACGTGGCGTTTCCCATATAGCACTGTGCCCTTCGCCCGCGCCCGGACTCAGTGCACATAAGGACGGGCCGCCACTGCCCCACAACCAACTGGCAAGGGTTTTGGGGATGAGGACCTTGGAGGAAAGGCACACACCCCCTCTCCACATAGGCAGAGACTTGCAGAGCTGTTTTGTGAATAGTTCAGCTCTCTGCTAATCTATTTATAGCAACCTCCCACGACAAAAAAATTGCACCACCACCAATATAAAAAATACTTACTGATACAATCTTAGGGCACTTTCACACTGGAGCCACGCCGTGTTAGCGGTAAAGCAACGTAAGTTTTAGTGTCGCTTTACTGTCGTTTTAGCAGAGCTTTTCGGCCGATATCGCTTTTCAGGCGCTTCGGAAGAGCTGTATACACTGCTCTCAAACCACCCCAAAGATGCTGCTTGCAGAACTTTTTTTAACGTCCGGCAAGCGCACCACCCCAGTGTGAAAGCACTCAGACTTTCACACTGGGGTGGCATGGGAGGTGGTTTTCAGGCGCTTTACAGGCGCTATTTTTAGCACTAAAGTGCCTGAAAAAACGCCTTCAGTGTTAGAGGGCTCTTACTGAAGAGAGAAGCTGATTCCAAATCTGCCCATGAACTTGTACCATACAGTAGTAGTAATAACAATTATCTTATGTCATTGCAGGTTGGTGTTTATTAATTTAAAGTGGTTGTCCAGTCATTTGTTTAAAAATGAAAAGTCAGCAGCTACAAAAACTGTAGCTGCCAATTTTTAATAATAGGACACTCACCTGTCCCAGGATCCAGCTCTGTCCTCCTGCGGCCGGTTTCTTCACCGGCCTTCGGTCCCTGGCGCCAGCATACTAGCTGTGGCTACTTGTGGCTCCACAGTTGGCTGCTCACTGCGTATGCGTGAGCCGTGCACCGCTATTTGACTGGTCCGGCAGCTTTCTGAGACCTGCGGCAAGTCCAGAAAGCTGCGGGGAAAGGGGTTTTCACGCCCCCCCCCGTCCCACACACACACACACACAAAATGGTGTCCCAAATGTTAAGGAAGGGGAGGAAGAGCGGACCTTTCCCTCTTTATTCAGAATAAATAAGTTAATATACTGATAACTAATATATATATTGATAATTATAAAGAAAAAATAAATGGCAAAAGGAATTAGTATTGTGAAAATGGAAATGTCAATGATGATGACAGAGGAGGAGTAATAGGAATTCCAGCAGATAAGCAGATGCTCATTGCTTATATTGTCACTGCTGTCTCACAATGTTCAAAGTTCTTCACTGATGGCTGTTTATGTGACTGAATGCAGTACATCTATTCTTGGCAAGCTGACACTACATACAGTAATCACGGCTGCAAACTTCTCCTATGGAGGCCAGCCAGTGTATTTATGTGATTAAAGGTTGTCTAGGTCATCAAAACACAATCTTGCAATGTACTGGTAATTACTAGTGACTAATGGTACTTGCTTTGAAATTATCGTTCTAATTTTAAAATACAAGAAAGTTTTACTTGCACACTAAAATCCTACTAAGATTATCAAAAAAATAAATAAATAAAAAAACAGTCACATGACCACTCCAATCATCTGTCCCATTTTGTTTTCACCAGTGTATGGGTGCAGAGCAGCCATGCTCAACTTGTTTGCATCGTCGCAGCATGCACCTGTATTGGGGCCACAATTACCATAACACACTGGGGGTTATTTTTATTTACAAAAGGCAAATCCACTTTGCAGTACAAGTGCACTAAAAGTGCACTTTCAAGTGCAGTCGCTGTAGATCTGAGGGGGACATGCAAGGAAAATAAAAAACAGAATTTTTGTTTGCACATGATTGGATGATAAAATCAGCAGAGCTTCCCCTAATTTCAGAGCTTTCCCTCATAATTAGGGTTGCCACCTGTCCAGGATTCGCCCGGACAGTTCGGGTTTGGAATCATGCATCCGGGTTTCAGACTGCCTGAAACCCGGACACATTATTCAGACTGGACTATGGCTTCCCCGCAGGGTTGCTGGCTGCAGTTGTCTAAGCTGAGAGTGTCTGTTACACTCTTTCACACTGCCCAAAGCCAGCACTAACAACCTCCCCCCCCCACCCCACACCCAAACATCCCCGACACTGTGCCTCAGAAAAGGAAAATTGGGGCTGGAAATTTGAAGTCCATCAGCCTCAGATACATCTGGATGAGAGGTGCAGACTGCCAAGGGGTGAGTGAGCTCACCATCCATCCCTGTCTGTGACTGAAGTCTCCCCCTTCTTTCTCCTGCCTCTGAGAAAGTACACTAAGGCAAATCAGGGTTCTCAGAGCACCCCTTACATCAGAGTTTCGCTTTACACCAGAAGCCCCAGTGTTTCTCCTTACATCAGAGTCTTCTCTGTACACCAGAATTTTCAGTGTTTTCTCTTAAATCAGGGTTCACATAGCATCCCTTATGTTAGAGACCCCAGAGTTCTCCCTTACATCAGAGTCTGCAGAGCTCCCCTTACAGTGTAAGGGAACTCTGTGAGCTCAGATGTAAAAGGGGAACTCTGTGAGCTCAGATGTAAAAGGGGAACTCTGTGGACTCTGATGTAAAGGGGGACTCTGTGGACTCTGATGTAAAGGGGGACTCTTGTTATTAACTTCATATGATTAGAAATGTTATTTAATAGCAAAATATATGTATAGTTTATACTATAAAAAAAGTTGCCGTGCGCCGCTAAAGTGTTCGAGTGTTCAGGTTTGACGTGAAGAAAAGGTGGCAACCCTACTCATAATCAAAACTTGCTTGGCTCTAAATTGGGCAATGTGCCCACAGATGCATGCACCAGTCACTTAGTCTTTTTCCAATGCTTTTTATTAACACAACTTGCAACAGTAGAGGGTTGGAGGGTTAGGGGAATTCAGATACCTTGTGTAGATCACTGAGGAACTTGAGATCCTGGAGACAAGTACACTTTCTGTCACTGGATCTTGATTACCCGGATAGGCCTCTCTCACCGGCCTGGCAGTGGGAATGATGCACGGACAAGAGTCTCTGCCACAGACTTGATGATAGTAGTAACTGTTGAACAATCCTCTGCCACAGGATTTGGAAATCAGTAATTGCTTGAGCGAACACAGCTACACAGTACCAAAGTCCTTTAAGCCCATCCGGCAGTACTGTGAGATAGATTGGTTAGGATGCATCCTCCAATTGGGTCACCAGGCTCTTCCTGAGACACCACCCTTTTTGCTCGGTCCTCTCCAAGAAGAGTCCCCTGGATCCTCCAATTGCTCGGCTTCTTCCCACAGGCAAGACAGCACAGGACCATCCCCGAACCAGTAGGCCCCAGACAGACTTCTGGGCCTACTTAAAGTAACGTAGCCTCAGGCCAGCAGGGCCCCGAGGCAGAAGAGGAGTTGTCACATACCTTAGGCCAGGCGGGCCATGAGGTCAGAGAGAGAGAGAAATGGCATCTGCCCCTTAAGTATCCTCTCCCAGAATGCACAGCAGTAAACCACTCCCACTGGGCTGTTTCTGAGGAAGGGACACCCAATACACTCCAGCCTGTTGTATTTCCAACACTGGCCGGCGGTGACAACGACACCTACCGGCGACAGTGGGAAATGTTCTCAACACAGCCAAAGCTGGAACAGAGGCTAATTTAGCCGTAAACATTACGTTCTGAACTATGTACAATTCAGATGACCCACTAAATTTACACAATAGCGCCTGGTCAACAGGAGCAGGGCACTACAGTTAGCAACGTCAGAATTGTTACCTTACCCCTGTGTAGCGACCTCACACCTCTCACCCCTTCTCATTCACGGCTTGTCTGTCTCGTCTAGGGGTTAACACTGGGGGAAGGGATGAGATACACCACGGCCCATGTCCTCCAATGTGTAGAGGTGAAGGCCAGAACTATCGGGTTTTGTGTAGTGTATGTGTCCCAGAGTCCAATCCTCTCCTCGGATTGACTCCCCTTTGGTCCTAGTAACCAGAGTTCCACACACTGAAAGGGTCCAACTCGTATTTATTCTTCTCAATAAATAGTCATACAGCACAGACAGGTTGAGACCCATATAACACTTCAGTATTTGTGGGGAGTAGGCCAAGGCCCAATTCTTCTAGATAGAGCTAACCACTGTAGTGTCACCAGTGGCGAATAGTCATTACCCCTGACTATATTGAACAGAACATGAATTACCTTCGCTATCCTAGCCCCTATCAGGGGAAGGACATCCGTCCAAGACAGTTACCGGAGGCCACTCCATCACCAGCAATGCTGCGCTGGACTCTCCGGAGAAGTTCCGCTCACCGGCCTCCTCGTCTCAGACACGGGCACCCAAGGAGTTAGGGCCCCCTCGGATTCCCCCACCCTCGCGGAACTCAGTCAAAGGTACTGAGCTCCAGGCTTCTGCCATAGTACCTCACCCCAGGCTAAAGGTGCCTGAGATGGACTCCATCTCCCGCTCTGGCCAGGTCAAGGGCACCTGGGCCCGGAACTCCGGAACACCAGCACCCAAGCTGAAGGTGCCTGGGTGCGGCTGCGTCCCCCAACTCTGAACCCCAAGGTCAGGGCGTCCGCCCCTTTTATCTCCTCTCCCTTTGCGTCACAGCGGGTTCCCCGCCCCGCTGTACCAGCGCCAGGAAAGGACAAAAAGGGAAGCAGTCTTGCAGTGAGTGTTCAACTCCAGCCAGGGCGACAGCGCCACCTGCAGGCCACAGGGAACCTCACACCACCAGAGTCCTCCAAGAACCATAAAAGGATCCCAGATTCCCCGGCAATCAATGCATCTGGGTTACACTACCACCCAGATGCCTCCCCTAAAATCAAACACCCGATACACCTGTATCTTGGAAAATTGCAGGGGGGCACGTAAACGGCTGGAGGAATAGACAAGAAATGGCTGTATGACACAGCCTCTCACATAACATTTTGTAAAAAAAAGAATTTTTAACCACGAAACTGAAAAAATATATATTTTATTTCCAAAAAAATGTGCAATGCTTTGTATTAGAGTCATAGTTTTAGTTTCATATTCAACAGAACAAATTATAGAGTAAAATAAATAAATTGTATACTTTTTCAGTAACTATTTTTTTAACGAATTACAGTAGGTACAAAAAAACTGGCTTTTTTCATTTTTTTACAGATTTGTCTATAGATTGCACAAAGCATAAAATAATTTTTGCAAGACAATATCACCCAAAGGAATCCATGTTTGTCCTAAATAAATATATATATATATATATATATATATTATTTATGTTATATTAAGCAATGATAATGTTATCCCTGATTAGAAAGGCCTCTAGCAAAAATGTAAATTGTAAATATTGTGCTGGTCCATAGGGGGTATACTGGTGTGAGAGCTGAAATGGTTACAATCTGAATGTCCTACTGGAGCTGCATTATACTATCCTTACATGATGGATTCTACTGAACTGTAAAGCTGAACAGTAAAGAGTCTACACATGAAGAAAAAACAGCTGCATATTACTTATGCTCAGGGCTTCTTTTTTTCAGGGGGAATGCAGTTCTGGGACCTGTAGCACTGAATTGCAAGGGGTGATGGGGTGTGCTGAAGGATCTATTGTTGCTGGCTGCTGGGGAATCGTTTCTCGCTGTTGGGGGATCTATTGTTCCAGGTGGATCTATTGTTGCTTGGAGGGATCTCCTGCTGAGGCAGGGGTCTATTGTTTCTGGCTGCTGGAGAGTCTATTGATACTGGCTGCTGGGAAAACTATTGATGCTGGCCGGGGTCTATTGTTGCTGGGGTAGATTTATTGTTACTAGAGGGGAGGTCCATTGTTGCTGGGGGAATCTATTGTTGCTGTTCTTCTTATCATTAAGAAAGAATGGTTCTGCATTCTCTAAAAGGGGCAGTACTGGAAGGTGAGTATGGGTTGGAACCAAAGAAACGGTGCTTGGAGTTGGGTAGGGGGCAGAAAAAAAGGGTAATTCAGAAGTGGGGAATACCTGAACCAATTTTCTGGGAAAAAAAAGTCCTGCTTACCCTACATGCACGCTCTCCCCTCTTTACCTGACCAGCTCAGATAAGGGACAATACGTCATCTTTGTATCTTTTTTACTATACCACACCAAAATGGTTTGGTATGAACATTGGAGGGAACGCCATGCCCTTTTTCAGCTTTTTTTGATGTTGTGCTACAGCAAAAGTGAGATTTAAAAAGGAAAAAAAAACATTTGCTGGTAATAATTCCCTACTTGCTATTTGTAAAAAAAAACTGAATGGGGACTTCCCCTAAGGGTGTGTTATGTATGTTGGAAGGCCTAAATTCTGTTTAAAAAATAAATAAGAAATAGTACGTAAATGTAATTTAGCACCCATTAAGGCTGGGTTCACAGTAAAGATCACAGCGGCTCACAGCAACGGGCACATTTTGGGCTGAATTCAGACCTGAAACAGACCAAAAAACGCACAGGGCTCCTGTGCAGTTAGCACCTGAGCTGCTGCGGAGATATGTGAACAGGCTTCATAGAGAGCCGGTCACAATCTCCTGCTCTGCGAATTGGATGCGGAAAAACCCGCATCCAATTCACATAGGTGTTAACCCAGCTTAAAACAGCATTTTAATTTCCTTAATGTCACTTTTTTCTTTAATATGTTGTATACATCGTAGAGGTGCTACCTATAAGTGATGACAAGGGAGTTCCACGTTGCAGATCTGATGTTCTTCACTAGCTAGATGGAGCTTGTTAACTGTAATCTGTTTGGTTGTAGATAAAGCAATAATTTCCTAGTGGTGAAGATCTAAGGCGTCTGAGCACAGTGTTCAAGCAATGCAGTAAAGTGTTCTTGGGGTAAAGATGTCTGTGCACAGTGTTCTGTAATGGTGGCAATGAATAAATAAAGGGTCGAGCAATTTTCCCTCTCACCAACGACCAAATTGACCCGAGATCTTCTGGACAGGAACATGTGTAGCGACACTCAGGCAGCGGATCCGCTGTCTCGGTCTTCCGAAGTGAAACTTGCCCCATGCACCCACGACGACAGGCAGGCAATCCAAATGATGTTAGTGACAGGATGTCTGACAGCTGATAACAGAGCTAGGCCCCTTAGGCATCGGGTTGGAAGTAAGGCTCCGCGTGGTAGGCGCGACCTCTCTCTCACTGTTACACAGAGTGGTCCGTCTCGCTTCAGGCCCAGGAGGAAGAGACTCTGTGTGGGCTTCTCACTCCTTATATGGTCACTCCCAGCAACCTTCATGTCACCGCGGAGATCCCTGGGATGTGTAGTCTAAAGCCTTGTACATACGGTAAGATTTTTGGACAACCGGGTGTCTGATTTTTGTCAAAAGGTCGTGTGCCAAGGATCTTGTCTTGCATACTATCGTTACACAAATTGTCGTGCCACAAACACGAACGTAGTGACGTACTACGAGTAATTTCAGATCTTGAGCGCCAGCCTTTGGGTCCCTTCTGCTAATTTGGTGTTTGGTGAGCATTGATTCCGAGCATTGGTGTTTGTACTTTCGACTTTTGTGTGACGGATTTGTGTACTGGCCATCCGAAAATCTGACGCGGAGCTGTCATTTGACAAAAATTTACTAGACTGTCATCCAACATTTGTTGTCGGAAAATTGGACAACAATTGTCAAAAGGAGCGTACTAACGGTAAGAATTTCGGACAACAGTCTGTCAAATGACAATCCCCTTCTGAAAATGAACCGTGTGTACGAGGCTTTAGGGTACATGGTTGCATAGTAATACTCTGAACGAGAGCTATACTCCCATAATTCACTTTGTTGGACGCACAGATATGTGGTCTCTGATTGCACTGATTTCCGAAGGGACAAGCGATGTCTTGAAACACTGAAAGGTACGGTGCTTTCTGCTGACAGTCCATATTGCCACATATACATACATATACAGTATATATACAGTGGGTTTCGGAAAGTATTCAGACCCACTTAAATTTTTCACTCTTTGTTATATTGCAGCCATTTGCTAAAATCATTTAAGTTCATTTTTTTCCCTCATTAATGTACACACAGCACCCCATATTGACAGAAAAACACAGAATTGTTGACATTTTTACAGATTTATTAAAAAAGAAAAACTGAAATATCACATGGTCCCAAGTATTCCGACCCTTTCCTGTGACACTCATATATTTAACTCAGGTGCTGTCCATTTCTTCTGATCATCCTTGAGATGGTTCTACACCTTCATTTGAGTCCAGCTGTGTTTGATTATACTGATTGGACTTGATTAGGAAAGCCACACACCTGTCTATATAATACCTTACAGCTCACAGTGCATGTCAGAGCAAATGAGAATCATGAGGTCAAAGGAACTGCCTGAAGAGCCCAGAGACAGAATTGTGGCAAGGCACAGATCTGGCCAAGGTTACAAAAAAATTTCTGCTGCACTTAAGGTTCCTAAGAGCACAGTGGCCTCCATAATTCTTAAATAGAAGACGTTTGGGACGACCAGAACCCTTCCTTTTTAAGGGGGTCTGAATACTTTCCGTACCCACTGTATATGTATATATATATATATTCTACATACATCAAATTTAGCATTTTAGCTTTTTGATATTCAGTAATTTATGAACTGATATCAGCTTAAGTAGGGTTTCTTCTTATACCAAGCTATGATTGTTAAACGTTCAGTAGAAGAAAAACCTAGTAATGAATGAGTAAAATAGCAATCAATAGGATGGACAACCTGCTTGGAACACAGCAATCTTTCTCTCCAGCAGGAGCCTTTCCTCTCGTTTCTCATCTGCCGCTATTCAGCAGTGCAATACAATTAGGCTCTACCAGCAAGCTGATGCTTTCTCCTGTGGTCCACCCACCTCCTCTTCAAGTAAAAGATTGTGCAGCCTTCCTCATGCATTTTAATGCCTTGTCTATGATCACATTTTTCTAAATATAAAAAATAGGTCTCTGGAATAGTAGAAGAGAGGGCACCGTGAAAGTTAAAACCAGGCAAGACAACAGCAGAACCAAGAACAATCCTTTTAACTGGATTTCCATATAAAACAATCACAGTGCGCACACTGTTAACAGTCTGGTGCTTTTGGTCATAGCAGTGACCAAAATTGAAGAACATGACATATAAAATGTAAAACATCCACAAATCTTATTATCAGAGGCAGTGACACATCCTGTATTCTGCGGTATCTGTGGTGGAAAAGATATGCTGTTAATGCTATAATTATCTTATCTCTTTGTGTAGAGACCCATCCATAATTGTATGGGAGTCTGTATAATTAGATTAATATTAACAGACATTAGGTGGTCCTGTAGCAGTTTTGCAAGGCCTATTTTGCTCTTGTTCACTTTGTCACTTTGCTTAATTTCTCAAACAATAATTGTGGTTATTCTGCCATTTTGAGTCCTAATAAATGTATGCAATATCTGATCCCTGAGGATGAGGGATACTTCTGGGCCCCCAAAACACGTTGGCTGTTGTTTTGTTCTGCTGAATACAAACTAATATTAAATGTTTTTAGACCATCAGTTTTTTGGTCTGGCACTCTCTTTGGACTTTGTATACAAAGCTGAACTCCAGTATCACTCCATTTAGACTGAAAACCCCTACCCCTATTCTATTCACTATTACATAGAGGGGTATTGCTTTGTAGTTCACAGGACGTAGCTGGGAATTGCATATGAGGTGCACAAGCTGGGAAGTGCACAAGTTTCTGACAAGATAAAAACGTTTTATTCTGTATGTGCAGAAAAAATACTTGAAAAAATAAAACTAACACAACCAATACATTTCTAGAGACAGATTTGGTGCAACATATTATATTTTAGGTTTTTGGTTTTCATAAACTTTAATACAGGGGTAGGCAACCTTTGAGAGGTCTACTTGGACAACATGAAGGAGATCAAAGATCACTGGGGTGTGGCACCCTTTTTTTCTTAAAGAGATTAATTAGCAAGTCCCCAATAATAAGACAGCATAAAGAAAACTTCAGGTTGATTTGCTTGACTAGTTTCAGGGCCTAGCTATCTGCTCTGAGTTCTGGCAAGTGTAAGTAGTATATAGGGCAGTATCCAGGGGTTAGTAGTAGTAGGTAGGGCAGTGTCCAGATGTCAGTAGTAGGTGGGGCAGTGTACAGAAGTCAGTAGGATGTAGGGCAGTGTACAGAAGTCAGTAGGATGTAGGGCAGTGGACAGAGGTCAGTAGGATGTAGAGCAGTGTATAGAGGTCAGTAGTAGGTAGGGCAGCATACAGAGGTCATTAGGATGTAGAGCAGTGTACAGAGGTCAGTAGTAGGTAGGGCACTGTGCAGAGGTCAGTAGGATGTAGAGCAGTATACAGAGGTCAGTAGTAGGTAGGGCAGTGTACAGAGGTCAGTAGTAGGTAGTGCAGTGTACAGAGGTCAGTAGGATGTAGAGCAGTGTACAGAGGTCAGTAGTAGGCAGTGCAGCGTACAGAGGTCAGTAGGTATGTAGAGCAGCGTACAGATGTCAGTAGGATGTAGAGCAGTGTACAGAGGTCAGTAAGATGTAGAGCAGTGTACAGAGGTCAGTAGGATGTAGAGCAGTGCACAGAGGTCAGTAGGATGTAGGGCAGTGTGTAGCGGTCAATAGAATGAAGAGAAGTGTACAGAGGTCAGCAGTAGGAAGAGCAGTGTATAGGTATCAGTTGGGCAGAAGACAGGGGGTCATGAGGACATGGTACCAGGAAATCAGGAGGGCATGGTACTATGGGATCAGGAGTGCATGGTGCAGGGGGTTCCGGAGGGCACAGTTCAGTGGGGTCAGGAGGGTATGGTATTGGAGGGTTGGAGTGTCAAAAAGCCATGATACTGGGTGACCAGGAAGGCATGGTACTAGGGAGTCAGGAGGGTATGGTACTGGGGGCTCAGGAGGGCATGGAATTGGGGGGCCAGAAAAGTATGGTATTGGGGGGTCAAGAGGGAATGGAATTAGGGGGCCAGAAAAGTATGGTATTGGGGGTCAAGAGGGAATGGAATTAGGGGTTCAAAAGAATCTAAGATTGGGAGTCAGGAGGGAATAGTACTGTGGGGTCAGGAGGGTACAGAAGTTGTTACCAGATGCAGAGGGGCGCAGGGAAGCTGCCGTGGCCTATCTATGTGTTCTGGCACTGATCCCCATGGCCCTCCACTCTTGTCTATCTCATAAGCACCTTGGATGGATCACAACGGAGGAGGGCTGGTAGGGATGAGCGCACTACACTCAGAACTCAGTAGAAGAGCTCGGGTATGTCCAGAGACTTTCTTCGCCCCACAGCCACATGTATGCAAGCGGCGGGGGCTGCATCTGCATCTGCATCCTGGGCTTGCGACTCTGCAGCTCTGGGGAAAGTGCTGGGTTGGCAAGGGAGGGATGAATTCGCAGTCTACCCACCACCTGCCAGTGGTTGACGGGTAGATCGCGATCGACCAGTTGCAGACCCCTGCTTTAACATAACTTTAAGTGCTCATGCACACAGGGTTTTAAAAACACCTCTTTTATATGTGTTTGGCTTTTTTTTAGTCTGCAAAACCACCTTGCCATACGCTACAGGCTGGAAAAAGAAATCACCAGTGCATTCTTGAGAGGTGTTTTGGGGGAAAAAAAATGCTTGATGTGGGTAATTGTTTTTAAACGTGCCTAACACTAGACGCATTTAGCGCTTGAGCATTCATTCATTCCGATGGCCAAAATAAATAATATACTGGGCAATGAAATCCATAAATTCTCAAACACTTGATGCGCCTAAATGGCTTTAGGAGCAGTTTTTAAGCAGCTTTTCTCCTGCCAGGAGAAAAGACATTCAGGAGAGCTGAGCAAACGCTCAGTTTACATGAGGCTTAATAGAATTGGTATAGCTCAAGAATCAGTAAAAAGGTGACTTGTTCTTTATTCAGGATGCAAATAAAATGTGCCAAACTGGGTTGCAGAACACTTCTCTCACACAGGCGTCTTCTCTACTGACTCATTTCCCCTTCTTCCTTCTTATTATATCAGATTAGCCAGATAAAACAGCTAAATATACAGTTGCAATACATATTTTATGATTACGGTTTTACCTGCCAAATGGTTTGTAAATTTGACCAGCCATTCTTGCGATATATACCTCTGCTAGTCCGTTTAGCAATACTGCTTTCTCGGTCAGCTCTCTGTTCACTTGACATTAATATTGCTCTCAGTCACTATCTGAGAAGGCCTGTTGGTGAAAATGTTACATGGAATGCTAAATTCCAGAAACAGGAAGATAAATGGCTAAAAGTGGAACTACAGTCCTGGCTGTGAACTATAAAAAACATACATGTATTTTAGCTGTTAGCCAATGTTTCACTTTTATTCTAGGTTTACCAATAATTGCACCCCTCACCTACCAGTAGGTAGGTTTGACTCGCAGGTGCATTCGATTTGGCAAACATGTCCAAAAACTTGCAGATTGTGAATTATGTAGAGTAACAGTTCTTTTTTTCAGATCCTCAGAGAGTTCTTTGCCATGAGGTGCCATGTTGAACTTCCAATGACCAGTATGAGAGAGTGAGAGCGATAACACCAAATTTAACACACCTGCTCCCCATTCACACCTGAGACCTTGTAACACTAATGAGTCACATGACATCGGGGAGGGAAAATGGCTAATTGGGCCCAATTTGGAAATTTTCACTTAGGGGTGTACTCGCTTTTGTTGCCAGCGATTTAGACATTAATGGCTGTGTGTTGGGTTATTTTGAGGGGAAAGCAAATTTACACTGTTATACAAGCTGTACACTCACTACTTTGTAATAAAGTGTAATTTCTTCAGTGCTGTCACATGAAAAGATATAATAAAATATTTGCAAAAATGTGAGGGGTGTACTTACTTGTGTGAGATACTGTATTTAGAGAGAGAGAGACGGAGAGAGAGAGAGAGAGAGAGATAGAGAGAGAGAGAGAATGAAAATTTCACAGTAATCAAACTGAAGCAGTTGTAAAGCTTTCTCTTTTTTTTTTTCAGTATGTCAGGCTACTTTCACACTGAGGTGCTCTGCAGGTGCTATAGGGCTAAAAATAACGCCTGCAAAGCGCCCTGAAAGAGCTTCTCCTCTCACTCCAGTGTGAAAGCCCAAGGGCTTTCACACTGGAGCGGTGCGCTGGCAGGACGCTCAAAAAAGTCCTGCTAGCCGCATCTTTGAGGCGCTGTAGGAGCGCTGTATACACCACTCCTAAAGCGCCCCTGCCCATTGAAATCAATGGGCAGCGCCTCCAAACCACCGGCAATGCGCCGCTGCAGCGGCACTTTGTGGACAGTTTTAACCCTTTTTTGGCCACTAGCGGGGGTTAAAAGCACCCCACTAGCGGCCGAAAAGCGCCGCAAAAAACGTCGCTAACGCCCGCGACGCCCCAGTGTGAATGTAACCTTATACTTACCTGCTTTGTACAATGAGATTGCACAGAGTGGCCCCAATCCTCCTTTTCTGAAGTTCCCTATTCCTCCTCATCTCAGTACAACACCATAAGAACCCACTTCTTATGGTAGCACACCTGCGAGCTCACTCCCAAGCTGGGCTGTGTGCATCTATTGACTCACACAGCACAGGTTAGCCCCACCCCTGCTCTGTGCTCACTGAATTTGATTGACAGAAGCAGGAGACAATGGCACCCACTGCTCCCTGTGAGAAAGGGGACAGAGGAGAATGCCGCTGCAGATAGGCACATCACTGGAATGATACAGGACTGAGGTGAGTAGGTGGTGGTAAAAATGCTTTGCCTTTAGAACCACTTTGAGGCTAGATGCACACCTATGCATTGCGTTAATGTATGTTTTTTTGGCATGTAACTGCAATGTAAGTTCAGTGTGTTGCTGTTAACACTAAAAGGACTGCCAAAGCACATCCTAGCACACCACAATGGAGTGGCATTTTAGTGCACCATAACGCACAGAGGTGAACCACAGTGCGAACAAAACCCTCTCAATCCGCCATAAAGGTGGTTATATATCTATGGTGCCTCATAGACAGCCCAATGATTCTCCAACTTGACGCAACTGTCTGTAAATGCTTTCACATAATGAAGCCCTATTAAACATTGCCTAATGTAAACTGTAGTAATGGTGTCAGGTTTTCTGATAAGCTTTACAAAACCTAAGGGGAAATGAGTAAAGTATTCCTCAGACTCTGACATATGCACTTCAGCTTCCTGGTGGAAGTAGGGTTGGCTGAACTTTTGATTGATGAAGCATCTGGAGCTCTTCCTAAGTGGCAACTACAGCAGCAGTAGCATCAATGCACAAAGTACCCAAAAAATAGACAGAAAATAAATGGACGAGGGAGTCTGCCAAACAACACAACAGCAGTTATCCATCAAAATCTCCTGTTATATTTTCAGAAAGAAACAAGCAGTATGTTATGAAAAGCACAAACTGGCATCTGAGCAGATTTTTAACTAGCTGAAAAAATATTCCTGCAAATAGGTCTGATAACATAGCCAGTAGCATACAATACTATACTAATATACACAGTTCATAGGAGCGAGATAATAATACATGTATGATAACTATACAGTACAGTATGTATATAGTAATAAAGTACCCCTTAATAAAAATATCAATTGTTTTTAATTTTCATCAAAACTGGGTGGAGATTGACTGAAAATACCGCTCAACTGGTACTGTAATAGTTTTCTATTAACCGCTTCCCGACCGCCGCACGAAGATATACAGTATGTCGACAGAATGGCATGGACAGGCAAATGGGCGTATATATATACATCCCCTTTAGTTTGCCGCTGCGTGCTCGCGCGCCTGCCATCGGCGGCGCGCTCGTGACCCTGCCGCGAGCTCCGTGACCGTGGGACCCGCAGACTCGATGTCCCCCGGTGTCCCACGATCGTGTCACAGAGCTTAAGAACGGGGAGATGTCAGTGTAAACACAACATCTCCCCGTTCTGCCTAGTGACATGTCACTGATCGTCTGTTACTGGTCATCGGGAATAGCGATCAGTGATGTGTCATGGCAAGCCACGCCCCCTAACAGTAGGAAGCACTCCCTAGGTCACACTTAACCTCTTCAGCGCCCCTACAGGTTAACCCCATTCACTGCCAGTGTCATTTTTACAGTAATCAGTGGATTTTTATTGCACTGATCGCTGTAAAAATGATAATGGTCCCAAAATGGTGTCAAAAGTGTCTGATGTGTCCGCCATAATGTCGCAGTCACGATAAAAATCGCTGATCGCCGCCATTACTAGTAAAAAAAAATATATTAATAAAAATGGCATAAAGCTACACCCTATATTGTAGATGCTATAACTTTTGTGCAAACCAATCAATAAACGCTTATTACGATTTTTTTACCAAAAATATGTAGAAGAATACGTATCGGCCTAAACTGAGGAAAAAAAATGTTTTTTTATATATTTTTTGGGGATATTTATTATAGCAAAAAGTAAAAAAATATTGCATTTTTTTCAAAATTGTCGCTTTATTGTTGTTTGTAGTGCAAAAAATAAAAAACGCAGGGGTGATCAAATACCACCAAAAGAAATCTCTATTTGTGGGGAAAAAAGGACGTCAATTTTGTTTGGGAGCCACGTCGCACGATTGCGCAATTGTCAGTTAAAGTGACGCAGTGCCGAATTGCAAAAAGTGGCCTGGTCTTTGGCCAGCGAAATGGTCCGGGGCTGAAGTGGTTAAAGAAGTATTAAATGCTTTCGTATATTGCAGCTTACCAATTCTTAGATGCGATGGGTGCATTTGTTTCCTTTTTTAGGTGTTCTTTCTTCTGTTTTCATCTGGTGATCCAATCAGCAAGTCTGTTGTTTTTCACAAGGTCAAATTCTGCGGCAGAGTGTATCAGTTTACATGTATGAGACCAACAACTTAAAGTTTTACTAAACCCAGGACCCTGCATTCACTATATCTGGTCTCCCACAGTACACAGAACATGGAAATGCAATTATTTTAGTAAATATGAACCCCTAAATACTTTTTTTCATCAGCAGTTTAGAGCAGTCTTGTGACTTCTATAGGTGTCTGGTTTAAGCTTGTAGGAGGATTTTTCATTCTACACCGACTGTCCTATGAGACTGACCCTCTGTTTGGACAGTGCTGATTGGCCTTATGCCAATCACATGGACCCTCCCAAGAAAAAATAAATAAATCTGTAGCTATATATACCAGACTGAGCATGTGCAGAGTGCCCCTAAGGCTCTGTACTATCAGGAGATAGATTTGGGATTGTGGAAGAAGAGGAGGATCAGAGAAGATAGAATCAAACAGCGTTTTTACACAGTGCAGAGGATTAACCTGATCAGCTTTTACTGTATATATTAATGCAAACCTTTATCGCAAAAGGAAAAAAAAAATGTTTACTGTAACCGATTTTAAAGTGGGAGCTGAAGTTCGGCTTCATGGCGTGCGGTGCGTCCCCATTCATTTTTTCAGGTACGATTTCAGCCCGAATGTTTGGCTAAATTCAGAGCTGAAACAGGCCAAAAGACGCACAGACCTCCTGTGCAATTCACACCGGAGCCGCTCCGGAGATATGTGAACCGGATCCATAGAGAGGCAGTCACAATGTCCTGCTATGCGAATTGGATGCAGAGAAACCCTCATCCAATTCCCAATAGTGTGAACATTATTTACTCCACATTTACTTTACTAAGTGCTAAATCTTATTTACTCCACATACAAAGAGTGCTCCCTTGTTATTTGCAATGACCTAGAAGTAAACAGCTTTTCTCCAAGTTTACTACATGGGCCATTTATGTATTTATACAAGGCGCCTATATCCCCCCCTTATATTTGTCACTTCTCAAGAAATAGAAAATTATCAAGAGGATGTTTTACATGTATTCATGTCATACATTATAAGTTTTATATAATCAGATTATGAATCATTATTATAAGAACTAATACATAATTATAAGAAAATAATTCACTGCTTACCTAAGGGTCCTTTCACACGGGGCGGATCCGTGAAGATCTGCCCCGTGAAGCTCCGCTTGCTCAGCGGGGATTGCTCCGTTGATCCCCGCTGAGCCGACGGATGACTGGGCGGTCCCCGCACACTGTGCAGGGACCGCCCTGTCAGAGCGCCGCTCTCCCCTATGGGGAATCGGATGACGACGGACCGTAGAGTCGGTTGTCATCCGATCCGCTCCGCAGACGGAAGGAAAAATAGGGTTTCCCTCCGTCACACTTTGGCGGAGCGGAGTGTAGCGGACATATCTCCGCTGACATCCGTGCTTCCATACGGGTACATGGAGGATCCGTTTCAGGTCCGCCTAAAAAACTGACAGGCGGACCTGAACGGACCTCCATGTGAAAGAGCCCTAAGGATATAGAGATAAAAAAAACTTCACTAATTCGTGAATAAATGAAAGCTGCAACAATAAGTGTTATACAACACCAAAAAGCATAGTAAAGGAAAAAAAGGTTGCGCTAAAATATGATAGTGACACAAAAGTGACACCTGAGAAGTATCATATAAGGCCAAATTGAGCGACACATGTGACCAAACAGATACCAATATGAACACCAGGCAAGTGATACATGAGTGAATAATATAATGAGCACAGCGGCTGATGAATAGGACAGCCTTCACCTAGAAAAACACTGCCGCTTACCACAAATCAATGATCCCTTATCACAGGGGATCAAGATGCACCTGTGGCTTATTCCCCAGCCAGGGGTATGGGGCATGCAGCGTCCAGCAGGGAAGATGGCGTCTCAACCAGAAAGTGATCTGCTCGTAACAATGAAGGTACGGTCCCAGTATGCCAAGAAGAGAAAAGGCTAATAGTGTAAAACCTCACACAATGTATTTAATAAAAAAGTAGAAGGACACTTACAACATAGACGAGTAAAATGAGCATATATCAAGCCGGCCGGCTCTCAAAGTTAGCAGCCTGTATGTTTCTGGGGTAGCGTGGGCACGGTGACGTCAGCACGTGGCTCCTCTCTACGCGTTTCGTCACTACAGGACGTGTTCACGGGATACGGGCGGCGTTCTGACGTACCGCTATAAATAGCCATCTCATCAAACCAAGCCTCGATGTGAACAGCGGGACGTCGAGGACGCCACCATCTTGGTTAAGGGATGGAATAATCTATTGCCTGTAAAATTACATACAATAGAAGGGAAAAAGAAAAGGGACTAAAAAACAAAAAGAAAAAGGTACATTGAATGAAGATAATTATATAAAAAAACAAATCTGGCTAAAAGAACCTGTTATATTGTGTACCTAAGGATACACAATATAACATAGTTACATGTTAGTGAGGTTGAAAATGAGGCAAATGTTTATTGAATGCAATCTAAAAGCAAAAATAAACTATTTAAAAACATGCACCCTCAGAACCATTAACCCACGGTTGATCCAGAGGCGATGATGGCAAAAACCTATTTAGTGTGTTAGTACTAGCTCCTGTGGAAGTCTGTTCTGCATCTCTTACTGTAAAGAAGCCTTTCTGTATTTAAAGGTTAATCCTCTATTCCTCAAGGGGCATAGAGTGGCCCCTTGTCATTTGTGATCTTCAAAAATTGAACTTTGCATCAAGGCTACTATATGAATCAGACAAAAAACACAAAATATCCAAGCTCAACTTACCAACCAATCAGCAACCAAACGAATTCACCTGTCTAACAGTGCGTTTAAAAACAGGGGTTTAGTTGCACGCATTTGCAAATACATGTGTAAGCTGCAGGCCCCGTCAAGGCTCCCTGTGAACTGCAGTCCTAACTCTAAAATTTAAGGTCTCCTCAGTGGAAGCACATGTATGCTGATGGATAGATGAAGGGCAGATGACTGGAGGGAGCCCCACCCTCCTCCTGAATCATGTATGTACTGAATACATACAAGGTGATGAAATGTCCCTCTTAGGGCTCTTTCACACGGGCGGATCCCATGATGATCCGCCCCGTGAAAATCCGCTTGCTCAGCGGGGATTGCTCCGTTGATCCGTCGGCCAGCGGATGATCCGTCGGCCATCCGCTGGCTCAGCAGGGATCAACAAAGCGATCCCCGCTGAGCCGGCGGATGACTTTGTCCGTCTCTGCACACTGTGCAGAGACGACCGGTCAGATTGCCGCTCTCCTCTATGGGGGGATCGGATGAAAACCGACCGTCTGTCCGTTTTCATCCGATCCGCAGATGGATGGAAAAGTAGGATTTTCCTCCATCATGCTAAATTGACCATAGCGGAGACTGAAGTCAGCGGATGTTCATCTGCTGACACCCGCTATCCCATAGGGACACATGTATGTCCGTTTTTCATCCGAAAAAAGATGGATGAAAAACAGACATACCGTGTGAAAGGGGCCTTAATGGATATTTGAACCCTCACTTTGTAAAATAACCCATTCAGGTTAAAATAGAAATAAAAGGCAAAATGTTAATATATATATATATATATATATATATATATATATATCTATATATATATATATATATATATATAGATATATATATATATATATATATATATATATATATATATATATAGTGAGCAGTGAGTACACCCCTCACATTTTTGTAAATATTTTATATCTTTTCATGTGACAACACTTAAGAAATGACACTTTGATACAATGTAAAGTAGTGAGTGTACAGCTTGTATAACAGTGTAAAGGTGCTGTCCTCTCAAAATAACTCAACACACAGCCATTAATGTCTACACCGCTGGCAACAAAAGTGAGTACACCCCTAAGTGAAAATGTCCAAATTGGGCCCAATTAGCCATTTTCCCTCCCCGGTGTCATGTGACTCATTAGTGTTACAATTTGGTGTTATCGCTCTCACTCTCTCATACTGGTCACTGGAAGTTCAACATGGCACCTCATGGTCAAAGAATCTGAATCTGGGGATCTGAAAAAAAGAATGGTTGCTCTACATAAAGATGGCCTAGGCTATAAGAAGATTTCCAAGATCCTGAAACTGAGCTGCAGCACGGTGGCCAAGACCATACAGCGGTTTAACAGGACAGGTTCCACTCAGAACAGGCCTTGCCATGGTCGACCAAAAAAGTTGAGTGCACATGCTCAGCATCATATCCAGAGGTTGTCTTTGGGAAACAGATGTATGAGTGCTGCCAGCATTGCTGCAGCGGTTGAAGGGGTGGGGGGTCAGCCTGTCAGTGCTCAGACCATACGCCGCACACTGCATCAAATTGGTCTGCATGGCTGTCATCCCAGAAGGAAGCCTCTTCTAAAGATGATGCACAAGAAAGCCTGCAAACAGTTTGCTGAAGACAAGCAAACTAAGGACATGGATTACTGGAACCATGTCCTGTGGTCTGATGAGCCCAAGATAAACTTATTTGGTTCAGATGGTGTCAAGCATGTGTGGCGGCAACCAGGTGAGGAGTACAAAGACAAATGTGTCTTTCCTACAGTCAAGCATGGTGGTTGGAGTGTCATGGTCTGGGGCTGCATGAGTGCTGCCAGCACTGCAGAGCTACAGTTCATTGAGGGAATCATGAATGCCAACATGTACTGTGACATACTGAAGCCGAACATGATCCCCTCTCTTCGGAGACTGGGCCGCAGGGCAGTATTCCAACATGATAACGACCCCAAACACTCCTCCAAGGTGACCACTGCCTTGCTAAAGAAGCTGAGGGTAAAGGTGATGGACTGGCCAAGCATGTCTCCAGACCTAAACCCTATTGAGCATCTGTGGAGCATCTTCAAATGAAAGGTGGAGGAGCGTAAGGTCTCTAACATCCACCAGCTCCGTGATGTCATCATGGAGGAGTAGAAGAGGACTCCAGTGGCAACCTGTAAAGCTCTGGTGATCTCCATGCCCAAGAGGGTTAAGGCAGTGCTGGAAAATAATGGTGGCCACACAAAATATTGACACTTTGGGCCCAATTTGGACATTTTCACTTAGGGGTGTACTCACTTTTGTTGCCAGCGGTTTAGACATTAATGGCTGTGTGTTGAGTTCTTTTCAGGGGGCAGCAAATTTACACTGTTATACAAGCTGTACACTCACTACTTTACATTGTAACAAAGTGTAATTTCGTCAGTGTTGTCACATGAAAAGATATAATAAAACATTTACAAAAATGTGAGGGGTGTACTCACTTTTCTGAGATAATATATATATAGTGTATACTGTATATATACATACATACTGTATATGATCACATGTCCTCTGTTCTCAGCGGTATAAGGAGCTAAGAGAGCTGGGGGAGGAGAAACAGCAGAACATTGATCTTCCCAGTGAAAGACTCTGTGTGTGTGTGTGGGGGGTGTCACCACAAGTCTGATCATTGGAGGAGAGCAGGCTAAGCTCCCAGCACAGCCAGAAAACTGGCCACCCTGTGCTCTCCTGCCTAGTGTGGTTAGTTTTTAATAGGAAAGCAGAGGGACTGCAGGATCACCAGGGATTTCACTCAAAGGAAGCAATACAAAGAGAACAGGATTTTATTTTTCATATAGGTACATTGTACAGCAGGCTTATATCAGGTTTTTGAAATGTTGGGGTAACATATTCTTTAATCACTACTACAAGGGAGAATAAGATATTTTATATATATTCATGTCATGCCACTTGTTATATAATTTAATAACTAGTAAAATATTCTTTTTTGTTATATATTTTTTTTTTTATATGTTATGTCAGGGGTAGGCAAACTTTGGCTCTCTTTTTTAGAATCCAAAAAGCCTGTAAAGAGACAGATAATGTTCACAGGGGCATCCGCTCACCTGTTAATTTGAAAAGAAAAGAAAAAATAACAGTGGGAGATAGACACGGTGCATTTACAGCTTGTTAGAGAAAAGTGCTTCTGTATGCAAAGATGGCTCTATGTGATGAAAGAAACTCCCTTACTGAGCTGAACACCAAAAAAAAAAATAGCCGGAAAAGTGCAGGACTCACTTCATGTCAAACACAAAATCCATCTACTGTATAAAGTTCAGTAGAAAGAAATTCTGCTCCTCAGCAAGGTATAAATGCACTGCATCTATCTTCCCTACACACCTACATTAATCCAAAATCCTTATGGCCCCTTTCACACGGGGCGGATCCGTGCAGATCCGCCCCGTGAAGCTCCGCTTGCTCAGCGGGGAATCGGGGATCGCTCCGTTGATCCCCGCTGAGCCGACGGATGACTGGGCGGTCCCCGCACACTATGCAGGGACCGCCCTGTCAGAGCGCCGCTCTCCCCTATGGGGAATCGGATGATGACGGACCGTAGAGTCCGTTGTCATCCGATCCGCTCCGCCGACGGAAGGAAAAATAGGGTTTTCCTCCGTCACACTTTGGCGGAGCGGAGCGGAGCGGATGTCAGCGGACATGTCTCCGCTGACATCCGTGCCTCCACAGGGGTACATGGAGGATCCGTTTTAGGTCCGCCTAAAAAACTGACAGGCGGACCTGAACGGACCTCCGTGTGAAAGAGCCCTATGGGGGGAAAAAGCAGTGCCAAAACTAGGCATTCTTTCACCCAGGGCAAAGACTCAGTTTAGCACCCCCATCCCCGAGAGAGAAGTTCTAATGTTCTAAATAAATAAGTCAAAGGATGGTAATAATATAAGTAATTTTGGAGTTTTGGTAATAGTGACATGCTGCTGTCAGTAGGGCAGAGGATGGTGCCATTAGGGCAGAAGTTGGTGTCAGTAGGGCAGTGGAAGTGTCAGTAGGGCAGTGGACTTTGTCAGCAGGACAGAGGACTGTCAGTAGGGCAGAGGTTGGTGTCAGTAGGGCAGAGGTTGGTGTCGGTAGGGCAGAGGACGGTGTCAGTAGAGCGGAGGTTGGTGTCAGTAGAGCAGTGGACGTGTCAGTAGAGCAGTGGAAGTGTCAGTAGGGCAGTGGACTTTGTCAGCAGGACAGAGGACTGTGTCAGTAGGGCAGAGGTTGGTGTCAGTAGGGCAGAGGTTGGTGTCGGTAGGGCAGAGGACGGTGTCAGTAGAGCGGAGGTTGGTGTCAGTAGAGCAGTGGACGTGTCAGTAGAGCAGTGGACTTTGTCAGCAGGGCAGAGGATTGTGTCAGTAGAGCAGAGGTTGGTGTCAGTAGGGCAGTGGACAGTGTCAGTAGTTTTTTATTTTTTATAAATGTTTACAATCTTTTGTTTTATTATTTTTTACAATATAAACACAGTTTAATATGCTTCAGATTATGAATGAACACAGTGAATGATCGGTACCGAAGGGTAAAAGGGAAGGGGTCGGTAAATAACATATTTACTGGCCCCTTCCTCTGCTCTCCATCCTGACACATCCCCACAGCAGTTGGCCAGAGAGGAGAGGAGGGAAGCCAGGCACTGGCAGCAGAAAGACATGGAATCTGGACAGGAGGGGTGGTGGTGCCACCATTTACTAGAAGGGATCAGTCATATTTTACTCCTGCAGCTGCTGATTTCTGGCGGGAGAAAGAGAAGAAGAAATCATTCCGGCACTGGGCTCTGGGATGCAGCACTAATTCGCTGGGATGCCGGGACTTTAATCAAATCTTGGAACTGTCCCAGCGAAAACCCAGGCAGGAGGCAATGCTAACGGTGCCTAGGGATGAGCTTCGTGTTCGAGTCGAACATACGTTCGACTCGAACATCGGCTGTTCGATCGTTCGACGAAGATCGAACGATTTGGGCCGTTCGCGCCAAATTCGAGTGACGCGAACGGCCCACAATGCACTACGCCATCGCAGTGTCATCCAGGCGCTGTGATTGGCCAAGCATGCACTGTGACCCCGCATGCTTGGCCAATCACAGCGCCGGCAGCGAGGAGAGCAATGATTGGCCACAGGCAGGATGCCTGTGGCCAATTATTGCTGAGGGTGTTTAGTACACGCCCCACACTATAAAAGGCCGCCAGCACGGCGGCCTAGTGTAGTGTGTTCCGGAGCAGGGAAAGAGAAGCATAGGCAGGGACAGTGACATTTATTTTTTTCTTGCTTAACCTGGATTCCTTTAGTTTAGGGAAAGAGAAGGATAGGTAGGGAGAGTGTCAGTGTGTTTTACTGTGCGAATCCTTTTTTCTAGGGACAGGGAAGGACAGTGAGGGAATTCTCCTTGTGCTATAGTGTGCTTTAAAAAAACATTTTTTCTAGGGACAGAAAACTATAGGTAGGGAGAGTGTCAGTGTGTTTTACTGTGCGAATCCTTGTTTCTAGGGACAGGGAAGGACAGTGAGGGAATTCTCCTTGTGCTATAGTGTGCTTTAAAAAAACATTTTTTCTAGGGACAGAAAACTATAGGTAGGGAGAGTGTCAGTGTGTTTTACTGTGTGAATCCTTGTTTCTAGGGACAGGGAAGGACAGTGAGGGAATTCTCCTTGTGCTATAGTGTGCTTTAAAAAAACATTTTTTCTAGGGACAGAAAACTATAGGTAGGGAGAGTGTCAGTGTGTTTTACTGTGCGAATCCTTGTTTCTAGGGACAGGGAAGGACAGTGAGGGAATTCTCCTTGTGCTATAGTGTGCTTTAAAAAAACATTTTTTCTAGGGACAGAAAACTATAGGTAGGAAGAGTGTCAGTTTCTTTCACTGTGATAATCCTTGTTTCTAGGGACAAAGAAGGAAAGTGAGGGAAATTCTCCTTGTGCTATAGTGTGCTTTAAAAAAACATTTTTTCTAGGGACAGAAAACTATAGGTAGGGAGAGTGTCAGTGTGTTTTACTGTGCGAATCCTTGTTTCTAGGGACAGGGAAGGACAGTGAGGGAATTCTCCTTGTGCTATAGTGTGCTTTAAAAAAACATTTTTTCTAGGGACAGAAAACTATAGGTAGGGAGAGTGTCAGTGTGTTTTACTGTGCGAATCCTTGTTTCTAGGGACAGGGAAGGACAGTGAGGGAATTCTCCTTGTGCTATAGTGTGCTTTAAAAAAACATTTTTTTCTAGGGACAGAAAACTATAGGAAGGAAGAGTGTCAGTTTCTTTCACTGTGATAATCCTTGTTTCTAGGGACAAAGAAGGAAAGTGAGGGAAATTCTCCTTGTGCTATAGTGTGCTTTAAAAAAACATTTTTTCTAGGAACAGAAAACTATAGGTAGGGAGAGTGTCAGTGTGTTTTACTGTGCGAATCCTTGTTTCTAGGGACAGGGAAGGACAGTGAGGGAATTCTCCTTGTGCTATAGTGTGCTTTAAAAAAACATTTTTTCTAGGGACAGAAAACTATAGGTAGGGAGAGTGTCAGTGTGTTTTACTGTGCGAATCCTTGTTTCTAGGGACAGGGAAGGACAGTGAGGGAATTCTCCTTGTGCTATAGTGTGCTTTAAAAAAACTTTTTTTCTAGGGACAGAAAACTATAGGAAGGAAGAGTGTCAGTTTCTTTCACTGTGATAATCCTTGTTTCTAGGGACAAAGAAGGAAAGTGAGGGAAATTCTCCTTGTGCTATAGTGTGCTTTAAAAAAACATTTTTTCTAGGGACAGAAAACTATAGGTAGGGAGAGTGTCAGTGTGTTTTACTGTGCGAATCCTTGTTTCTAGGGACAGGGAAGGACAGTGAGGGAATTCTCCTTGTGCTATAGTGTGCTTTAAAAAAACTTTTTTTCTAGGGACAGAAAACTATAGGTAGGGAGAGTGTCAGTGTGTTTTACTGTGCGAATCCTTGTTTCTAGGGACAGGGAAGGACAGTGAGGGAATTCTCCTTGTGCTATAGTGTGCTTTAAAAAAACATTTTTTCTAGGGACAGAAAACTATAGGAAGGAAGAGTGTCAGTTTCTTTCACTGTGATAATCCTTGTTTCTAGGGACAAAGAAGGAAAGTGAGGGAAATTCTCCTTGTGCTATAGTGTGCTTTAAAAAAACATTTTTTCTAGGGACAGAAAACTATAGGTAGGAAGAGTGTCAGTTTCTTTCACTGTGATAATCCTTGTTTCTAGGGACAAAGAAGGAAAGTGAGGGAAATTCTCCTTGTGCTATAGTGTGCCTTAAAAAAACATTTTTTCTAGGGACAGAAAACTATAGGTAGGGAGAGTGTCAGTGTCTTTTACTGTGCGAATCCTTGTTTCTAGGGACAGGGAAGGACAGTGAGGGAATTCTCCTTGTGCTATAGTGTGCTTTAAAAAAACATTTTTTCTAGGGACAGAAAACTATAGGAAGGAAGAGTGTCAGTTTCTTTCACTGTGATAATCCTTGTTTCTAGGGACAAAGAAGGAAAGTGAGGGAAATTCTCCTTGTGCTATAGTGTGATTTAAAAAAACATTTTTTCTAGGGACAGAAAACTATAGGTAGGGAGAGTGTCAGTGTGTTTTACTGTGCGAATCCTTGTTTCTAGGGACAGGGAAGGACAGTGAGGGAATTCTCCTTGTGCTATAGTGTGCTTTAAAAAAACATTTTTTCTAGGGACAGAAAACTATAGGTAGGGAGAGTGTCAGTGTGTTTTACTGTGCGAATCCTTGTTTCTAGGGACAGGGAAGGACAGTGAGGGAATTCTCCTTGTGCTATAGTGTGCTTTAAAAAAACATTTTTTCTAGGGACAGAAAACTATAGGAAGGAAGAGTGTCAGTTTCTTTCACTGTGATAATCCTTGTTTCTAGGGACAAAGAAGGAAAGTGAGGGAAATTCTCCTTGTGCTATAGTGTGCTTTAAAAAAACATTTTTTCTAGGGACAGAAAACTATAGGTAGGGAGAGTGTCAGTGTGTTTTACTGTGCGAATCCTTGTTTCTAGGGACAGGGAAGGACAGTGAGGGAATTCTCCTTGTGCTATAGTGTGCTTTAAAAAAACATTTTTTCTAGGGACAGAAAACTATAGGTAGGGAGAGTGTCAGTGTGTTTTACTGTGCGAATCCTTGTTTCTAGGGACAGGGAAGGACAGTGAGGGAATTCTCCTTGTGCTATAGTGTGCTTTAAAAAAACATTTTTTCTAGGGACAGAAAACTATAGGAAGGAAGAGTGTCAGTTTCTTTCACTGTGATAATCCTTGTTTCTAGGGACAAAGAAGGAAAGTGAGGGAAATTCTCCTTGTGCTATAGTGTGCTTTAAAAAAACATTTTTTCTAGGGACAGAAAACTATAGGTAGGAAGAGTGTCAGTTTCTTTCATTGTGATAATCCTTGTTTCTAGGGACAAAGAAGGAAAGTGAGGGAAATTCTCCTTGTGCTATAGTGTGCTTTAAAAAAACATTTTTTCTAGGGACAGAAAACTATAGGTAGGGAGAGTGTCAGTGTGTTTTACTGTGCGAATCCTTGTTTCTAGGGACAGGGAAGGACAGTGAGGGAATTCTCCTTGTGCTATAGTGTGCTTTAAAAAAAAAAATTTTCTAGGGACAGAAAACTATAGGAAGGAAGAGTGTCAGTTTCTTTCACTGTGATAATCCTTGTTTCTAGGGACAAAGAAGGAAAGTGAGGGAAATTCTCCTTGTGCTATAGTGTGCTTTAAAAAAACATTTTTTCTAGGGACAGAAAACTATAGGTAGGAAGAGTGTCAGTTTCTTTCATTGTGATAATCCTTGTTTCTAGGGACAAAGAAGGAAAGTGAGGGAAATTCTCCTTGTGCTATAGTGTGCTTTAAAAAAACATTTTTTCTAGGGACAGAAAACTATAGGTAGGGAGAGTGTCAGTGTGTTTTACTGTGCGAATCCTTGTTTCTAGGGACAGGGAAGGACAGTGAGGGAATTCTCCTTGTGCTATAGTGTGCTTTAAAAAAACATTTTTTCTAGGGACAGAAAACTATAGGAAGGAAGAGTGTCAGTTTCTTTCACTGTGATAATCCTTGTTTCTAGGGACAAAGAAGGAAAGTGAGGGAAATTCTCCTTGTGCTATAGTGTGCTTTAAAAAAAAAATTTTTCTAGGGACAGAAAACTATAGGTAGGGAGAGTGTCAGTGTGTTTTACTGTGCGAATCCTTGTTTCTAGGGACAGGGAAGGACAGTGAGGGAATTCTCCTTGTGCTATAGTGTGCTTTAAAAAAACATTTTTTCTAGGGACAGAAAACTATAGGTAGGGAGAGTGTCAGTGTGTTTTACTGTGCGAATCCTTGTTTCTAGGGACAGGGAAGGACAGTGAGGGAATTCTCCTTGTGCTATAGTGTGCTTTAAAAAAACATTTTTTTCTAGGGACAGAAAACTATAGGAAGGAAGAGTGTCAGTTTCTTTCACTGTGATAATCCTTGTTTCTAGGGACAAAGAAGGAAAGTGAGGGAAATTCTCCTTGTGCTATAGTGTGCTTTAAAAAAACATTTTTTCTAGGAACAGAAAACTATAGGTAGGGAGAGTGTCAGTGTGTTTTACTGTGCGAATCCTTGTTTCTAGGGACAGGGAAGGACAGTGAGGGAATTCTCCTTGTGCTATAGTGTGCTTTAAAAAAACATTTTTTCTAGGGACAGAAAACTATAGGTAGGGAGAGTGTCAGTGTGTTTTACTGTGCGAATCCTTGTTTCTAGGGACAGGGAAGGACAGTGAGGGAATTCTCCTTGTGCTATAGTGTGCTTTAAAAAAACTTTTTTTCTAGGGACAGAAAACTATAGGAAGGAAGAGTGTCAGTTTCTTTCACTGTGATAATCCTTGTTTCTAGGGACAAAGAAGGACAGTGAGGGAATTCTCCTTGTGCTATAGTGTGCTTTAAAAAAACTTTTTTTCTAGGGACAGAAAACTATAGGTAGGGAGAGTGTCAGTGTGTTTTACTGTGCGAATCCTTGTTTCTAGGGACAGGGAAGGACAGTGAGGGAATTCTCCTTGTGCTATAGTGTGCTTTAAAAAAACATTTTTTCTAGGGACAGAAAACTATAGGAAGGAAGAGTGTCAGTTTCTTTCACTGTGATAATCCTTGTTTCTAGGGACAAAGAAGGAAAGTGAGGGAAATTCTCCTTGTGCTATAGTGTGCTTTAAAAAAACATTTTTTCTAGGGACAGAAAACTATAGGTAGGAAGAGTGTCAGTTTCTTTCACTGTGATAATCCTTGTTTCTAGGGACAAAGAAGGAAAGTGAGGGAAATTCTCCTTGTGCTATAGTGTGCCTTAAAAAAACATTTTTTCTAGGGACAGAAAACTATAGGTAGGGAGAGTGTCAGTGTCTTTTACTGTGCGAATCCTTGTTTCTAGGGACAGGGAAGGACAGTGAGGGAATTCTCCTTGTGCTATAGTGTGCTTTAAAAAAACATTTTTTCTAGGGACAGAAAACTATAGGAAGGAAGAGTGTCAGTTTCTTTCACTGTGATAATCCTTGTTTCTAGGGACAAAGAAGGAAAGTGAGGGAAATTCTCCTTGTGCTATAGTGTGATTTAAAAAAACATTTTTTCTAGGGACAGAAAACTATAGGTAGGGAGAGTGTCAGTGTGTTTTACTGTGCGAATCCTTGTTTCTAGGGACAGGGAAGGACAGTGAGGGAATTCTCCTTGTGCTATAGTGTGCTTTAAAAAAACATTTTTTCTAGGGACAGAAAACTATAGGTAGGGAGAGTGTCAGTGTGTTTTACTGTGCGAATCCTTGTTTCTAGGGACAGGGAAGGACAGTGAGGGAATTCTCCTTGTGCTATAGTGTGCTTTAAAAAAACATTTTTTCTAGGGACAGAAAACTATAGGAAGGAAGAGTGTCAGTTTCTTTCACTGTGATAATCCTTGTTTCTAGGGACAAAGAAGGAAAGTGAGGGAAATTCTCCTTGTGCTATAGTGTGCTTTAAAAAAACATTTTTTCTAGGGACAGAAAACTATAGGTAGGGAGAGTGTCAGTGTGTTTTACTGTGCGAATCCTTGTTTCTAGGGACAGGGAAGGACAGTGAGGGAATTCTCCTTGTGCTATAGTGTGCTTTAAAAAAACATTTTTTCTAGGGACAGAAAACTATAGGTAGGGAGAGTGTCAGTGTGTTTTACTGTGCGAATCCTTGTTTCTAGGGACAGGGAAGGACAGTGAGGGAATTCTCCTTGTGCTATAGTGTGCTTTAAAAAAACATTTTTTCTAGGGACAGAAAACTATAGGAAGGAAGAGTGTCAGTTTCTTTCACTGTGATAATCCTTGTTTCTAGGGACAAAGAAGGAAAGTGAGGGAAATTCTCCTTGTGCTATAGTGTGCTTTAAAAAAACATTTTTTCTAGGGACAGAAAACTATAGGTAGGAAGAGTGTCAGTTTCTTTCATTGTGATAATCCTTGTTTCTAGGGACAAAGAAGGAAAGTGAGGGAAATTCTCCTTGTGCTATAGTGTGCTTTAAAAAAACATTTTTTCTAGGGACAGAAAACTATAGGTAGGGAGAGTGTCAGTGTGTTTTACTGTGCGAATCCTTGTTTCTAGGGACAGGGAAGGACAGTGAGGGAATTCTCCTTGTGCTATAGTGTGCTTTAAAAAAACATTTTTTCTAGGGACAGAAAACTATAGGAAGGAAGAGTGTCAGTTTCTTTCACTGTGATAATCCTTGTTTCTAGGGACAAAGAAGGAAAGTGAGGGAAATTCTCCTTGTGCTATAGTGTGCTTTAAAAAAACATTTTTTCTAGGGACAGAAAACTATAGGTAGGAAGAGTGTCAGTTTCTTTCATTGTGATAATCCTTGTTTCTAGGGACAAAGAAGGAAAGTGAGGGAAATTCTCCTTGTGCTATAGTGTGCTTTAAAAAAACATTTTTTCTAGGGACAGAAAACTATAGGTAGGGAGAGTGTCAGTGTGTTTTACTGTGCGAATCCTTGTTTCTAGGGACAGGGAAGGACAGTGAGGGAATTCTCCTTGTGCTATAGTGTGCTTTAAAAAAACATTTTTTCTAGGGACAGAAAACTATAGGAAGGAAGAGTGTCAGTTTCTTTCACTGTGATAATCCTTGTTTCTAGGGACAAAGAAGGAAAGTGAGGGAAATTCTCCTTGTGCTATAGTGTGCTTTAAAAAAACATTTTTTCTAGGGACAGAAAACTATAGGTAGGGACTCGGGAGAGTGTCAGTGTGTTTTACTGTGCGAATCCTTGTTTCTAGGGACAGGGAAGGACAGTGAGGGAATTCTCCTTGTGCTATAGTGTGCTTTAAAAAAACATTTTTTCTAGGGACAGAAAACTATAGGTAGGGAGAGTGTCAGTGTGTTTTACTGTGCGAATCCTTGTTTCTAGGGACAGGGAAGGACAGTGAGGGAATTCTCCTTGTGCTATAGTGTGCTTTAAAAAAACATTTTTTCTAGGGACAGAAAACTATAGGTAGGGAGAGTGTCAGTGTGTTTTACTGTGCGAATCCTTGTTTCTAGGGACAGGGAAGGACAGTGAGGGAATTCTCCTTGTGCTATAGTGTGCTTTAAAAAAACATTTTTTCTAGGGACAGAAAACTATAGGAAGGAAGAGTGTCAGTTTCTTTCACTGTGATAATCCTTGTTTCTAGGGACAAAGAAGGAAAGTGAGGGAAATTCTCCTTGTGCTATAGTGTGCTTTAAAAAAACATTTTTTCTAGGGACAGAAAACTATAGGTAGGGAGAGTGTCAGTGTGTTTTACTGTGCGAATCCTTGTTTCTAGGGACAGGGAAGGACAGTGAGGGAATTCTCCTTGTGCTATAGTGTGCTTTAAAAAAACATTTTTTCTAGGGACAGAAAACTATAGGTAGGGAGAGTGTCAGTGTGTTTTACTGTGCGAATCCTTGTTTCTAGGGACAGGGAAGGACAGTGAGGGAATTCTCCTTGTGCTATAGTGTGCTTTAAAAAAACATTTTTTCTAGGGACAGAAAACTATAGGAAGGAAGAGTGTCAGTTTCTTTCACTGTGATAATCCTTGTTTCTAGGGACAAAGAAGGAAAGTGAGGGAAATTCTCCTTGTGCTATAGTGTGCTTTAAAAAAACATTTTTTCTAGGGACAGAAAACTATAGGTAGGGAGAGTGTCAGTGTGTTTTACTGTGCGAATCCTTGTTTCTAGGGACAGGGAAGGACAGTGAGGGAAATTCTCCTTGTGCTATAGGGTGCTAAAGCATTCCTCATCAACCATCTTTGAAATCCTTGTTTTTTTGGACAGTCAGGGAAATTGTCGTTGTGCTATTCTGTGCAAAAGCAATCATCCTCAACCATATTTAGAAATCCTTAAGTAAAGGGACAGAGAAGGACACCTGAAGGTAGCCCTTATTGCTTTTTTCCCATCTCCCTGCAGGCCATCTATTAGAATGTCTGGAAGGCAAACAAGGAGAGGCAGACAGTCAGGAGGCAATAAAAGAGGGCAAGCAGGCTCTGTGTCTGGGGGCAACAGTGCTGGTCGTGGACGCGGTGCATTGTCATCAGCACATGGCCATGGGACACGCTTGTCCTTCTTTTCGGCAGCTGGACATGTTGAGCCACATCATGCCGAAGACTTGGTAGAGTGGATGACCAAGCCCTCCTCCTCCTCCTCATCCTCTCTCACCCAGGCTCAGGGTACTGGAAAAGCAGCTGCCAAAGCGTCCTCTTCCCTGGTATCAATGTCAGACTCATCATCAGTCACTCCTTCCCTAGACCCACCATGTCCTCCTCCTGAGGAGTCCCCCGAACTGTTTGAGCACAGTGTTGGGTACATGCTCCAGGAGGATGCCCAGCGTTTCAAAGGGTCTGATGATGAAACCCAGCTAGAGGAAGGCAGTAGCGTGAGAGCAGACAGAGGGGATGCTCAAGAAGGACACCAATCTGGCAGTCATGTTCCAGCAGCTGCAGCATACTGCCAGATTGGCTCCAGTGATGAGGAGGGAGGGGATGATGAGGTCACTGACTCCACGTGGGTGCCTAATAGGAGAGAGGAGGAGGAGGAGGATGAGGAGGAGGCACATCTTCAACGAGGCAGGATGCCCTTTGGTGGCCAGCGTAAGGGCAGTACACCGACGGAATCACACCGCAGAGCTCCGCCTGTGCAGGGCGCTGCCTCTGCCCGTCATTCAAAAAGTTCTTTGGTGTGGGCCTTTTTTGAGGCTAGTGCATCAGATCGCACAGCTGCTGTTTGCAACATATGTCTCAAGCGTATATCGCGTGGCCAAAACATCAGCCGCTTGGGTACCACATGCCTGACCAGACATATGTTGACCTGCCATGCAGCTCGTTGGCAAGCCTACCTCAAAGACCCACACCAAAGAACAAAGCGGACCTCTCCTTGCACCGCATCAGCTGGGATCTCCAACCCCACTATAACTTCAGTCCTCTCTGAAACATGCACTGAGAGGAATGAAGGTGTAGAATTAGGTGTGTCACAGCCAAGTACTTGCGGCCACTCTGCTAGCAGTACACCGACGTCCGATTCTAGCAGGCAAATTTCCCTGCCCCAGCTGCTGGACCGTCGAAAGAAGTTCACTCCCAGCCATCCACATGCCCAGCGGTTGAATGCTAGCTTGGCTAAATTGCTAGCGCTTCAACTGCTGCCTTTTCAGTTGGTAGACTCGGCCCCCTTCCGTGAGTTTGTGCAATGTGCGGTTCCTCAGTGGCAGGTTCCCAAACGCCACTTTTTCTCACGGAAGGCTATTCCGGCTCTCTACCGGCATGTGGAAGGCAATGTCTTGGCCTCGCTGGACAGGGCGGTCAGCGGTAAGGTGCATATTACCGCTGACTCATGGTCCAGCAGGCATGGACAGGGACGTTACCTTTCTTTCACGGCCCATTGGGTCACTCTTTTGGCAGCTGGGAAGGATGCAGGACAAGGTGCAGTAGTGTTGGAGGTTGTTCCACCGCCACGCCTCCAAAATGCTACTACTGGTTGTGACACACCTCTCTCCTCCACCCCCTCCTCTTCTTCTTCCTCCATGGCCTCTTCCTGTGGTTTGTCCTCGGAACCAGCGGTGCTCCGTAGGCGTTCAAGGGGCTACGCAAGTACGCAGGCAAAAAGATGCCATGCCGTGCTTGCGCTGGTGTGTTTGGGGGACAGAAGCCACACTGGGGCAGAGGTCCTGTCTGCTCTGCAGGGCCAGGCCGAGAGGTGGTTGACGCCACGCCAGCTTAAGCCAGGAATGGTGGTTTGCGACAATGGCACCAACCTCCTCTCCGCCCTCCGACAGGGACAACTGACCCATGTGCCCTGTGTGGCTCACGTCCTTAACCTGGTGGTGCAGCGGTTCTTGGGCAGGTACCCGGGCTTACAGGATGTCCTGAGGCAGGCCAGGAAAGTCTGTGTGCATTTCCGCAGATCTTATAATGCCAGTGCTCGCCTGGCTGAGCTGCAAAAGGAGTTGAACCTGCCCAAGAACCGCCTTATATGTGACATGCCCACCAGGTGGAACTCAACGTTGGCCATGCTGCAGCGGCTGCACACGCAGCAGAGGGCCATCAATGAGTACCTGTGCGACTACGGCACCAGGACAGGGTCAGGGGAGCTTGTTTTTTTTTCTCCACGCCAGTGGGGCATGATCAGGGATGCATGCACTGTCCTGGCACCATTTGAGGAGGCCACGAGGATGGTGAGCAGTGACAGTGCATGCATCAGTGACACTGTACCTCTTGTCCACCTGTTGGAGCACACGCTGCGTGGAATAATGGACAGGGCACTTGAGGCAGAACAGAGGCAGGAAGAGGAGGACTTCCTTGCCTCTCAAGGCCCCCTTTACCCAGACAGTGTTCCTTCTGTCCCACCCATCGCACAGGAAGAGGAGGAGGAGGAGGAGGATTGTGTCAGCATGGAGGTGGAGGCTGGCACTCAGCATCATCAGCAGCAGTCTTTTAGGGATGATTTACAGTCCCAAGAAACCAGTGGACTTGTACGTGGCTGGGAGGAGGTGGCTGCGGATCATGTCGTCCTTAGTGACCCAGAGGACTCCGGAGCGAATGCCTCAGCAAACCTACGCTGCATGGCCTCCCTGATCCTGCAAAGTCTGCGGAAGGATCCTCGTATTCTTCGGATCAAGGAGAGGGACCATTACTGGCTGGCCACTCTCCTTGATCCACGGTACAAGGGTAAGGTTGCGGACCTTATGTTACCGTCGCAGAGGGAGCAGAGGATGAGACAACTCCGGGAGGCCTTGCAGAAAGGTCTGTGCAACGCGTTCCCAGAGACTGGGAGGTTACAAACTCCTGGTCCTGGACAACGAGTTGCTGAGGCTTCGGCCAGTCAAAGAAGGAGCGGTGGGGAAGGTGGCCGTCTGACCGATGCGTTCAGACAATTCTTTAGTCCGCAGCCCCAAAGTATGATCGGTTCCAGCAACCATCGCCAGCGTCTGATAAACATGGTGCAGGAATATCTAGGGGCAAGGTCAGACTTGGACACCTTCCCCACCGAAAATCCTCTGGCTTACTGGGTCTTGAGGATGGATCACTGGCCAGAGCTTGCACAGTATGCAATTGAGCTACTGGCCTGTCCTGCATCCAGCGTTCTTTCGGAACGCACATTCAGTGCTGCTGGAGGATTTGTCACGGATCACAGGGTGCGCCTGTCCACCGACTCGGTTGATCGACTGACTTTCATCAAGATGAACCAGTCTTGGATCACCACCAGCTACCACACACCTGATGCTGATATAACAGACTAATTGATTTTAACATGTCACATCCCTTCAAGACTGATGCTGATGCTGAGTGCCTGTGCTGTTATGTTGACTGGCTATCCTCCTCCTCCGAGTCCTCAATGATACGATTGATGATGATAGCTTGGAAGATCATTTTTGTTTATGGGTGCTGCCACCAGTGGCTAAGGCCCAATTTTTCAGCCCCTGTTTTACAGGGGCGTGTAATTACAATTTTTTTAGCAATAATTTGCCATAGGGCTCATTGCTGTGCTCCAAGTACAGTATCTGTGAGGGGTTGGAGTGTTGTGGCACCAGTGCCTAAGGCCCAATTTTTCAGCCCCTGTTTAACAGGGGCGTGTCATTACAATTTTTGAAGCAATACTTTGCAACAGGGCTCATTGCTGTGCTCCAAGTACAGTATCTGTGAGGGGTTGTAGTGTTGTGCCACCAGTGCCTAAGGCCCAATTTTTCAGCCCCTGTTCAACAGGGGCATGCAATTACAATTCTTGATCTAATAATTCACAGCAGGGCCCATTGCTGCACCCACCAAGAGTAACTCTGAGGGCTTACAGTGTTGTGGCAACGCCACCACCACCACCACCACGAAAGGCCCAATTTTTCAGCCCCTGTTCAAAAGGGGCATGTAATTACAATTCTTGATCTAATAATTCACAGCAGGGCCCATTGCTGCACCCACCAAGAGTAACTCTGAGGGCTTACAGTGTTGTGGCAACGCCACCACCACCACCACCACGAAAGGCCCAATTTTTCAGCCCCTGTTCAAAAGGGGCATGTAATTACAATTCTTGATCTAATAATTCACAGCAGGGCCCATTGCTGCACCCACCAAGAGTAACTGTCAGGGCTTACAGTGTTGTGGCACCAGCACCACCATCAAAGGCCCAATTTTTACTACCACTGTTCAACAATTATATGTAATTAAAATTCCTGATATAATAGTTGACAGCAGGGCGTTCCAGCACCAGCCAAGAGTAACTGTGAGTGCTTACAGTGTTGTGCCAACACCAACAACTAAGGGGCCTATTTCTGCAGAGTATATACGGCAGGTCCCTACTTTCAAACATCCAACTTACAAACGACTCCTACTTGCAAACGCAAGAAGACAACAGGAAGTGAGAGGAAATCTACCACTAGGAAGGAAAATTCTCTCCTGTAAGAATAAATATGGGAGAAAGGTGTCTCCTCTGTACTGATGCTTTATCAGCAATCCTTGTTTCAAGAAAAACACCACATTTCAAAAACAGTTGTCATTGGGACGGAAAGTGAGGTGAAATGTTCTGAACAGGGGCACAGACAGCAAAACAAATGTTACAGGGGTGATAACCCTTACCTATGTTTTCCAAAAAGTTTAAAAATAGATTTTTGGGCTGGAGCTACACTTAAACAATGTACCTGTTCAAAATTACAAACAGATTCTACATAAGAACAAACCTACAGTCCCTGTCTTGTATGCACCGCCTGTATACGGCTGTTCAGAGTATATAGGGCCTTTTTTATTTTATGTGCGGGGTTCCCCTTAATATCCATACAAGACCCAAAGGGGCTGGTAATGGGCTGGGGTAGGGGGGGGGGGGGGGGTCATGGGGTAGCTATGCCATTTTTCTTAAAGATTTTCATCCATATTACCGGGACCAGACATTACATTAAAGCCGCAAGCAGTTTTAAATGGCTTTTTTTTCCTTTAGAAGTGTCATTTTGTGCAGGGACAGTTCTAAACACGGGAAACACGTGGCACTTCACAGGCATACTTTAGACACCCCCCAGGTACGATATTTAAAGGAATATTTGACTTTTTTTTTTTCACTTTATGCATCATTAAAATGACTGCTCCCGAAAAACGACCGTTTTTAAAACTTCTTTTTGCATTGATACATGTCCCCTGGTGCACAACCCGGGTTCCCAAACCCTTTTTAGGACAATAGCATGCATAATAGTTGTTATAATTAGCACTTTAGAATTCGAACGTTCGCATCCATTGTATTTAATAGGGTTCTAATGTTCGTACGAACTTTCGGTCCGTTCGCGGGTTCTGGTGCGAACCGAACCCGGGGGTGTTCGGCTCATCACTAACGGTGCCCCTCTAAATGTGGTGCCCGAGGAACAGCCTCCCCCTCCAATTTTGGACCTGGGGAAAAAAGGGTGATTTATTAATTCAAGCAAGACTTTCAAACGCAACTCCAGCATTTCTGAAAATCCATTCTTGTCGAGAGGCTACACCTACACTGCAAGCATTAGCTGCTTAGGGAAGAGTAAAACCAATTTTACTTACCCAATCCTCTATTTTTCTATTTTTCGCTCCCCATGCTCCAGCAGTGGTCTGCCCCTCTTGATGTCATTGGGGCCTTAGACCGCTAGAGCATTGGGGAGAAGATGCTACAGAAACTGATCTAGCAGCGTGGAGGTGCTGATGATCAGATCAGAAGTCAATCTTTTTTTCTATGCCCCCTAGAGCTAAACAAGCAGAGAGCCCAACTGCTAGGGAGAATTTTCAATTTTGATGGGTTTCAGATTTAACTTAATGTACATCTGGCAGTAAAGATGTCACTAGGCAGGAAGTGGGGGAAAGTCTCTCCTTTTAGAATGCGCAGAGCAATAACCACACTTATATAACTTTTCCTCCCATGTACTGAAAAAAGGGAGTTTGGAAGGTTTACATATATAGTACATTTTTTTTTTATCTAAAGAGACACAGTAGTAGCGGTTGGCCTTCACTTTATCTGAAAAAAAATTCTGCTTGAACTATAGATCTCTGTAGACAATAGACGTTTAACAACAGTTGGTATAGAGACATATGGGTAGAACTTGAAAAGGAGCTGTGTCCCACCTACTACAACAAGACTATAAAATATTTAACTGGCAGAAAAAATGGAAAGATATTGACATTATTAGGGGCAGGACTAAAAAAAATGTTTTATTTAAATGTAAACATGTACAATATCTTACAGGCAGATATAACCAGATATTTATGATATTTACAGTAAGATAATAACCAACTCCAGCTTAGTGCAAGTAATGTATTATATAAGACACAAACATGAAGGACTTAGAGCCCATTCACACAGGGGCAACACGACTTCCAGCACGATTTTATGAGGCAACTCAGACACGACCTGAGTATGAATCACAGCACGACCTGGAGCTATTTACAAGTTGCCTGCAGGACAGGAGACATTCCAGTGGCCAATCAAACAAGAATCAGCTCTGTGGGAGGGAGGGGGGAGGGAGAGGTTTGCAGGAGAAATGTATGTTATCTTCCTGGAGAGTTGCTCCTATTAAGACAGTGAGAGGCGACTCCCATTGAAATGAATGGTTACAGGTCGCCTAGGAGTCAGATTGAAGTCGTACAGGGACCTTTTTTGAAGTCGGAGCGACTGTAGTAGTGTGCATAAGGACGGCTCCATTAACTTACATTGATTTCTTCAGCCAGCGCAACCTGAGGCGACTAGGAGCGACCTGGGGCGATTTGGAGTCGGATCCAAAGACGCCCCTGTGTGAATGGGCTCTTATACAAACTATAATACAAAACAAACAACCCTAGTGAAAACACACGTGAAATAGTGGAACCCAACTACCAAAATATGTATTATAGAAAAAGAAGGTTTATTGGGGAGGATGGGCAGACCAGGGTACCAGGTGGAAACAGGGCCAAGACAGGTAAAGGATAGTCAAAGGTGCAAACAGGGGTCCAGGAAATGCAGGCACACAGGCCAAAACACCGAAGCACCATCAATGAGATGGAGGAGGCGCTAAAATGGATTATTACTTTTTCTCCAAACATCATCCATAGACATCCACTACTTAACAACCCTGTAGTCGGAAAAGAGACTAAAGTGGACTTTGATGGCACCGTATGTGGAACTGATAATCAGTCAGGGATATATTATAAAAAAGGTTTTATTACAAAAAATATAGAAAAGTTCATTTGCATATTCATAGAAATACTGATTGTGACAATCATGGAAAAACTCGTTATTGACATTCTATTGTTACCAATGAAATATCCAACCATCAATAGTACATTTTTTAGAGTCTCTGCATGTTTCGTGGTTTATTCCGTAATATCCGCTTCCTCAGGAGCTATATACAGGCATATTTATTTGTCGGAAGATATACCGTATTTATCGGCGTATAACACGCACTTTTTTCCCCTTAAAATCAGGGGAAAATCGTGGGTGAGTGTTATACGCCGATACTCCGTCGAATTCCCCTGCTGAAAACGAGCGAGCGGAGCCGAAGCCGAAGTACAATCGGCTTTACTCGGCTCCTCTCGCAGTCCCGCCCATCTCTGACTGCGCCGCTGACATAGAGAAAGCCGAGTGTACTTCGGCTAGTCTCGGCTCCTCTCGCAGTCCTGCCTGTGACTGTGAGCACAGCCGAGTCTAGCCGAAGTACACTCGGCTTTCTCCGTCAGTGGCGCAGTCAGTGGAGATGGGCGGGACTGCGAGAGGAGCCGAGTCTAGCCGAAGTACACTCGGCCCCGCTCGCTCCTCTCCACAGAAATCGGCGCCAAATTTAAAAAAACGCCGAGACTGACACGATCGCAAAGGCACTGGGCAAGGCTGCAGATGGACAGATGGACACTGGGCAAGGCTGCAGATGGACAGATGGACACTGGGCAAGGCTGCAGATGGACAGATGGACACTGGGCAAGGCTGCAGATGGACACTGGGCAAGGCTGCAGATGGACAGATGGACACTGGGCAAGGCTGCAGATGGACAGATGGACACTGGGCAAGGCTGCAGATGGACAGATGGACACTGGGCAAGGCTGCAGATGGACACTGGGCAAGGCTGCATGCTGCATTTAAATGTAAGTTTTTTTCCTTGAATTTCCCTCCTAAAAGTTTTTTCCCTTAAAATTCCCTCCTAAACTTGGGGTGCGTGTTATACGCCGGTGCGTGTTATACACCGATAAATACGGTACATGGATTTTGTTGCATAACTATAAATAGAAAGAACAGTATTAATATTATTGTACATTGTGGATATGTGATGTTACAATTTTTATATATAAAAAGACATGCATCCATCCCGTGAACCAAAGCCCATCCCACCCAAGAAGTCTCACCGTAGGCGCTGCGCCATGTGGGTGACCGAGAACTGGATCAAGAGGGTGGCCCGCCCCGGAGGACACAGGAGCTCTCAAAATGACACACAGATACAATGGTAAGTTCTAGATGAAAATAATTTTTCATATATCAGTATATTGATATATTAATATACTCCTCCTAGCTTGCAGATAATGGCTAGGTGATGGGATACATTCAATTTATGAATATTTATATACCTTCTGTGACAGCAGGAAGGTAAAGTCACCTGGTTGCATCCAGGGGGGTAGATATATTTCGCCCAGATTCAGGCTTTACGCCGACTTATACAACTAGGTGGAGAGTTGTATAAGCCCAGCTAAGGCTAGTGGGCTCATGGATGACTCATACCTCTAGGGAGAGGGCTGGGCGTCGTACAGACAGGGAGTTGATGAGACCAGCTGAAGCTTGTCAGCTCATTTAGGCCTCTATAAGAACTCCCAGCTTCATTAGATGTTAGCTCATGCCTGGAACCAGACCTGTGTGGACTGTCTAGGGAGAGTGAACCCCTGTGCGGTGAGAAAAAGCCTGTGTGGCTATTTGCTTGGACATTTAAAACCAGGGACTTAGGGACTAGGACAGCACTAGGCTGATCCCAGTTGTTAGTTAGGAAACCTGTATGTTTAGTCAGAGGTCAAGTTGACCAGGATTTATTTTGTTTATATGTTTCTTTTGGCTTTGCTGTGTTTTGTCACTGTAAATAGAAAATAAACCGCACCTTTTTTTTGATTTTGAAAACCACAACCTCCGTTTGCTGGGCCTGTTTTGTGTGGGGAGCCCATCCCGGGGGTCACACACACCCGCTGCCGAGCTAACCCCCTCACAGTTGGTGGAGAACCAGTGGCAGTTTTTTTTAAGCCAGCATGGAGGAGATACTGAAGCAGCTGGCTCTAGCAAATGCCAATCAACAGCAGACAAATGCAGGTTTGCAAAAGAGCCTTGCAGCTCAACAACAGAACTTCGCAGCCCAGCAGCAAGCTCATCAACAGAGCCTTGCAGCCCAGCAGCAAGCTCACCAACAGAGTCTGGAAGCTCAGCAACAAGCCCAGCAGCAATCTGAGGCCCGCTTCATAGACCTGTTACAGAAGCAAGAGCAGAGACTACAACAAATGGAAGCAGTAATGCAGCAACGTCCGCAGACCAGTGAGGAAAGCCGTCCCACTAATACCGCGTCCTTTGGGGTGAGTCGTTTATTGACAAAAATGACTGGAGAGGATGATCCAGAGGTATTTTTGACCACATTTGAAAGGACTGCTGAAAGAGAAAAGTGGCCTGAGGAGCAGTGGGCTGGACTGGTGGCTCCTCTGTTAACTGGTGAATCGCAGAAGGCTTACTATGACCTAGAGCCTGACCAAGCAAAAGACTATGTGATGCTAAAAGCTGAGATATTGGCAAGGCTGGGTGTCACCCAGGCTGTCCGGGCTCAGCGTGTGCATAACTGGACTTTCCAGCTTGGAAAACCCCCCAGGTCTCAAATGTATGATCTCATTCACCTGAGCAGAAAGTGGCTACAGCCAGAGACTTTGTCCGCACCAAAGATTGTGGAACGTGTTGTAATGGATCGGTTTTTGAGAGCTCTTCCTACTGCCATCCAAAACTGGGTAAGCCATGGAGACCCAGAGACGGCCGATGGTCTTGTGGATCGTGTGGAGAAATACTTGGCTACAGAGAACCTGACGGCCTCTTCCAGAGACACTCGGACTTTCCACCCTAAGACCAGACCATCCCCAGGGGCGGATAAGAGGATTCCAAGGGGTAAGGGTGGAGAGAGTGAGAGGGTGGGAGCTCTACCCCAAGTTTGGCGAGAACAGCCTGGGAAATCAGCGGCTCAAGAGGCGGCAAGAAGGATCGTTTGCTACCGCTGCCGGCAAGCGGGACATATTGCAGCCAATTGCCCGGTTGTGGAGGAACCCATGCAGTGTGACTTTCTGACGGGCAGACGTCAGTCGCTGTGTGCGACAGTCGCATGCACTGCCATTCGAGGAATTGAGAAACATTTATGCAAAATGTGTGTTAATGGTAGAAATGTTGTGGTATTGCTGGATTCAGGTAGCCTTGTGACCCTGATAAAGGCTGAGTTAGTTAAAACAGAGGTCTCTGGGAATAGCAAGGTAGCTGTTATTTGTGTGCATGGGGACACCCGAGAGTATCCAGTGACTACAGTGTGTTTCGAGACCCCCAAAGGTACCCTCTCTCATCCAGTGGGCTTAGTATCTCAGTTACCGTATGACGCCATTGTGGGAAGGGATTTTCCGAAGTTCTGGGAACTGTGGGATGATCCTGAGCCCCCCACTGGTGCCCCTATGTACCAGGAATGTGATAGCCAGAACTCCCCTGAGAGTGGTGAGGACTCTCCGGAATGTCCCTTATCAGTATTGGCAGGGGAGACTCAAGAAACTGGAGAGGAGCCCACCTCCTCAGACGAAAACCTACCGTCTGTGGAGTTTTCTGATCTTGAGGTTCACAGGGAAAACTTTGCCACAGAACAGTTGAAAGACCCCGCCCTAATAAAGGCACGCGAAAACGTAGTGAAAATAGATGGCGAGTTAGTGAACCCAGATAATACCTGCACTTACCCATACTTCAGCGTAGAGAAGGACCTACTGTATCGGGTGGCAAAAAGGGCAGAAGAAACCGTTGAGCAGCTTGTGGTGCCCAAACCTTACAGGAAGTTGGTGTTGGAGTTGGCCCATGGGCACATTCTTGGAGGTCATCTGGGGACAGAGAAAACCCGAGAGAGGGTATTACAGAGATTCTATTGGCCGGGGGTGATGAAGGACATAGAAAATTATTGTTCCTCCTGCCCTGTGTGTCAGAGGTCGGCCCCGATGCCACATTTCCGTAGCCTGCTGGTCCCTCTACCCATCATTGAGGTCCCGTTTGAGAGGATCGCCATGGATTTGGTAGGTCCTATAATCAAGTCCGCTAGGGGGCACCAGTACATATTAGTTATAATGGACTATGCCACCCGTTATCCAGAAGCGATCCCTCTCCGAAATACCTCGGCCAAAACCATAGCCAAAGAGCTATCTCTTGTGTTTAGCCGGGTGGGTATTTGTAAAGAACTGCTTACGGACCAAGGTACACCCTTTATGTCCCGGGTTATGAAGGAGCTGTGTAAATTGTTCAAAGTGACGCAATTACGTACATCTGTGTATCACCCCCAAACCGATGGGCTGGTTGAAAGATTCAACAAAACCCTAAAACAAATGTTGAAGAAAGTGGTGGATAGAGATGGAAAGGATTGGGACTGTCTACTTCCTTATCTGATGTTTGCTATTAGGGAGGTGCCCCAATCCTCTACGGGATTCTCCCCCTTTGAGTTACTGTATGGGAGACACCCAAGAGGGCTGTTGGATATTGCCAAGGAAACTTGGGAAAGTGAGAGTTCTCCCCACAGGAGTGTGATTGAGCATGTCGCCCTGATGCAAGACCGAATTGCACAGGTAATGCCCATCGTGAAGGAACATTTGGCCCAAGCGCAGTTAGCACAGCAGAGAGTGTACAACCGTGGAGCCAAGACCCGTACCTTTTCCCCGGGGGATAGGATACTGGTACTTGTCCCTACGGTTGAAAGTAAATTCCTTGCCAAATGGCAAGGCCCCTACGAGATAATGGAAAAAGTGAGTGAAGTGAATTACAAGGTCAGACAACCAGGAAGGCGAAAGCCCGAACAGATCTATCACGTTAATCTGTTGAAAGCCTGGAGGGATAGAGAGTCCCTAGTCGCAGACACTTGGTCACCAGCTCAAACTGGTTGCGTGATTCCTGAGGTTGGAATAGCAGCCACCTTGTCACAACCCCAACAACAGGAGGTTAAGGAGTTTGTGCTTCGCAACAAGGAGGTATTCTCTGAGCTGCCGGGACAAACATTTGGGGTAGAGCATGACATCATTACCCCGCCCGGTGAAAGGGTGAAGTTAAAACCCTATCGGATCCCAGAGGCCCGACGGGAGGCAATACGGGAGGAAGTACAGAAAATGCTGAACTTAGGGGTGATAGAGGAGTCCCAAAGTGATTGGTCTAGTCCCATTGTGTTGGTGCCTAAACCGGATGGGAGCTGGCGATTTTGTAACGATTTTCGTCAGTTGAACAAAGTTACAAAATTTGACACCTACCCCATGCCACGTATAGATGAGTTGATCGACCGGCTGGGAACAGCCCGATACATGACGACTCTTGACCTCACAAAAGGGTATTGGCAAATCCCCCTGGCCAAATTGGCCAAAGAGAAAACCGCATTTGTAACCCCAGACGGGGCGTTCCAATATAAAAGAATGCCGTTCGGGTTACAGAATGCGCCGGCCACATTCCAGCGGAAAATGGACCAGATGCTGAGGCCCCATCGGAAGTATGCTGTGGCTTACCTGGATGACGTAATTGTCCATAGCACAGATTGGGCCTCACATCTGCCAAAAGTGCAAGCAGTCCTGGACTCTGTTCGGGAAGCGGGGTTTACGGCTAACCCCAAGAAGTGTACCATTGGGCAGGAGGAGGCCAAATATCTTGGGTACACCATTGGGAGGGGAGTAATAAAACCCCAACTCAACAAAGTCGAGGCCATCCAGAGTTGGCCACGTCCCAACAGCAAGAAGCAGGTACGAGCCTTTCTGGGAATCGCTGGGTATTATCGGCGATTCATTCCCCACTTTGCTTCTAAGGCTGTGCCCCTAACCAACGTAACGAAGGGGAAAGGGTCGGTCATGATTAAATGGACCCCCGAGGCTGAGGCAGCATTCCAATTCTTGAAACAAGCCTTATGTAGCCAGCCAGTGTTGTACTCACCCGACTTCTCTAAAGACTTTGTCGTACAAAGTGATGCGTCAGATGTGGGGTTAGGAGCAGTATTGTCCCAGGTCTGGAACGGGGAAGAGCACCCAGTCATTTACCTCAGCAGGAAGTTGAAGTCCCATGAGGTAAATTACGCCACCGTTGAAAAGGAGTGTTTAGCGGTGAAGTGGGCTCTAGATTCCCTTCGGTACTACCTGCTAGGTAGGCACTTTGACATGGTTACGGATCACGCTCCGTTAAAGTGGATGGCTCAAAACAAGGAAACAAATAGAAGAGTGAATAGGTGGTTCCTGGCCCTCCAGGAATTCAACTTCACAGTAAAGCATCGCCCTGGCGTTCAAATGGGGAATGTGGATGCTTTGTCTCGAGTACATGAATGCCTGATTGCTGGTGTTCCAACCCCGAGGTTAAAACAAGAGGGGGGGGTATGTGACAGCAGGAAGGTAAAGTCACCTGGTTGCATCCAGGGGGGTAGATATATTTCGCCCAGATTCAGGCTTTACGCCGACTTATACAACTAGGTGGAGAGTTGTATAAGCCCAGCTAAGGCTAGTGGGCTCATGGATGACTCATACCTCTAGGGAGAGGGCTGGGCGTCGTACAGACAGGGAGTTGATGAGGCCAGCTGAAGCTTGTCAGCTCATTTAGGCCTCTATAAGAACTCCCAGCTTCATTAGATGTTAGCTCATGCCTGGAACCAGACCTGTGTGGACTGTCTAGGGAGAGTGAACCCCTGTGCGGTGAGAAAAAGCCTGTGTGGCTATTTGCTTGGACATTTAAAACCAGGGACTTAGAGACTAGGACAGCACTAGGCTGATCCCAGTTGTTAGTTAGGAAACCTGTATGTTTAGTCAGAGGTCAAGTTGACCAGGATTTATTTTGTTTATATGTTTCTTTTGGCTTTGCTGTGTTTTGTCACTGTAAATAGAAAATAAACCGCACCTTTTTTTTGATTTTGAAAACCACAACCTCCGTTTGCTGGGCCTGTTTTGTGTGGGGAGCCCATCCCGGGGGTCACACACACCCGCTGCCGAGCTAACCCCCTCACACTTCTAAAAAGAGACGTCGAATTCCTCCCAAAGGCATCAAAAATGGTGAGATATAGATAGAAATTGACCCCTCTGGGTACAGGGAGGTCTGTAAAAAAAAATTAATTAAATAAATAACAATGGTAATAGTTATTAATTATGATTTTTGTTTTTTTGTGTTCTCCTATTAGGGTAATAGCCACAATCTTAGTTGGTGACATCAAAAATAAATATAGATGTTTTACCTGGATGTTGTAACATATACTCCAACCAGGTTAGATGAAGTTGGATGTTAGGTTAGATGAAATTAACTTGAGAGCATGGTGATAAATACGTGGTTGTGCACCTATGTATATTAAACAACTTGTTTAATATACACAGGTGCACAACCACGTACTTATCACCATGCTCTCAAGTTATATATAAAAAATGATTGTGGCTATTACCCTAATAGGGGAACACCAAAAACCAAAAATCATAATTAATAACTATTACCATTGTTACCGTATTTATGTATTCTATATTTTTTTTACAGACCTCCCTGTACCCAGAGGGGTCAATTTCTATCTATATTTCACCATTTTTGATGACTTTGGGAGGAATTAGATGTCTCTTTTTAGAAGGTATATAAATATTCTATGTCGGCACCGAGCAAGAGAGGGTGGCTACATTTCTACATACAGTGGGACCATGGAGAAGGAATGTAGCCACCCTCTAACATGAAGTTGGATCACAGCAGCAAAAAAGAAGGAATTTGGAGGAGGCAGAGAGCAATTGAAGGTACTTTTTGAGTTAGACCCCTTTCACACTGGGGCGTTTTTGAGGCGCTTTTGGGCTTTAGAAAAAGTCCTGCAAGCAGCATCTTTCGGGCGTTGGAGGAGCGGTGTATACACCACTCCTCCACCGCTCCTGCCCATTGAAATCAAAGGGCAGCGCTGCCGAAGCGCCTGCAAAGCGCTTCGGCATCGGCTCTTTGCGGGCGCTTTTAACCCCCTTATTCGCCCGCTAGCGGAAGTTAAAAGTGCCCCGCTAGCAGCCGAAAAAAGCACTGCTATTACAGTGGAAAAGCGCCGGTAATGTTAGCGGTGCTTTACCTAAACCGCCCCCCCCCCTTGCCCCAGTGTGAAAGTGGCCTTTAGAATAAATACTTGGAATAGATTTTTTTAAATCAGAGTATAGAGTCACTTCAAAGTAATAGTAAAGGAATTTTTTTTTAATTAAAATAAAAAAGATGTTATACCTACTTGCCCTGTGCAATGATATAGCACAGAGCGGTCCCTTGCCTCATCTTCTGGTGTCCCCCTGCTGGCACTGCATTCCCTCCCCCAACCTTTCCTGCAGGTGTCCCCATAGCAAGCTGTGTGCCGGGATGATACCCTATTGGGTTGCACTCCCGAGCCGGGCTGTGTGCATCCCTAGACAAACATAGCGCGTCTTGGCCTTGCCCCCTCCCCCCTGCTCTCCCCACAGGATTTGACTGTCAGCAGCACAGAGACCGAGATGAGAGAGAGCAATGCAGTTGCAGATGGAACAGATGGAACAGAGCTGGATCGTGGGGGGACTTGGGGTAAATGTTTAAGGATTGAGGCGGGGCAAGTAGTGGGCAGTTTTTTACCTTAAAACGGAGGTCCACCCAAAATGTATTTTTTAAAAGCCAGCAGCTATAAATACTGCAGCTGCTGACTTTTAAAAAATGGACACTTACGTGTCCATCGCGCACGCGATGTCGGCAGCTGAGGCCGAGCAATCGCTCTTCTCTCGGCTGCCCCCGCCGCCATTCTCAGTGAGGGAATCAGGAAGTGAAGCGTTGCGGCTTCACTGCCCGGTTCCCTACTGCGCATGCGCGAGTAGCGTGGCGCGCCCTCACTGGTCCCCGCTCTCTCCTGGGATCTGTGTGTTTCCCAGGAGAAGACAGCGGGGGGGGGGGGGGACAGAAAGTGGCGTGACTCGCACGGGAGTCTATGCCCGGAAGTGGGTGCAAATACCTGTATTATACAGGTATCTGCACCCCCTCCCCCCTGAAAGCTGCCAAATGTGACACCGGAGGGGGGGGGGAGGGTTCCGAAAAGCGGAAGTTCCATTTTTGGGTGGAACTCCGCTGTAATGCAAAGAATGCGGTAGGGTAAAAAACATTTGGTCTTTAGGACCACTTTAAGCTCTGCTGGCCATTGGTGGACACTGAAATTGCAGCACACTAGTCAGGAACCACAGTGCCAGCAAGTATTCTGGTTGACTTGCATGTTCCTGACAGTAATGCATTCCCTTTAATAAATTGACATTAAATTCCTGTGCGTCTTAGTAGCCTAATGAACTATTATCTAACTGCATTTTCCTCTCCTAGGCAAGATATCAATATTTTTGGTTTAAAACCTTTTCATAATACCGCCCCACTATTTCTGCTCTCAATGACTTCTTAGTTAGAAAGAATAGCGGGGTATTTTGTGAACTCTTTCATAGCTGCATCAATCTATAAAATATAGATATGTTAAATAATAATGACTCTGATACTGAATAATTTCACAAAACACTGTTCTTTTCTGTGAATAAAACATCAATTGCTATGAAGTGTAATATCAAAATGTAGCCTAGTTGTATACAGTCACAGTGTCATTACAATGTCCCTTTTTGGTACATTGGAGTAAAGCCATGAACTCTCTCTTTGCACAATTCTGTGGCCCTCAATGCTTTCTCTCTCTGTCACCGCCTCAATAGCTTGGAAACTGGTCCTTTAGGATTATCATAGTGGCCCTTGATGAATTAACGCTCTCACGTACAAACAAGCACATGCCTTTGTGACCTTTTTTATATCTCGGCTGCTTCTCTTGCATAGGAGAACACAGTTTGTCTTGGCCTACTGATACATGAGAAGTCATAATCCATAAGGGCTTCCTTAAAACATTTTCATGCTACCACCAAACACTGATAATCAGGGCATAGAAGAGTGACTGCAGATCCTAACTTAAAGCAGAACTTTATCTATACCCAACTTGATAAAGAAAAATGTTCTTTAGCAAGGAACATACAGTGGAGCCTCAGATTACGAGTAACGCGGTTAATGAGCGTTTCGCAATACGAGTACTGTATTTTCAAAAATCTTAACTCGGTTTGCGAGTGTTGTCTCGCAAAATGAGCACGATTCAGGCCAAAGAGGTGTGCAGTACCGCATTTGGCCTGAGGAGGGAGGGGAACCGGAGCTGAGCTGATCGGCGCCGTTCGGAAATGCACGGAAAGGCCCGAGGACAGCACGGCTGACCTTGGCAAATCTCAGGAACAAAGTCTTTCCAAGGTTTGCCGAGGTTTCCTCGAGCCTTTTCGGAAGTTTCTGAGGCTCTCTGGTGCCCCCCGCCTCTGGCCGCATGCGGTATTGCATGCCATTGAAGTCAATGCGGAACAAATTATTTTTGTTTCCATTGACTTCAATGGGGAAACTCACTTTGATATGCGAGTACTTTAGATCACGAGCATTCTCCTGGAACGGATTATGCTCGTAATCCGAGGTTCCACTGTACATTGCACATTAATAATTATGCTTCCAAAATCAGTGCGTACTGTAAATTGCCCCCAGCATTGTTCCTGTTTCTTCTTGCTTGAGGCTGTCAATTTCCTGAAGCCCAGAGCTCCTGAACAGTAAATCATAGAGTGGAACTAAAACTGTTGATTTAAAGGTTTCAAAAAACAGTTACCTTGCTGGAATGCTGGGATTGCTAACTGTCACATTTGCTTGTGTCCTCAACTAAACTGTCAAACCATCAAATGGCTGGTGTCATACCATTGCAGATCAAGCAGTTTCCTTGGCTGTAAAGAATAGGTGAATTTAATTGCACTTTAACCACCTCTCACCCGCCAGCAGGGTTGCCAACTTTTAGTAAATTTACAAACAGTTTGTAAAATCCAAACTTGTTGCATCTGTGCATGAATGTCAGTTACGGACATGCAGCCTACATATGTCCGTAATAGACATTCAAGGACAGATGCAAAAAGTATGGATTTTACAAACTGTTCGAAAATTTACTGAAAGTTGGCAACCCTGCCCGCCAGCCGATGACCTGGCTATACCCATGTGATCAGCTGTGTCCAATCACAGCTGATCACATATAAACAAGGAAATGTCAGTTATCAGCTTTCCTCTCCTCACACTGACAGCGTGTGAAGTGAGGAGAGACGATCACCGGCATTTTCTCACAGGGGCCCTGATTATCAGTGCAGCCCCAACAGCATACCTCCCAACTTTTTGTGATGGGAATGAGGGACACCTAACAGCAAAAGTATGCAGGCATTGAACACACCCCTTGCCACGCCCCCTTAAAGGAGAATTGTACAAAAAAAGATGGGTTAAACCCACAAGTGCTTTTTTTTTTACCACTACTATTCCTTTATATTGGCTTTTGGAATTTACAAATGCAGCAATTTAGAAATCAGATGAAAGGTTTAGCGCTGGAAAACACTTTTTGATAGATAAAAAGTGCATTTTATATACAGCTATATAAATCAGACCAAAATGAGGGACAAATGAGGAGGAATGAGGGTCAGAGGGACATTGTTCCAAGTCAGGGACAGTCCCTCAAAATCAGGGACAGTTGGGAGCTATGCAACAGTGCCCAGCAGTGATGCCAGTCAGTGCCCATCAGTGATGCCAGTCAGTGCCCAGCAGCATTGCTAATCAGTGCCCATCAGTGATGCCTATCATTAATGTGAATCAGTGACCATCATTGATGCCGATCAGTGCCTGCTCATCAGTTCTGCCCATCAGTGCCGCCCATTAGTGCCACCCATCAGTGCCACCAATCAGTGCCTATCAGTGCCGCCTATCCATGCCGCCTATCAATACCCATCAATGCCACTTATCAGCGCCCATCAATGCTACCTATCAGTGCTGCCTAATTAGTGCCCATCGATGCAGCCTATCAGTGCCCATCAGTTCTGCATATTAGTGCCTCCTCATCAGTGCCGTCTCATCAGTGCCCATCAGTGCAGGCTATCAGTGTCCATCAGTGTAGCCTCATCAGCGCACCTATCAGTGAAGGAGAAAATTTACTTATTTACAAAATGTTATAACAGAAACTAAGCAAAAAAAAAAAAACCAGTGGTGATTGAATATCACCAAAAAAATTATAAAAATGTAATTTGGGTACAGCATTGCACGACCGCGCAATTGTCATTGAAGGTGCGACAGGACTGAAAGCTGGAAATTGGCCTGGGCAGGAGGGGGGAAAAGTTGTTAAAGTGATAATGAACACACACTGTTTAATTTACATTGTCCCTTCTATTTCTGTATATGGATAAAAATACTTTTTAAAAATAAAAATCTAAGTACCTTTTCCTAATTGATATACAGCTGTCATATGACCCAGATTTTTCCCAGTCTGTCTGCAGGAAAACATAAGCAGGAGGAGCTTCTAGTCCTCTGCTGCTGGTCACATGTTCAAAAAACAAAACAAAAAAAAAACTAAGTAAATTAAAATAATTAAAGCGAAGGTCCACACAAAAATGGAACCTCTGCTTTTCGAAACCCTCCCCCTCCCCCCTCCGGTGTCACATTTGGCACCTTTCTGGGGGGATGGGGTGCAGATACCTCTATAATACAGGTATTTGCACCCACTTCCGGGCATAGACTCCCACGGGAGTCACGCCCTTTTTCCGTCCCCCCCCCCTCGCTGTCTTCTGGGAAACACACAGGTCCCAGAATATAGCGGGGACCAGTTACGACGCTGCAGCGCAACTCGCGCATGCCCAGTAGGGAACCAGGAAGTTAAGCTGCAACGCTTCACTTCCTGATTCCCTCACCGAGGAGGGCAGAGGCGGCAGCTGAGAGCCGAGCGATTGATCGGCTTCGGCTGCCGACATCGCGGGCACCCTGGACAGGTAAGTGTCCATATATTTAAAGTCAGCAGCTGCAGTATTTGTAGCTGCTGGCTTTTAATATTTTTTTAGGCGGACCTCCGCTTTAATATCAATAAACTGTTGTAAATTATCATAAAAATATTTACTTGAAATCAAATCTTTATTATTTTTTGGCAATAACATGGTGTGGGGGGATTTCTGCCAGTCACAGGCTGTGTCACGCCCCTCCAGCCTGTGTCAAATGCTGCCTACAAACGATCGGATTTTCCATCTGAAAAACCTTGGATGGTTTTTCCAACAGAATTCCGCTCAAGCTTGGCTTGCATACACACGGTCACACAAAAGTTCTCTGAACTTTCGACCGTCAAGAACGCGGTGACGTACAACACTACGACGACCTGAGAAAATGAAGTTCAATGATTTCGAGCATGCGTTGAATTGTTTCCGAGCATGCGTCGGAATTTTGCGCATCGGAATTGCTACAGACGATCGGAATTTCCGATAGGAATTTTTTCCGTCGCAAAATTTGAGAACCAGCTCTCAATCTTTTGTTGGCGGAAATTCCGACAGCAAAAGTCTGATAGCGCATACGCACGGTCAGAATTTCCGTCCAAAAGCTCACATCGGACTTTTCTTATCGGAATTTCCGATCGTGTGTACGGGGCTTTAGAATAAGAGGGAAATGAAGCCTCCATCAATCTACATGTAATATCCCACCCCCATTGTGTTTAGCTGGTTAGTGGGCAAAGAGGGAGAGGGAGAGAGGTAACGATCATTTACCACTGTGTATACGCCCACATGTCACATGGGCTGCTCAGATGAGATAGGGAGGAAATGCTCAGCATAGAAAAGCACAGAAAAACTGAGCATCTGCAAAGCTACGAACACTAATCTGCAAAGTCCCTAGCTGCATTGGGGACCTGGACAGAAGGGGGAGAGAGAACAGCAGGATCAACCAGGTTTTTTTTGCAGAATACAAAAAGTGAACCTCCTAGTGACTGACTGAGTATGAACAGCATGTAATACACCATTTATTGAGAGTTTTTTATGATGTTGGTTTAGTGACACTTTAAGGCTGCCAGCAATTCAGCCTCTACAAATTCGTGCCTAAAATAGAAAGCAACTGAGCATGTGCAGAGCAGGGTGAGACTGGATTTTAAACCATATAGGAATGTATTTTTAATGTTTTATATTACCTGCAATATGGGCCAGCCTGAAGTGATCTAGCATGACTTCCGTTTCTGACTGAGGCTGGGTTCACACCGCAGCACGGAGCGGCTCAATGCAGGGGTCTGGTGCGTCTCTGTTCACCGTTTCAGGTCTGATTTCAGCCCAAATTTTTGTCTGAATTCGGACCTGAAAAGGATCAGAAGACGCACAGGACTCCTGTGTAATTCACACTGGAGCCGCTCCGGAGATGTGTGAATCAGCTCCATAGAGACCCGGTCACAATCTCCTGTCATGCGAATTGGATGCGGTGAAAGTCACATCCAATTCGCAATAATGTGAACCCAACCTAAAGTTCCACTTTGAGTTCAGCTCAGTATTCTCTCTGTTCCTACAACTAAAATTCTATAGCACCGTGCTGTCAAGATATCTTCACACCCCAACACACACACCATTTCTATAGCACGTATCTTTCCAGAATAGTACATTTCAAGTGAAGGGTTTGAGGAGTGTCTCATTTGGGTGTTAGATCGAACACAGCATCAAGTGGTCCCTGGTTGACAACCAGTAGCTAATGAACATGCTCTTTTGAACTAATGGGAGCATTTGGCAAGCATTTGATAGACATTTGATAGGCGTTTTTTATTATTTTCTTATTTTTTTTGTTCTAAATGCCTTGCTGTCACATTTTTAACACATAGGAAATGCTATGTTAATGCTGAATATCTATAAAAAGCTGGCATTGTCTGACAAACATTGATTGGAACTTGGGAAAAACACTGGAGCATAAACTTTTTTGTAGCTACACAGCTTTATTAAGACAGATAAAAAGGTTTGGGGTCAGAGTTATACCATTTTCTAGTTAATTCAATCGCTTGAAAATGCAAACTCTTTTGGTTTCTTAGTGATAAAATACTGGATCTGAACATAACACACACACACATTGAGTGCTGGTTAACACCAACGCAGCTTCAAAAGTCGTGCTGACATCCTGCGGGACTTCATTGCGGCTTGCTTGCGATATCGTTAACAGAAATCAATGCTCCCCCCCTCCCTTTAGAATGTAAGCTCCATGAGCAGAGCCCTCCTGTCCCTTCTGTATTGAACTGTATTGTAATTGTGCTGTCCCCAACGCTGTATCCTGGCCTAGGCCAACAAGGCCCAGGCCTAGGGCAGCACTTTGCAGGGGGGCAGCACGGAAAGAGTCCCCGCCGGCTTGCGCTACACTGTTAGTGTAGCGCCAGTCTTATGGGGCGGACTGGGCTGAGAGGCAAATTAGTCTAGCGCCCCTATAAAGCGGCCGCACTGCTTCCGGTATGCAGGCGGCCGGCATTCCGCAACTGTGGGCGGGGGGGGGGGGGGGCGCTGCTTCTAATTTTGACTGTCCTATCATCCTGGACCACAAACCTTCCTCACTGTGCTATATGTTTCTGCTGCACCATTGGCATGGTTATATCTTCTTAGTCCTCTCCATAAAATTATCAGTAATAAAGTAGAACTATAGGCAACAGTTATCGCCCCCGTCAGTTTATTTTTTTTACCATCCCTGTCCCATTGCAGAGATTTCCTTTCACTTTCTGCCCCATAGCCAAACAGGAAGTGAGAGGAAATCTATGCAAATTAAGGGAATTCATTGCCCCCAGCCCCCAGAACTAGTGTCCCCACTTGAAAATTTCAGGGCAGGTCTTAAAAAGCAAGGGGTGTGGCCTTGACAGAAAGGGATGGGTCATATTTAAATTAGGGGGTGCACAAGTTTAGTCAGGCCTAGGGCAGCACAAAACCTAAATACACTACTGGCTGCCCCCCCCCTCTACATTGTAAAGTGCTGCGTAAACTGTTGGCGCTATATAAATCCTGTATAATAATATAATAATAATGCAAGTCGTGAGGAAGCCACCCCAAAAGTAGTGCAGAAACCTTTTTCTAAGTCGCTGTGACTTGAGTCGCACCGACTAGACTGGTTCCATTGCCATTTATTGGGGTACAACTTGTCATGGGACTTTGAACTCTCAAGGCACATGACAAGTGTGAACTGAGCCTAACAGTATACACATACACTATATTAACAAAAGTATTGGGATGCCTGCCTTTACACGCACATGAACTTTAATGGCATCCCAGTCTATTGAGTTGGCCCACCCTTTGCGGCTATAATAGCTTCAATTTATTTGGGAAGGCTGTCCACAAGGTTTAGGAGTGTGTCTATGGGAATGTTTGACCATTCTTCCAGAAACGCATTACAGAAAGGCACTGATGTTGGACGAGAAGGCCTGGCTTGCAGTCTCCGCTCTAGTTCATCCTAAAGGTGTTATATCAGGTTGAGGTCAGGACTCTGTGCAGGCCAGTCAAGTCTTTGTGCACTGGTCCAAATCACTTGGTGGAGGGGGGATTATGGTATGGGGTTGTTTTTCAGGGGTTGGGCCTGGCCCCTTAGTTCTAGTATAGGGAACTCTTAAGGCGAATAGAAGTGCAGGAAAGTGTTCCCAAAGTAAAACCGTCTGTGCACAGTATCCCAGTGAAACAAAGGAAAGGTTTGCAAAAATGGGCAGTGGCCCTCTCACAAACGACAAGACCGATTTGATGCCTTCAAGCTAGCGAATCCCTGATGGACGTCCTGGCTGCGGAGCCACTTGTGATGAACACCCGTTGTGGAGCACAAAGCGTGGGTTGCTGCACTGTAGAGGTGGTGCTGATCAGATGTCCAATGAACAGCAGGCAATGCTGGACCCCTTCTCGGTCAGGTCGGATGACTGTAGACCACATGGTAGGCCACGACCTCACTCCCCTTGCATGGAGAGATCCTTCACACACGAGGCCCAGGAGGATGAGCGCGTGGGACGGAGCTCTTGTCTCTTTTATAGCTCTTCCCAGCAATCTCTCTGGTGATAGCAAGGATCCCTGGGATATGTAGTCCGGGTGTATAGTCATGCAGGCGAATAGCCATATGATAGAACTACTAGTCCCACAATCCCTTTGGTTGGGCTCACAAATATGATGTCAGTCTAGTAACGCTGGGCACTAGAGGGACAATATGATATACAGACAGGGCAGGTAATAACTCTTCGTTGCAATTGTAATCCATATTGCTACATAAAAAAATGCCATATGTGTTGCATCCTGTGCAAAAATAATTCACCATATTTAGTAAGGTAAATATGCAATTCCAAGTTCCAATTTTATTGGTATCCTGAAAAACTTTGGATGCGACTGCTGCCTCTTACTTACAGAGATAACATAATAGTATTAATCTCCTTGAATGCTTAGAAGTACTTATAGCCCTGTATCTGCTGCAAATACCCCTGTAGACTTGACAGATGTGTCAGCTGCCACTCTCTGCCATGTGTCCAGTAGACTTGGGTTTTCCCACATTCCCCTGGTCTATCATGAACACTCTTCCTGGGATAGTTCCCCTTTCTGCTCATGTCACTTGGGTCCATTATGGCCAATAGAGGTCTTCAGGCTGCCATATGTCCAGTAGACTTGGGTTTTCCCACATTCCCTGGTCTATCATGAACATTCTTCCTGGGATAGTTCCCCTCTCTGCTCATGTCACTTGGGTCCATTATGGCCAATAGAGGTCTTCAGGCTGCCATATGTCCAGTAGACTTGGGTTTTCCCACATTCCCCTTGTCTATCATGAACACTCTTGAATCCTGGGATAGTTCCCCTCTCTGCTCATGTCACTTGGGTCCATTATGGCCAATAGAGGTCTTCAGGCTGCCATATGTCCAGTAGACTTGGGTTTTCCCACATTCCCCTGGTCTATCATGACCACTCTTCCTGGGATAGTTCCCCTCTCTGCTCATGTCACTTGGGTCCATTATGGCCAATAGAGGTCTTCAGGCTGCCATGTGTCCAGTAGACTTGGGTTTTCCCACATTTTCCTGGTCTATCATGAACACTCTTGCTGGGATTGTTTCCCTCTCTGCTTATGTCACTTGGGTCCATTATGGCCAATAGAGGTCTTCAGGCTGCCATGTGTCCAGTAGACTTGGGTTTTCAAACATCTCCCTGGTCTATCATGAACACTCTTGCTGGGATTGTTCCCCTCTCTGCTCATGTCACTTGGGTCCATTATGGCCAATAGAGGTCTTCAGGCTGCCATGTGTCCAGTAGACTTGGGTTTTCACACATTTCCCTGGTCTATCATGAACACTCTTGCTGGGATAGTTCCCCTCTCTGCACATGTCACTTGGGTCCATTATGGCCAATAGAGGTCTTTAGGCTGCCATGTGTCCAGTAGACTTGGGTTTTCCCACATTTCCCTGGTCTATCATGGACACTCTTGCTGGGATAGTTCCCCTCTCTGCTCATGTCACTTGGGTCATTATGGACAATAGAAGTCTTCAGACTGCCATGTGTCCTTCCCCAAACCTCACTTTCAAGTTTTAGAAAATTTGCCACTCACACAATACCTTTCCAGGGGCAGCTCTTGCAATATTGCATCAGTGATTCTTATGATCACAGCAAAAGTTGGCCTTTCCCAAGCAGGGATCTCAATGATATGCCCTTGAATACAGTACACCAGAATCTCCTTTTGATATGCATGCTCCCATTTTAAGCTGGACATTAGTAGCATTTAATTTGAAAATGTTCATTTTAAGAACGTTTGTTTAATTTTCGAATGGTTAGCAAGGTCAATTTAATGTTTATTTTTGACTGCAATGATGAAAAAATGGAAAGGAGAAAAATGGAAAATTTAGCTTGAACAATTACTTTTCTAACTGTGAATGTAGTTTCATTCATGAAAGTCTATTCACTCCAAAATTGAATGTTAAAAGCAAACTTTTTCGATGTACCCCCCTGCTGGGATGTGTCTCCACATCCTTTGTCTACGTGCCATGACCCAACATAATTAAACACAGCAACAAGAGGGGGGAGAAGGGATGTGGCATTACATTACATTACCTCAATTCCAATTTGTCCCCAAGTCTCTCGTTCTCTGCTGGGCCATAGTCTTTGGGTAGGAGGCCAGCCCACAGCCCCCTCCAAAACACACAGTGACAGTGGGTTCTGTCACAGTACAATATCTGTCAAGTCAGCAAGTGTACTGATAGAATTTTTTTATGGCTGTTCGTTCGAAAATCTACTAGGGTATGGCCAGTGTATGAACTATGTAAACTTGTAACTACATTTTTGTTAAAAAAAACATCCCCTTCTGGGTGATCTATGTAGATTGCAGGGATTTTAACAAACCTTGTTACAGATTCCTACATTTTGTTATTCTGAAGAGATAGCTGTTTGTGTGTCTGTGTCCACATGCAAATATCAATCAGCTGCTGCACTTGCAGTGTTCTAATGAGGCAAGTGGCAGGGTCTTAATCCCTTTAGAGGTGTTTTCCCTTTTGGGAGTATCTCACCAAAAATGAAATTTATGTTGCAGAGTATGCAGGAAATCTGACTTGCATCTTAGCACAGACTTTTGGGAAAATCAGTAACTAATCACACAAACAGGAAATTACATTTGTTGGGGGCATTCCATACATCATCTGTGTACAGAATGCCTCCAGGTTGCCATATTGCATTGCATTTTGCAGAAAATACATATTGAAAAGGAAAGGTAATTTTTTTTATTTATTTTTTATTTTACAATAAAGATTTTTATTGAATTTTCACAAGTAAAACAAGAATATTCCAGTTACATATTGAAACAGTTTTGTCACAGAAATGCCTATGTAGGCTTCCAAAATAAAGAATTGCTTAGAGTAAGTTACTATAAAATACGATAGTCAGGAAAGGTAATTTTTAATAACATTCAATTACAATATGACTTGTGTAGAAATTGTATATGCTATATCATTTTTTTTTATATGCAATTTTTTTACCTATGAAAGTGGAGGTACGCTTTAAAGAATTTAATTGTATTCAGCAATGCCACAGGACAGGATAACTCATACATGTTAGCTCTGCAAATCCACCTCAATGGGGCTACTTTGGATGGGCCAGTACAGGCACATTGTCACATTAGTTCTATGTGGAATATAATAATAATAATCATTAGCGGCTGGTGCTCACTATTTTGGGTGGGGGGGGCGGCACAACCAACACTCACAATCCCCCCCCTCCACATGGGAGATGGACGGCGGGTCATCTCCACACGGAAGATGGATGGCGGGTCATCTCCACACGGGAGATGGATGGCGGGTCATCCAAAACAGCAACCCCTGTGCAGGAGACACAGACGGTGGCCATCGTGTAAACCCCCCACGGAAGATGGGTGGTGGGTCATTCAAAACAGCAACTCCCCCCCCCATGGGAGACACAGACGGTGGCAATCATGTTACCCCCCCCCCCCCCAGCGGCGGTCACCCAAGAGGCTGCCTTACCTTGAGGAGACAGAGAGACATGGAGGCAGGGAGAAGGAAGAGCCAGGCCGCTCCAGCGATCACACAGGAGACATTCTCCTTTAGGGGCGAATAGATACAGGAAGTGTGTCCTGAGTAGTGATGAGCCGAACACCCCCGGGTTCGGTTCGCACCAGAACCCGCAAACGGACCGAAAGTTCGTACGAACATTAGAACCCTATTAAATACAATGGATGCGAACGTTCGAATTCTAAAGTGCTAATTATAACAACTATTATGCATGTTATTGTCCTAAAAAGGGTTTGGGAACCCGGGTTCTGCACCAGGGGACATGTATCAATGCAAAAAGAAGTTTTAAAAACGGCCGTTTTTCGGGAGCAGTCATTTTAATGATGCATAAAGTGAAAAAAAAAAAGTCAAATATTCCTTTAAATATCGTACCTGGGGGGTGTCTAAAGTATGCCTGTGAAGTGCCACGTGTTTCCCGTGTTTAGAACTGTCCCTGCACAAAATGACACTTCTAAAGGAAAAAAAAGCCATTTAAAACTTCTTGCGGCTTTAATGTAATGTCTGGTCCCGGTAATATGGATGAAAATCTTTAAGAAAAATGGCATAGCTACCCCATGACCCCCCCCCCCCCCTACCCCAGCCCATTACCAGCCCCTTTGGGTCTTGTATGGATATTAAGGGGAACCCCGCACATAAAATAAAAAAGGCCCTATATACTCTGAACAGCCGTATACAGGCGGTGCATACAAGACAGGGACTGTAGGTTTGTTCTTATGTAGAATCTGTTTGTAATTTTGAACAGGTACATTGTTGAAGTGTAGCTCCAGCCCAAAAATCTATTTTTAAACTTTTTGGAAAACATAGGTAAGGGTTATCACCCCTGTAACATTTGTTTTGCTGTCTGTGCCCCTGTTCAGAACATTTCACCTCACTTTCCGTCCCAATGACAACTGTTTTTGAAATGTGGTGTTTTTCTTGGAACAAGGATTGGTGATAAAGCATCAGTACAGAGGAGACACCTTTCTCCCATATTTATTCTTACAGGAGAGAATTTTCCTTCCTAGTGGTAGATTTCCTCTCACTTCCTGTTGTCTTCTTGCGTTTGCAAGTAGGAGTCGTTTGTAAGTTGGATGTTTGAAAGTAGGGACCTGCCGTATATACTCTGCAGAAATAGGCCCCTTAGTTGTTGGTGTTGGCACAACACTGTAAGCACTCACAGTTACTCTTGGTTGGTGCTGGAACGCCCTGCTGTCAACTATTATATCAGGAATTTTAATTACATATAATTGTTGAACAGTGGTAGTAAAAATTGGGCCTTTGATGGTGGTGCTGGTGCCACAACACTGTAAGCCCTGACAGTTACTCTTGGTGGGTGCAGCAATGGGCCCTGCTGTGAATTATTAGATCAAGAATTGTAATTGCATGCCCCTGTTGAACAGGGGCTGAAAAATTGGGCCTTTCGTGGTGGTGGTGGTGGTGGTGGTGGTGGTGGTGTTGCCACAACACTGTAAGCCCTCAGAGTTACTCTTGGTGGGTGCAGGAATGGGCCCTGCTGTGAATTATTAGATCAAGAATTGTAATTGCATGCCCCTGTTGAACAGGGGCTGAAAAATTGGGCCTTAGGCACTGGTGGCACAACACTACAACCCCTCACAGATACTGTACTTGGAGCACAGCAATGAGCCCTGTTGCAAAGTATTGCTTCAAAAATTGTAATGACACGCCCCTGTTAAACAGGGGCTGAAAAATTGGGCCTTAGGCACTGGTGGCACAACACTACAACCCCTCACAGATACTGTACTTGGAGCACAGCAATGAGCCCTGTTGCAAAGTATTGCTTCAAAAATTGTAATGACACGCCCCTGTTAAACAGGGGCTGAAAAATTGGGCCTTAGGCACTGGTGCCACAACACTCCAACCCCTCACAGATACTGTACTTGGAGCACAGCAATGAGCCCTATGGCAAATTATTGCTAAAAAAATTGTAATTACACGCCCCTGTAAAACAGGGGCTGAAAAATTGGGCCTTAGCCACTGGTGGCGGCACCCATAAACAAAAATGATCTTCCAAGCTATCATCATCAATCGTATCATTGAGGACTCGGAGGAGGAGGATAGCCAGTCAACATAACAGCACAGGCACTCAGCATCAGCATCAGTCTTGAAGGGATGTGACATGTTAAAATCAATTAGTCTGTTATATCAGCATCAGGTGTGTGGTAGCTGGTGGTGATCCAAGACTGGTTCATCTTGATGAAAGTCAGTCGATCAACCGAGTCGGTGGACAGGCGCACCCTGTGATCCGTGACAAATCCTCCAGCAGCACTGAATGTGCGTTCCGAAAGAACGCTGGATGCAGGACAGGCCAGTAGCTCAATTGCATACTGTGCAAGCTCTGGCCAGTGATCCATCCTCAAGACCCAGTAAGCCAGAGGATTTTCGGTGGGGAAGGTGTCCAAGTCTGACCTTGCCCCTAGATATTCCTGCACCATGTTTATCAGACGCTGGCGATGGTTGCTGGAACCGATCATACTTTGGGGCTGCGGACTAAAGAATTGTCTGAACGCATCGGTCAGACGGCCACCTTCCCCACCGCTCCTTCTTTGACTGGCCGAAGCCTCAGCAACTCGTTGTCCAGGACCAGGAGTTTGTAACCTCCCAGTCTCTGGGAACGCGTTGCACAGACCTTTCTGCAAGGCCTCCCGGAGTTGTCTCATCCTCTGCTCCCTCTGCGAAGGTAACATAAGGTCCGCAACCTTACCCTTGTACCGTGGATCAAGGAGAGTGGCCAGCCAGTAATGGTCCCTCTCCTTGATCCGAAGAATACGAGGATCCTTCCGCAGACTTTGCAGGATCAGGGAGGCCATGCAGCGTAGGTTTGCTGAGGCATTCGCTCCGGAGTCCTCTGGGTCACTAAGGACGACATGATCCGCAGCCACCTCCTCCCAGCCACGTACAAGTCCACTGGTTTCTTGGGACTGTAAATCATCCCTAAAAGACTGCTGCTGATGATGCTGAGTGCCAGCCTCCACCTCCATGCTGACACAATCCTCCTCCTCCTCCTCCTCCTCTTCCTCTTCCTGTGCGATGGGTGGGACAGAAGGAACACTGTCTGGGTAAAGGGGGCCTTGAGAGGCAAGGAAGTCCTCCTCTTCCTGCCTCTGTTCTGCCTCAAGTGCCCTGTCCATTATTCCACGCAGCGTGTGCTCCAACAGGTGGACAAGAGGTACAGTGTCACTGATGCATGCACTGTCACTGCTCACCATCCTCGTGGCCTCCTCAAATGGTGCCAGGACAGTGCATGCATCCCTGATCATGCCCCACTGGCGTGGAGAAAAAAAAACAAGCTCCCCTGACCCTGTCCTGGTGCCGTAGTCGCACAGGTACTCATTGATGGCCCTCTGCTGCGTGTGCAGCCGCTGCAGCATGGCCAACGTTGAGTTCCACCTGGTGGGCATGTCACATATAAGGCGGTTCTTGGGCAGGTTCAACTCGTTTTGCAGCTCAGCCAGGCGAGCACTGGCATTATAAGATCTGCGGAAATGCACACAGACTTTCCTGGCCTGCCTCAGGACATCCTGTAAGCCCGGGTACCTGCCCAAGAACCGCTGCACCACCAGGTTAAGGACGTGAGCCACACAGGGCACATGGGTCAGTTGTCCCTGTCGGAGGGCGGAGAGGAGGTTGGTGCCATTGTCGCAAACCACCATTCCTGGCTTAAGCTGGCGTGGCGTCAACCACCTCTCGGCCTGGCCCTGCAGAGCAGACAGGACCTCTGCCCCAGTGTGGCTTCTGTCCCCCAAACACACCAGCGCAAGCACGGCATGGCATCTTTTTGCCTGCGTACTTGCGTAGCCCCGTGAACGGCTACGGAGCACCGCTGGTTCATAGGACAAACCACAGGAAGAGGCCATGGAGGAAGAAGAAGAGGAGGGGGTGGAGGAGAGAGGTGTGTCACAACCAGTAGTAGCATTTTGGAGGCGTGGCGGTGGAACAACCTCCAACACTACTGCACCTTGTCCTGCATCCTTCCCAGCTGCCAAAAGAGTGACCCAATGGGCCGTGAAAGAAAGGTAACGTCCCTGTCCATGCCTGCTGGACCATGAGTCAGCGGTAATATGCACCTTACCGCTGACCGCCCTGTCCAGCGAGGCCAAGACATTGCCTTCCACATGCCGGTAGAGAGCCGGAATAGCCTTCCGTGAGAAAAAGTGGCGTTTGGGAACCTGCCACTGAGGAACCGCACATTGCACAAACTCACGGAAGGGGGCCGAGTCTACCAACTGAAAAGGCAGCAGTTGAAGCGCTAGCAATTTAGCCAAGCTAGCATTCAACCGCTGGGCATGTGGATGACTGGGAGTGAATTTCTTTCGACGGTCCAGCAGCTGGGGCAGGGAAATTTGCCTGCTAGAATCGGACGTCGGTGTACTGCTAGCAGAGTGGCCGCAAGTACTTGGCTGTGACACACCTAATTCTACACCTTCATTCCTCTCAGTGCATGTTTCAGAGAGGACTGAAGTTATAGTGGGGTTGGAGATCCCAGCTGATGCGGTGCAAGGAGAGGTCCGCTTTGTTCTTTGGTGTGGGTCTTTGAGGTAGGCTTGCCAACGAGCTGCATGGCAGGTCAACATATGTCTGGTCAGGCATGTGGTACCCAAGCGGCTGATGTTTTGGCCACGCGATATACGCTTGAGACATATGTTGCAAACAGCAGCTGTGCGATCTGATGCACTAGCCTCAAAAAAGGCCCACACCAAGGAACTTTTTGAATGACGGGCAGAGGCAGCGCCCTGCACAGGCGGAGCTCTGCGGTGTGATTCCGTCGGTGTACTGCCCTTACGCTGGCCACCAAAGGGCATCCTGCCTCGTTGGAGATGTGCCTCCTCCTCATCCTCCTCCTCCTCCTCTTTCCTATTAGGCACCCACGTGGAGTCAGTGACCTCATCATCCCCTCCCTCCTCATCACTGGAGCCAATCTGGCAGTATGCTGCAGCTGCTGGAACATGACTGCCAGATTGGTGTCCTTCTTGAGCATCCCCTCTGTCTGCTCTCACGCTACTGCCTTCCTGTAGCTGGGTTTCATCATCAGACCCTGGAGCATGTACCCAACACTGTGCTCAAACAGTTCGGGGGACTCCTCAGGAGGAGGACATGGTGGGTCTAGGGAAGGAGTGACTGATGATGAGTCTGACATTGATACCAGGGAAGAGGACGCTTTGGCAGCTGCTTTGCCAGTACCCTGAGCCTGGGTGAGAGAGGATGAGGAGGAGGAGGAGGGCTTGGTCATCCACTCTACCAAGTCTTCGGCATGATGTGGCTCAACATGTCCAGCTGCCGAAAAGAAGGACAAGCGTGTCCCATGGCCATGTGCTGATGACAATGCACCGCGTCCACGACCAGCACTGTTGCCCCCAGACACAGAGCCTGCTTGCCCTCTTTTATTGCCTCCTGACTGTCTGCCTCTCCTTGTTTGCCTTCCAGACATTCTAATAGATGGCCTGCAGGGAGATGGGAAAAAAGCAATAAGGGCTACCTTCAGGTGTCCTTCTCTGTCCCTTTACTTAAGGATTTCTAAATATGGTTGAGGATGATTGCTTTTGCACAGAATAGCACAACGACAATTTCCCTGACTGTCCAAAAAACAAGGATTTCAAAGATGGTTGATGAGGAATGCTTTAGCACACTATAGTACAAGGAGAATTCCCCTCACTTTCCTTCTTTGTCCCTAGAAACAAGGACTGGCACAGTGAAAGAAACTGACACTCTCCCTACCTAGAGTTTTCTGTCCCTAGAAAAAATGTTTTTTTAAAGCACACTATAGCACAAGGAGAATTCCCCTCACTTTCCTTCTTTGTCCCTAGAAACAAGGACTGGCACAGTGAAAGAAACTGACACTCTCCCTACCTAGAGTTTTCTGTCCCTAGAAAAAATGTTTTTTTAAAGCACACTATAGCACAAGGAGAATTCCCCTCACTTTCCTTCTTTGTCCCTAGAAACAAGGACTGGCACAGTGAAAGAAACTGACACTCTCCCTACCTAGAGTTTTCTGTCCCTAGAAAAAATGTTTTTTTAAAGCACACTATAGCACAAGGAGAATTCCCCTCACTTTCCTTCTTTGTCCCTAGAAACAAGGACTGGCACAGTGAAAGAAACTGACACTCTCCCTACCTAGAGTTTTCTGTCCCTAGAAAAAATGTTTTTTTAAAGCACACTATAGCACAAGGAGAATTCCCCTCACTTTCCTTCTTTGTCCCTAGAAACAAGGACTGGCACAGTGAAAGAAACTGACACTCTCCCTACCTAGAGTTTTCTGTCCCTAGAAAAAATGTTTTTTTAAAGCACACTATAGCACAAGGAGAATTCCCCTCACTTTCCTTCTTTGTCCCTAGAAACAAGGACTGGCACAGTGAAAGAAACTGACACTCTCCCTACCTAGAGTTTTCTGTCCCTAGAAAAAATGTTTTTTTAAAGCACACTATAGCACAAGGAGAATTCCCCTCACTTTCCTTCTTTGTCCCTAGAAACAAGGACTGGCACAGTGAAAGAAACTGACACTCTCCCTACCTAGAGTTTTCTGTCCCTAGAAAAAATGTTTTTTTAAAGCACACTATAGCACAAGGAGAATTCCCCTCACTTTCCTTCGTTGTCCCTAGAAACAAGGACTGGCACAGTGAAAGAAACTGACACTCTCCCTACCTAGAGTTTTCTGTCCCTAGAAAAAATGTTTTTTTAAAGCACACTATAGCACAAGGAGAATTCCCCTCACTTTCCTTCTTTGTCCCTAGAAACAAGGACTGGCACAGTGAAAGAAACTGACACTCTCCCTACCTAGAGTTTTCTGTCCCTAGAAAAAATGTTTTTTTAAAGCACACTATAGCACAAGGAGAATTCCCCTCACTTTCCTTCTTTGTCCCTAGAAACAAGGACTGGCACAGTGAAAGAAACTGACACTCTCCCTACCTAGAGTTTTCTGTCCCTAGAAAAAATGTTTTTTTAAAGCACACTATAGCACAAGGAGAATTCCCCTCACTTTCCTTCTTTGTCCCTAGAAACAAGGACTGGCACAGTGAAAGAAACTGACACTCTCCCTACCTAGAGTTTTCTGTCCCTAGAAAAAATGTTTTTTTAAAGCACACTATAGCACAAGGAGAATTCCCCTCACTTTCCTTCTTTGTCCCTAGAAACAAGGACTGGCACAGTGAAAGAAACTGACACTCTCCCTACCTAGAGTTTTCTGTCCCTAGAAAAAATGTTTTTTTAAAGCACACTATAGCACAAGGAGAATTCCCCTCACTTTCCTTCTTTGTCCCTAGAAACAAGGACTGGCACAGTGAAAGAAACTGACACTCTCCCTACCTAGAGTTTTCTGTCCCTAGAAAAAATGTTTTTTTAAAGCACACTATAGCACAAGGAGAATTCCCCTCACTTTCCTTCTTTGTCCCTAGAAACAAGGACTGGCACAGTGAAAGAAACTGACACTCTCCCTACCTAGAGTTTTCTGTCCCTAGAAAAAATGTTTTTTTAAAGCACACTATAGCACAAGGAGAATTCCCCTCACTTTCCTTCTTTGTCCCTAGAAACAAGGACTGGCACAGTGAAAGAAACTGACACTCTCCCTACCTAGAGTTTTCTGTCCCTAGAAAAAATGTTTTTTTAAAGCACACTATAGCACAAGGAGAATTCCCCTCACTTTCCTTCTTTGTCCCTAGAAACAAGGACTGGCACAGTGAAAGAAACTGACACTCTCCCTACCTAGAGTTTTCTGTCCCTAGAAAAAATGTTTTTTTAAAGCACACTATAGCACAAGGAGAATTCCCCTCACTTTCCTTCTTTGTCCCTAGAAACAAGGAGTGGCACAGTGAAAGAAACTGACACTCTCCCTACCTAGAGTTTTCTGTCCCTAGAAAAAATGTTTTTTTAAAGCACACTATAGCACAAGGAGAATTCCCCTCACTTTCCTTCTTTGTCCCTAGAAACAAGGATTGGCACAGTGAAAGAAACTGACACTCTCCCTACCTAGAGTTTTCTGTCCCTAGAAAAAATGTTTTTTTAAAGCACACTATAGCACAAGGAGAATTCCCCTCACTTTCCTTCTTTGTCCCTAGAAACAAGGACTGGCACAGTGAAAGAAACTGACACTCTCCCTACCTAGAGTTTTCTGTCCCTAGAAAAAATGTTTTTTTAAAGCACACTATAGCACAAGGAGAATTCCCCTCACTTTCCTTCTTTGTCCCTAGAAACAAGGACTCGCACAGTGAAAGAAACTGACACTCTCCCTACCTAGAGTTTTCTGTCCCTAGAAAAAATGTTTTTTTAAAGCACACTATAGCACAAGGAGAATTCCCCTCACTTTCCTTCTTTGTCCCTAGAAACAAGGACTGGCACAGTGAAAGAAACTGACACTCTCCCTACCTAGAGTTTTCTGTCCCTAGAAAAAATGTTTTTTTAAAGCACACTATAGCACGAGGAGAATTCCCCTCACTTTCCTTCTTTGTCCCTAGAAACAAGGACTGGCACAGTGAAAGAAACTGACACTCTCCCTACCTAGAGTTTTCTGTCCCTAGAAAAAATGTTTTTTTAAAGCACACTATAGCACAAGGAGAATTCCCCTCACTTTCCTTCTTTGTCCCTAGAAACAAGGACTGGCACAGTGAAAGAAACTGACACTCTCCCTACCTAGAGTTTTCTGTCCCTAGAAAAAATGTTTTTTTAAAGCACACTATAGCACAAGGAGAATTCCCCTCACTTTCCTTCTTTGTCCCTAGAAACAAGGACTGGCACAGTGAAAGAAACTGACACTCTCCCTACCTAGAGTTTTCTGTCCCTAGAAAAAAATGTTTTTTTAAAGCACACTATAGCACAAGGAGAATTCCCCTCACTTTCCTTCTTTGTCCCTAGAAACAAGGACTCGCACAGTGAAAGAAACTGACACTCTCCCTACCTAGAGTTTTCTGTCCCTAGAAAAAAATGTTTTTTTAAAGCACACTATAGCACAAGGAGAATTCCCCTCACTTTCCTTCTTTGTCCCTAGAAACAAGGACTGGCACAGTGAAAGAAACTGACACTCTCCCTACCTAGAGTTTTCTGTCCCTAGAAAAAATGTTTTTTTAAAGCACACTATAGCACAAGGAGAATTCCCCTCACTTTCCTTCTTTGTCCCTAGAAACAAGGACTGGCACAGTGAAAGAAACTGACACTCTCCCTACCTAGAGTTTTCTGTCCCTAGAAAAAATGTTTTTTTAAAGCACACTATAGCACAAGGAGAATTCCCCTCACTTTCCTTCTTTGTCCCTAGAAACAAGGACTGGCACAGTGAAAGAAACTGACACTCTCCCTACCTAGAGTTTTCTGTCCCTAGAAAAAATGTTTTTTTAAAGCACACTATAGCACAAGGAGAATTCCCCTCACTTTCCTTCTTTGTCCCTAGAAACAAGGACTGGCACAGTGAAAGAAACTGACACTCTCCCTACCTAGAGTTTTCTGTCCCTAGAAAAAATGTTTTTTTAAAGCACACTATAGCACAAGGAGAATTCCCCTCACTTTCCTTCTTTGTCCCTAGAAACAAGGACTGGCACAGTGAAAGAAACTGACACTCTCCCTACCTAGAGTTTTCTGTCCCTAGAAAAAATGTTTTTTTAAAGCACACTATAGCACAAGGAGAATTCCCCTCACTTTCCTTCTTTGTCCCTAGAAACAAGGACTCGCACAGTGAAAGAAACTGACACTCTCCCTACCTAGAGTTTTCTGTCCCTAGAAAATTTTTTTTTTAAAGCACACTATAGCACAAGGAGAATTCCCCTCACTTTCCTTCTTTGTCCCTAGAAACAAGGACTGGCACAGTGAAAGAAACTGACACTCTCCCTACCTAGAGTTTTCTGTCCCTAGAAAAAATGTTTTTTTAAAGCACACTATAGCACAAGGAGAATTCCCCTCACTTTCCTTCTTTGTCCCTAGAAACAAGGACTCGCACAGTGAAAGAAACTGACACTCTCCCTACCTAGAGTTTTCTGTCCCTAGAAAAAATGTTTTTTTAAAGCACACTATAGCACAAGGAGAATTCCCCTCACTTTCCTTCTTTGTCCCTAGAAACAAGGACTGGCACAGTGAAAGAAACTGACACTCTCCCTACCTAGAGTTTTCTGTCCCTAGAAAAAATGTTTTTTTAAAGCACACTATAGCACAAGGAGAATTCCCCTCACTTTCCTTCTTTGTCCCTAGAAACAAGGACTGGCACAGTGAAAGAAACTGACACTCTCCCTACCTAGAGTTTTCTGTCCCTAGAAAAAATGTTTTTTTAAAGCACACTATAGCACAAGGAGAATTCCCCTCACTTTCCTTCTTTGTCCCTAGAAACAAGGACTGGCACAGCGAAAGAAACTGACACTCTCCCTACCTAGAGTTTTCTGTCCCTAGAAAAAATGTTTTTTTAAAGCACACTATAGCACAAGGAGAATTCCCCTCACTTTCCTTCTTTGTCCCTAGAAACAAGGACTGGCACAGTGAAAGAAACTGACACTCTCCCTACCTAGAGTTTTCTGTCCCTAGAAAAAATGTTTTTTTAAAGCACACTATAGCACAAGGAGAATTCCCCTCACTTTCCTTCTTTGTCCCTAGAAACAAGGACTCGCACAGTAAAACACACTGACACTCTCCCTACCTATCCTTCTCTTTCCCTAAACTAAAGGAATCCAGGTTAAGCAAGAAAGAAATAAATGTCACTGTCCCTGCCTATGCTTGTCTTTCCCTGCTCCGGAACACACTACACTAGGCCGCCGTGCTGGCGGCCTTTTATAGTGTGGGGCGTGTACTAAACACCCTCAGCAATAATTGGCCACAGGCATCCTGCCTGTGGCCAATCATTGCTCTCCTCGCTGCCGGCGCTGTGATTGGCCAAGCATGCGGGGTCACAGTGCATGCTTGGCCAATCACAGCGCCTGGATGACACTGCGATGGCGTAGTGCATTGTGGGCCGTTCGCGTCACTCGAATTTGGCGCGAACGGCCCAAATCGTTCGATCTTCGTCGAACGATCGAACAGCCGATGTTCGAGTCAAACGTATGTTCGTCTCGAACACGAAGCTCATCCCTAGTCCTGAGACACGATTGGTCAGGAAGTCCTAAGACTCCCTGGCCAATAGGGCCTCTGGTTCTAATCAGGTGCTTCAAGAACCCCCCCTCCCCCTCATTGGAATCCATGCGCCCAGCGTCCTGAAAGGGGCCAGACGCATGGATGGGGGGTGGCGGCGGCGATGGATATGGGAGGCGAGGCCCGTGCACCCTTAATGGACGTGCCGCCACTGATAATAATATTACTAATATTATTGCATAATAAAAAACAAACTATATACACATTAAAAATAATTAAATCTGTATAAAAGTTACATAGTTACATAGTTGGTGAGGTTGAAAAAAGACACAAGTCCATCAAGTCCAACCTGTGTGTGTGCTTTTATGTCAATATTACATTGTATATCCCTGTATGTTGTGATCGTTTAGGTGCCTATCTAATAGTTTTTTTTAATTATCTATGCTCCCTGCTGAAACCACTGCTTGTGCAAGAGAATTCTACATCCTTACGACTCTTACCGTAAAGAACCCTCTACGCAGTTTAACCACTTAACGACCGCTCACTGTATATATACGTCGGCACAATGGCACCGACAGGCACAATCACGTAGAGTGTACGTGATTGCCTTTGTACAGTTGGGGGGTCCAATCGGACCCCCCTTCTGTACAGTGAGCGGTCGGAATTCGTTGGGGAGCGATCCGACATGAGGGGACGGCCGTTCGATTCCGGCCACCCCCCCGCGATCGCTCCCGGCGAATGGAAATGCCCCCTCTGTCTGTGGAATGTTTACACAGGCAGAGGAAGCAGGAGGAAGTGATGTCATCTCTTGTGCGGTGCTCACATATACCGAGCGCCGTACAAGAGAAGACATCAAGGTTAGTGCACAAACACTACACTAACACCAGCACACATAGGCACATAAATCGCCCCCCCCCAGGCCCCCCCAGATCACCCCCCAGCCCCCAGTCACAGTGTCACTGATTGCAGTGACCATTTATTTACTGATCACTGCAATCAGTGACATTTGTGACTGTAAAAGTGTCAGTACATTTAGTTTTAGGTCCAGTGTAGCCCCCTAACCCCCCCCCCATATAAAGGTTTAACCCCTTGATCACCCCCCAGATAACCCTTTCACCCCCTAGCACCGCCGTCGCTAAGCAATGATTTTTCTGATTGCTGTCTTAGCGTCGGTGATGCAGATCGGTAGCCAGTAATTTTTTTTAGGTTCGCTGCAGGTTTTTATAGCGTCAGGTACCCCCATAAATTATCTAATAAAGGTTTAACCCCCTTGATCGCCCCCCATGTAACCCTTTCACCCCCTATCACCACTGTCGCTAAGCGATCATTTTTCTGATCGCTGTCTTAGCGTCGGTGATGCAGATCGGTAGCCAGTAATTTTTTTTAGGTTCGCCGCAGGTTTTTATAGCATCAGGTACCCCCATAAATTATCTAATAAAGGTTTAACCCCCTTGATCGCCCCCCAGGTAACCCTTTCACCCCCTATCACCACTGTCGCTAAGCGATAATTTTTCTGATCGCTGTCTTAGCGTCGGTGATGCAGATCAGTAGCCAGTATTTTTTTTTTAGGTTCGCCGCAGGTTTTTATAGCGTCAGGTACCCCCATAAATTATCTAATAAAGGTTTAACCCCCTTGATCGCCCCCCCCCCAGGTAACCCTTTCACCCCCTATCACCACTGTCGCTAAGCGATCATTTTTCTGATCGCTGTCTTAGCGTCGGTGTTGCAGATCGGTAGCCAGTAATTTTTTTTAGGTTCGCCGCAGGTTTTTATAGCATCAGGTACCCCCATATATTATCTAATAAAGGTTTTAACCCCCTAATTGCCCCTAGTTAACCCTTTCACCAAGTGATCATCATATAAGTGTTACGGGTGACGCTGGTTAGTTAGTTTGCTTTTTATAGTGTCAGGGCACCCGCCGTATATAACCCAATAAAGGTTTAACCCCCTGATCACCCGGCGGGTGATATCAATTAGGTTTTAGCGTCAGAGAGGGTCTGCGTCACACCCCAGGCAGCGTCAGGTTAGTGGCAGTAACACTAACACCCATGCGTGAAGCATACACCTCCCTTAGTGGTATAGTATCTGAACAGATCAATATCTGATCTGATCAGATCTATACTAGCGTCCCCAGCAGTTTAGGGTTCCCAAAAACGCAGTGTTAGCGGGATCAGCTCAGATACCTGCTAGCACCTGCGTTTTGCCCCTCCGTCCAGCCCAGGCCACCCAAGTGCAGTATCGATCGATCACTGTCACTTACAAAACACAACACACATAACTGCAGCGTTCGCAGAGACAGGCCTGATCACTGCGACTCCAGTGCTGTAGGAGGTGATTTCACCACCACAATAAAAAAAAAAAAGCAAATATGCCGAAGCATTGGGGCAGCAGGGGCGGAGGAGTGATTTTGCTCCTAATGCCGCGTACATACGGTCGAAATTCCGATGGAGGGTTGCCCGTGGAAAAGTCCGACCATGTGTGTGCGGCATAACTTTTTTGCGGGAGGATGCCCCCATGCTTCGGCATATATAAATGGTGCATGTATGCCCATCATTAGAAGTGGGTGGATGAAGGGCGGTATTCTAATGGTGGGCATACCCGCCGATCAATCTCTTTTTTCGTTCAGCCACCTGGCTGCATGAAAAAAAAAGATTACAATACATGTCCAACAAGGACCAGCAACGTACTGGTATGTTGCTGGACTTTGAATGGTTATACCAGATTGATGCCTGCGGGTTTAGGTATCATCTTGGTATCATTCTTTTCAGCCAGCGGCCGGCTTTCATGTAAAAGCAATCCTAGTGGCTAATTAGCCTCTGGACTGCTTTTACAAGCAGTGGGAGGGAATGTCCCCCCCCGGATATAAAAAGCGCCATTGGGAAATTGGAAAAGCATTTTATCACACCGATCTTGGTGTGGTCAGATGCTTTGAGGGCAGAGGAAAGATCTAGGGTCTAGACCCCAGTTTTTTCAAAAAAAGAGTACCTGTCACTACCTATTGCTATCATAGGGGATATTTACATTCCCTGAGATAACAATAAAAATGATAAAAAATAAAAAATATGGAAGGAACAATTTAAAAATAAAAGCAAAAAGCAAAATTAATAATAAAAAAAAAAAGCACCCATGTCCTGCCCTGCTCTTGCCCAATGGCGAACGCAAGCGTCGGTCTGGCGTCATATGTAAACAGCAATTGCACCATGCATGTGAGGTATCACCGCAAAGGTCAGATCGAGGGCAGTAATTTTAGCAGTAGACCTCCTCTGTAAATCTAATGGGGTAACCTGTAAAGGCTTTTAAATGCTTTTAAAAATGTATGTAGTTTGTCGCCAATGCGCGTTTGTGCGAAATTTTAAAGCATGTCGTGTTTGGTATCTATGTACTCGGCCTAAGATCATCTTTTTTATTTCATCAAACATTTGTGCAATATAGTGTGTTTTAGTGCATTAAAATTAAAAAAAAGTGTATTTTTTCCCCAAAAAATGCGTTTGAAAAATCGTTGCGCAAATACTGTGTAGAAAAAAAAAATGCAACACCCACCATTTTATTCTGTAGGGCCTTTGCTTTAAAAATATATATAATGTTTGGGGGTTCAACATAATTTTCTTGCAAAAAAAAATATGTTTTCATGTAAACAAAAAGTGTCAAAAAGGGCTTTGTCTTCAAGTGGTTAGAAGAGTGGATGTAAGCTTCCTAATGTTGTGTATAAAATGCCAGAACAGTTCAAAACCCCCCAAATGACCCCATTTTGGAAAGTAGACACCCCAAGCTACATACTGAGTGGCATGTCGAGTCCATGGAATATTTTATATGTTGACACAAGTTGCGGAAAAAAGAAAAATTTTTTTTTTTTTTGCACAAAGTTGTCACTAAATGATATAATGCTCAAACATGCCATGGGCATATGTGGAATTACACCCCAAAATACATTCTGTTGCTTCTCCTGAGTACGGGGATACCACATGTGTGAGACTTTTTGGGAGCCTAGCCGCGTACGGGACCCCAAAAACCAATCACCGCCTTCAGGCTTTCTAAGGGTGTAAATTTTTGATTTCACTTCTCACTGCCTATTACAGTTTTGGAGGCCATGGAATGCCCAGATGGCACAAAACCCCCCCAAATGACCCCATTTTGGAAAGTAGACGCCCCAAGCTATTTGCTGAGAGGTATTGTGAGTATTTTGCAGATCTCGCTTTTTGTCACAAAGTTTTGAAAATTGAAAAAAAAAAGAAAAAAAAAATTTTCTTTCTTCATTTTCAAAAACAAATGAGAGCTGTAAAATACTCACCATGCCTCTCAGCAAACAGCTTGGGGTGTCTACTTTCCAAAATGGGGTCATTTGGGGGAGTTTTGTGCTATTTTGGCATTTTATGGCCTTCGAAACTGTGATAGGTAGTGAGGAGTCAAATCAAAAATTTGTGCCTAGAAATCCTGAAGGCGGTGATTGGTTTTCGGGGTCCCGTACGCGGCTAGGCTCCTAAAAAGTCCCACACATGTGGTATCCCCGTACTCAGGAGAAGCAGCAAAATTTATTTTGGGGTGCAATTCCACATATAACCATGGCATGTGTGAGCAATATATCATTTAGTGACAACTTTTTGTATTTTTTTTTTTTTTTTTGTCATTATTCAATCACTTGGGACAAAAAAAAAATATTCAATGGGCTCAACAGGCCTCTCAGCAATTTCCTTGGGGTGTCCACTTTCTAAAATGGGGTCATTTGGGGGGGTTTGTGCTATTTTGGCATTTTATGGCCTTCAAAACTGTGATAGGTAGTGAGGAGTGAAATCAAAAATTTGCGCCCTTAGAAATCCTGAAGGCGGTGCTTGGTTTCCGGGGTCCCGTACGCGGCTAGACTCCCAAAAAGTCCCACACATGTGGTATCCCCGTACTCAGGAGAAGCAGCAGAATGTATTTTGGGGTGCAATTCCACATATAACCATGGCATGTGTGAGCAATATATCATTTAGTGACAACTTTTTGTAATTTTTTTTTTTTTTTGTCATTATTCAATCACTTGGGACAAAAAAAAAATATTCAATGGGCTCAACATGCCTCTCAGCAATTTCCTTGGGGTGTCTACTTTCCAAAATGGGGTCATTTGGGGGGGTTTTGTACTGCCCTGCCATTTTAGCACCTCAAGAAATGAGATAGGCAGTCATAAATTTAAAGCTGTGTAAACTCCAGAAAATGTACCCTAGTTTGTAAACGCTATAACTTTTGCGCAAACCAATAAATATACACTTATTGACATTTTTTTTACTAAAGACATGTGGCTGAATACATTTTGGCCTAAATGTATGACTAAAATTGAGTTTATTTGATTTTTCTTATAACAAAAAGTAGAAAATATCATTTTTTTTAAAAAAATTCGGTCTTTTTCCATTTATATCGCAAAAAATAAAAATCGCAGAGGCAATCAAATACCATTAAAAGAAAGCTCTATTTGTGGGAAGAAAAGGACGCAAATTTCGTTTGGGTACAACATTGCATGTCCGCACAATTTACAGTTAAAGCAGCGCAGTGCAAAATTCTGAATTCACCTCTGGTCCTTTAGCTACCAAATGGTCCGGGGCTTAAGTGGTTAAGGTTAAACCGCTTTTCTTCAAATTTTAGTGAATTGCTGTGTATCTTTTTATGTTCCCTTGTGCGGAAAAGTTTTATCCCTATTGCGGGGGTCACCAGTACGGTATTTGTACATTGAAATCATATCCTCTCTCAAGCGTCTCTTCTCCAGAGAGAATAAGTTCAGTGCTTGCAGTCTTTCCCAATAGTTTCTCTGGATTCTCTCCAATTCCAGAACTTCCTTCCTGAGGACTGGTGCCCAGAACTGGACGGCATACTCCAGGTGCGCCCCGACCAGAGTCTTGTAGAGTGTGAGAATTATCATTTTATTTCTGGAGTTAATTCCCTTTTTTTAATGCATGCTAATATTCTGTTGGCTTTGCTTGCAGCAGCCTGGCATTTCATGCCATTGCTGAACATGTCATCTACTAGGACCCCCAGGTCATTTTCCATCATGGATTCCCCCCAGAGGTTCTCCCCCTAGTGAGTAGATTGCATTCGTATTTTTGCCACCCAAATGCATTATTTTACATTTTTCTACATTAAACCTCATTTGCCATTTAGTTGCCCACCCCATTAAGTGTATATCTTATTCGATATGAACCAATATGTCTTAATTATATAGTGACGGATTTAGCTCAGATTTGACTACAATAAACACATATCTAACTAGTCTTTTAGGGTCATCGCGCCTCCACATTATTGTAACTGTTGGGAATGACAATAATAAATAATGCTGCATTATGTATAGCCAACATATATTTTACTAAAGTATATCAAACCAACACATTTTCAATTGATTTTGAATCAAGTTTTTATTTTTTTGTGCCATCTATGGCAAAAAGAGTCCAAAGTTAAAGAAATGCTTCCTTAGACAATTTTCCCCACTGGAAGATTTTCTCATCTTCTCTTTTTCTAGTGACACTGACAACTCAAAGTTGTTAGTTTTCCCTCACTTTAAATCAAGAACACAACCAAAAAAGGGGGCACTCTACTATAATTCCTAGTTTAACCTCTTCCCGCTCGCCGCACGCAAATATGGCCTCTTGGCGGGTGGGCTTTAACGCAGAGAGGCTGTATATATGCAGCCCTATGTAAACACAAAACTGTGCTGAGAGTGTGCGTCCTGCGCACTCCCAGCACAGTCACTGTCAAACTTGGGATCGGGAGCTTTCCGATAATGCGAGCACTGTGACAGCCATTCACAGCGGTCACATGACCCGAATGCCCATCTCCTCCTCCCAGCATCTAGAAGTTCTTAAAGGGGGAAGCAGGAAGGGGTTAAGGTACCCCGTCCTAAACATTAAACTTATGAAACCTAACCATACAAAAGAAGCTACAGGACTTTACAAGTACCAGGTCGCAAGCTGATCATATAAAAAAGAGCTAAATATTTATTCTTCTATTTATAAAATCCACAATGAAATATGTGTTACATTGTGTTCATTATGTATTTATATTCAAAGTACAATATTTCACTCCAAGATTTCCCAATACATCATAGTAAATGTACAAATTATTTCTTAATCCATATTTCCATAGCAAGTGTGTGTTGGGATATCAAGCTTCAAAGTTTCTCAGGTTAATGCTCATTTCTTCAGGAAAAGATGGGGCGATAGTTTTCCCCAGAACAGCAATCAATCAATAAACATAATGATAAAAGAGTAAAAGAACAGGGCGGTGTTCCCAGTAGTAGTTGTATCACACATTCCAATATATTACCACGGAGGAGGGGCTCCATATTCCAGCCAATCAAGGAACACGACTGACCAAAACTGGTCTTGTCAAACACTCCCATATGTGAATGCCAGCTCAACAGATCTAACATAACCAGCAGACATACTGTTAGTACAGTGAGGGAAAAAAGTATTTGATCCCCTGCTGATTTTGTACATTTTCCCACTGACAAAGAAATGATCAGTCTATAATTTTAATGGTAGGTTTATTTTAACAGTGAGAGACAGAATAACAACAAAAATATCCAGAAAAATGCATTTCATAAAAGTTATAAATTGATTTGCATTTTAATGAGTGAAATACGTATTTGACCCCTTTGCAAAACATGACTTCGTACTTGGCGGCAAAACCCTTGTTGGCAATCACAGAAGTCAGACGTTTCTTATAGTTAGCCACCAGGACATCTCAGGAGGGATTTTGTCCAACTCCTCTTTGCAGATCCTCTCCAAGTCCACCCAAAAATGGAGCTTCCGCTTCAAGTGTTATGACATTTTTTTTGGGGGGGGGAGCGGATACCTAGTTTTAATGGGCACCCAGCTTCCACTTCCTTCCCGGGCTCCGCAGCGCCGGAAGGAAGTTTACCTCTCCCCCTCCCTCCCTGCAATCTTCTAGGACACGTTACGGGTCCTAGAAGATTGCCCGACCATTTACAGCATGCAGCGCACGCCCAGCTGTGGCTTCACACAGTTAGAATGTCGAGAGAAGAGGAAAAGGACACTTTTTATAGCTGCTGACTTTTAGATTGGTGGAACTCCGCTTTAAGGTTTTGAGGCTGACGTTTGACGCTCTCGCTCCACATATTTTACATTGGATTAAGATCTGGAGACTGGCTAGGTCACTCCAGGATCTTAATGTGCTTCTTCTTGAGCCACTCCTTTGTTGCCTTGGCCATGTGTTTTGGATCATTGTCATGCTGGAATACCCATCCACGACCCATTTTCAATGCCCTGGCTGAGAGAAGGAGGTTCTCACCCAAGATTATGGCCCTGTCCATCGTCTCTTTGATGCAGTGAAGTTGTTGTTTCCCCTTGCAGAAAAACACCCCCAAAGCATAATGTTTCCTCCTCCATGTTTGACGGTGGGGATGGTGTTCTTGGGGTCATAGGCAGCATTCCTCCTCCTTCAAACACGGTGAGTTGAGTTGATGCCAACAAGCTCGATTTTGGTTTCATCTGACAACAACTCTTTCACCCAGTTCTCCTCTGAATCATTCAGATGTTCGTTAGCAAACCTCAGACAGGCTGTACATGTGCTTTATGAGCAGGGGGACCTTGCGGGTGCTGCAGGATTACAGTCCTTCACGGTGTAGTGTGCTACCAATGGTTTTCTTGGCGACTATGGTCCTAGCTGCCTTGAGATTATTGACAAAATTAGTTCTGGGCTGGTTCCTCACCATTCTCATTGTCATTGAAACTCCATGAGGTGAGATCTTGCATGGAGCCCCAGACTGAGGGAGATTGTCAGATACTGTATTTTGTGTTTCCTCCTTTTGCGAATAATCGCACCGACTGTTGTCACCCTCTCACCAAGCTGCTTGGCGATGGTCTTATAGCCCATTCCAGCCTTGTGTAGGTCTACAATCTTGTCCCTGACATCCTTGGACAGCTCTTTGGTCTTGACCATGGGGGGTAGAGATTGGGATCTGATTGATTGATTGCTTCTGTGGAAAGGTGTCTTTTATACAAGTAACAAGCTGAGATTAGGAGCACTCCCTTTAAGAGAGTGCTCCTAATCTCAGCTCCTTACCTGTATAGAAGACACCTGTGAGCCAGGAATCTTCCTGATTGATAGGGGGTCAAATACTCACTTATTAAAATGCAAATCAATTGATAAACGTGTAACAAGAAAAAATGTGCGCTAGTCTTAAAGTGTTCTAAACAACAAGCTGCTGCAATAAAATGTGACTAAAATTCAAAATAGACTGGTGATAGGAAATGAAGCGCTGAGTGTTTAGAGGGACCTTAGGCTAAACCTAGGTCCTGAGCAATGTGCAAACAAAAATGGTGGTAACACTAAAGTCCACATAAACGTGATTGGTGACAAACAATGTCCATAACTAAATAATATAGATGAATGGTGAGACTGGACTTGGAACCATGTAGACCATTGAATAACCTTTCTTATGGTAAAATAAGACAAAATACTCTTACCAGAGCAGGTGGACCTACATGCCAGCGACAGTAGATCATTTAATGCATGGGAAATCCAAAAGGCAAATCTCTGCAGCTTGAATTCCTCCCAGATCCAGGACAGCTTGAATAAGCACCACCTGCAGGTGTAATTTGGGTCTACGACTTCCATTCAAGGTTCCCGACGGTGAGAGTCTCCAGACAAGCCGCAGATTTTGGATTTCCCATGCTCTAATGATCTACTGTCGCTGACATGTAGGTCCACCTGCTCTGGTAAGAGTATTTTGTCTTATTTTACCATAAGAAGGGTTATTCGATGGTCTACATGGTTCCAAGTCCAGTCTCACCATTCATCTATATTATTTGGTTATGGACATTGTTTGTCACCAATCACGTTTATGTGGACTTTAGTGTTACCACCATTTTTGTTTGCACATTGCTCAGGACCTAGGTTTAGCCTAAGGTCCCTCTGAACACTCAGCGCTTCATTTCCTATCACAAATCAATTGATAACTTTTTTGAAATGCATTTTTCTAGATATTTTTGTGGTTATTCTGTCTCTCACTGTCAAAATAAACCTACCATTAAAATGATAGACTGATCATTTATTTATCAGTAGGCAAACGTACAAAATCAGCAGGGGATCAAATTCTTTTTTCCCTCACTGTAGCAAGTAGAAGAAGCAACCTTTGACCTGAGAAACTTATTGAAGCTTGATATCCTAATACACGCTTGCTATGGAAATATGGATTAAGAAATAATTTGTACATTCACAGTGATTTATTGGGACATCTTAGGGTGAATTATTGTACTTTGAATATGGATGTATAATAAAAACATATTCCCTCACTTTATGTCTTATGCCGCATACACACGAGCGTTTTTAATGACGAGAAAAATGTCATTTTTTTAAATGGTCATTAAAAATTATTCGTGTGTGGGCTTTCCAGCATTTTTCCTGATGAGAAAAACGGCGAGAATCACGACGAGAAAAATTGGAACATGCTCTAATTTTTCACGTCGTTTTTTTACATCGTCGTTTTTCTCGTCATGAAAAACGGCCGTGTGTGGGCTTTAACGACGTGAAAAAAAATGCGCATGCTCAGAATCAAGTATGAGACAGGAGCGCTTGTTCTGGTAAAACTAGCGTTCGTAATGCAGATAGCACATTCGTCACGCTGTAACGGACTGAAAAGCACGAGGCTGAAAAGCGCGAATCGTCTCTCAACAAACTTTACTAACATGAAGGGTGGCGCCATCCGAATAGAACTTCCCCTTTATAGTGCCGTCATACGTGTTGTACGTCACCGCGCTTTACTCAAACATTTTTTTCCACGATAATGTGTAGGCAAGGCAGGCTTGAGAGGAAACACGAAAAATCACGTCGAGAAAAATGCCGTTTTTTTTCAATGACATTAAAAACGGTCGTGTGTACGCGGCATTAGGTATTATAGGTACAAGGACAGAGAGGGTAAATCTACAGAAGAGGAACACAGACAGCAATAACCCTTCAACACTTTAAAGGGGTTGTAAAGGTTCGTTTTTTATTTTCTAAATAGGTTCCTTTAAGCTAGTGCATTGTTGGTTCACTTACCTTTTCCTTTGATTTACCTTTTAAATGTTTTTTTTTCTTTGTCTGAATTTCTCACTTCCTGTTTCTCCTCACTAAACTTCACACCATCATCAGAGTGGTGTGGAGTCACCCAGAACAGCTTACTGAACGGCTTACTGAGGAGGAACAGGAAGTGAGAAATTCAGGCAAAGAAAAAAAACATTTAGAAGGGAAATCTAAGGAAAAGGTAAGTGAAGCAACAATGCACTAGCTTAAAGGAACCTATTTAGAAAATAAAAAACTAACCTTTACAACCCCTTTAATACTACAATAATTCCCAATTTATTATTGAAACATCCTTTATACTATTGTCACTTACTATAACTTGTAAAGCATTGGCAAGTAACAGGTTAATAATGTGAGTCTAAGCCAAGTCCCATAATGTTCTCCAGAGACTGTTTAAGAGGTTTCAGATCAATCCCTCATAATGAGCCGTGTGCAGGAATCATGAAATTCATGAGCGGCTGACCCATCGTTCAGGTCCCATCGTTACATCTCGCTGTCTCCCAGGCACATCAGACAGGAAAGCTTGTAACCTTTTCCCTTTTGTCGTCTATTTCCCTTCCTTGTCATTTCGTTTTCGCAGCGCTAGCAGTGTGTGAGAGGAAGATGATCAGAGGCACAAGCCGAGAAAAAAAAAAAGCAACTGATTTGGTATTTAAAGGTGTGGTTAAACTTAGCATTCATACCTAGGATTTGCAATGAAGTGAAAGAACTTCACACATCAAGTCTGCTGCACCTTTTTCTTCACGTTTGGGTTTTCATTATACTGGATTGCAAAATAGTCATTATACTTAATCTACAGAATAAAATTCCTGCAGAGTGTACAATATTTTTCAGCACGATACACGTGAATTTGCTCATCAGAACTTTAATGTTTGAGGTATAGATTTAAAACCAGGCCCCAATTTCTGAACAGGCCAAATAAGCATAAACGTACTTAACCCTAGTTCTAGGGTGAAACAGACTGCATCTCAAAGCTAAAGTGCACCGGATCTTCAGAAATGATTAAAATGTTTTCCTTAAAGTAGATCTAAAAATTCAGACAGGTAGGCTTTTTTTAACAGAGGAGGCTTTGATTTCCATAAATGCTTCTCCCCGGTCTGTCTTCATTTTTTTCCTAATAGTACATTGAGCCAGGCATGCAGTCCCTGCACATGTGCAGAAGTTCTGTCATCGCAGGTTGTGATGGTATGGGGTTATGACTAAGCGAAGAAATTCATGAAACGCGTCAACCATGCTTCCCTCTGTGCGTGTCATGATGCTGTGGCTATAATCGTTTCTTAAAGAGGAAGTAAACCCTAAACGGTTTTACTTCCTCTTTTGCTCCCTGCAAAGCCTGCAAATTAAAATCATAATGGGCTAGTATGCATCGCATACTAGCCCATTATGTGACACTTACCTGCAAAAGAATCCAGCGCTGTCCCCTGTGTAGGCTGCGTCCATCTTCTCGCCCCTCTTCCTTCCGGGCCGCGGACTCCAGCTCTGTGATTCGCCAGAGCCGCGTGACGTCACTCCCACGCATGCGCACGATAACGGCACACGCTAGGGAAGAAACGGCACGGAGTTTCGTTTCTTCCCAGCGCATGCGTCGTTAACATTATTGGCTGACTACAAGTGAGATATCTCCTAAACGGCGCACGTTTAGGAGATATTTCCACTACCTAAAGGTAAGCCTTATTCTAGGATTACCTAGAGCGTTTTTGAGCGTTTTTTACAGCTTAAAAACGCCTGTCCATGTTAGTCTATAAATTTTTCAACCGTATTTTTTTCGAAAAAAAGAAATAAATTAAAGTTAGCCCACATAAAAACGCCGGAGCTCAAAAACGCTGCCGTTTTTTTAACGGTCCTGTTTTTTTTTTTACAGCTTAAAAACGCCTATGCCATTTGCAGCTCAAAAACACCTAGGTGGGCATGAAGCTATAGACCAGGGGTCTCAAACTGGCGGCCCTCCAGCTGTTGTGAAACTACATATCCCATCATGCCTCTGCTTGTGGGAGTCATGCTTGTAACTGTCAGCCTTGCAATGCCTCATGGGACTTGTAGTTTCACAACAGCTGGAGGGCCGCCAGTTTGAGACCCCTGCTATAGACTAACATGGACAGGCGTTTTTAAGCTGTAAAAAACGCTCAAAAACGCGGCTGTAAAAACGTCCGTGGGCATGAGGCCTAAAGCTTGTATCCTTATCTTTTGGAGTGCGGCCATTCATTTTGTTTCCAGAATTGGCTGAAGGATGGTCAAAGACTCTGGACCCAGAAGAAGATAAAGAAAAGATGGAAGCACTGGCATCCAGAGAAAGTGTGTACTGCACAAAGCATCGCTGGAAGAGAACCCTTTGCAAGCTAAGTGAGCCATATGCCTTGTACACACAATAGAATTTATTCATCGGATATTCCGACCGTGTGTGTGCCCCATCGGACTTTTTCCGTCGGAAATTCCGACGCAGTTAGAAAGAGAACATGTTCTCTTTTTTTCCGACAAAAAAAAATTTGTTTTGGAAATTCCGTTCGTCTGTACGGAACTCCAACTGAGAAAAAAACGCATGCTCAGAATCAAGTCGACGCATGCTCGGAAGCATTGAACTTCATTTTTCTCGGCTCATCGTAGTGTTGTACGTCACCGCATTCTTGACGGTCGGAATTTGGTGTGACAGTGTGTATGCAAGACAGCTTAAACGGAATTCCTTTGAGTTTATCCCGACAGAAAATCTGATCGGGTGTACAAGGCAATAATGTGCAAATTTGCTGAGCATACTTGCATATTATAGCAAAAGCTCCTTTTGTTTTTACTATAAAGTCGTTTTTGATATGACATTTTGCAAGCTTGCTCTCACTAGTGATGAGCCGAACACCCCCGGGTTCGGTTCGCACCAGAACCCGCGAACGGACCGAAAGTTCGCACGAACATTAGAACCCTATTAAATACAATGGATGCGAACGTTCGGATTCTAAAGTGCTAATTATAACGACTATTATCCATGTTATTGTCCGAAACAGAGTTTGGGAACCCGGGTTCTGCACCAGGGGACATGTATCAATGCAAAAAGAAGTTTTAAAAACGGACGTTTTCCGGGAGCAGTCATTTTAATGATGCATAAAGTGAAAAAAAAAAAGTCAAATATTCCTTTAAATATTGTACCTGGGGGGTGTCTAAAGTTTGCCTGTGAATTGCCACGTGTTTCCCGTGTTTAGAACTGTCCCTGCACAAAATAACATTTCTAAAGGAAAAAAAGCCATTTAAAACTGCTTGCGGCTTTAATGCAATGTCTGGTCCCGGTAATATGGATGAAAATCTTTAGGAAAAATGGCATAGCTACCCCATCAACCCCCCCCCCCTACCCCAGCCCATTACCAGCCCCTTTGGGTCTTGTATGGATATTAAGGGGAACCCCGCACACAAAATAAAAAAGGACCTATATACTCTGAACAGCCGTATACAGGCGGTGCATACAAGACAGGGACTGTAGGTTTGTTCTTATGTAGAATCTGTTTGTAATTTTGAACAGCTGCATTGTTTAAGTGGAGCTCCATGCCAAATTCCTTTTTTTTAGCTTTTTGTAAAACATAGGGAACGGTTATCACCCCTGTCACATTTTTTTTGCTGTCTGTGCCCCTGTTCAGAACATTTCACCTCACTTTGCGTCCCAATGACAACTGTTTTTGAAATGTGGTGTTTTTATTGAAACAAGGATTGGTGATAAAGCATCAGTAGAGAGGAGACACCTTTCTCCCATATTAATTCTTACAGGAGAGAATTTTCCTTCCAAGGGGTAGATTTCCTCTCACTTCCTGTTGTCTTCTCCCATTTGCAAGTAGTAGTAGTTTGTAAGTTGGATGTTTGAAAGTAGGGACCTGCCGTATATACTCTGCAGAAATTGGCCCCTTAGGTGTTGGTGTTGGCACAACACTGAAAGCACTCACAGTTATTCTTGGTGGGTGCTGGAACGCCCTGCTGTCAACTATTATATCAGGAATTGTAATAACATATAATTGTTGATCAGTGGTAGTAAAAATTGGGCCTTTGATGCTGGTGCCACAACACTGTAAGGCCTGACAGTTACTCTTGGTGGGCGCAGCAATGGGCCCTGCTGTGAATTATTAGATCAATAATTATAATTGCATGCCCCTGTTGAACAGGGGCTGAAAAATTGGGCCTTTGGTGGTGGTGGTGGTGGTGATGGTGGTGCTGGTGCCACAACACTGTAAGGCCTGACAGTTACTCTTGGTGGGCGCAGCAATGGGCCCTGCTGTGAATTATTAGATCAATAATTATAATTGCATGCCCCTGTTGAACAGGGGCTGAAAAATTGGGCCTTAGGCACTGGTGGCACAACACTGCAACCCCTCACAGATACTGTACTTGGAGCACAGCAATGAGGCCTGTTGCAAAGTATTGCATCAAAAATTTTAATTACACGCCCCTGTTAAACAGGGGCTGAAAAATTGGGCCTTAGCCACTGGTGGCGTCACCCATAAACCAAAATGATCTTCCAAGCTATCATCATTAATCGTATCATGGAGGAGGAGGAGGAGGATAGCCAGTCAACATAACAGCACAGGCACTCAGCATCAGCATCAGTCTTGAAGGGATGTGACATTTTAAAATCAATTAGTCTGTTATATCAGCATCTGGTGTGTGGTAGCTGGTGGTGATCCAAGACTGGTTCATCTTGATGAAAGTCAGTCGATCAACCGAGTCGGTGGACAGGCGCACCCTGTGATCCGTGACAAATCCTCCAGCAGCACTGAATGTGCGTTCTGAAAGAACGCTGGATGCAGGACAGGCCAGTAGCTCAATTGCATACTGTGCAAGCTCTGGCCAGTGATCCATCCTCAAGACCCAGTAAGCCAGAGGATTTTCGGTGGGGAAGGTGTCCAAGTCTGACCTTGCCCCTAGGTATTCCTGGACCATGTATATCAGACGCTGGCGATGGTTGCTGGAACCGATCATACTTTGGGGCTGCGGACTAAAGAATTGTCTGAACGCATCGGTCAGACGGCCACCTTCCCCACCGCTCCTTCTTTGACTGCCCGAAGCCTCAGCAACTCGTTGTTTGTAACCTCCCAGTCTCTGGGAACGCGTTGCACAGACCTTTCTGCAAGGCCTCCCGGAGTTGTCTCATCCTCTGCTCCCTCTGCGACGGTACGATAAGGTCCGCAACCTTACCCTTGTACCGTGGATCAAGGAGAGTGGCCAGCCAGTAATGGTCCCTCTCCTTGATCCGAAGAATACGAGGATCCTTCCGCAGACTTTGCAGGATCAGGGAGGCCATGCAGCGTAGGTTAGCTGAGGCATTCAGTCCGGAGTCCTCTGGGTCACTAAGGACGACATGATCCGCAGCCACCTCCTCCCAGCCACGTACAAGTCCACTGGTTTCTTGGGACTGTAAATCATCCCTAAAAGACTGCTGCTGATGATGCTGAGTGCCAGCCTCCACCTCCATGCTGACACAATCCTCCTCCTCCTCCTCCTCCTCTTCCTGTGCGATGGGTGGGACAGAAGGAACACTGTCTGGGTAAAGGGGGCCTTGAGAGGCAAGGAAGTCCTCCTCTTCCTGCCTCTGTTCTGCCTCAAGTGCCCTGTCCATTATTCCACGCAGCGTGTGCTCCAACAGGTGGACAAGAGGTACAGTGTCACTGATGCATGCACTGTCACTGCTCACCATCCTCGTGGCCTCCTCAAATGGTGCCAGGACTGTGCATGCATCCCTGATCATGCCCCACTGGCGTGGTGAAAAAAACCCGAGCTCCCCTGACCCTGTCCTGGTGCCGTAGTCGCACAGGTACTCATTGATGGCCCTCTGCTGCGTGTGCAGCCGCTGCAGCATGGCCAACGTTGAGTTCCACCTGGTGGGCATGTCACATATAAGGCGGTTCTTGGGCAGGTTCAACTCCTTTTGCAGCTCAGCCAGGCGAGCACTGGCATTATAAGATCTGCGGAAATGCACACAGACTTTCCTGGCCTGCCTCAGGACATCCTGTAAGCCCGGGTACCTGCCCAAGAACCGCTGCACCACCAGGTTAAGGACGTGAGCCATACAGGGCACATGGGTCAGTTGTCCCTGTCGGAGGGCGGAGAGGAGGTTGGTGCCATTGTCACAAACCACCATTCCTGGCTTAAGCTGGCGTGGCGTCAACCACCTCTCGGCCTGCCCCTGCAGAGCAGACAGGACCTCTGCCCCAGTGTGGCTCCTGTCCCCCAAACACACCAGCGCAAGCACGGCATGGCATCTTTTTGCCTGCGTACTTGCGTAGCCCCTTGAACGCCTACGGAGCACCGCTGGTTCCGAGGACAAACCACAGGAAGAGGCCATGGAGGAAGAAGAAGAGGAGGGGGTGGAGGAGAGAGGTGTGTCACAACCAGTAGTAGCATTTTGGAGGCGTGGCGGTGGAACAACCTCCAACACTACTGCACCTTGTCCTGCATTCTTCCCAGCTGCCAAAAGAGTGACCCAATGGGCCGTGAAAGAAAGGTAACGTCCCTGTCCATGCCTGCTGGACCATGAGTCAGCGGTAATATGCACCTTACCGCTGACCGCCCTGTCCAGCGAGGCCAAGACATTGCCTTCCACATGCCTGTAGAGAGCCGGAATCGCCTTCCGTGCGAAAAAGTGGCGTTTGGGAACCTGCCACTGAGGAACCGCATATTGCACAAACTCACGGAAGGGGGCCGAGTCTACCAACTGAAAAGGCAGCAGTTGAAGCGCTAGCAATTTAGCCAAGCTAGCATTCAACCGCTGGGCATGTGGATGGCTGGGAGTGAACTTCTTTCGACGGTCCAGCAGCTGGGGCAGGGAAATTTGCCTGCTAGAATCGGACGTTGGTGTACTGCTAGCAGAGTGCCCGCAAGTACTTGCCTGTGACACACCTAATTCTACACCTTCATTCCTCTCAGAGCAGGTTTCAGAGAGGAGTGAAGGTATAGTGGGGTTGGAGATCCCAGCTGATGCGGTGCAAGAAGAGGTCAGCTTTGTTCTTTGGTGTGGGTCTTTAAGGTAGGCTTACCAACGAGCTGCATGGCAGGTCAACATATGTCTGATCAAGCATGTGGTGCCCAAGCGGCTGATGTTTTGGCCACGCGATATACGCTTGAGACATATGTTGCAAACAGCAGCTGTGCAATCTGATGCACTCGCCTCAAAAAAGGCCCACACCAAAGAACTTTTTGAATGACGGGCAGAGGCAGCGCCCTGCACAGGTGGAGCTCTGCGGTGTGATTCCGTCGGTGTGCTGCCCATACGCTGGCCACTCAAGGGCTTCCTGCCTTGTTGGAGATGTGCCTCCTCCTCATCCTCCTCCTCCTCCTCTCTCCTATTAGGCACCCACGTGGAGTCAGTGACCTCATCATCCCCTCCCTCCTCATCACTGGAGCCAATCTGGCAGTATGCTGCAGCTGCTGGAGCATGACTGCCAGATTGGTGTCCTTCTTGAGCATCCCCTCTCTCTGCTCTCACGCTACTGCCTTTCTCTAGCTGGGTATCATCATCAGATCCTTCGAAACGCTGGGCATCCTCCTGGAGCATGTACCCAACACTGTGCTCAAACAGTTCGGGGGACTCCTCAGGAGGAGGACATGGTGGGTCTAGGGAAGGATTGACTAATGAAGATAATGATACCAGAGAAGAGGACGCTTTGGCAGCTGCTTTGCCAGTACCCTGAGCCTGGGTGAGAGAAGATGAGGAGGATGAGGTGGGGTTGGTCATCCACTCTACCAAGTCTTCGGCATGATGTGGCTCAACATGTCCAGCTGCCGAAAAGAAGGACAAGCGTGTCCCATGGCCATGTGCTGATGACAATGCACCGCGTCCACGACCAGCACTGTTGCCCCCAGACACAGAGCCTGCTTGCCCTCTTTTTTTGCCTCCTGACTGTCTGCCTCTCCTTGTTTGCCTTCCAGACATTTTAATGGATGGCCTGCAGGGAGATGGGAAAAAGAGCAATAAGGGCTACCTTCAGGTGTATACTGTGCAGGAGGCTTAGCAACAATGACACTGACACTGTCCCCTGCCTATCCTTCTCTGTCCCTAAACACAAGGATTGAAAATATGGAACAGCAAAATTGGTTTAGAACAGAATAGCACACTGACACTTTCCCTCACTGTCCTACTCTGTCCCTCCCTACAAACAAGATTTAGCACAGAATAGCACACTGCTAATTTCCACGAGTGTCCTTCTCTGTCCCTAAACTCAAGGATTGAAAATATGGAACAGCAAAATTGGTTTAGAACAGAATAGCACACTGTCAGTTTCACTCACTGTACCTCTCTGTCCCTAAACTCAAGGATTGAAAATATGGTTCAGCAAAATTGGTTTAGAACAGAATAGTACACTGACACTTTCCCTCACTGTCCTACTCTGTCCCTCCCTACAAACAAGATTTAGCACAGAATAGCACACTGATAATTTCCACGAGTGTCCTTCTGTGTCCCTAAACTCAAGGATTTGAAATATGGAACAGCAAAATTGGTTTAGAACAGAATAGCACACTGACACTTTCCCTCACTGTCCTACTCTGTCCCTCCCTACAAACAAGATTTAGCACAGAATAGCACACTGATAATTTCCACGAGTGTCCTTCTCTGTCCCTAAACTCAAGGATTTGAAATATGGAACAGCAAAATTGGTTTAGAACAGAATAGCACACTGACACTTTCCCTCACTTTCCTACTCTGTCCCTCCCTACAAACAAGATTTAGCACAGAATAGCACACTGATAATTTCCACGAGTGTCCTTCTCTGTCCCTAAACTCAAGGATTGAAAATATGGAACAGCAAAATTGGTTTAGAACAGAATAGCACACTGTCAGTTTCACTCACTGTACCTCTCTGTCCCTAAACTCAAGGATTGAAAATATGGTTCAGCAAAATTGGTTTAGAACAGAATAGCACACTGACACTTTCCCTCACTGTCCTACTCTGTCCCTCCCTACAAACAAGATTTAGCACAGAATAGCACACTGATAATTTCCACGAGTGTCCTTCTCTGTCCCTAAACTCAAGGATTTGAAATATGGAACAGCAAAATTGGTTTAGAACAGAATAGCACACTGTCAGTTTCACTCACTGTACCTCTCTGTCCCTAAACTCAAGGATTGAAAATATGGAACAGCAAAATTGGTTTAGAACAGAATAGCACACTGACACTTTCCCTCACTGTCCTACTTTGTCCCTCCCTACAAACAAGATTTAGCACAGAATAGCACACTGATAATTTCCACGAGTTTCCTTCTCTGTCCCTAAACTCAAGGATTTGAAATATGGAACAGCAAAATTGGTTTAGAACAGAATAGCACACTAACACTTTCCCTCACTGTCCTACTCTGTCCCTCCCTACAAACAAGATTTAGCACAGAATAGCACACTGATAATTTCCACGAGTGTCCTTCTCTGTCCCTAAACTCAAGGATTGAAAATATGGAACAGCAAAATTGGTTTAGAACAGAATAGCACACTGAAACTTTCCCTCACTGTCCTACTCTGTCCCTCCCTACAAACAAGATTTAGCACAGAATAGCACACTGCTAATTTCCACGAGTGTCCTTCTCTGTCCCTAAACTCAAGGATTGAAAATATGGAACAGCAAAATTGGTTTAGAACAGAATAGCACACTGTCAGTTTCACTCACTGTACCTCTCTGTCCCTAAACTCAAGGATTGAAAATATGGTTCAGCAAAATTGGTTTAGAACAGAATAGCACACTGACACTTTCCCTCACTGTCCTACTCTGTCCCTCCCTACAAACAAGATTTAGCACAGAATAGCACACTGATAGTTTCCACGAGTGTCCTTCTCTGTCCCTAAACTCAAGGATTGAAAATATGGAACAGCAAAATTGGTTTAGAACAGAATAGCACACTGACACTTTCCCTCACTGTCCTACTCTGTCCCTCCCTACAAACAAGATTTAGCACAGAATAGCACACTGCTAATTTCCACGAGTGTCCTTCTCTGTCCCTAAACTCAAGGATTGAAAATATGGAACAGCAAAATTGGTTTAGAACAGAATAGCACACTAACACTTTCCCTCACTGTCCTACTCTGTCCCTCCCTACAAACAAGATTTAGCACAGAATAGCACACTGATAATTTCCACGAGTGTCCTTCTCTGTCCCTAAACTCAAGGATTGAAAATATGGAACAGCAAAATTGGTTTAGAACAGAATAGCACACTGACACTTTCCCTCACTGTCCTACTCTGTCCCTCCCTACAAACAAGATTTAGCACAGAATAGCACACTGATAGTTTCCACGAGTGTCCTTCTCTGTCCCTAAACTCAAGGATTGAAAATATGGAACAGCAAAATTGGTTTAGAACAGAATAGCACACTGTCAGTTTCACTCACTGTACCTCTCTGTCCCTAAACTCAAGGATTGAAAATATGGTTCAGCAAAATTGGTTTAGAACAGAATAGCACACTGACACTTTCCCTCACTGTCCTACTCTGTCCCTCCCTACAAACAAGATTTAGCACAGAATAGCACACTGATAATTTCCACGAGTGTCCTTCTCTGTCCCTAAACTCAAGGATTGAAAATATGGAACAGAAAAATTGGTTTAGAACAGAATAGCACACTGTCAGTTTCACTCACTGTACCTCTCTGTCCCTAAACTCAAGGATTGAAAATATGGTTCAGCAAAATTGGTTTAGAACAGAATAGCACACTGACACTTTCCCTCACTGTCCTACTCTGTCCCTCCCTACAAACAAGATTTAGCACAGAATAGCACACTGATAATTTTCACGAGTGTCCTTCTCTGTCCCTAAACTCAAGGATTTGAAATATGGAACAGCAAAATTGGTTTAGAACAGAATAGCACACTGACACTTTCCCTCACTGTCCTACTCTGTCCCTCCCTACAAACAAGATTTAGCACAGAATAGCACACTGATAATTTCCACGAGTGTCCTTCTCTGTCCCTAAACTTAAGGATTGAAAATATGGAACAGCAAAATTGGTTTAGAACAGAATAGCACACTGACACTTTCCCTCACTGTCCTACTCTGTCCCTCCCTACAAACAAGATTTAGCACAGAATAGCACACTGCTAATTTCCCTCACTGACTCTCTGTCCCTACAAACAAGGATTAGCACAGAATAGCACACTGACACTTTCCCTCACTGTACCTCTCTGTCCCTACAAACAAGGTTTAGCACAGAATAACACACTGTCACTGACACTCTCCCTACCTATCCTTATTTGTCCCTAAACACAAGGAATCCAGGATTAGTAAAGGAAAAAAAATGACACTGTCCCTGCCTATGCTTCTCTTTCCCTGCTCCGGAACACACTACACAAGGCCGCCGCGCTGGCGGCCTTTTATAGTGTGGGGCGTGTACTAAACCCCCTCAGCAATAATTGGCCACAGGCATCCTGCCTGTGGCCAATCATTGCTCTCCTCGCTGCCGGCGCTGTGATTGGCCAAGCATGCGGGGTCACAGTGCATGCTTGGCCAATCACAGCGCCTGGATGACACTGCGATGGCGTAGTGCATTGTGGGCCGTTCGCGTCACTCGAATTTGGCGCGTTTGGCCCAAATCGTTCGATCTTCGTCGAACGATCGAACAGCCGATGTTCGAGTCGAACGTATGTTCGACTCGAACACGAAGCTCATCCCTAGCTCTCACGTGTTGTTGCTGTTATATTAAATATAAAAATGTGTAGATTATCCACAAATATGTGTTTTCTGTAGCGTAGTGATATTATTTGTCTCTCTCATTAAAATGAAAATTCAAGGTCCAATTAAATAACACCTTTCCCTGACTTCCAGCTATTTACAATCGGCGTCAATGTTGTCACTGTGCCTCAGCATGGGATTCCAGGGAAGCTGATTATACCACATTCCATGAGAAGATGTTCCAGCACTATGCAGGACAGCATTCTTGTGAGATTTGGGATTCAAAGCTTTCCTGAGATGGCTGGGTTATATCATCCTTTCCAGGTGAGCCAACTGGAAGCAAGAGTGTAAGGTAAGTATTTTTTAATGTTTCTTATATTTTAACTGCTTATACCACATACATGTTTAACCACATACATGTACTGCGGCAGGGCGGCCCTTCAGCGCGAAATCACGTACCTGTACGTCATCTTTATTTCCGGGTCTAGGGCGCGCATGCATGCCGCCGACGACCCGCTCCCGCTGTGATTGGACATAGCGGGAGCCAATCAGTGGTACCATTGGACCCGATCATTCCAGAGAGGGGCAGAACGGCGGTCTGCCTATGTAAACAAGGCAGATCACCATTCTGTGAGGGGGAACACGGATCTCTGTCTTCCCCCTGTCAAAGCACCCCCCCACAGAGTTAGCATGTACTCCCAGGGAACACATTTATCCCTGCCAGTGTCATTAGTACAGGGACAGTGCATATTTTTTAGTACTGATCACTGTATTGGTGTCACTGGTCCCCAAAAGTGTCACTTATGCCGCGTACACACGATCTGAATTTCCGACAACAAAACCGTGGGTTTTTTTCCGACAAATTTTCGCTTAAACTTGTCTTGCATGCACACGGTCGCACACATGTTGCTCGGAAATTCCGATGTCAAGAACGCGGAGACGTACAACACTACGACGAGCAGAGAATAATCGTTTTTTTTCTTTGCCTGAATTTCTCACTTCCTGTTTCTCCTCACTAAACTTCACACCATCATCCGAGTGGTGTGGAGTCAGCCAGAACAGCTTACTGAGGAGGAACAGGAAGTGAGAAATTCAGACAAAGAAAACAAAGAAAACAAACATTTAGAAGGGAAATGTAAGGAAAAGGTAAGTGAACCAACAATGCACGAGCTTAAAGGAACCTATTTAGAAAATAAAAAACGAACCTTTACAACCCCTTTAATTTTTCTCGGCTCGTCGTAGTGTTGTACGTCTCCACGTTCTTGACATCGGAATTTGTGAACAACATGTGTGCGTCTGTGTGCATGCAAGACAAGTTTGAGCGAAAATCCGTCTGAAAAAAAACCACGCTTTTGTTGTCGGAAATTCAGAACGTGTGTACGTTTTCTTTGTCTGAATTTCTCACTTCCTGTTCCTCCTCAGTAAGCTGTTCAGTAAGCTGTTCTGGCTGACTCCACACCACTCGGATGATGGTGTGAAGTTAACTAAGAAGGAACAGGAAGTGAGAAATTCAGACAAAGAAAAAAAACATTTAGAAGGGAAATCGAAGGAAAGGGTAAGTGAACCAACAATGCACTAGCTTAAAGGAACCTATTTAGAAAATAAAAAACAAACCTTTACAACCCCTTTAAGTACAATGATTCCGAGCATGCATCTAATTGGTTCCGAGCATGCGCAGGACTTTTGTGCATCGGAAATGGCTCCACGCGATCGGAATTTCCGACAAGAACTTTTGCCGTCGGAAAAATTGAGAACCTGCTCTCAATCATTTGTTGTCGGAAATTCCGACAGCAAATGTCCGATGGAGCCTACACACGGTCGGAATATCCGACCAAAAGCTCACATCGAACATTTGTTGTCGGAAATTCCAATCGTGTGTACGCGGCATTAGTGTCCGTTTTATCCGCCGCAATGTCGCAGTCCTGCTATAAGTCGCTGATCGCCATCATTACTAGTAAAAATAAATAAAAAATATCCCATAGTTTGTAGACGCGATAACTTTTGTGCAAATCAATCAATATACGCTTATTGGGATTTTTTTTTACCAAAAACATGTAGCAGAATGAATATTGGCTTAAATTGATGAAAAAAATGTTTTTTTAAAAAAAAATTTATTGGATGTGATTTATAGCAGAAATTAAAAAATATTGTTTATTTTTTCTAAATTGTCTGACTTTTTTTGTTTATAGCACAACAAATTTAAACCGCAGAGGTGATCAAGTACCACCAAAAGAAAGCTTTATTTGTGGATAAAATAGGACATCAATTTTATTTGAGTACAGCGTCCCACAACCGCGCAATTGTCAGTTAAAATAACTCTGTGCCGTATCACAAAAAAATGGCCTGGTCATGAAGGGGGTAAACCTCCTGGTGCTGAAGTGGTTAATGACCTTTACCTAGCAAGATTTGATTAAGGGTGGTTGTTTCCAGATAAGCCTACCTTGCATTTGTATACAAATTCTGCTTTAAATAATATTGAAATAAGATAAAAGCCACATTGACCCTTTGCTCTTGCACTACAAAGTGACAGTGTCTGTGTAAAAGGTACCCACATACCCTTGATACTCACATTGCCAGTGCTCTCTTGCTGCTGATGCTTCTGTTGCAGATGGCACTTAAATGCTTAGTGTTGGCTAGGGTCAGACACTATAGCCTTGTACACACGATCGGACTTCCATCTGACTTTTCTGTGGATTTTGGCCCGAAGGGCGTTGGCCGTGAACTTTTTCTGCATACACACGGCACAACATTTTCAGCCAGCATTCACCAAACCACGTGGTTTTTCAGCTCTTTACCGCCACCCTTTGGGCAACTTCTGCTATTGTTGTCTGATGTTGAGCATTGGTTCCGAGCATGTGTGTTTGTACTTTGGATTTTAGTTGGACGGACTTGCATACGCACGATCGGATAAACCGACTAAATAGATTTATTGGTGAGCTTGAAGAGACAACTTTTGTTGTCGTTAATTCAGCCAACAATTGTCTGATGGAGCATACACACGGTTGGATTATCCGACACAACACATCCGTCAGACAATTATGGCCATAAAATTGGATTGTGTGTACGGGCCTTTAGGGGATGATACCTATATTGTTAGTGCTCCCTTGATGTGCATTCCTCTGTGGCAGGTGGCAACTATCTCCCTAATGTTGGCTAGGGTCATAAACTAGGGGGGGGCAGTGACATCTCTCCTTAAATCATGTGGCAATACTTGTTCCCACTCCTAACGACTGGCTGCTAGACACTCAAACACTGTCACATGCTCCCTCATGCCCGGAAGGACTTGGTATTGTCATGGCTGCAATGGAGACAGGACTGGAAAGATAACACTGGCAAGCTGAATATAAGAGGTCCTTTACAAAGACATTGTCACTGCGCCCTGCATAGGGAAGATAACAAAGGGGGTTATTTACGAAAGGCAAATCCAATTTGCACTACAAGTGCAAACTACAATTGCAAAGTGCACTTGAAATTGCACTGAAAAAGTGTACTTGGAAGTGCAGTAGCTGTAGATCCGAGGGGGACATGCAAGGAAAATAAAAAACAGCATTTTAGCTTGCACATGATTGGATGATAAAATCAGCAGAGCTTCCCCTCATTTCAGATCTACCCCTCAGATTTACAGCGACTGCACTTCTAAGTGCACTTTTAGTGCAATTTCAAGTGCACTTTGCACTTGTAGTTTGCACTTGTAGTGTAAAGTGGATTTGCCTTTCGTAAATAACCCCCAATGTTTCTTTAAATTGCATGTAGCACTAATCCTGTAGACTCCACTGGATAGGATGGGTCCTCTGTTTTTGGCCTAACCTTCTCACGAGAACTCAACCCCTCTCACACACCAGGCTGAGTGTAGAAAAGTGCAATATTATAGGAAATCTGTGAAAGTAATACTTAGTAACCAATAGTAGCGCTACTTCAAAGAAAACAGGCACCAAACCAGGTTGTAAAGGCAAACTTATTATATTGTCACCCAATAGGGTGACAATAAAATAAGTTTGTCTTTAAAACCTGGCAAGCATAAACATGGATTAACAATGGTAATAACAAAATTGAACATACAAAGTAATTAACAGTAAGGACTAGGCATAAGATGAAATTTGGCGTCCAAATCAGCAATAACAGTAGCAAGGCCACCTCAAGTGCAGCAGTGAGCAGTTTAATCTAAGGATTGCTGGAGCTACCTGTATACTGCCAGAGCGCATTTATGGCAGTGATGCTAGTCCTAAGCCGACTGGGTATGCACTGTCCAAAAGATGGAGCCAAAGGGGGCAGGGAAGCAAAGGGGGCTTGCAGAATAATTATTATGGGAGGGGCAGTCCTTTAAAATGTTCTTTTTGCCGGTTATCTTGGAGGCCCTTTAAGAGCATCTTTGCAGTTAAAATGCATGTATTATAGGTATGGCATTTTCTTGGCACAGGTGCAAGGTAGATGTGGTTCAAATGTGGTAAAGTTTCTGTATAATGCAGTATAGGGTTGGTATAGGTGCAGTCTTGGTTTGGAATAAGTATGGTATAGAGTGCAGTATGGGTGCGGTATGGTTTAGGTACACTTGGTGTCCTGCACTCAGTGGCTCAGTCACTGCTAGCAGTATCAGTAAGGGACGAAAAGTCCTCTCACCTGTCCCTGGGATGCTGCAGTGACCTCTCGCTGTAGAAGGGCGGCCCTCTCGGTCTCTCCTAGAAAGCCAAAGGTGATCATCAGTGGGAAGCAAAGGGTGAGTGGACCCTCCAGTCTCCCTGCTGCAGCGGTGCAGGTGTTCTGATGTGGGCAACGCTGCGCCGCCACCCAGGTGCCCTCACTCTCAGATCTCTGCTGGTATAGTCTCCCGCAGGCAGATGAAAATCCAGACTGAGGTGCTCTCTCTCATCTCCCTTGGTGACAAGAGGAGGAGATTTCCTGGGCAGTTTAATAAAAAAATAATCTCTCCTTGCCTCCTACTGCACAGTGCCTATTGTGATTTGTATTGTATGGAGTCCATTCGTCCCATTAAATGGTTGCTGCCTCAAACTACAACTCCCAGGATTCTCAGCATTTTGTATAGAAGTCTATATGCTTTCTTGGCTTTAGCACTCACCTATCCAAAAAAGGTCTTTACTGATGTATCACATAGTACAACTGCTGACTAACATGGTCCCCACCCAGGACAGCTCCTCCTTAACATGTTTCACCAAACTGGTTTGATCACACTGACAGTGTCTCTTTCACATATATTGGGAAGATTACTTACAAATTCAGTATTCAGTATTACAGCCAGGTACCTGGCATTTTTAGAAGGGCCAAGCTCAATTTGTAAGCCTAGTTATCCTTGTCATCTGAATTCAGGCAGATGACAAGGATAACTAGGCTTACAAATTGAGCTTGGCCCTTCTAAAAATGCCAGGTACCTGGCTGTAATACTGATTCATTAGCTTCAGTTAGTGACCTTGAACAAATATGAATATAAATGGATTTGTTTCTTGTTCTGGGTCATGGTCTCAAAGGTTTGAAGCCAATGACAGGCAGACAAGTGCCATTTTTAAAATGAGTTTGGTAATGAAGACATTCGTATATCTCAGTGCAGATTTCTAATAAGGAAACGTATTTACTACTAATTTTTTTATATTAGATATCTCTCTCTCTCTATTTATATATATATATGTGTGTGTATATATATATATATATATATATATATATATATATATATATATATCTATAGTCAGGTCCATAAATATTGGGACATCTACACAATTCTAATCTTTTTGGCTCTATACACCACCACAATGAATAGGAAACGAAACTAACAAGATGTGCTTTAACTGCAGACTTTCAGCTTTAATTTGAGGGTATTTACATCCAAATCAGGTGAACAGTGTAGGAATTACAACAGTTTGTATATGTGCCTCACACTTTTTAAGGGACCAAAATTAATGGGACAGATTAACAATCATAAATCAAACTTTCACTTTTTAATACTTGGTTGCAAATCCCTTGCAGTCAATTACAGCCTGAAGTCTGGAACACATAGACATCACCAGATGCTGGGTTTCATCCCTGGTGATGCTCTGCCAGGCCTCTACTGCAACTGTCTTCAGTTCCTGCTTGTTCTTGGGGCATTTTCCCTTCAGTTTTGTCTTCAGCAAGTGAAATGCATGCTCAATCGGATTCAGGTCAGGTGATTGACTTGGCCATTGCATAACGTTCCACTTCTTTCCCTTAAAAAACTCTTTGGTTGCTTTCGCAGTATGCTTCGGGTCATTGTCCATCTGCACTGTGAAGCGCCGTCCAATGAGTTCTGAAGCATTTGGCTGAATATGAGCAGATAATATTGCCCAAAATACTTCAGAATTCATCCTGCTGCTTTTGTCAGCAGTCACATCATCAATAAATACAAGAGAACCAGTTCCATTGGCAGCCATACATGCCCACGCCATGACACTACCACCACCATGCTTCACTGATGAGGTGGTATGCTTTGGATCATGAGCAGGTCCTTTCCTTTTCCATACTCTTCTCTTCCCATCACTCTGGTACAAGTTGATCCTGGTCTCATCTGTCCATAGGATGTTGTTCCAGAACTGTGAAGGCTTTTTTAGATGTTTGGCAAACTCTAATCTGGTCTTCCTGTTTTTTAGGCTCACCAATGGTTTACATCTTGTGGTGAACCCTTTATATTCACTCTGGTGAAGTCTTCTCTTGATTGTTGACTTTGACACACATACACCTACCTCCTGGAGAGTGTTCTTGATCTGGCCAACTGTTGTGAAGGGTGTTTTCTTCACCAGGGAAATAATTCTTCGGTCATCCACCACAGTTGTTGGTGATGGGTTTGTTTTGTTTTTTCAGCCTAATGATGGCTTGCTTCACTGATAGTGACAGCTCTTTGGATCTCATATTGAGAGTTGACAGCAACAGATTCCAAATGCAAACAGCACACTTGAAATGAACTCTGGACCTTTTATCTGCTCCTTGTAAATAGGATAATGAGGGAATAACACACACCTGGCCATGGAACAGCTGAGCAGCCAATTGTCCCATTACTTTTGGTCCCTTAAAAAGTGGGAGGCACATATACAAACTGTTGTAATTCCTACACTGTTCACCTGATTTGGATGTAAATACCCTCAAATTCAAGCACATCTTGTTCATTTAATTTCAAATCTATTGTGGTGGTGTCTAGAGCCAAAAAGATTAGAATTGTGTCAATGTCCCAATATTTATGGAGCTGACTGTATATATATATATATATATTTCAAAAAGTAATTAAGTATACATTTAAATAACGACTTTCCTTTAATATCAGGGTTTCCCTATAGGGATATACTCTATATTTATATATTATGCATTAAAAATCTCAATCACACATGCTCTGTGAAATAATTCAGTAACAGGAATAGAATATTTGCTGGACTAATTTAATATGGATGCCACCAGCAATTTTTTCAAAGAAAGCCAATATAAATATAAATCTGTCCTTTGGGAGTTATCACTTTTTTTTTTTCTCATGCTTCTGCCTCTGGAAAAGACCGCCCATAAAATAGCTCTCGCAACTTAAATACTGTGTCTGTGTAATTGTGCCTTATAGGTTAAGATTTTACAGTTTTTATAAATATATCAATTCAATGCAAAGCAGTGCTAGCCATTCATAATCCATTCTTTTAGAAACAAATCATGATGGGCAATTAGCTGCATAGCACAGCATGCACTGGTCAGACTACAGTTTGCAATCAATATTTGGGTTGACTAAAAACTTCACCAAGACAGGAGTCCATAGAGTGACTAAAATTAATATGGTGTATCATAATGGCACTGCAATAGCTTAATTTAAGTGTAGACATTTGTTTCTTTGGCCACATGTGACATCATTATTTGGTGGTAATTATTAAAAACAAATTAAAGTCTTTCTGGTTGTGCTGTCTGATCTTAACTTTGTGTAAAAAAACATATATTGTTCCTAATGTTATGCTTTTATTATTACATTTTTATATTGTTGCTTTCACCCAAAAGTTAGTAAGTCAGGTGTGAATGATATGTTTCTACTGTGAGTCTTGGGCAGATACAAAATTAATCATTCAAGAAATGCAATTATACCAGGGACATGCGGTGAGATCAGTGGCTGGTGAGGCACTGGCTAGTATCAGAGCCAGATACACACAGGTTACATACGTTCCGATCGTTGAAGCGAGAGCAATAATTCTAGCACCAGACCTCCTGTGTAACTCTAAACATGTAATCTGTAAAAAAAAAGTAAATGGAGATTTTTTGGTACTGAAGTTTGGCGCCATTCCATGAGTGTGCGCAATTTTAAAGCATCTTAGGTCTCTATTTACTCAGCGTAACGTCATCTTTCACATTATACAAAAAAATTGGGTTATCTTTAGTGTTTCTTTTTATATTCATGAAAGTTTTTTTAACATAAAAAAGTTGCAACGGCCACCATTTTATTCCCTAGGGTGTCTGCTAAAACAATATATATATAATGTTTGGGGGTTCTGAGTAATTTTCTAGCAAAAGAATGATGACTATTACATGTAGGAGAGAAGTGTCGGAATTGGCCTGGGTGGCAAGGGGTTAATTACCATAAGTAATACACAAAACATAAATTATATATTGTTTTTAAGGTAATTTACTATATTTTTCAAAAACTGTACTCAAGCAGGTGGCATACCGGATAAATTACTGAAGTTTGAAGTTATAACTTCAAACCGGTAATTTCACAGTAAATAGATAAATAATAAATTATTATCTTATAACATATAGCATAATAATATATGATTTAGCTTGATTATAACAGTACCTTTTCAACAGCAGCAGATTCTCATTCTCTCTCTTAACTGTGTGAGAAAAATATGGGATTGTGGGTAAATCTACAAGTTATATATTAACTTGTAGTTAAGAGGGCTGGGCTGAAAGAGAGCATTTGTCTTTTAGACACATGCCCCCTTCTTTGACACTGCAGTAAGAGGAGAGCCTCCACTGTAAAAAAAAATATTGGACAGCTGGGGCTAATGGTACTTTACCATTGGTCCAAGACTCCAAGCTGTTCATTGAGATCAGTGCCTCTGAAAGAAGTGAGGAGAGGCATTGAGAGCTCATCCTCTCAGTCTGCTGCAAACAGAGTGTGTCAGCTTGGATTTAAACTGGATTTAAACTGGCCTGTATGTAGCTTCTGACAGGCTGCGCAAGCAGCCCCATATCTTCGGAACCATAGGTCATAGGAGCCCCAAATTTTTACCAGTGTTGGGGTAGGACTTAGGCTACATGCCTGGGGTCTGTGACCTCAGGTCGCTGAGCTATGACCCTCAAAGCTAATTTTTTTTTTTTTAATGTTCATGGCAGGCTCTGCCTCCCCTGCCTCCCCTGACTGCAGGTCCCTGAATTATACCACATATGCCGTACACTTATGAATATCAGTGACATTAATTTCTGGCTTCTAAAATTTTTCTTGTTCTGAGTTTGAGCGAGAGAAGTTTTACCATCCCAGACATAGCATGTTTAAAATTACACCTACACCTACATCTACATTTTCTATGTCACCAATAAGTCGATATAGATTAGGGCTGCAACGGATCGGCGGTGATCCGTGATCCGAACGGGTCACCCTGTTCGAATCGGATCACCACTCGATCCGCGGAGCGACTTCGCGGCCTCGGCCTTAGGAAAGGCCACGGCTTCGGCCTAGCTCCGGAGCCGTGGCCATCTTGGTACACCCGGCGGCGGCCGCAGCCTTGTGCGCGCTGACGTCATCACCCCTCACCCTCGCTGCTCGTGGATCTGAACTGGCCGGCGGGAGAGGGAGAGACTAAAGTAAGTGGGGGAGAAGATTGCTGTGAATATTACAGGGGGAGAAGATTACTGTGGATATTACAGGGGGAGAAGATTACTGTGGATATTACAGGGGGAGAAGATTACTGTGGATATTACAGTGAGGGGGAGATTACTGTGGATATTACAGTGAGGGGGAGATTACTGTGGATATTACAGTGAGGGGGAGATTACGTGGATATTACAGTGAGGGAGAGATTACTGTGGATATTACAGTGAGGGGGAGATTACGTGGATATTACAGTGAGGGGGAGATTACGTGGATATTACAGTGAGGGGGAGATGACGTGGATATTACAGTGGGGGGAGATTGTGGATATTAGCAATTTTTTTTTTTTTGCCGATCCAAAAATGATCCGATCCGTGGCTCTGATCCGAGGATCGATCTGTTTTTTGATCCGTTGCACCCCTAATATAGATATTTGTATACTTAAATTAATCAGTTCCATCAGTTTTGTCAAAGATTGCAAATGTTAATTATTTTATCCCATCCCCAGGGTCCACGGGCTGAAATATACTAAACATTGTCATGGCTTTTTGGCAGCTTTTTCTACTCATCTTCTGGTAGTACATGTTCTATGGTCTGTTACTGATTTGATACACAATTTAAAGTCTTCCAAACATCAGGGGAACCTGGAAATTGAAAGTAGGAGATAGAAATGATTTTTAAATGGAACAGTCCTGCTTGCACTAATATCAACCAATTACTCTACTACCTGAAGCTAGGCAAACATTTTGCAGAAAAATGAATAGTCTGATCAAGAGCCAGTAGGCAGTGTACTCCAAGAGACTAGAAGATCCTCAGTCACAAGTTCAAATAAAGTTTATGTGGATGTGCTGAATTTTTCTTCATCGAAAAACAATGTCTTTTTAACTTATTGCAATTTATATTAAGCCTTATTCTTACCTAATACTCCATTCCAACCTGACCACAGTTATAAACCTACGATGAACATTTCAAATTCTGCACTATATGGTCAAAACTATGTGGGCACCCCTCCCAAATATTGAATTCAGGCATTTCCAGTGAAAGGTACCATTAATGCTACAGCATGGAAAGACTATTTAGACAATTGTGTCCTTCCAACTTTATGGCAACAAAATTCTTTATAGCTAGTGTAGCGGGTATTTAAATTTAGGGGGAGCATCTGGGTGGTAGTATGACCCAGATGCACTGATTGTTAGGGAATATGGGACCATTTTTATTCGTGGAGGACTCCAGTGGTGTGCAGTTCCCTGCGGCCTGTGGGTGGCGCTGTCGCCCTGAGCCGGGGTTGAACCATCACTGCAGTGCTGTGCCCTTTTTGTCCTGTTTCGGCAGCGGTACGGCGGGGCGGGGAACCTGCTTGACCTGTTGAGACTAGGAGATAAAGGGAACAGACGCCCTCAACGTAGGGTGAGTCATCGGAGGTGAGAGCCTCACCCAGGCACCTTCAGCTTGGGTGCTGGCGTTCCGGAGTTCCGGGCCCAGGTGCCCTTGACCTGGCCGGAGCGGGAGATGGAGTCCATCCCAGGCACCTTCAGCCTGGGGTGAGGTACTGCTGAGAAGGCCCAGGGCCCAGTACCTTTGACTGGGTTCCGCAGGGGGGGAGGAGTCCGAGGGGCCCTAAGGTGTTGGGCGCCCGAATCTGAGACGAGGAGGCCAGAGAGCGTAACCCCTCCGAACAATCCGGTGCAGCATTGCCGGTGATGGCGGGGCCTCTGGTAACTCTCTTGGAAGGATATCTTCCCTCTGAGAGGGGCTGCACTTAGCGAAGGTAATTCTGTTCTTGTTCTACACGGTCGGTGGCAGCGGCTGTGCGCCATAACCATTGGTGACACTACAATGGTTAGTTCTATTTGAGGATTGTGCCTTGACCTACTCCCCACTTATACTGAACTGTTCTTTGGGTCACAACCTGTCTGCTGTTAAAGGACGATTTATTGCTGTCAGAGAATAAATAAGAGTTGGACCTTTTCAGTGGTGTGGAACTTCAGTAACTGGGAGCAAGGGGGGGTCATCTGCAGAACGGACTTGGCTCTGGGTTATGCACACAGCCCGAAGGTAAACAGGTGTTGGCTTTCACCTCTACACATTAGAGGACATAGGCCGTAGTGTACCGCATCCCTCCTCCCTGATCCCCCTAGACAAGACAACAAGCCGAGAAGAAGAAGGGGTGAGAGGGGTGAGGCCGCTACACTATTATAATTAGATAAAATGATATTCAGTCTTAACCTATTTTGTGTGTTTATTAGTGTATTACTATAGTCAATCCTTTATACTTTAAGACCATAAATTACTGGAGATTACCAAGTGGATGTTACAAAAGGTGAGAGCCCTGTTTCTCCCATGAGTTGGGGAAATATTGTTGATATAGCACTCATGGCGGGGGTCTTGTGGTCGGTCATCCAGCCCTGCACTTACCCTATCTACGTTCCGGGCGGGCAGCACTCCTTATGGGCAGCGGGGGGGCATCCACTCCTCCTCTGCATCACCACAGCTTCTTGCCGTGCGTCTCCTCCCTCCTCCTCCTCCTAGGTGTCCAATAGGATCGCCTGTCCTTTCAATCTAATTGGGTGACGGATCTCAGGACCCGCTTCCTGATTGGTCAGAAGGAGGATCAGTGTGAGAATAGCGACTATTCATTTGCTATTCTCACACAACTGGGTGAGCTTGGAGCACAGTGCTCTGCGCCCCGAACCCACCCTTTTCTGAAGCCTCTGGCTCTAATCACGTGCTTAACCACTTTCGGACCGCCGCACGACTATATACGTTGACACTTTGAAGAGGGATATCTCTGTTATGGCAGCAGCTAGCTAGCTGCCATAACCCAGGTATCCTCGCCTTTTGCCGGCGGTCCGGTTTCTGATAATGGTGGTCTTTGTGGCGGATTCGCAGCGAGATCACTGTTATCGGCGACGGGAGAGGGCCCCAAATGAAGTATGCAAATTAAGTAGTATAATATATTGAAAATTCACTTTTAAAGTGTTTCTTTAGCAATGTTACAAGAATAACTAATGGATTTTACTTGTATTTTCAGGTGCTTTGTTTAGAAGGCCACATGACAAAAACATTAGGATACCTGGACTTGGGGGCAACAGGAATGGTAAAGAATGGACCATATGGCACCACCAAGCCTCACTCACTCCATCCACCCAGGATTTTTCACAGTGATCCGTTCAAACCAGCAAAAACTCCAATGCAATCTCCCATCACTCCCTGGGAGTGGAGCAAGAATCAAACACTGCTCACTGGTGGGATTGGTCAAAGACCTAAACGCAAACCTTCCATGAAAACTGGGAGAACCAAGAAAATCTTTGGATGGGGAGATTTCTATTTTAACATCAAAACCGTCAAGTTCAGTCTACTGGTGACCGGAAAGATTGTTGACCACATAAATGGGACGTTCAGTGTCTATTTTCGGCATAACTCCTCTAGCCTTGGAAATGTGTCTGTCAGTATTGTTCCACCTACAAAAGTGGTAGAATTTGACCTTCTACAGCAATCTACCTTGGATACCAGAGAAACAAAGACATTTAACTGTAGGGTGGAATATGAAAACACCAACAAAGCCTTGAAGAACAAACCCTGCCTCTATGATCCAGCCAAAAACTGCTATATGGAACATACCCAAAGTCATGCCGCATGGCTTTGTGCTAAACCATTCAAGGTCATTTGCATCTTTATCTCCTTCTACAGTATTGACTACAAGCTGGTGCAGAAAGTGTGTCCAGATTACAATTTTCAAAATGATCACCCCTACTTTGGTTGATGGACACACTAACAGGGAGGTCAGAAAACAGGTTTATGTAGGAAGGTGAGGTTTTAATGCTTTAGGTTTGAGGTTTTTATTGTGTATGGTAGGGCAACCATATTCATGGTATTAATAAGAATGGGTCATTTCAGATTGTACCCACATTAAAATGTTTTATTCATCACAAAACAAGAGTGACATAACAACAGCTGCATGACTCTGCCCCTGATATTTTTAGGACTAACTGACCTATCAAGTAATTATCTGGAACATTAAACTCATCTTATGTCATCAGCTATGAATTTTAACTACTCAAGTGCTCCGTTTATGAAAATCGCTTCAGTATTACAAAAAAAACTGCTGCCAATCATTTTGTTTTTCTTTATTGGTAGTGAGTTTTAATGAAACATTATTTCTTCAAGTAGCAACAAAAGCACCCTACAAAAAAAAAAAAAGAAATGCAACACAATAAAAAAAAAAAAACTGTTATATACTCATCACGAATGTATTTAGGTTTAATATTTATTTTTCTAACATGTAGATCAATTTTGATGAGTTATGTCAAAGTATACATTTGATGACAGTTAACAGGTGCTCAAGGATAAAAAAAATGGATTATTATGTACATGATAAATGGACAACAATGTTCCCATGGGAGGCATATTTCATAAAAGGCTGCCTGTGTCTCTTCTAGAGTTTTTATCATTATAAATATGTCTTATCTCTTACTGAGCTTGTCTTATTTTTGCAATTCATCACTAAGATAAATTAGTACTAATACTGTTAAAAAATTTGGCATTAGGTGTCTCACAGAAACATATGTCCACTAAATACAGTAAAGTAGTGCAAAATATTTTTAAATGCCAAATTAAACTGGAAAAAGTATAGGCAGAAAATTTAGAAACACAATTTCCTTTACTCTTATAGTGCTTCAAAACAGTACTTAAAGGGCTTTTATACATTTGGTTCACTTGTGAAAAATAACTTCATTATGGCCACAGACATGACTGATGGTAAAGCTGCCTCCATTCTTTGGTCAGAGCTACCAACAGGTCCCAGATTAGCTGCAACCCTCCTTTTGAAACCCACTGAATGGTAATCGGTTTCTGAAAACAGGTTGTGTCATGCCAGAAAAAGTCATATAATTCCAAGTGGTTGCCCCTACTCGTAACTGCTTGGAACTATATTGATTTTCTGGAACTATGTAGCTTGTTTTTAATTGCCTATCACTAGACATGTGCACACTGAAATATTTTGTTTCGGAATTTCGTTTTCGTTAGAAAAATAAATTTATTTAGTTACTCCCGAAATTCGTTTTTATTTATTTTGTTTTTCGTTAGAAATTGCATTCGTCCGAAAATCTGAATTAATTAAGGTCGAATCTGTCATTGAATGCTTATGGTGTCTGTCGAATGTTCAAAGAAGATTCGACGGAGCAGCGAAACTGTACGACGCTGCAATCATACATTTCCGGTCGAATGTTCCACCTACAAGCTATAGTAGAATTATAATGTTGTATGACTAGTAATAATTATATTTATTAATTATTATTACTAGTCAACTAGTCAACCTATGGGCCGAGCATTTGACCGGAAATGTACGATTGCAGCGTCATACAGTTTATCTGCTCCGTCGAATCTTCTTAGAACTTTCAACAGACACCATAAGCCTTCAATGACAGATTCGACGTTTGTATGTTTTTCAATGCTTTGTCGAATCTTCATCGTTCACGTTGAATTGTCAAGTTAGTTCTAGCTATTTTACTGCTCCTCCTCTTTGGTTACAATCAGCCAATAACATTCATCATCATCATTTTTTTATTTTACTTCCCCCACCCAATTCCAGCAGCGATCTTTTCTCTCTATGTCGAATCTTTTCTCTCTATAATGTCGAATCTTTTCTCTCTATGTAGAATAATCTTGGACTAATAGAGTTAAGGCTAGGCACATTCGACCACAGGTTCGATGGACACAGATTGTTATTGTCAGCCTCATGTCGAATCCCCTATCTATATCGAACTGTTGTTGCAACGAAAACTAAAATTAAGCATTTGTTTATGTCGGATCTTTCAGTTTTCGGATTCTGCATTTTCGTTTTGGTTTGTTAAAACGATAACGAAAATACCTGAAATTCGGACGAAAATGCATTCGGACGAAAACGAATGCACATGTCTACCTATCACTGGGTTTAGTGACCTTTTGTCTTTAAAACCTAAAACAACTGCTTGGAGCGGAGCAGGGTGGAGCTGGGGTGGGGCTGAAGAGCAAAAAAATGTCATTCATGAATAGATTATATAGCAAGTACACTGAAGGTGGAAACCTTATTTAATGTTGTGCACAAGTGTACTCAATATGTAAGAGCTACTTGTAATTTTATGGTATACAATATTTTTGTTAATGCTAAATTAGGATGACAATGCACAGGTCAATTATCAGCCAAGAAAGGTAAATTTAGACTATCTCTGTAGATAGTGGGCCAATGTATGGGTTACAGATAACTTTCAACTCCAGCAGCTATAGCTTTGAATACTTAATGAATACGACAAATAATGCAGTCATATGAAGGCATCCTTATGCCCTGTACACACGATCGGATTTCCGATGGAATTTTCCGTCAGAATTCCCATGAAGCTGACTATCATCAATCTTGCCTACACACCATTAGACAAAATTCTGACCGTCCAAAACGCCGTGACGTAAAACACTCCGACGAGCCGAGAAAAATAAAGTTCAATGCTTCTGAGCATGCGTTGACTTGATTCTGAGCATGCGTGGGTTTTTTCTCCATTGGAGTTCCACAGAGACGATCAGAATTTCCTATCGTTTTTTTTTTCCATCGTAAAAATTTGAAACATGTTCTATTTTTTAACACCGATGGGAAAAGGTCCGATGGGGCCCACACACGATCGTTTTTTCCGATGAAAAAAGTCCATCGGACATTTTTCATCGGAAAAAGATGACCGTGTGTACAGGGCATTAGAGTGTTTATTTGTTTTTTATATGACTGTCTGTTGTTCCCAAATGATATAGGCCTTCTGAATTAATATCCATGCATATCCATTCAGTTTAGCCATGTCGTGGGGGAGAAGCAATGGGTGGCCTATGTATGACCAGCTTATAGATGTATCTAATAATGATGTCCAAAGCCATATTAAACAAATGACGACTTACTAGTTTCTCTTGTCAGCGTTTTGTATGGCACCATATGAAGATAGTAATGCCACTTGTTACACAAATAATAATGTACCTGTAACAGAGTAACACTTATTTCCAACAATGTATACTCTATATGTTTCCAAAGTGGTTTTCTTTATGAAAACATGTTCTCTTAATTAGTAGTGATTTCCCTTTACTAATCTTGTTATACACATTTTTTTATTATTTCATTTTGCCAGTCACAAAAACTGTGAGGAATGTACTAATATTCTGTTTTACTCAGGCAGATCTCGCAACTAGTGCTCATATCCCATTATAACATTGTTGCAGTTATTCAATAAAAGGATTTTATTTTTATCCCTTAAGAATATCTGTCCATGTTTGGCCAGCTAATTTATTCACCTCCCAGCATAGAATTTTGGTGTTTCAAAACCTGGTGCACATGTATCATTTCCAAGCTTGTTGCAGAGAAAAGCTCTCCAACCTGAATATTAAAGGGCAACTGCACCTTTATTTTAAAAATGTATATTGTAATGAGCCCAGCACACCTATTAAATGAAAAGTTTATATCTAATACCTCTTTTCCATATAAATTTAGATTTTGCCATGGTCTGTCTGTTTTAATATTGTTGCTAAAATCAACAAAAATGGTGGCAGCTTACATCGTAACTGACCATTCAAGCTCTTGGGGGGGAATGAGTACACAAGAAGTACTATCCTGGGCTCTACAATTATCAGCATTTAATGCACCTGGGAAATGTAGTCAACCAATGGGCTAACAGGTGGGAAGGACAAAACGAGAAGAAGCCAATTGGTTAAAACTTAAAAACATTAACAAAATCCTGCTTGCTTGCTATTTATTATCAGCTTCATCCGAGTGTGTAAAGCAAGAGATGGGTGTAATATTCTTCTGTTTAGCGCTGCTAAGGTAGAATAGTAAGCGTTTGAATGCAAGTACATTTTCTTAGCATGTCTTCCAATTGGCTTACAGGTGAGATGTATGAACACCGGGGGAGCGGTGTGATGCAGCGTACACACGACTGGAATTTCCGACAACAAAACCGTGTTTTTTTTTCCGACGGATGTTGGCTCAAACTTGTCTTGGATACACACGGTCGCACAAATGTTGCTCGGAAATTCCGATTGTCAAGAACGCAGAGACGTCCAACACTATGACCAGCCGAGAAAAATGAAGTACAATGATTCCAAGCATGCGTCAAATTGGTTCCGAGCATACGCAGCACATTTGTTGTCGGAGAAATAGAGAACCTGCTCTCAAACATTTGTTGTCGGAAATTCCGACAGCAAATGTCAGATGGAGCCTACACACGGTCGGAATATCCGAACAAAAGCTCACATTGAACATTTGTTGTCGGAAATTCCGATCGTGTGTACGCGGCATTAGTTTATTATATGTTGGGGTTTGTAGAATACAGAAGCATACTTCCTGTGTACTTATTCCTCCACAGAAGCCTGGATCATCAGTTAGTGATGATGCAAGCAGCCACCATTTTGAATTACCATCATCTTAGATTATATGAAAAAATGTATATGTACTATGTTCATTACAATATTGATTTTTAAATAAAAGTTGTAGTTTTCCTTTAAAGATGAACTACATGCAGGTATAAAAGATACAAAATAACACAGCTCTGTATTCATAAAATGTGTTTTTTATTTTATAATGCAAGCAGTACACTACCTAAATGTGATGCGGTATCAATCTCTTGCATTCCTTCATACAGCAATGCTCATCAGTGTGCTGTTTCTCCTTTCACTGACCAGTCACAGGCTGGGAGATCGACAAGACCTGTAAGTGTTACTTAACTGCAGCAGAGAAAAATAAGGTCTGTTGTCCAGTCAGACAGGACTGTGCTATGTGGTAGAGCTTGTAAATCTCAGGATTGAATGGACAGAAATACAAATTCTTTGGCAAGTAAAACAGATCTAATGTGTGTATTTCACCTGTATATTCAGCAGTTTGTCTGGAGTTCAGCTTTTAGGGTTCCACGTGGGCTAAAATGTCATTCTTTAGTTACTGTGTGTTATTAAAACCAAAACAGAACAAGCAGCTAGTTTAGGTTAGTTTAAGATAGGGTCAGATTTTATGATAAGTTTTACGGTTTATGTTGAGTTTCATCATAAAAAATTAAGGCACCTAAAGTTACGTGCCCATACCAGCAGCAGTGTCAGGTCACCTGAGTCCAGGTGACAGATGCACACCATTGTATTCAAGAGTGCACCGCTAACGTAGTAGACCCTACAGCTGACTGCTGCAAATGGAACTCTGGGTGGTTCAGGAAGGCAGGTCCACTGGAGCACCAACACGGATTCCAATGGGAGCTAGAGCATAGGATTCCCCAGGGAGTGGAGTCTAAGAGCCAGCAGGTGTTCACCAGAGCCTCTAGTGGTGAGGATGGACTGCGCTGCAACTGGCTTCAGGTCACGCACCCAGGGTCTCCCAGCTCACGCTCACGGTAGGCTATAGGAGGATAGAGAGGAAGCAGCAGCCCAGGACAACAAGGGTTAGTCAGGAGATAAGCCAAAGGTCGGGGCAACTAGCAGACACGGATAGACAGAGAACACACCAAAGGTCAGGGTAACAAGCAGGCAGGGATAGTCAAAGAACAAGCCAAGATCGGTAACAGAAACAGATGTAGAGCACACGGCAAACATGAGACGGGAAACCAAACACACAATATTGCTCGGCAAGGCAGGCTTGGAGAACACTGTGTTAAATAGTGGTTCCTGTTGAGGCTAGGGTAGAGACATGCTGAGGAAAGATTACTTAACCATGCAGGTGTGAGAGTGCAGGCCCTAATGCTGATACACAGACCAGGTAAGAGACAGACAGGGCATGAAAGTATTACTGCAGATTCATGACAAGCAGCCTCCAATACCCTGCGTATAATCCCAAACCTTTGGGATATAAGTATGTGCAGCCCATCTGCACTCTATACCAGCAGCACTTGACCTGACAAAGGCTCATTAAAGTGAAACTAAAGCCATAAATGTTACTGTTTCCTAAAACAGTTACATTCAAGGCATGTGCTAAATGATAACTTGATTGTGCTCCCAACCAAACTGTCAAGCCATCAAATGGTTGGTGTTATAAGTGAGCATCATGGCAACTGTAGATCAAACAGAGGCTACCATGGCAGCTTCCTTGGCTGTAAAAGAGGAGAGTTAAGTTCCACTTTAAGTGTTAAGGCATAGATAACAGTTAAAGTTAAATCTCTAATTCTTTAGGCATGCAGACATCATAAAGAAAACAACCTTTAGCACTGCTTAGCCTTCTTTCTGCAATGTGCAGGTCATACTCTTTCATCAAGTGCAATGCCTCCACCCCATTTCCCAAGTGATTTCCCAGTGTTATTCTACCACTTACCATCTCCACAGGGCCCAATGGCCACACACCCTGTGGTCTTCTAGACGACGTTGAGGTGTATCAGCGTGTATACTTTTTTCAAAGTGCGTGTTTCTGAGAGTGGTGTCCTAAATTCTCACCCAGCAACATTCACAGTGAAAAGAATGGTACCAATTTCCTCAGTATATAAGCAAGGCAAAGGGTGTGCATATATATATAAGTCAAATGCCACCCATTACCATGTCCACAAAGCATATACAGTGTAATCCTCCCTCCAAGTCCAAACCTTGGTGAAACCTTGAATTCGGAGAGCCGCCACATACAGTATTGTCCATAGAAAAATCCCGGCACCCATGAAAATCAGCATAACCGGGTAACCTCCAATAAAATTGGTAAAATACAGCCAAGAAGAAAGCCAACATGTTTTGGTTGCTAGGCCTTAATCAGCCATAGTCAGATTCTGGCTTTTTCTATGTACTATACAGTGTTGGAGATGTTCGGAAACTATTTAGCCTGAGCACCTGGTACTTTGGATTACAGTAGAGGTTGTAGCGCTGCTTCACCTGTTCTACCACACACAGTATTGCTTTGCTGTTTGTGCCGCTGTACTACTTCGACATTCTGGTACTTTAAAGTGGAGCTCCACCCTAAATTTTCACTTTTGTTAATCGGAACCCTCCCTCCCTCCGGTGTCACAATTGACACCTTTCAGGGGGGAGGGGGGTGAAGATACCTGTCTAAGACAGGTATTTTCACCCACATCCGGGAGTCCTCTCTCCGGGAATCTGCGGGAGTGACGTCACTTCCCCCAGACTTCCCGTAGTGTTCTGGGAGACACTCGGCTCCCAGAACACAGGAGGACGAATCAGAACGGCGCAGCGCGACTTGCGCATGCGCCGTAGGGAACCGGGCATGAAGCCGCAGGGCTTCACTTCCTGGTTCCCTCAGCGAGGATGGCGGAGGGAGCAGCAGAGCGACGAGCGGTCGCTCGTCCTCTGCTGCGGACGTCGCTGGACTCCAGGACAGGTAAGTGTCCAAATATTAAAAGCCAGCAGCTGCTGTAGCTGTAGCTGCTGGCTTTTAATATATTTTTTTCCGGAGGAGCTCCGCTTTAAGAGTGAATAAGAGGATTTACCACAAGATAGTAAAGTCAATTTTTCAAAGTTGTTTTTAACCACTTAAGGACCCCTCAATGTATATATACGTCGGCAGAATGGCTCGTACAGGCACAATCACGTACCTGTACGTCCCCTTTAACTGCCCGACGTCGGGGTCGCGCGCACGCCGCCGGCAGCGCGCTCGCGACCCCCCTACCTTCCCCGGGAGTCGGACCGCGGGTCCCGCGGACTTGATCGCCGCGGGAATCCCCGCGATCGTCTCACGGAGGCATGGAGCGGGGAGATGTTAGTGTAAACACAACATCTCCCCACTCCCCTACTGACAATGTCACCGATCTCCGCTCTGTGTAATCAGAGCGGAGATCGGTGACGTGTCAGTCGTAGCCACGCCCCCACACATTAGTAATCACTCCCCTAGGCACACTTAACCCCTCCAGCGCCCCTAGTGGTTAACCCCTTCACTGCCAGTGTCATTTTCACAGTAACCAATGCATTTTTATAGCACTGATCGCTGTGAAAATGACAATGGTCCCAAAAATGTGTCAAATGTGTCCGATGTGTCCGCCATAATGTCGCAGTCTCAAAAAAAAACGCTGATCGCCGCCATTATTAGTAAAAAAAAAATATTAATAAAAATGCCATAAAACTACCCCCTATTTTGTAAACGCTATAACTTTTGCGCAAAGAAATCAATAAGCGCCGATTGCGATTTTTTTTTACCAAAAATATGTAGAAGAATACGTATCGGCCTAAACTGAGGAAACAAATTTTTTTTTATATATTTTTTGGGGGATATTTATTATAGCAAAAAGTAAAAAATATTGAATTTATTTCAAAATTGTCGCTCTATTTTTGTTTATAGCGCAAAAAAAATTTAAACTGCAGAGGTGATCAAATACCACCAAAAGAAAGCTCTATTTGTGGGAAAAAAAGGAAGTCAATTTTGTTTGGGAGCCACGTCGCACGACCGCGCAATTGTCAGTTAAAGCGACGCAGTGCCGAATCACAAAAAGGGGCCTGGTCTTTATGCTGCGTATTGGTCCGGGGCTTAAATGGTTAAGATACGAAGAGGGCAAACTAGCTCATTTTTTGAGCTGGGAGGTAGTTACGGAGGGACATAAATACTGCATCAAATTAGTGGATATAAGGGAATTGGACCTTAAGTGTTACAGGGGTTAAAAATGTAAGCAGAACTTGAGTTTTTTGGAAAACAAAATCCATATTACAAATCCAGAGGCCAGCTGTATTAAAAATAAAAATGGAGCAGCTTTTAGTGCAATACTCACCTTCAATCCAGAGCTGTCTCCAGCAGCAATACCTCAACACCTAGATGTCTTTAGTCTTCCAGGTGGAATGACAGCCAGTGTCATTCAACCCACTTCCTACTTGCACAGGCTGCAACATTCCCACCCCCAGGGCTGGTGTCATCACGCAGCCTTGACTGCACTGGACAATGCACACATGTTATGACATGAGCGATGTTCAGTGCAGAACTGACCACCAAAGCTGTAGGATCAGAAGGACGCATGATGTCATTGCACTGGCTAGAAGACTTTTGGGGAAAATATTTTATATATATATATATATATATATATATATATATATATATATATATAATATATATATATATATATATATATATGCAGTGGGGAAGGTTAAATGTTGGGGGGCACTGTAATGTAGGCGAAAATTTACATTCTAAAGACATGTAAGGGACTTGCTTGATTTACACTTGTTCTCAGTGCTGAGAGCCGCTCATGAAACCACCAGCACAAAGCTGTCAGTGCCAAAAATGGATCTTATTACTTCAGAAAAGCCTCAAGCACATACTGTACATGCACAATGGGCAATAAAGTTAATACATTTATTTCACAAAAAATATATTTACAGTTTATTTGGAAAGAGGAGACCAGCATAGCTAGTGTTTTTTTTTTTTTTATCAAATATAAACAGATCTAGAAACCGATTGCAATAGTGTAGGGAAAAATTAAAACCTCCGTCAGTTTTTTACTGTGTGTCCTGTTGAGGTGATTTCACCCCTCTTCCTGACGCAGCTGTAAGGAAAACTTAAGGCTCCATGCACACTGGAGCTGATAAACTGCAGTTTATTGGAGCTTGAGCGTTTTTTTTTTTTAAAGCCCATAAACTCCACTCTATGTTAGCCTATGTGTCCATGCACACTTGGACGTTTTTCAGCTTTAATGAGCAGTGGAATTTATGGGGTTTTTTCTGAACGCCCGAAAATCGCATTCAAACTGCCGTTTTTTGGCCTAAAAAAAACGCTAAAAAAGCGCAAAACGCTGAAAAACGCTAATAAACACTCAACAACACTCAAAAGCGTGGCTCCATTGAAAAAAACAAAGAAAAAAAACGCTAAAAGACACTAACGCTGAAAAACGCTAATAAACGCTATTGCAAAAATGTTAAAAAACTTTGAAAGGCTCCCTGCAAAGCTACTGGCGTTTTTATGACATCATTTTAGCGCCCAGTGTGCATGGAGCCTAAAAGCGTTACTGAACCCAGGACCCTGCATTCACTATATCTGGTCTCCCACAGTACACAGAACATGGAAATGCAATAGTTTTAGTAAATATAAACTGCTAAATACCTTTTCTCATCAGCAGTTCTTCTATCAGTGTCTGGTTAAAGCTTGTAGAAGGACTTTTCATTCTACTCTGATTGTCCAATGAGGTTGCAGGACCCCTGGCACTCTGTCTGGATAGTGTTAATTGGCCCTGTGCTGATCACATGCACTCTCTCAAGAAAAAAAAAAAGAAGCTCTCTAGCAGTACACACCAAAGCATGAGCATGTGCAGCTTTTCCCCAATGCTCTGTTCTGTCAGGAGATGGTTTGGGGACAGTGGAAGTAGGGGCGGACCAGAGAAGACAGGATCAAACCTTTTTTACACAATGCCCAGGATTAGCCCTTTAGGTTCCACAGAGAGTTTGACAAGCGTGCTTTACTGCATATACAGACTGATTTTACTGTTGTGGGTTTAGTAACACTTTAATTGTACAACATGAGGGAATTGCCCCCTCTCAGACAGCTGTCCCCAGGATCTGGAGACAACTGTAGAATTCAGAATTTCCCCATAATTTTCTGTCTTAGTACAAATAGTCACCAGGACAAATAGAGAGTATGAATTTACCTAGAGGAGTCACAGACACAAAGTAAACCTTGGCAGAGGTCCTAATTTTTCACTACTTTATCCATAACTAGAGGGAAAAAAATGCTATACGTTAAAGTAAAATCCCACTTCCTCTGATTGGCCGAGATGGGAACCCTGACATCATCTGCCCAACTCGCCATCACGGCCAATCAATGGTAGCCTTTAATTCACTGATAAAAATCAAAGGCTTCTCCTGAATGGCGGAAAAGCACTCAGACCAATGCTCTTTAATTCCAGCAGCAGATGGGAATCACCCATACTTTTTCCCATGGCTTTTTTTCTCAGACAATAGGTGCAGGAACTCCCCCTTTCTGAGTCACCCCTCTTCCTTGCCCCTACCCACCACCGAGCACCGTCCCTTGGTTCTATCCTATACCCACCTCCCAGTATCGCCCCTTTTAGACAATATAGAACCAAGTATCATTTTGTGGTGCTAAGAAATTTGTATGGAACTTAGTAATGATATCAAGAAAATCAGTAAAATAGATCCCCTGCAGCCAGCAACAATAGATCCCTCTTACAATGGACCAGCGACAACAAAATTCCCTCCCCCAGCAACAATAGACTCCCGGCAGCATCAACAGATCTCCGCACAGCCAGCATTAATAGACTCTCTGCCAGCCATCAACAATAGACCCCTCCTCCAACAGTAGATCTCTTGTAGCAAAAACTGACCCCCCCAGCAACATATGACCCACCCCCAACAACAATAGGCCCCCAAAGAAGCAACAATAGACTTCTTCAGCAACAATAGACCCCCTGCAAAAATAGATCCCCTCCAGTTAGAATAGGTCCCCCAGCAGTGAGCATCAATACCCTGCAGCACACCCCAGCAACCCTTGCCATTACATACAGTCAGTCCAGGAGGTGCCGGAACTGCGTTCCCCTCTGAAAAAAAAGCCCTGCTTTTGCCAGTATATAGTGTTGCAGTATGTGGCTAATACTACTACAGTAGGGTGACCACATTTCCAAACTACCATTCAGGGACACCCCCCACTTCCCAAAAATCAGCTTGTGCTGTAACGAATCACAGCAGAGTGATTGGACACAAGAGGCGGGATTTATGATTTCTCCAATCACAAGCAGGGTGCAGGGATTGTGCTCCTCCAGGCATTCCCGGCCAGGACAAGTACTGTCAGTGAGTAAAGCGGTGATGTGGCAGCCTTATTTGGGGCCATCAGATCGGCCCGGGGGGGTGGCTGTGTCAGTTTAATTCCGGGACACTGTATTGTCCTGGAATAAAGGTACCCGGGACAGACCTGCAAAATGCGGGACTGTCCCGGGCAATCCGGGACACGTGGTCACCCTATACTACAGTTCATTAAAGCACACACAACAGCTACAATATTCTGTATTGGAAATAGTTGGCCAGCTTGGTCCAAACAAGCGATTTCAATTGAAATTAAAACTGAAATTCTACTTTAATTGTGTCCTTTAGATACATAAATATATTCATGGTTAAGTGGGCAGCATAGCAAAAGCTTGATAGGGCTCGTGGCAAAACCCCTTGCTGCTTTCTCAGTGCGGCTTGTAAAAGGCAGAAACAACAGGGGAAGGACTGTGCTTTCCCGTTCAAGGCCTTGCAGTCCTATGACACCAATTAATCAATAACAAATCATCCCGTTATTCTGAAATGCCAGTAAAGAACAATATCGACTGTATTACAAGGAGGGTGTTTTCTAGAGCATGAAAGAAACTTTTATAGACATTCATCATTATATCCAGGAAATAGCTTGTTGTGTCTCTGTATCTGAAATACAAGTGGGAAGTTACTTACAGAGAGTATTTTTATTAGCATGTATGGGACTATCTATCATTTACAGTGACTAGACTGGAACATGTTCAAAAAGGCTGATTTATATTTATTAAAAAGTATATGAGAGCTGTAACAAGTGGGGCACACCAAGGACCACGCTAAGTGCTTTTTCCTCCTTTGGTTTGGATTGTCTGCATTTTCATGTCTCCGAAAATATAACACCAAAGTTTCAAGGAGTGTTAGGTTTTTGCTGTACCAGAAATGGCCATCGTTGGAGAGTCCAGTATTCATTCTAATGCTGTACAGTTTGTCTGTTCCTCCTTGTACAGAATGTGTTATACACCCAGTCCTATTTTTTATATGAGAAACCAAATATAATAAAATAATAAACGTTTCATTGACTTTGGTGTTTGCATAAATTTATTTCATAAAACTTGATTTGCTATACAATGTATTTCCTAAACTGTATGTCAAGAAAAAAATAAATGTATTCAATACATCTCTGTAATACATACACATTTCCCCACATTTTATCCCTTTCAGGCTTTATACATGCGGCCGTAAAAAATGCATTTATAAGCATTTTTTTTTATTTAGGGATCTGAACGCAGCTGCCTTGTTCTGAATGAAGACATTCACACAGGGGTGTAAATATGCACTGCATTCAGAACTGTAATGCCGCGTACACACGATCGGAATTTCCGACAACAAATGTTCGATGTGAGCTTTTGGTCGGATATTCCGACCGTGTGTAAGCTCCATCGGACATTTGCTGTCGGAATTTCCGACAACAAATGATTGAGAGCTGGTTCTCAATTTTTCAGACAACAAAAGTTCTTGTCGGAAATTCCGACCGCGTGTATCCAATTCCGACGCACAAAAATCTTACGCATGCTCGGAATCAATTCGACGCATTCTCTGAATCATTGAACTTCATTTTTCTCGGCTCATTGTAGTGTTGTACGTCACCGCGTTCTTGGCGATCGGAATTTCCGACAACATTTGTGTGACCGTGTGTATGCAAGACAAGTTTAAACGAAAATTTGTCGGAAAAAAATCCATGGTTTTGTTGTCGGAAAGTATGATCGTGTGTACGCGGCATAAGGCCCCTTTCACACAAGCTGTCCAATCAGGTCTGCCTGTCCGTTTTTTAAGGTGGACCCAATATTCTCCTTTATGGGCAGTCGGATGTAAACGGACTTGTGTCTGTTTATACCTGACTACCTCTGATCCACTGCCCAAGGAAAAAGAATCAAAATGTAAAATGATTTTACCCGTTTTTAAGGGTATTTATTGTTGCTATTCTTTATCATAATATAGATAATCCTAAATATTGTGATAAAAGAAAAATAGGAAGCCCTTTTCTTTTTATCTTTTCTTGGTGTATTTTTATGTTTTTGAGTTTTTTTTTTTGTTTGTTTTTAGCATTTTGTAACAAAGACTGTATACCAATTTTTGGTATATTTTAAAGTTAAATGTTATAAAACATCGAATATCAATAAAATAAATTAAATAGTACAGTAGGAATAAAACATGCTATTTACCACTTGGTGCCCGCGCTATAGCCGAAAGACGGCTACAGCGTGAGTCTGAATTGCAGGGAGGGCATACATAGACGTCTTCCCGTGCTCACGCTGCTGCACGCGGGCGGCATGCTATGTGATCACAGAGTCCTTTGGAATCGGCTAATCACAGATTGGAGTAAAGGGCCGATGCTGGCCCTTTACCATGGGATCAGCTGTCAGTCAATGACAGCTAATCACATGATGTAAACAGAAGCCAGCTGACAGCGTGAGGAGAAAAAAACAAGCCGATTACTTGCTTTTTTTAAAAGGAACATCAGTCTCACACAGTGACGGCCAGTGCTGCTAACCAGTGCCCACCAGTGCCACCTAGTAGTGCCTATCAGTACTGGTATCCAGTGCCCACCAGTGCCACCTACCAGTGACCACCAGTGCCCCCCCATCAGTGCCACCTCTTAGTGCTGCCTATCAGTGTCACCTATTAGTGCCCATCAGTGCCACCTATCAGTTCAGCCTCATCAGTCCCTCCTGATCAGAGCCACCTATCAGTGCAGCCAATTGGTGCCCATCAGTGCAGCCTATCAGTGCCCATCAGTGCAGCCTCATCAACGCACATCAATGAAGGCAAAATATTACCGGTTTGCAAAATGTTATAAGAAAACTATGAAACCTGGTTTTTTTTCCAAATTTTTGATCTTTTTTTTTGTTTGTTTAGAAAAAAATTAAAAACCCAGTGGGTTCTATTTGTGTGAAAAAAAAATGATAAAAATTTCATATGGGTACAGTGTAGCTGAAAATTGGCCTGGGCAGGAAGGGTGTATATGTGCCCAGTAAGCATGTGGTTAAACTGCCACTACCATTGGGTGAAAAACTCAAACCTCAACATACTTCAAAGAAAGGGCCAAGGAAAAGGCCTCGTACAGACGGCCGAGATTCTCGTTGAAAAAAACATGTCGTTTTTTTCGACGAGATTCTTGGACAAGAAACTTGTCCCGGCCGAGTGTACACACGCTCGTTTCAAAGAACCCGCGGTTCTTTGAAAGGAGTGTACGCAGTGACGTCATCGACTACGTCGAGCATGCGCTCGTCACATTCGATGCCGTCGCCGCCATCTTGGTATACCCTACGTATGCCTAGGAAGCTACCGCGCATGCGTCGAATTCATTTCGAACATGCGCGGGCTTCCGGGCGGACAGGTAAGTGTACACACACTCACTTTTCTCGTCGAGAAACACGCCGAGGAGAATCTCGACGAGAAAATAGAGAGCAGGTTCTCTATTTTCTCATCGAGGTTTCTTGTCGGTTTTCTCGACGAGAAACCCGCTAGCAGCGTACACACGACCGATTTACTCGGCAAGACCTCTCTGCCAGCAAGTTTCTTGCTGGTTCTTGCCGAGAAAATCGGTCGTGTGTACGAGGCCAAAGGCTCAGTAAATGTCTTGCACATTATTTGCAATTTTTCTATCACAACATGCATGATCATAAAAGATGCAATTAAAAAGACAAAAATGAATGCTCCAAAAACATTTACATGTTTTTATTCTTTTTGTTTAAACACATATTATACAAATAAAAATAAAAATCGAACTTTAATATTTCACAAAGAGACAGTGAGTATGTAAACTGCTAAAAGCTGGAAATGAGGGAGTCCATCATATACTTTAAAACAGTATTAAACCCAAAAGCAAAAATATATTATATCTCCATATATTTCTGTCTCTATCCATCTGAGGATTTTTTCACCGCCACCTGCCATTGGCTCTCTCTGTTGGAGATCGTGTGAGCTGAGGATTGATTGTTGCACCACATGTACCCAGGATCCATCGATTGGAGATACCGAAACCGGATCGTATGTGCCTAGTACCCCTGCAGGGGTTATATGATCTGGTAAGTGGGGACACATGAGGGGATCACCGAAGTCACTGATATCCTGTTGAGAGCACCACTTGTCACCTTGGAACGATTTGAAGACCTTTTGTTTACTTACTTTATGCAACCCCCTGGATGGAGATACAGCTTGAACTTTCAATTATGAACTGTAATTAAGGACAGTTGCAAGTCACATCTTCTATATGTGCATGAGTGACTGCTTGAGCTCATTACTTTATATATATTTTCTTGTCACTACCACTGCTATGTTGCAGCTTACAATCAATTATTAATTATTTTTGGATTGCCACTGGAATTTATTTCTTACAGGTTGTGATGTATGTTTTTTCTATATGAAGTGTATGGTTCATGCACCTTGCATTTTTGCACATTGTTGGGGTTAATCCTCCACTAGCCTACTCCTCAATAGCACTTATTAGCGGTTTAGGAGACGCTTTCACACAGTACTTGCAATAGGACTACCCGCCCCATGCAGGCGATTTAGTCCTGTGGGATTTCAGTTGGTGTGCACATACACTGTTTATTTAACCCACATCTGTGCTCTTACACTCATTTTCACGTGCACTCACAGGTTAGGCCTGTGGTCTTAGTCTATCACTAAGCCCTTTAGTTTTTTTTTAATGCTAGGTAGCGCCACCACCCCCTCTTACATTTACGCACTTTTAATTTCTCCTTAGGGAGTTTTTTCCTGGGGGGGCTGCAACCTATAAGTAACTTACCTAAGCGCGGATTTTACCATTTTAATTTAGTAAAAAAATCCTTGATTTTTACAAACTATCAGTAAATTTACTGCCGGTTGGCAACCCTGCAGGTCACCAGGTAAAAAACAGAGGGAGAAAGCCTAATAATAAAAAAAAGAATACCAATGCAGCCACCACCTCTAATGATAGTAGACTGCAATATATTACATTTTGGGTTTTGGGTTTACTACCACTTTAAGCTGAACTTATATTGAATTTTCTTTTTACCAGATGGGTGTTGGGTTTGCAATAAAGATAGAATTTTTTTTTTTTTGGAGACAATGTTAAAGGGGTTGTAAAGGTTCATGTTTTTTCACCTTAATGCATCCTATGCATTAAGGTGAAAAAACATCCGACAATACCGCCCCCCCAGCCCCCCCATTTTACCCCGTTCACCTGCTGCGCTCGCCCCGATGTCCTCTTTGCTGCTCAGCCTGGCCGTTGATTGGCTAGAGTGGATGGATTGAAAGCAGCGCAGCCATTGGCTCGCGCTGCTGTCAATCACATCCAATGACGCGGCGCGCCGGGGGGCAGGGCCGAGTGAAACAGTAAGCGGCTATAGCCGCCGGCTGTATCACGGGAGCATGCCCGCAAGAACTAACCACCGTGCGAGAGAGCTCGCATGAAGGTGGTTAGTTCTTGCGGGGAGGAGCCGAGACAGCCGCCGAGGGACCCCAGAAGACGAGGATCGGGGCCACTCTGTGCAAAACGAGCTACACAGTGGAGGTAAGTATAACATGTTTGTTGGGATAGAACTAACTAGGGTGGGATTTTAAGTGAGGCAATCCCTGGGATTAGCCTCCATCCCCGATATTTTGGAAAAGCAACAACTAGAATGGTGGGACTTTGAATGAAGCAACACTGCTGAGTTGAATGCATCAATCAATAAAACATGGTTCTGTGTATACAATGGAGCATGGGGGAGCTCATGTCCATAATGGGGGTGGTAGTGAGACAGCCTCAAATCCACAATGGCTCAAAAGTGATATGGTCCAGAAATATTTAGACAGAATAAAGGTGGATAAAGCACCTGGACCAGATGGCATACACCCACGGATCCTAAAAGAATTGAGCTCTGTAATTTCAAAGCCATTGTATCAAATTTTTAGGGACTCATTAATGACAGGAATAGTACCACTGGATTGGCGCAGGGCCAATGTGGTGCCTATATTTAAAAAGGGAACAAAGTCTTTACCAAGTAACTATAGACCTGTTAGTTTAACTTCCATAGTTGGGAAGATACTGGAGAGATTAATAAAAGACCACATAGATGAGTTCTTGCTGGAAAAAAACTATTTAAGCAACAGACAGCATGGATTCATGAAAGACAGAAGTTGTCAGACAAACCTGATTTCTTTTTATGAAGAGGTAAGTAAAACCTTGGACAGAGGGGTGGCTGTGGACGTGGTATACTTGGATTTTGCAAAAGCGTTTGATACAGTTCTCCACACACGGCTCATGTGTAAGGTAAAGTCTACAGGATTGGAAATATCAGTTTGTAAATGGATAGAAAACTGGCTAAAAGACAGAATTCAGAGAGTAGTAGTTAATGATTCTTACTCTGAATGGTCTAAGGTTATCAGTGGTGTACCCCAAGGTTCAGTGCTGGGACCCTTACTTTTTAATATCTTTATAAATGATATTGGGTCTGAGATCAAAAGTAACATTTCTGTCTTTGCAGATGACACCAAGCTATGCAGTGGAATAACGTCCTTACAAGATGTCTCCAATTTACAAGCCGACCTCGATGCCCTGTCTAATTGGGCGACTATGTGGCAGATGAGGTTTAATGTTGATAAATGTAAAGTTATGCACTTGGGGGCTAAGAATATGAATGCATCATACATATTAGGGGGAATACAACTGGGGGGATCCGTAGTGGAGAAGGATCTGGGGGTTTTGGTAGATCATAAGCTCAATAATGGCATGCAATGCCAAGCTGTGGTTTCCAAGGCGAGCAAAGTCCTTTCTTGTATTAAGAGAGGTATGGACTCCAGAGAGAGAGATATCATTTTGCCCCTGTACAAATCATTAGTAAGGCCTCATCTGGAATACGCAGTTCAGTTTTGGGCACCAGTTCTCAAAAAGCATATCGGGGAACTGGAGAAAGTGCAGAGAAGGGCAACCAAACTGATAAGAGGCATAGAGGAGCTCAGCTATGAAGAAAGATTAGAGGAACTGAATTTATTCACTCTTGAGAAGAGGAGAATAAGGGGGGATATGATTAACATGTACAAATATATAAGGGGTCCATATAGTGAACTTGGTGATGAGTTATTCACTTTACGGTCAACACAGAGAACAAGGGGGCACTCTTTACGTCTAGAAGAAAAAAGATTTCATCTCCAAATGCGGAAAGGTTTCTTCACAGTAAGAGCTGTGAAAATGTGGAACAGACTCCCTGCAGAGGTGGTTCTGGCCAGCTCAGTAGATTGCTTTAAGAAAGGCCTGGATACTTTCCTAAATGTACATAATATAACTGAGTACTAACAGTTCTTGGTAAAGTTGATCCAGGGTAAATCCGATTGCCTCTCGGGGGATCAGGAAGGAATTTTTTCCCCTGCTGTAGCAAATTGGATCATGCTCTGCTGGGGTTTTTTGCCTTCCTCTGGATCAACTCTGGGTATAGAATTGGGTATATGGGAGTGCACGATATTTTTTTTTATTTTATTTTAGTTATTTTTTTTATGGTTGAACTGGATGGACTTTGTCTTTTTTCAACCTGACTAACTATGTAACTATGTAATGGATACAAGGAATACATACATTATGAAATAGCAGAAAACATTATACTGAATAGTAGCAACATAATCATATAGTTAATAATGTATAATTATTAAACCGTAGCAATATACTGTATTTATTGGCGTATAACACTCACTTTTTTACCCTGAAAATAGGGGGTAAACTGTGCCTGCGTGTTATACGCAGGGGGCTATGGAAAGCTTTTTTCCTGAAATTTCCCTCTTAAAGTTAGGGTACGTGCTATACGCCTGTGCGTGTTATACGCCGATAAATACGGTAATGATTATCTCAACATAATAAATACTGCACATGAGGTAGGCATAACAAAATTGTAATGATAATAACATATAAACCATGATAGATAGGTGCATATTGGTAAACTATATAGGTAAAAATTTTAAAACATGATCACTGTGACATCGCATCGTAACAAGCTCTACGCGTTTCGTGGTTGTTGTTACCACGAAAGCATGTAACACACACACATACATGTGTCACACACATTTATTATAAATAGAATACATTTATAAATTTATTATAAATAGTTATTATGCATAATTAGCTTACGAAATGATTTCACAAAAAGCTTACACCTCTTCATCAAATGTATTTATAATAATACTTAGGAAACAAAGATAAACTGAGCGAAGACAATATATATCGTAATAAAAAAATAAATAACAGGAGGCATAGATAATAAATAATTATTTTATTAAATAATAATAATAGATAAAAATGAATGACAGAAAGTATAATTAGACTGACACATTCTCCTCTGTAAACACTGATCCCCTAGACAATTTGGTTCATTGACCTATATAGTAAATGGGGCCTTTAGTGAGATCATATGTTTCTTGTTATTAACGCACAGTAGTTGCTGTTATTGACTTTCACTGAGAAATTGTAGGTTACTGAAATGTATAATAGCTTCACATTACTGCCATACTAACATTTTTTTTTCAACTGACCCAATTTCCCACATAAATGTTTCATGGAGAAACTGTAGGGCTGAAATTGATTCTTTCCTCAAAGTTGACAATGTTTCATCAATTTAAAGATCTGTCAATATTTTCACAAGATCTGATTACAGCGTTAGATGGAAACTGGTGGAATTCTTTCTCTCTGATAAATTTGCCTTGGAACTGACCACTTTCACCAGTCTGGATAAATGGATATGTGAGACTTGTAAAGAAATCCAACCAGAAGATTAATACAACCAGGTCTGACCTATAAGGCATTGAGGATGTGTGAAGTGCTGCAACCCAGACATGAAGACAATTTCACCTCTCCAAAAAATGACGACAGTCAGAACAATAAAAGATGATTGAAGAAGAACAGTAGTTCTATTTTACACATATAATATTTCTCTTGCTGCTTTTGATGTTGGTAGCCAAAGGGCAGCTTCCACTGAAGAGCGTACATGACACATACCTTGAGATGTTCAACATATTTCAGTTACACAAGGCTGTATTGGAATTTGGATAGAATCCTGAAAGTGTGACCAGAATGGTAAATGGAAGGGATAGAGAAACACGAGAAACAACTTAGGTCATTTGCTGGAAAAAAGAAAGGAAAAGCTAAAAAAGTAATGCCCCGTACACACGATCCGAATATCGTACGACGGATCGTACGACTTTTTTGCGCTTAATAGTCGCAAGTAGAAATTGAATAGGGTAATAAAGTCACGAAAATTCTCGTACGTCAGAAAAAAAAAAAATCAGAAGTGATGTCATGTGTTGAAATGTATTTGTATTGTTTTTTCGGACGACAACTGTACTGACTAAACGAAAATCGTACGATCTGGTATCGTACGAGGAAAATTTTCGTGTTTGTCCGATCGAATAATATCGGATGAACTGTCGTGATCGGCTCTCGAAAGTAGTGTACAATCATACGATTCTTCCTCGGATGACCGTTTTCGTACGATATTCGGATCGTGTGTACGGGCCATAAGGGAGTCGGGACTATTGATAAAAAGTGGGGAATATGATGCATTGCCAAATTTATTTATCGTGAAAAATCTAATTCCCTATCAATTTAATTTTGCCTGAAAACAAAAAAGAAACACAATTGGTCACATTAATAGAGAGTTTTCTTCTTCTTTTTTTTAATCGATCTATAGGTCCCTCGGAGCGGTGCAAAAAAAAAAATAATGAAAGATGCCTATTCTCAGGTACAGGTTGCATGAAAAAGGTAAAATGCTAGTTAGTACATCCCATTATAAACACAGTCATGCTATTTCATGATTTAAAGCAGGGGTCTCCAAACATTCAAAGCAAGGGGCCAGTTTTTTGTCCTTCAGACTTTAGAGGGGGTGAGCTGTGGCCAGTAGCAGTGTAAATTTTCCTGGCATCAGTGGGTGTAAACACCTCCATATTTGGTATTAGTGGGAAGAATAGTGCCCCATCATTGGTATCATTAGAAGGAATGGTGCTCCATCCTTGGTGTCAGTTGGCAGAATAGTGTTTATCAGTGAGATAAAAATTGTCCCAAGGACCAGATAAAGGCAAGCAAAGGGCTATATCCGGCTCTGGGGCCGCAGTTTGGAGACCACTGATTTAAAGGATAAGTTCACTTTTAAGAAAAAAATAATAACTGCACATTTTTTTGCAGGTAAAAAAATGTACATTTATTATAACTTTTTTTGGAGCCTGTAAGGCTGGGTTCGCACTATTGCAAATTGGATGCGGATTTCCCTGCATCCAATTTACATAGCAGAAGAATGTGACTGGCTGAGTCCTGTGCGTCTTTTGGTCCATTTCAGATCCAAATTCAGCCAAAAATTCGGGCTGAAATCGGACCTAAACCGATGACTGGAGACGCACCGGACCCCTGCTGTGAGCCGCTCCGTGCTCTAGTGTGAACCCAGCCTTAAGAATTGCACTAGCGAGATTGCTGGTGCCATGCAGTCTCCAACAGATCTGCCAGTGCATTTGTGTGCCCATACATGCCGTATGGGCAAGCAGATACAATATGACAAGAAGAGAGAATGAACTACCATGGCGCTCCACAGGACGGTGGTAGTTCAATGTAAACTACAAGCCACAAAGGCTGCGGACCTTGTCGTTTTCCATTCACAAGACACTGTGAATAAGTGACACAGCTTGGCGGGCGGAGACTTGCTCAGCCATGTTTTTTTTTATTGTGGCAGCTAGCGGTAGGGGGGGGGATATCCTGGCTAGCCGTCAGATCGGGGGATTAGGGAGGTGTGGGGGCCAGACCATTCGTAACATGTTACATGCTGAATATGAGTGTAACATGTTATGAAATGTGAGTTTCAGGGACAGCGCATCACTTAACTTACTTTCAATTTAGTATATTCATAGTCAAAACTTTTTTCTTTAGTTTTGGATAAAGTAAGGGAGTGTTAAAAACCCTGTCCGTTTTAGCCATGTGTCCAATTGGAGAGATTTCTATTTACTGCCTCTCATGGGATGCAACAGGACGTAAGGTTTAGTATCTCTAAAGTAAGGGGAATTCCCTTCTTTTAGACAGTTGTCATTGGAAGATTTGCCCTTGCTTGCAGGACTTTTCGGACTGTCCCGCAAGCACACCGCCCCAGTGTGAATAGACACACTGGAATAAATGGTAGGCGGTTTTCATGAACTTAGCAGAGGCAATCTCCAGCACTAAAAAAACTGCCCCAGTAAGGGGTCTAACCCTTTTTTTGGGGTTTAACCACATCAGCCTCGGAAGAATTTACCCCCTTCCTGACCAGAGCACTTTTTGCAAATCGGCACTGCGTCACTTTAACTGACAATTGCGCGGTCGTGCGACGTGGTACCCAAACAAAATTGATGTCCTTTTTTTTCCCACAAATAGAGCTTTCCTTTGGTGGTATTTGATCACCTCTACGGTTTTTATTTTTTGCGCTATAAACAAAAAAAGAGAGACAATTTTGAAAATAAAACAATATTTTTTACTTTTTGCTATAATAAATATCCCCAAAAATTAAATAAAAAAATAATTTTTTTCTCAGTTTAGGCCGATATGTATTCTTCTACGTATTTTTGGTAAAAAAAATCGCAATAAGCGTATATTGATTGGTTTGCGCAAAAGTTATAGCGTTTACAAAATAGGGGATAGTTTTATGGCATTTTTATTATTATTTTTTTTTTTAGTAATGGCGGCGATCAACGATTTTTATCATGACTGCGACATTATGGCGGACACATCGGACACTTTTGACACTATTTTGGGACCATTGTCATTTATACAGCGATCAGTGCTATAAAAATGCACTGATTACTGTGTAAATGACACTGGCAGGGAAGGGGTTAACCACTAGGGGGCGAGGAAGGGGTTAACAGTGTCCTAGGGAGTGATTCTAACTGTGTGGGGGCTGGGTTACAAGTGACACAACAGTGATCACTGCTCCCTATGACAGGGAGCAGTAGATCACTGTCCTGTCACTAGGCAGAACAGGGAAATGCCTTGTTTACATAGGCATCTCCCCGTTCTGCAGCTCCGTGACACAATTGCGGGACACCGGCGGACGTCGAGTCCGCGGGTCCCACGGGCACGGTCTCCGTGACACACAGCACACGTGGCACACGGCAGGGGCGCAAATTCAAAGCAAATACAGATACGTTGCTTTGCGCAGCCGTGCCATTCTGCTGACGTATATCTACAGGAGGTGGCCGGCAAGCGGTTAAAACGCCCTGCTAGCGGCCAAAAAGTGGTGCAAAAGCACTGCTTAAACAGCGCTCAAGCGCCGTCAAAAAGAGTAGCGCTTTAGCGCTAACGACCGGCACTTTTAATGTGTAAGCAGTCTTACATACATTGTGTTTTTTTTCCTACATCAGCAAAGGGTGAGAGGTTTTGATATGCTGCATAGCTTGGTGCATATGCGTTTCATCGCATTCATTTTTTTTAAGTACCGTATATACTCGAGTATAAGCCGAGATTTTCAGCACATTTTGTTGTGCTGAAAATGCCCCCCCCCTCGACTTATACTCGAGTCTGTGTCCATCTTCAACTTTGTGCGCCTGATCCCGGCCAAACTTGGCACACATGTACCCCCACTCTTCCTCTACAATTGTGCAAAGTTTGTTGTTCAAAGCCGGGCACACCTTCCATAGACTCCAATGTTAAACGGTAATTTCTCTGGTGATTTTGGGGACCCATTACCGGCCGGCCCTAGATCCACTGGACCCCAAACTTGGCATACATGTAGCCCCACTCTTTATCTACAAGTGTGCAAAGTTTGTTGTCCAGGGGACCAAGGCCGGGGAGCTCCGATTTTTCAAAGCCGGGCACCCCTTCCATAGACTCCCATGTTAAACGTCAGTCTAGTCCAGGGGTGCCCAACCTTTTGAAGAGCGAGGGCCACTTAAGCGAATTGGCAACCAGCCGCTGGGCACAATGAGCAGAGCGAGATGATGACAGGCCCATGTCCACACTGCATATGCAGAGCAAACACAGACAGAGCCCACTCTACTCTATGGACCATCCGATCTGCGCAGACGGAAGGGGACAGATACATTTGCCGCTCCATAGAGGTGAATGGAAGGTCCAATTGAATTGGACTGATCCTGTGAAAAGGACCTAAGGCCCCTTTCACACTGATGTGCTGTGGTTTACCCACACCGTGGGTGCAGCACAGTGCACCTGTGGCTTTCCTGCAGGTTAGCTGCACTTTGCCATAGACTTCTAGTATATCCTGCAGGTGTAGTGCACTTTCTGAAAGTGCACCAAACCCGCAGCTAATAACAGAAGTCTATGGCACAGTGCAGGTAACCTGCAGATACGTCCATATATACATTGTGATTTTAGTACTATACTTGCTTTTAATAACAGGCTTCCATTCTAGTATCACCGGCTGTTGCTGTCCCTGGCAGAGTGCATTTGGTATCACTCCACCTGTGACAGGAGCCGGGGCTATACAGGAAGCAACAGCTTATGCGGCTTTGCTCCCCCCACAGCCGCTTGCTTCCACTAACGGCAGCTTCATTCACAACACTGATGCTCTGGGATAGAGGGTCGGCAACCCGCGATCTGGGCTTGCCAACCCGCTATCCCAAAACAGGAGGTCTCGGGCCACAGCAGAGGGCTGCGCCGGCCACATGTGGCCCCCGGGCCACTGGTTGGGCACCCCTGGTCTAGTCACACAGCGCCGGAGATCAGGTAGGGAGATTGGGCACAGTGAGGCATGGGCACAGTGAGGCATGGGCACAGTGAGGCATGGGCACAGTGAGGCATGCACATGGACACAGTGAGGCATGGGCACAGTGAGGCATGTGCACAGTGAGGCATGGGCACAGTGAGGCATGGACACATTAAGGCACAGTGAGGCATGGACACAGTGAGGCAAAGTGAGGCACAGTGAGGCATGCAGATGGACACCCTAGGCTTATACTCGAGTCAATACCTTTTCCCAGTTTTTTGTGGTAAAATTAGGTGCCTCGCCTTATATTCGGGTAGGCTTATACCCGAGTATATACGGTAACTTGCTGTGCATCTTAAAGGAACAAAATCATCATTATTTGGATGTTCAATGCCAACAGCAAACTAGGACCTTATGCATTGAACTTCAATTAGTTTATGATCAGCTAGGTTGGTTCAGGGATTATGATCACTATTCACATGATGTATATCCATGTGCACATGTGGGCCCTCAATGCAAGTGTATCATAACATTTATCCCTGCTTTAGCAAATCCACCTCAATTTTTATATGGGGTTGATTTATTAAATCTGGAGCAGCTCTGCATAGAAACCAATTAACTTCAATTTTTTTTTGTTTGTCAGGCCTGGTTCACACTGGTCCAACAAACGCTCCGACATTAGGAGCTCATGTCGCATGACGTGTGAAAATCAATGTTTCCCTATGAGAGCCGTCTTAACTGGTCCGACACATGTCGGTCCGACTTTGAAAATGCTCCCTGTACTACTTTGGTCCGACTTTGATCCTACTTCAGCCCATTGAATATCATTGAAGTCGGATCAAAGAAGGATCCCTGTCCTAACCATCCGACATTTGACATCCGACATGGTGATTACAGCAGCAGTAAAAGGAATTTATCTCACCCTGGGATTGTTTTGATTGGTCAAAGGACAAGTCAGACTAGCACAAAGTCGGATCAAAGTAGTATCCTGTTCATGAATGTCGGATGGATGTCGGACCAATGTAGGATCAATGTAGGACTGATGTCGCAGAGCAAAGTAGAATGAAAGTCGGATGAATGTCGTGTCGTATCAGTGTGAACCCAGCCTCAAAGCTTAAATGATTCAGGCTGGGTTCACACTAGTGCGACACGACATCTGTCCTACTTTGGATCCGACTTTGCCCTGCAACATGAAGCCGACATATGTCCGACTTTCAATGAATGGGGATCCGACTTGGATCCCCGCCAATATCAGGCACTGTGTTTGGTATGAATCTTGAGGGGGAACTCCAGGCCAAATTTTAAATAAAAAACCGGCATGGGTTCCCCCTTCAGAGGCATGCCAGGCCCTTGGGTCTGGTCTGGATTTGAAGGGGTGCCCCTACGCCGAAAAAACGGCGTGGGGGTCCCCCCCAAAATCCAAACCAGACCCTTAACCGAGCACACAACCTGGCAGGCCGCAGGGGAAGAGGGGGGACGAGAGAGCGCCCCCCCTCCCTCCTGAACCGTACCAGGCCGCATGCCCTCAACATAGGGGGGGTTTGGTGCTCTGGGGCAGGGGGGCGACCTGCGGCCCCTCCACCCCAAAGCACCCTGCCCCCATGTTGATGAGGACAGGGCCTCTTCCCGACAACTCTGGCCGTTGGTTGTCGGGGTCTGCGGGCGGGGGGCTTATCGGAATCCGGGAGCCCCCTTTAATAAAGGGCCCCCGGATCCTGGCCCCCCCACCCTATGTGAATGAGTATGGGGTACATCGTACCCCTACCCATTCACCTGGTAGAAAAAAATTGCAATAAAAAAACCACACAGCTTTTTAAAGTATTTTATTGCACCGCTCCGGGGGTCTTCTTCCGACTTCGGGGGTCTCCGGTGTCGTCGCCGCGCTCTCCGGTTCTTTCTTCTGCCAGGCCTCCGCTAACTTCTTTTTAGCTCTTTTGCTAGCGGAGGCCCGGTCTTCTCCGTCGCCTTCTTCTTCTCCCGCTCTCCGGTTCTTCTCCCGCTCTCCGGTTCTTTCTTCCGCCGGGCCTCCGCTAACTTCTTTTTAGCTCTTTTGCTAACGGAGGCCCGGTCTTCTCCGTCGTCTCGTCCGGCTCTCCGTTGTCCTTCTGCCGGCCCCTCCACTAACTTCTTGTAGCTCTTTTGCTAGTGGAGGAGCCGGTCTTCCCGTCGCCGTCACCGCCTTCTTCCCTCTTCTCCTCCTCGATGTTGACGCGTCGCTTCCTCCCGCTGTAATACTGGCTGTTCGCATTAATATAGGCTTCTCATGACGTCACAGTCACATGTTCCCATGACGTCACAGTCACATGCTCCGGGGCCATGTGCCCCGGAACATGTGACTGTGACGTCATGAGAAGCCTATATTAATGCGGAGCGGAGCGGACAGCCAGTATTACAGCGGGAGGAAGCGACGCGTCAACATCGAGGAGGAAAAGAGGGAAGAAGACGGCGACGGCGACGACGGGAAGACCGGCTCCTCCACTAGCAAAAGAGCTAAAGAAGTTAGTGGAGGGGCCGGCAGAAGGACAACGGAGAGCCGGACGAGACGACGGAGAAGACCGGGCCTCCGTTAGCAAAAGAGCTAAAAAGAAGTTAGCGGAGGCCCGGCAGAAGAAAGAACCGGAGAGCGTGGCGACGACATCGGAGACCCCCGAAGTCGGAAGAAGACCCCCGGAGCTGTGCAATAAAATACTTTAAAAAGCTGTGTGGTTTTTTTATTGCAATTTTTTTCCACCAGGTGAATGGGTAGGGGTACGATGTACCCCATACTCATTCACATAGGGTGGGTGGGCCGGGATCCGGGGGCCCCCTTATTGAAGGGGGCTGCCGGATTCCGATAAGCCCCCGCCCGCAGACCCCGACAACCAACGGCCAGGGTTGTCGGGAAGAGGCCCTGTCCTCATCAACATGGGGGCAGGGTGCTCTGGGGTGGGGGGGCCGCAGGTCGCCCCCCTGCCCCAGAGCACCAAACCCCCCCATGTTGAGGTCATGCGGCCTGGTATGGCTCAGGAGGGAGGGGGGGCCGCTCTCTCGTCCCCCCCTCTTCCCCTGCGGCCGGCCAGGTTGTTTGCTCGGATAAGGGTCTGGTTTGGATTTTGGGGGGGACCCCCACGCCGTTTTTTCGGCGTAGGGGTGCCCCTTCAAATCCAGACCAGACCTAAGGGCCTGGCATGCTCCTGGAGGGGGAACCCATGCCAGTTTTTTATTTAAAATTTGGCCTGGAGTTCCCCCTCAAGAGCAGTACAGCACAAGTCGCATGCCAAAGTCGGATCATGCAAGACTGCGGTCCGACTTTGTTCCGACTTCAATGATAGTCAATGGGCTGAAGTCGGATCAAAGTCGGACCAAAGTAGTACAGGGAGCATTCTCAAAGTCGGACCGACATGTGTCAGACCAGTTAAGACGGCTCCCATAGGGAAACATTGATTTTCACACGTCATGCGACATGAGCTCCCAATTTTCGGAGCGTTTGTCGCCCCAGTGTGAACCAGGCCTCAGCTGAAGTTAGAAGCTGATTGGCTACCATGCACAGCTGCACCAGATCTCCAGTCTGAGGCCGGGTTCACACTGGTGCGAAAAACACTCCGACATTGGGAGCTCATGTCGCATGACGTGTGAAAATCAATGTTTCCCTATGAGAGCCGTCTTAACTGGTCCGACACATGTCGGTCCGACTTTGAAAATGCTCCCTGTACTACTTTGGTCCGACTTTGATCCTACTTCAGCCCATTGAATATCATTGAAGTCGGATCAAAGTAGGATACTTGTCCTAACCATCTGACTTTTGACATCCGACATGGTGATTACAGCAGCAGTAAAAGGAATTTATCTCACACTGGGATTGTTTTGATTGGTCAAAGGACAAGTCAGACTATCACAAAGTTGGATCAAAGTAGTATCCTGTTCATTCAAGTCGGATGGATGTAGGACCAATGTAGGACCGATGTAGGACTGATATCGCAGAGCAAAGTAGGATGAAAGTCGTATGAATGTCGTGTAGTATTAGTGTGAACCCAGCCTAAAGCCACGTACACACGATCCGATTGTTGGCACGGGATTGTCTGATGACAGACTGTTGGCCTAAAATCCAACCGTTAGTACGCTCCTTCAGACAATTGTTGTCCTACTTTTAGCCAACAAATGTTGGATGGCAGGCTAGTAAATTTTCGGCGGACAACGGTCTGTTTTCAGATTTTGGTATCGTCTGTACACAAGTCCGTCACACAAAATTTGAAAGCACAAACACGCATTATCGGAATCAATGCTCACCAAACACGACATTAGCAGAAGGTGCCCAAAGGGTGGTGCTCAAGAGCTGAAATTCCACGTAGTACGTCACTACGTTCGTGTTTGTTAGTATGCAAGAAAAAATCCATGCACACGCCCTTTTGACAAAAGTCTGACGCTCGGTTGGCCAACAATCTGATCGTGTGTACGAGGCTTTAGTAAAGCAACCCCTATATTTCTAGCTGAAATTTATTTTATATTATAATCAATTTTATTGATCCTCTCAGTTTAAATTGTAATGATTTATTTTACACAAATACACTTTTTTAACATTTCCCTATTTATCTTGTTCAAGGACATGTACACGTATTTTTCCAGTACATGTACATTTGGATTTAAAGCCATGCCATCAATGGATGTGCTTTCATCATGGCTTCCCTTGTCAGCTGTCTTTTGAGTCTTTCATACCATGTAAGGCCTTCCATGTAAAGCTATCACAACCTCTACCTGGATAATACTATCCTGAAAATCCATACTGACATATTGATGTTGGAAGGGATAAGATTTGTAAAATTTGGTTTAAAAGAGTGTTTGTATGCTAAGCACAAAACTATTATTAATACAGTACAGCTGCTTATAGATTTATAGCTGAGTCAATGGAGATATTGCCAGTACCATCTGTCCCTATCCTTCCAAAGGCACTGCTCTGCCCTATATTAAGTCGCCTGTGTGCCCTGTAAAAAGTGAGAAGTAATTGAATTGAAGTGCTCCAGGATGCTTAATATTCCGGACACTGCCCCCTGCTAGTCATGAATCTTGGCAAAGGGAACAATTGTGTCTGTCTCAGGCAACAACCAAGTGTCACTATGTAACCATATGTGGAATGCAGCTCTGCATAGACAATTCATTTAAAACAAATCTGTACTTTCCCTCGACTTGGCAAAGCAACCAAACTGATTGTTTTCAGGCTCCATAAGGAGTTGACACTGTATATACCTTTACAACATTCCCTTGCACTTACATGTACCACAATCCTTTGCTTCTCCAGCCGCTGCGGCATTACCCGTGCAAGTTTTCTCTTTCAAGAAGTCTCATTTCGTTTAAATATAATACAGTGTTCTGTCTCCCAGAGGACAAAGTACATGTAATACTTTGTCACATTATTCTAGGTGCTGTAAAAGGCTGACTATGTGATTGGACAGGACGTTTCTCCCCCAACCCCTTCCCATGGCTGCCTCACAACGTAGCTAGCAAGAAAATGGCTGCATTGATAGGTGGTGCTTACCTCCGATTCCAAACACTTTCCTGGGATAAGTGCCATTATGAGAAATGCGGAGGGGTGGGAGGCTGATAGGCTTATTTTTTCAAATGATGAGCAGGATGTACAGCTCATGAGCAAGATAAGATGCATGATATCATGCGCCTCATCTCATGCATGCGCTTTACTACATTACACTTGAGTTGAGGTACAAACATTATCGGTAGGCTGGCAGAGGAGAAGAAGAAGACGTAGCTTTGGGCTCAATTGATTCTGGGTTGTTAACGACTTCAAAATGACCCCTTCGGTTGGGGGAAAATACAACCTGTGATGCACACCATTGTTATAAATATGTGTAGCGGGGTCTCTAAATTTAGGTGGGGTACACCTGGGTGGTAGTGAGGTTCAGGTGTGTAAAGTTTGGGAGTAATTGGACCATTTGTATTCGTGGAGGATTGGGTGGTGTAATAATCTCCTTGGCCTGTGGGTGGCAGGTGCCCGCAGGCTCGAGGTAGATTTGCCACCACAGTGCTGTCCTTTTTGTCCCTTCTCGGAGATGGTACGGCGAGGGCGGGGAACCTGCCGTGCCGTCGTTGGAGGGGATAAAAGAAGGAGACGCCCTGGTCACGGGGTCTTGCTCTTCTGGAGGTCTTTCCTCACACACCCAGGCACCTTAGGCCTGGGTGTGGGCAGTTCTGGATTCCGGTTCAGGCGCCCTAGGCCTGATCGGAATGGAGTTGGAGTCCATCCCAGGCACCTTCAGCCTGGGGTGAGGTGCTAAACCAGGAGGCCTGGGGCCCAGTGACTTTGACTGGGTCCCACGAGGGTGAAGAAGTCTGAGGGTCCCTGAAGTGGATGGGGCCCATGTCTGAGGTGAGGAGGCCGGGGAGGTTACCCATTCAGAGAGTCTGGAGTAGCATCAACCCAGTGACGGATGGGCCTTTGGTAACTCTCTTGGAGGGACATCTTCCCCTGATAGGGGCCACAACGCAGCAAAGGTACTCCTATCTATGTTCTCTTGAGTCGCTGGTAGAGACTCTCACGTTCTAAGTCCTTTCTAGCCAAGGCTATAGTAACCGCTGGTGAGATCACAGTGGTTTAGCTTGACAATCAGGATAGTGCCTCGACCTGCTCATTCCCCTGTATCAAACTGTTATCAAGTCTCAACCAGTTGGCTACTGAAGCACTGTTTATTGTGAGATATGCAATAAAACAAGAGTTGGACTGTGATCGGTGTGTGGAACTCTGGTTAATGGGAGCAAAGGGAAGTGTTGGCGCAGCAGGACTTAATCCTTTACAGAAACACACAGGCCCAAGGAAATATCTGGTACTGGCCTTCACCTCACCCACAGCTATGGGGAGGACATGGGCCGTGGCACATCTCACCCTGTCGTGTGTGATACCCCTAGACAAAAGAGATGGGGTGAGGTCGCTACTACATATGTTTTTACAGATGCAATATGGATCATATCAGATGGCCTGATGGACACGTGTTTAGCACTTTATGAATAAAGAACATATATTTTATGTATATCTGTGTGGTTCATTTGGTACTCATGTTACTAAACCCAGGACCCTGAATTCACTATATATGGTCTGCCACAGTACACAGAACATGGGAATGCAATTGTTTTAGTAAATATAAACTGCTAAATACATTTTCTTATCAGCAGTATATAGCAGTCTTGTGAATTCTATCAGTTCCGGTTTAAAGCTTGTAGGAGGAGTTTTCATACTGCACTGAGCTGCCCTATTAGGATGCAGGACCCCTGACCCTCTGTCTGGACAGTGCTGATTGGCCTTGTGCTGATCACATGCACTCTCCCAAGAAAAAATAAAACTCTAGCGATACACACCAAACTGGGCAAGTGCAGCCTGACTCCAGTAACTCTGTCTTATCAGGACCTGTTCTGGAGTCAGTGGAAGAAGGGGAGGATGAGAGAAGACAGGATCAAACAGCCTTTTTACACAATGCAGAGGATTACCCCTTAGGTTCCACAGTGAGTATAACAAGCATGCTTTACTGCTTATACAGACTGATTTTACTGTTGTGGGTTCAGTACCACTTTAAGCCCCTGTGACCTGAGCAACCAATTGATAGTTCCCTTTTTGTTTGCAAGTAGCTGACCACAGATGATGTTATTTCTAAAAATGGTGGAGCAGATATGGGGGCACAGATAGAACAGATGCAGTATGAATTTATTCAAGTATCTCAACTTTCTGAAATGATAGAGGGACACCTTTTAGCACACAGTATGCAGACAAGGGACTCGTCCCTGCCACAGTACAGCCCCAGTTGCACGGACCACAACGATCCAATATGCAAAATATGATTGACTAAACCACACATCTATAGCGCAAAAAAATTAAAACCACAGAGGTAATCAAATACCACCAAAAGAAAGCTCTATTTGTGGGAACATTTTTATTTGGCTACAGCGTCACACGACCAGGCAATTGTCAGTTAAAGCAACACAGTGCCGTGTCGCAAAAAATGGCCTGGTCAGGTAGGGGTAAAACCTTCCGGAGCTGAAGTGGTTAAACAGTAGTCCAATGCACCTACATGGCAGCATGTCCCAATGTATGGCAATGCATGGTAGTATGTTGCATTACAAAAGAAGGATCATGTACAATATTTAGCAAGTTAGGATATGTTAGCAGAACAGTATTTTCATTTGGTTACCCTAACACAATTCACGTTAACACACATCACAACACACACATCAATGCAAAGTGTTAATGCACATCCCAGAACAAATGAGCCCTTAAAGTAGGGTGACCAGACATCCCCGGTTTCCGGGGACAGTCCCCGGATTAAGTACACTGTCCCCGGGCCAAGTCTGTCCCCGGTTTTGTCCCCGGATTGGATTTGAACAGGGGCTGGGGCAATTTCAAAGACAGTCAGTGCAGAAAAAAAAAAATCTGAATTAAACACCTCCACTTTGCCGCTCCTACTAGCTTAGGGGGTATATTTTTTTCCATTATCTGTGGCCCTTTCTGATGATCATGTGCTGGTCAGAGCGGATTGAATATTTCTTCAGTTTTGGGTGCATGCCCATTCAGATCCGCTCGCATGTTACCTCAAGTCCCGGCCAGCCGCCTGCCTACTTATCTCCTTGCCTTCCCCGGGAAAGAGTGATCTTCCTCCGATCCCCACCCGGTAGTAGCCGGGGCCCAGAGAGTAAGACTTGACAGGCTGTGAGGCGGGCGTCGACGGGCAGAGAGTCGATGATTGCCGCCATTACTAATAAAAAGAAAAATATGTCCCAGGATTTCATTTAAAAAATCTGGTCACCTTACCTTAAAGTGGATGTAAACCCCCACCTTGCACCTTGTACAGTATAAGATTTCATGTCATCGGTGCCGAGCCTTGCCACAAAGAGTTAATCCAGCTCTGAGCAGTCCTCTTATCTTTTTTCAGCGAGATAAAAATGGACAGAGAAATAGGAGTTGGTTCTTCCCCCTTGCTGTGAGTGACAGGTGATTGTCTCTCTTAGGCTTGTGAATGAGATATTCAATTCTGTGTACTTCAGATCCCTTCCTCCTTTCTTCTCCAGCTCTCCCAGGATTGGCTGCTCCACACCTCAGCATGATTGGGCATGCTGAAGTCATGTGGTGACCTTTCTGGGTTTTGACTGGATGCTAGTGATCATAGCAGAGGTTCAGTGTAAGAAGTACATATGAGAAAATGCATATTGACAAGGGGGATTGTAGAGGTGGGCAGGGAGTCTACTGACATCATGACTCCACCCACCGAGCTCCAGGCAACAGACCCGCCCAGGCGCCCACAGAATCTGCATTTTTTTGGGTCTCATAACAGAAAGAGGGGAGACATTTGACATTTAAGGATACATGCAGGAGACATGTATATCCTTATAGATAACCACTATGGAAGTAGTTTAGAAAGGATTAGAGTGGGTTTACATCCACTTTAATGTCCATAGTTTGGGCAAAAGTTCACATTAAAAAAGAAAAATTATGAGCCCAGCAAGAAGTGCACACTTCAGGATATCTCCTAGAAAACAGAAACTAACCTTAATCGCTTCCTGACCGCCCTATAGCAGCTTTACTGCTACAGGGCAGCAGCTCTGCGCAGGATCACATATATATATATATATATATATATATATATATATACGTGATACTGCAAATCTGCCTGCAGGGGGTGCATGCGCCGCCGTCGGGCCATTTCTGCAGTGATAGTTCACCGCAGAAACTGATCTGTGGGGTGCCGGGCACTCAATGTCCTCTGGCACCCATTGGTCATTGTAAACTACACAGAATATCAGGGATCTGCGTATGTAAACAAGGAAAGGGGAAGGGATGGATTCTGTTTTCCTGCAAAGCAGGGACTAGAATCTATCTCTTTCCCTAGTAAAAGCAGCACACATAGTAAGCACAAACACTGGCTAGGCACACAGTTAACCCTTTGATCGCCCTAGATGTTTTGGCCCTTACCAGTCAGTGTCATTAGTACAGTGACAGTGCATATTTTTAACACTGATCACTGTATTAGTGTTACTGGTTCCCACAAAGTGGCAAAAGTGGCAGTTTAATGTCCGATATCGCAGTCCCACTATAAGTTGCTGATTGCCGCCATTACTGGTATAAAAAAACAAAAATCCATAATTATATCCGATAGTTTGTAGATGCTATAAAGTTTGCATAAACCAATCAATATACACATATTTAAAAAAATTTTTACAAAAATCATGTAGCAGAATACATATTGGCCTAAATTTATGAAGACATTTTATTTTTATTTTTTTATTAGATATGTTTTATAGCAGAAAGTAAAAAATGTTTGTTTGTTTTTTCAAAATTGTCTGTCTTTTTTTTTTTTTTTTATAAAAAACAAATTGGTGATCAAATACCACTAAAAGAAAGCTCTATTTGTGAGGAAAAAAAGGACATACATTTTGATTGGGCACAGTATCCGCAATCATCAATAACGTAGTGCCGTATCGCGAAAAAATGGCCTGGTCACAACGGGGGGTAAATCTTCTGGATGTCAAGTGGTTAAAACTTTAGGGAACAAAAGCACAGACTAAGGGGAATATTTTAAAGAAGGAATTAACACATGGCTTTGCACTATACTATAGCTATATCTCCCAGGCTATTTCAATGTGCTAATTAGAAAAACGTGATAGCATAACTGAGAAATGCTGCTGAGAATTTAAATGCCAAGTTTACCTTCTCCAGGAAATCACCTATGCAGTCAATTGGCCCCAGTAAATATTAAAAAACAGCACAGCTTGTAAAATAATAATTTTATTATCATACCTGTAAGGCCATTTTCCCCCCAAAAGCATGTCTGAAAACTTCTCAGTTCGCAATCGCCAAGTCCTGCTTTGTTGCTAGAACTTAAAAACTGTTGGATGCTCACTTATAGGAGTCCTATCAACAAGGCCGGACATGGGGATTGCTCAATGGGAGTTTTTCAGCTTTTCAGCCAGGCTTTCAGGGGGGCCCAAATGGCCTACAGGCATGACAAGAAAATCAATGAACAGTTTACAAAGCTTCCTTTATTGTACATTACGGGACACAGAGCAGCAATAGTAAGTACTATGTGGGTTATACGCCACCTATAGGTGAATGGACACTGGTACACTCAAAAGACAGGAAGTCCTCCCTCTATATAACCTCATGTTTTTCACCAGTGTCTAAGGTGTTGGTCACGGTTAATGATGTGCTAAGAGAGCTCCATTAAAGGGGTTTTAAAGGTACATGTTTTTTCACCTTAATGCATCCTATGCATTAAGGTGAAAAAACATTTGACAATGCCGCCCCCCCCGAGCCCCCGTTTTACTTACCTGGCCCCTCGAAAGTCCGCGCTCGCTCCCATCATCCTCCGAGTTCCTGAGCCCGGCCGTTGATTGGCTACACTGGATGGACTGAAAGCAGCACAGCCATTGGCTGGCGCTGCTGTCAATCACATCCAATGACGCGGCACTCCGGGGGGCAGGGCCGAGGGATATCACGGGAGCGTGCCCGCAGTAACTCCACACCATGTGAGCTCGCTCGCATTATGGTGTGGAGTCCTTGCGGGGAGGAGCTGAAACAGGCGCAGAGGGACCCCAGAAGACCAGGATCGGGGCCACTGTGTGCAAAACGAGCTGCACAGTGGAGGTAAGTATAACATGTTTGTTGTTTTAAAAAAAAAAAACAGGAACCTTTAGTGTTCCTTTAACCACTTAACGACCGCTCACTGTATATATACGTCGGTAGAATGGCACCGACAGGCACAATCACGTACAGTGTACTTGATCGCCTTTGTACAGTTGGGGGGTCCGATCGGTACAGTGAGCGGCCGTTTATCGTTGGGGAGCGTTCCGAGATGAGGGGGCGGCCATTCGATTCCGGCCACCCCCCCGCGATCGCTCCCGGCGAATGAAAATGCTCCCTCTGCCTGTGTAATGTAAACACAGGCAGAGGAAGTGATGTCATCTCTCCTCGTGTTGGTCTTTTCGTTCCCGGCGCCGAGGAGAGAAGAAGCAGGTTAGTGCACCAACAGTCCACTGACACATAGGTACACATAGGCACACATTTCACCCCCCAGTCACCCCCAGATCACCCCCCAGGTCACCCCCCAGCCCCCAATCACAGTGTCACTGATTGCAGTGATCATTTATTTTACTGATCACTGCATTTAGTGTCATCTGTGACAGTAAAAAGTTGCAGGGCAGTTAGGTTTAGGCCCCTTTAGGTCCAGGGTAGCCCCCCAACCCCCCTAATAAAGGTTTAACCCCTTGATCGCCCCCCAGGTAACCCTTTCACCCCCTAACGCCAGCGTCACTAAGCGATCGTATTTTCGATCGCTGTATTTAGTGCCGGTGGTGCCCTAGATAGCCAGTTATTTATTTTTAGATTCGCCGCAGGTTTTTATAGCGCCAGGTACCCCCATATATTATTTTAACCCCCTGATTGCCCCTAGAGTTAACCCTTTCACCAGTGATCACCGTACAAGTGTCAGCGGTTTAGGGTTCCCAAAAACACAGTGTTAGCGGGATCAGCCCAGATACCTGCTAGCACCTGCGTTTAGCCCCTCCGCCCAGCCCAGCCCACCCAAGTGCAGTATCGATCGATCACTGTCACTTACCAAACACAACACACATAACTGCAGCGTTCGTAGAGACAGGCCTGATCCCTGCGATCGCTAACAGTTTTTTTTGTAGCGTTTGATATATTTGCTGACGACAGTCAGGTGCTTTTTTTCCTGTGAATCTTACTAGTGTACCCCTAAATTTAGAGCCCAAAATGGCAAGTCGAAGGTACACTAGTAAAGAGGCCTACGAGATTCTGAGCATGACAGATAGTGAAGAGGAGGTCACGTATCTGTCAGATTCAGGCTCAGAATATCTTCCCGTAGAAGACAGTGACGTCAGCGGCCCCACGTCAGATAGCTCTGACGACGAAGTTGAGGTCCCTGCTAAGGTCAGGCGTACCCGATCCCGATCTTCTGAGGTTGTTGAGGAGCAAGAACCGCAGGGCTCTCGTATCATGGAGCAAGGGGTACTAGCGCCGCTATTCCTTCTGGTGAATTGGCAAGCACCAGCGGCCTAGTACAGCCTGGGCGTACATCCAGCACTGCAGTATCACGTGGTGACGTGGCGAGTCCCATAAGTGCAGTTCAAGCTGGCGAGGTGGCAAGCACAAGTAGTGTCCCGCTGCCACCAATAAGAAGACAAAGGCAGGCCCGTCGTACCCATAGTGCTCTTCCTGCAGAATTTGCCTATCCTGATTGGGTCCCCACCACTTCTGCAGAACCCGTACTTCCCCCATTCACTGCCCAACCCGGTATTCAGGTGGAAACAGCTGATTTTATGCCAATTGATTATTATTCACTGTTTTTCACGGAAGATCTCTATAGATCTATTGTGGACCAGAGTAATTTATATGCTGGTCAATTCATCGCCGCTAATCCCCAGTTGCCTTCCATTGCCAAAGATTGGAAACCAATTACGGTTTCCGAATTTAAGACCTTTCTGGGCCTTTCCCTCAACATGGGCACACATAAATTCCCGTCATTGCGTGCTTATTGGTCTACGCACCCAATTGACCACATGCCTGTGTTCTCTGCCTCCATGCCCAGGAAACGATACGAGCAGATCTTGCGGTTCATGCACTTCAATGACAATGAACTTTGTCGTCCACGTGGGGACCCTGAATACGACCGGCTCTATAAAATTCGGCCCCTCATAAACCACTTCAACGAACGTTTTGCAGCCTTGTTTATTCCCGATCAAGTTGTCTGCGTTGATGAGTCCCTGATTAAATTTTCTGGCCGCTTGGCTTTCAAGCAGTACCTTCCCAGCAAGCGTGCCAGATACGGGGTCAAGCTCTATAAGTTCTGTGACAGGGCAACAGGCTATGTATGGAGCTTTATGGTTTATGAGGGAAAAGATAGTCAGGTTGAGCTGGTAAACTGCCCAGGTTACATAGGGAGCGCTGGCAAGATAGTGTGGAAATTGGTGTCACCCTTATTCGGAAAGGGGTACCACTTGTATGTGGACAATTATTACACGAGCGTGCCACTGTGTAGTCACTTGTTTGATCATCAGATTGGAGCATGTGGCACCGTGCGACCTAATCGCCGGGGCTTTCCCCAGCGGCTTGTAGATGCCCGTCTTAGGCTGGGGGAGAGAGCCTGCGTAAAGTGTAATAACTTGCTCGCTATGAAGTGGAGGGACAATAAGAATGTTTTCCTTCTTACCTCCCTTCATGCAGAGACGACAGTCCAAATTCCTACGGCGACTGGTGTTGTGGAGAAACCCCTCTGTGTCCACGAATATAACAAAAATATGGGAGGGGTGGACCTCAACGACCAGTTGTTGGCGCCGTATCTAATTGACCGTAAGGCGAGACGCTGGTACAAAAAAGTGTCTCTATCCTTATTTCAATTGGCTTTGCTGAACGCTCATGTGCTATACAGAGCTTCAGGCGGGACTTTATCTCTTCTAAAATTCCAGAATGAGATTGTCACAGAACTCCTGTATCCAGGCGGTTCTGCACCTCACCATCCCCAACCAAATGCAGTAAGCCGGCTGCATGAGAGGCATTATCCGTATGCCCTCCCGAGTACCCCTACCCAAAGAGCCCCCCAAAAAAGATGTCGTGTCTGTAGCAAGCGCGGATTTAGGCGTGACACCCGTCATTATTGTCCACTCTGTCCTGACAAGCCTGGTCTTTGCCTTGGTGAATGTTTTGAACGCTACCACTCAAAAGTGAAGTTTTAGCGTAGGGTACAGCATTTCACAGACTAGGACACACTTACACAGGGTCTCCCAAGATGCCATTACATTTTGAGAGACCCGAACCATTACAGTTGTTAACGTTACAAAAAAAAAGTGTAAAAAAGAAAAAAAAAAAACGTAAAAAACAAAACACAAAAAAAATATAAAATAAAAAAAACCAAAAATAGTTGTAGTTTTATTGTTCTCTCTCTCTCTATCTATTTTCTCTTTATTGTTCTGCTCTTTTTTACTGTATTCCATTCTGCAATGTTTTATCATGCTTGCTTTTCAGGTATGTAATTTTTTGTTTCTTGTTCATACATCACGGGACACAGAGCAGCATAGTCATTACTATGTGGGTTATATAGAATTACCTTCAGGTACTGGCACTGGCAACTTCCAAACAGGAAGTACCCTCCCCTATATAAGCCCCTCCCATCCGGGAGTACCTCAGTTTTTTTGCCAGTGTCTAAGGTGTTGGCCAAGGTTAACATGTATTCATCTGGGCTTGTGTACAGGTTCTCTGGGCCTTAGCAAGCTATTCCGGATCCGACCAAAAAAGCTTCATAGCTAAACGGTCGGTACCCGGGCCTTGCAGAGAAGAGCAGGGTTTTGCCTGTAATGCCTCTCTTAGGAGGGCTGGACCCTGGGATCCAGAGCTCTGGTCATACCCAAAACCAAGAGGCTATCTGTGCAGGGTGCTATACAGGTCCAGGGGAGTGGAATCCTTGGGAACCCGGTCCCTGAAGGTCTAGTACAATGCCTGCCGTGAGAGGTGAAGTTTGGGCTTCTGTGGACCAAACAAAGTCCTGCGGCGGGGAAAAGGTAAGTGGGGGCCCCTCAGGAACTTGGTTCTATTGAGGGGACCCCCAAGCCTAATATGTCTTTCTGCCTGTTACCTAAAGGGTATTCCCGCTAATAGCTGTATATGCCTAAGAAATCCTAGAAATGTTTTTTCATAAGGGAAGTTTTAAAAAAACTGTAAACCTGGAAATGTTTTTCATAAAGGTGGTTTTAAAAAAAAAAAAAAAAGACAAAAGTGCGGTACCTGTGTTTGTCCACTAGAGGCCGATGTGGAACGTCTTTTTTCTTGGGACTATTCCTTCCATGGTGAAAGTCCAGGCAGATGAGTGAGCTCTCTATCAGGGAAGCTGCATTCCTCTGTCATGCTGCCAAGTAGTTTCCTTCCATCCCCGAGTCCTGGTGAAACAGGGACCCTGGCTCCTCTCCCTACATGGCGCCAAGAGCGCACACGTGCACGCGCGCGCGCACACATGCTTTCTTTTTATAAGGTTTAGCTTCAAAAAAGGGGGCGGAGCCTGGCGGATGACGCGCTCTGTGCGCCCAGCGCTTCTGCGCATGTGCGGGCGTCCCAGCAAGATAAAAGGACTCAGTCCACGCTGCTTGCTATGGACACAGAGCATGAAAAGGAGCTGGTAGCATGGTATAGGGGCTTACAGCGGGCGGTTGATACAGGCATCCCCAGAAAGACGCATTAGTAGACACCCACTGATGTACATAGCAGCAAATTGCATTAGACTATTTCAGTAAGGGGTGTATTGCGGCTGGAATACCTCAGCTTTGAACTAAGGAATATGCCGCCTAAAAAACTCTGAGATATACCTCTCAGGAAGTGTAGGGGGTCTCCATCGGGCTCTGAGGATCTGGAGCAGTCATCTGCACCCTCCTCCCCTGAGAAATCAGAGGTTAATACCCATAAGGAACCCCGGGAGTGCCAGGTACTGCGGCTGTCCTCAGTCCACCTGCTCCTGCATATATAACAGAGGAGGTTTTTTCCTCAACTCTGGAGGGATTGGAGCAGAGATTGGCTGCATTGATCGCTTCTTCTCTACAGGAAAGAAAGCGTGCCAGATCTCCATCAACTCCATTAGAGTGCCTGTTGGCAGAGCAACAGTCCCAGGAAGGGACCGACCTACCTGAAGGGGATCAGGAGGAGGTTAGCTCTGTTTTTGAGGAATCGACAGTAGATGAACCATTTTCAGCATCACAGACTGAAAGATTGTGGGTCCAGACCCTAACTGACATGGTTCGATCTGCATTTAAAATGCCTCTTGTTGAACCATCAACTACTGCTGTCTCCTCATTGGGGTCGCTAAAAGCTCCCCAGGTTAATTGCTCCTTTCCAATACATCCATTATTGGAAGGACTTATATACCAGGACTGGGAACATCCTGATAAACTATTTGTTCCGCCTAAAAGGTTTCCGGTGATCTATCCCATGGAGGAAAAGTTCACCCAGAGATGGAATGTTCCTACGGTGGATGCAGCCATCTCTTCTGTGAACAAATCACTGACATGTCCAGTAGATAATGTTCAAATGTTCAAAGATCCAGTGGATAAAAAATTGGAATCTTTATTAAAATCTGCTTTTTCCACAGCAGGGGCTGTTACACAGCCAGCAGTGGCAGCTATTGGAGTCTGCCAAGCTTTAAAGGATCAAATGAAAATGGTCCTGAGGGATTTGCCAGACCAACAGGCCCAGGCTCTGGCTGATCTGCCTAGAGCATTATGCTTTGCGGTTGACGCCATCAAGGATTCTATCCATCAGGCCTCCCGCCTCACGCTGTCTTTGGTACATATGCGTAGGCTTCTGTGGCTCAAAAACTGGTCTGCTGAAGCTCCCTGTAAGAAGCTCTTAGTTAGCTTCCCATTTCATGGGGAACGCCTTTTTGGCGAAGACCTGGATAAGTATATCCAGAAGATTTCCAGTGGTAAAAGTACTCTCTTACCGAGTAAGAAGAGGTCTAGGGATCCATCTTTTAAGAGGACTACCTCTCCTATCCCTGCGACGTCTGCTACTAAGCAGTTCCGACGGCCTCCTCGGTCAAACTCAGGAGGTAAAAATCAGGGACAGCCACAGGGTAATAAAAAGCCCTGGATCCGAAGAGGTACTAAACCAGCCTCCAAGTCAAGCCTATGAAGGGCTGCCCCCACTCAAACGGGTGGGGGGAAGACTTCAGTTGTTCGCAGAGACCTGGCGGGAGACGATCAAAGACAGATGGGTGCTCTCCGCAGTAACTCTGGGATACAAGTTGGAGTTAAAAGAGTCTCCTCCGTCCCATTTTATGTGGTCAGGCATGCCAAGAGACCCTCTGAAAAGACGGTCTCTCCTATTGGCGTTAGAACAACTATTGCTCCAAGGAGTAATTATGGAGGTTCCTATGGAAGAGTGGGGGTTGGGTTTCTACTCAAACCTTTTCACAGTCCCGAAGCCAAACGGGGACATAAGACCCATATTGGACCTAAAGAGTCTAAACAAATTTCTAAACGTCCGGTCTTTCCGGATGGAGTCGATCCGATCGGTCACCGCTGCCCTACAAGGGGAGGAATGGTTAGCCTCGATCGACATCAAAGATGCTTACTTGCATGTTCCCATCTTTGCAGGTCATCAAAAATTCCTACGCTTTGCAGTAGAAGGGCGCCATTTTCAGTTCAGAGCCTTACCATTCGGTCTGGCCACAGCACCACGAGTGTTCACAAAAATTCTGGCCCCACTGTTGGCCGATCTAAGAACACGGGGTGTAACGATAATGGCATACCTAGACGACCTGTTGTTGATGGACCACTCAGTTGCCAAGCTAGAAGTGGTAATTGTCGATACAATCAAGTATCTAGAATCTCACGGTTGGGTCATCAACCTGGACAAGTCAGCCCTACAGCCAGTGAAAAACCTGGTATATCTAGGGCTACGGCTGGATTCAGACCAGAGGAAGATTTTCTTACCTCTAGACAAGGTATCCTCTTTGAGGGGCTTGGTCCGTCTGCTTTGTGCAAAAAGACAGCCGTCCATACGCCTGTGCATGAGGCTGCTAGGAAAGATGGTAGCATCATTCGAAGCTGTGCCATACGCCCAATTACACTCAAGGAATTTACAAAGGGCCATATTGTCAGCCTGGAACGGAAAAGTTCAGGCTCTAGACTTCCCGATGGCTTTGTCCCCTTCCGTTCGGAAGAGTCTCTGCTGGTGGTTGATCCCCCAGAATCTCCAGAAGGGAAAACCCTTCAGCCCGATATCTTGGAAGGTGGTCACTACAGATGCCAGCCTTACAGGCTGGGGGGCAGTACTGGAGCAATGGTCTCTCCAGGGCAGACGGTCAAATGTAGTAAAAACCCTGCCCATCAATCTCTTAGAGATACGAGCAGCCCGGTACGCCCTAGTAGCCTGGACATCCAGACTCCAAGGGTCCCCTGTCAGAATTCAATCAGACAATGCCACAGCAGTGGCATATATCAATCATCAGGGAGGCACCAGGAGTCGTGCAGCCCAGAGGGAAGTAAGTCACATCCTGGAATGGGCAGAAAAGCATGTCCCATGTATATCAGCTGTCTTCATTCCAGGGGTGGAGAATTGGAAGGCGGACTTTCTGAGTCGCCAACAGTTATGCCCAGGGGAATGGTCCCTTCATCCCGAGGTCTTCCGAGCAATATGTCAGCGGTGGGGAACACCGGATGTAGATCTGCTAGCATCCAGATTCAACGCAAAGGTGGACAGATTTGTCTCCCGGACAAGGGATCCCCTCGCTTGCGGCTCGGATGCTCTGGTGTTCCCTTGGGATCAGTTCAGACTGATATATGCATTCCCTCCGCTACAATTGTTGCCTCGACTCCTTCGCAGAGTCAGGTTGGAGAAGAAGCCGGTGATCCTGGTGGCTCCAGCGTGGCCCCGAAGGGCCTGGTACGCGGAGATCATCAAAATGTCTGTGGGGAGTCCTTGGAACCTTCCACGTCGTCCGGACCTGCTTTCGCAAGGACCGATATACCACCCTTCCTTACTAACTCTAAGTTTAACGGCCTGGCTATTGAGTCCCACATCCTAAAGAAGAGAGGTCTCTCTAACTCTGTGGTATCAACTATAATCAATGCCAGGAAGCCTGTATCCAGGCAGATCTACTATAGAGTTTGGAAGGCGTACATCACTTGGTGCGAGGCCAGAAAATGGCATCCACGTAAGTACGTTATAGGCAGAATTCTGGACTTCCTGCAGTGGGCTGTAGACAGGAAGTTTGCCTTAAGTACTATCAAGGGCCAGGTTTCGGTCTTGTCAATACTATTTCAAAGGCCCCTGGCTATGCATTCACTTGTCAAATCCTTTATGCAAGGTGTGACTCGTATTATTCCACCGATTAAGGCTCCCATGTGCCCATGGGATCTAAATTTGGTTCTGTCGGTTCTGCAGAAGCAGCCATTTGAACCTTTGCGGCACATTTCCTTGGTACTACTCACCAGGAAATTGATAATTCTAGTAGCCATATGCTCGGCTAGAAGAGTATCGGAATTAGCCGCCATGTCCTGTAAAGAGCCATATCTGGTTATCCATAAGGACAGAGTAGTATTACGTCCTCACCCAGCCTTTCTTCCTAAGGTGGTATCAAGGTTTCACTTGAACCAGGATGTGGTTCTTCCTTCTTTTTTCCCCAAACCAAGCTCGGTAGAGGAAAAGTTATTGCATTCTTTGGATGTAGTAAGAGCAGTTAAAGCTTATCTAAAAGCCACTGCTCAGATTCGTAGAACGGATTCTCTGTTTGTTCTGCCGGAAGGCCCCAGAAAGGGTCAGGCAGCATCAAAATCTACTTTAGCCAAGTGGATTTGACAGGTCATAATACAAGCCTATGGCTTGAAAAGTAGACCGCCTCCGTTCAAAGTTAGGGCGCACTCCACGAGAGCAGTTGGAACTTCATGGGCAGTGCATCACCAGGCCTCCCTGGCGCAAATTTGTAAGGCCGCAACATGGTCTTCAGTACACACGTTTACTAGGTTCTACCAGGTGGACGTGAGAAGTCAGGAGGATGTCGCCTTTGGGCGCAGTGTGTTGCAGGCCGCAAAAGATCCTCATGCCTGATGGCGCCCAGCTTATGTATGGTGTATCCCCCCCCTCATGTGGCATTGCTTTGGGACGTCCCACATAGTAATGACTATGCTGCTCTGTGTCCCGTGATGTATGAACAAGAAAGTAGGATTTTTAAAACAGCTTACCTGTAAAATCCTTTTCTTGGAGTACATCACGGGACACAGAGCTCCCACCCCTCTTTTGGGGACACGTATTGCTTTGCTACAAAACTGAGGTACTCCCGGATGGGAGGGGCTTATATAGGGGAGGGTACTTCCTGTTTGGAAGTTGCCAGTGCCAGCACCTGAAGGTAATTCTATATAACCCACATAGTAATGACTATGCTGCTCTGTGTCCCGTGATGTACTCCAAGAAAAGGATTTTACAGGTAAGCTGTTTTAAAAATCCTACTTTTCAGGTGCGCCATTCAACTGCAGCGCGGAATTATTTATCTTGACAGCAACAGTGTTTGCTCCCACGATACATAAAGCCGTGACTCCAGTGCTGTAGGAGGTGATTTCACCACCACAGTTAAAAAAAAAGAGCATATATGCCGAAGCATGGGGGCAGCAGGGGCGGAGGAGCGATTTTGCTCCTAATGCCGCGTACATACGGTAGAAATTCCGACGGAGGCTTGCCCATGGAAAAGTCCGACCGTGTGTACGCGGCATAACCTTTTATGCCGCGTACATACGGTCAAAATTCCGACGAAGGCTTGCCTGTGGAAAAGTCCGACCGTGTGTACGCGGCATAACTTTTTTGCGGGAGGATGCCCCCATGCTTCGGCATATATATATTTTAGGCACAGGGTGCGTTAAAAAAATGTTTTCTTTTTTACTAGGTTTTGTTTTGGTATTTGCTTTGCAGGTATGGTATGGTAAGGTCTTACTGTTGTACTGTAATGTTACTTTGTTTTAATGTTAACTATCATTTGCTTAGCAGGTACACCATTCAGTTGCAGAGCGGATCTATTTATCTTGACAGCAACAGCGTTTGCTCCCACGATACATAAAGCTGTGACTCCAACGCTGTAGGAGGTGATTTCACCACCACAGTTAAAAAAAAGAGCATATATGCCGAAGCATGGGGGCAGCAGGGGCGGAGGAGCGATTTTGCTCCTAATGCTGCGTATATACGGTCAAAATTCTGACGGAGGCTTGCCCGTGGAAAAGTCCGACTGTGTGTACGTGGCATAACCTTTTATGCCGCGTACATACGGTCGAAATTCCGACGAAGGCTTGCCCGTGGAAAAGTCAGACCGTGTGTACGCGGCATAACTTTTTTGCGGGAGGATGCCCCCATGCTTCGGCATATATGCCCATCATTAGAAGTGGGTGGATGGAGGGAGGTATTCTAATGGTGGGCATACCCACCGATCAATCTCTTTTTTTCGTTCAGCCAACAGGCTGCATGAAAAAAAAGATTACAATACATGTCCAACAAGGACCAGCAACGTACTGGTATGTTGCTGGACTTTGAATGTTTATACCAGAATGATGCCTGCGGGTTTAGGTATCATCTTGGTATCATTCTTTTCAGCCAGTAGCCGGCTTTCATGTAAAAGCAATTCTAGCAGATAATTAGCCTCTAGACTGCTTTTACAAGCAGTGGGAGGGAATGCCCCCCGGATATAAACAGCGCCATTGGGAAATTGGGAAAGCATTTTATCACACCGATCTTGGTGTGGTCAGATGCTTTGAGGGCAGAGGAAAGATCTAGGGTCTAACCCCCCAATTTTTTTCAAAAAAAGAGTACCTGTCACTACTTATTGCTATCATAGGGGATATTTACATTCCCTGAGATAACAATAAAAATGGTAAAAAAAAAAAAAATATGGAAGGAACAGTTTCAAAATCAAATAAAAAAGCAAAATAAATAAAAAAAAAATAAAAAAAAAAAACACCGCTGTCCCCCCCTGTTTTTGCGCAAGGGCGAACGCAAGCGTCGGTCTAGCGTCATATGTAAACAGCAATTGCATCATGCATGTGAGGTATCACCGCGAAGGTCAGATCGAGGGCAGTAATTTTAGCAGTAGACCTCCTCTGTAAATCTAACGTGGTAACCTGTAAAGGCTTTTAAATGCTTTTAAAAAGGAATGTAGTTTGTCGCCGCTGCGCGTTTGTACGCAATTTTAAAGCATGTCGTGTTTGGTATCCATGTACTCGGCCTAAGATCATCTTTTTTATTTCATCAAACATTTGGGCAATATAGTGTTTTTTAGTGCATTAAAAATAAAAAAGTGTGTTTTTCCCCCAAAAAATGCGTTTGAAAAATCACTGCGCAAATACTGTGTGAAAAAAAAAAATGCAACACCCACTATTTTAATCTGTAGGGCCTTTGCTTTAAAAAATATATAATGTTTGGGGGTTCAACATAATTTTCTTGCAAATTTTTTTTTTTTTTCATGTAAACAAAAAGTGTCAGAAAGGGCTTTGTCTTCAAGTGGTTAGAAGAGTGGATGATGTGTGACATAAGCTTCCTAATGTTTTGCATAAAATACCAGGACAGTTCAAAACCCCCCCAAATGACCCCATTTTGGAAAGTAGACACCTCAAGCTATTTGCTGAGAGGCATGTTAAGCCCATTGAATATTATTTTTTTTGTCCCAAGTGATTGAATAATGACAAAAAGAAAAAAAAAATGTACAAAAAGTTGTCACTAAATTATATATTGCTCAAACATGCCATGGTTATATGTGGAATTACACCCCAAAATACATTCTGTTGCTTCTCCTGAGTACGGGGATACCACATGTGTGAGACATTTTGGGAGCCTAGCCGCGTACAGGACCCCGAAAACCAAGCACCGCCTTCAGGATTTCTATGGGTGTAAATTTTTGATTTCACTCCTCACTGCCTATCACAGTTTCGGAGGCCATGGAATGCCCAGATGGCACAACCCCCCCCCCAAATGACCCCATTTTGGAAAGTAGACACCCCAAGCTATTTGCTGAGAGGTATGTTGAGTATTTTGCAGGTCTCGCTTTTTGTCACAAAGTTTTGAAAATTGAAAAAAAAAAAAATATATGTCTTTCTTCATTTTCAAAACAAATGAGAGCTGTAAAATACTCACCATGCCTCTCGGCAAATAGCTTGGGGTGTCTACTTTCCAAAATGGGGTCATTTGTGTTTTTTTTTGGCTATCTTGGCATTTTATGGCCTTCAAAACTGTGATAGGTAGTGAGGAGTGAAATCAAAAATTTGTGCCCTTAGAAATCCTGAAGGCGGTGCTTGGTTTTCGGGGGCCCGTACGCGGCTAGGCTCTCAAAAAGCCCCACACATGTGGTATCCCCGTACTCAGGAGAAGCAGCAGAATGTATTTTGGGGTGTAATTCCACATATGCCCATGGCATGTGTGAGCAATATATCATTTAGTGACAACTTTGTGCAAAAAATAAAAAGTTTGTCATATTCCCGCAACTTGTGGCAAAATATAAAATATTCCATGAACCCAACACGCCTCTCAGTAAATAGCTTGGGGTGTCTACTTTCCAAAATGGGGTCATTTGGGGGGGTTTTGTGCTATTTTGGCATTTTATGGCCTTCGAAACTGTGATAGGTAGTGAGGAGTGAAATCAAAAATGTGTGCCCTTAGAAATCCTGAAGGCGGTGCTTGGTTTTCGGGGGCCCGTACGCGGCTAGGCTCTCAAAAAGCCCCACACATGTGGTATCCCCGTACTCAGGAGAAGCAGCCAAATGTATTTTGGGGTGCAATTCCGCATATAACCATGGCATGTTTGAGCAATATATCATTTAGTGACAACTTTTTGTACATTTTTTTTTCTTTTTGTCATTATTCAATCACTTGGGACAAAAAAAATATTCAATGGGCTCAACATGCCTCTCAGCAATTTCCTTGGGGTGTCTACTTTCCAAAATGGGGTCATTTGGGGGGGTTTTGTACTGCCCTGCCATTTTAGCACCTCAAGAAATGAGATAGGCAGTCATAAATTTAAAGCTGTGTAAATTCCAGAAAATGTACCCTAGTTTGTAAACGCTATAACTTTTGCGCAAACCAATAAATATACGCTTATTGACATTTTTTTTACTAAAGACATGTGGCTGAATACATTTTGGCCTAAATGTATGACTAAAATTGAGTTTATTCGATTTTTCTTATAACAAAAATTTGAAAATATCATTTTTTTTCAAAATTTTCGGTCTTTTTCCGTTTATATCGCAAAAAATAAAAATCGCAGAGGCAATCAAATACCATTAAAAGAAAGCTCTATTTGTGGGAAGAAAAGGACGCAAATTTTGTTTGGGTACAACATTGCATGTCCGCACAATTTACAGTTAAAGCAGCGCAGTGCAAAATTCTGAAATCACCTCTGGTCCTCTAGCTACCAAATGGTTCGGGGCTTAAGTGGTTAAGAAGATTCTTGACAGGATCAAGGGGCCATGCTATCGGGTCCATTCAAAGTGCCAAAAAAGGCCAAAGTGAATGGTACCCGAGCCTCGAGGAAGAAGATGAGGTTGCTGCCTGTAATGCTCCTTTTTTGAGGGCTGGACCCTGGGATCCAGCTCCTTGGTCACATATGCTATACCAAAGGTTGCTCTGGCAGGGTGCTGTACAGGTCCAAGGGAGAGGACCCCATATACAAAGGGGACCCAAGTCCTTGAAGGTCTGTCATGATAAATGAAGATAGGACTCCTGTTATCTACAGAGTCCTGCGGCAGGAATGGTAAGTCTGCATTTGTTTGCAGTTTCTCTTTTATAAGAGAGAGATCTGACTGCCTGTTCTCCCGGTGGCCACTGGGAGCAGTGCGCTGTTCAATCATGCTATGTGCTCTTACTCATGCAGGCTGCTGTTTCTCCCCCAGCCACTAGAGGGTGCAGGTTTGCTCAAGCCTAGCCTATTTTTATATAGGCAGGAAGAGGAAGGGCGGCCATGCCATGTGATGGCAGGTTCAGATAGGCCTTGGAGACAGAACGGCGGCCTGTGAGTGTGTGAGGTCTTGCTATGGAAATACTAGATGCAGACAAGTCATGATTACATGCTGCATATTTTCTGCCTATCTGAAGGGCCTGTACATCTGTAAGTAGATACACCCCTGGATGATTAGCAGTTCACTTCAAGTGTCATTAACTGCTTGTATGCAGGAACAGCATAATATACATGCTTGCAAATGTATTGCTTAAATGCATGTTTTATAGTACGTTTGAAAAAACATGAGCATGGGAGCATTTTAAGGAGTTGTATCTCCAATATAGTGCATATGTGCTTGGTATCCTGCAGGTCTAAGTATAGGACCAACTGCAGTTTAGCAGGTGCTTGCTTACAAACTAGCTAACGCACACGATTGCTGGAGCGCACAGTCACTGGAGCACACAGTTGCTGGAACGCACAGTTGCTGGAGCACACAGTTGCTGAAACGTACAGTTGCTGGAGCACACGGTTGCTGAAGCGCACGATTGCTGAAGATAACTGTTTTTACCGGTTCATATGTTTGCATAAAGATACATGATCATGGGTGTATAAAATGCATGTTTGGACATGTTTGTATAAAAAACAAAAAATAAAAACAAAACATGTTTATTGATGATCACATAAAAACGCGTGATCACATAAGGTGACAGGATCACTTAAAGATACATGGTCACATAAAGATGCATGTTTATGTTTATGTCTATGTTTGTATAGATATACATGGTTTTTACATGGTCGCATAAAAAAGCTTGATCACATAAAAATGCTTAGTCTCATAAAGATGCTTGATCGCACAGAGATGCTTAATCGCACAAGGATGCTTAATCACACAAGGATGCTTGATCGCACAACGATGCTTAATCACACAAGGATGCTTGATCGCATACGGATGCTTGATCACATAAAGATGCTTGATCACACAAGGGTGCTTGATCGCACAGAGAGGCTTGATCGTGCAGAGATGCTTAATCGCATAAGGATGCTTGATCGCCTAAAGGTGCATGATTGCCTAAAGGTGCATGATCACCTAAAGGTGCATGATTGCCTAAAGATACATGGTTGTATAATGAGGCATGTTAATTCATGTTTGTTTAGATAGACATGATTCCTTATGATCGCATAAGAATACATGTCTGTATAGATACATGTTGCGTAATGTTGCATAACACGTTTCATATACGCATGCTTGCTTTGCAAATATGCTTGTTCCATGGCACACGTGTTGAATGAATGCGTGTGTACAGTGCACACTTTTCATATCTTGCCTAAAAGCATATTTGTATGAACTCATGCTTCCATAAATGCACGCTTCCATAGATGCATATTGCTTTAACACGTGCCACATACATATGTTTATTTACATTAAAACTGTATACATATGCACTTGTTTTTTCTGGGACTAGTTACCTATGTGTTTATTTGCATAGGACTACAGAAGAGCCTGAGGGCAGAAGCCTACAAAACAGAGTCCCAAGGCCTCCTTATAAAGGGGCGCCCCCGCTTGATTGAGTGGGGGGAAGACTTCTGTGGTGCCAGGGGTTTGGCAAGAAGAGATCCTAGTCGGATGGGTCATCTCTGTGGTAGCCCTAGGCTACAAACTAGAATTTCAGAAGTTTCCCCTGGTTCGCTTTCTAAGACCCGGTGAAAACAAGGTCTTTATTTCTGGTGCTAGACTGATTGATGTCTCAGGGTGTAATCATGGAAACCTCCTCAGAAGAGCAGGGTATGTGGTTTTATTCAAATCTTTTCACGGTACTGAAACCGATTGGAAATGTCAGACCCATTCTAGATCTCAAAGCTCTGAATTGGTTCCTAAACATCTGCTCCTTTCGCATAGAGTCAATCCAGTCAGTCGTTTCCACCTTGCGGGGAGGAGAATTTCTAGTGTCAATAGACATCGAGGATGCATACGTGCATGTGCCGATTTTTCCCGCTCACCAGAAGTTTTTGCGTTTTGCGGTAGAACACCGCCACTTTCAGTTCGTGGCCTTACCCTTCGGGTTGGCCACCGCTCCCCGAGTATTTACAAATGTTTTGGCCCCGCCTTTGGCAAGACTAAGGGCCCAGGGTATAGCAGTAATGACATACCTGGACGACCTGTTGCTGGTGGATCAGTCAGTGGCTCGGTTAAACCAGGGTGTGTCCAGCACGGTCAAGTATCTGGAACACCTAGGTTGGATTCTCAACCTAAAGAAAAAATAATAATTCTTGCGTCCGGTAGGAGGCTGGAGTATTTAGGTCTGGTTATAGACACAGCACAAAGAAGGGTGTTTTTGCCTCAGACAAAGGTCAATGCTATAAGAGAGCTGGTCCAGGTGGTCCGGGCAAGTAAGGGTCTTTCCATTCGCCTTTGCATGAGGTTGCTAGGGAAGATGGTGGCTTCATTCGAAGCGGTTCCCTATGCCCAGTTTCATTCAAGACTGTTGCAGAACAGTATTCTGTCTGCCTGGAACAAAGAGACCCAAGCATGGGATTACCCAATGTGTCTGACCCCAAGGGGTGCCAGAGTCTCAATTGGTGGTTGATAACCAAAAATTTTCAGAAGGGTAAATCCTTCATGCCAGTTACCTGGAAGGTAGTAACAACGAATGCCAGCCTCTTGGGCTAGGGGCAGTCCTGGAAGAAACCACTGTCCGATTGGCTGCGAGTCCTAACTCCTGATTGGCCGGGAGGAGAAGTGACCGCCGGGACGCGGGAGGAGATGCAGGGGGGGGGAGCCGCCGAAGCTGTAACCTGGATGGGGTAAGTGCGGGGCCAGTGGGGGGGCGGCAATCGATCAAGCGAGCACTGGGGGGGTGTGGGTGGATTATGTGGTTGGTTGGCTGGGGAAGGGGGGGTGGCTGGCTGGCCCCGGGTTGCCCCCCCCCAAGAAAATTGAGCACCAGCCACCACTGGTAATAACCCAGACCCTCCAATTGCGAACCAGTCTGAAAAGGGCACAGTGAAACAAACAGCTATTTCTTCAGAGCAACAAAAGGTAGGAATCTGCTACAAAATTTGTTAAAGTCCCTAAATTCGGTGATCAACCAGAAAGGATTGTTTTAAAAGCGGAGTTACTTTTTAACCACTTAAGGACCAGCACGTACACATATACGTCGACAGAATGGCACGGACAGGCAAATGGGCGTACAGGTACGTCCCTGCCACGAGCTCCGTGACCGTGTCCGCCGGTGTCCCGCGATCGTGTCACGGAGCTGAAGAACGGGGAGATGTCAGTGTAAACACAACATCTCCCCGTTCTACCTAGTGACATATCACTGATCGTCTGTTCCCTCTCATCGGGAACAGCGATCAGTGATGTGTCACTCGTAGCCACGCCCCCTAACAGTTATAATCACTCCCTAGAACACACTTAACCCCTTCCTAGCCCCCTAGTGGTTAACCCCTTCACTGCCAGTGTCATTTTTACAGTAATCAGTGCATTTTTATAGCACTGATTGCTGTATCAATGACAATGGTCCCAAAATGGCGTCAAAAGTGTCCGATGCGTTGGCCATAATGTCGCAGTCAGGATAAAAATCGATGATCGCCGCCATTACTAGTAAAAAAAAAATATTAATAAAAATGCCATAAAACTATCCCCTATTTTGTAGACGCTATAACTTTTGCGCAAACCAATCAATAAACGCTTATTGCAAAAAAACATTTAACAAAAATATGTAGAAGAATACATTGGCCTAAACTGAGGGAAAAAAAAATTATATATTTTTTGGGGATATTTATTAAAGCAAAAAGTAAAAAATATTGCTTTTTTTTAAGCCACGTCGCATGACCGCGCAATTGTCAGTTAAAGCAACGCAGTGCCCAAATCGCAAAAAGTGTTCTGGTCTTTGGCCAGCTAAAAGGTCCGGAGCTTAAGTGGTTAAGCTCAGAGTCTGTGAAATGATTGGTGCAGCACTGTATCCTGGCCTAGGCCAACAAGGTCTAGGGCAGCACTTTGCAGGGGGGCAGCACGGAAAGAGTCCCCGTCGGCTTGCGCTACACTATTAGTGTAGTGCCAGTCTTATGGGGGGGACTGGGCTGAGAGGCAAATTGGTTTAGTGCCCCCATAAAGCGGCCACACTGCTTCCAGTATGCGGGCGCCCGGCATTCCGCAACTGTGGGGGGGGGGTGCTGCTTATAATTTTGACTGTCCTATCATCCTGGACCACAAACCTTCCTCACTGTGCTATATGTTTTCTGCTGCATCACATGGTTATATCTTCTTAGTTCGCTCAGTAAAATTATCAGAAATTTGTGCCTAAAGTAGAACTATAGGCAAGACTTTTTTTTAATTTTGGACAGAGTGAGGGAGGGTTATAGCCCCTGTCAGTTTATTTTTTTTACTTTCAAAATATTTTATTTTCATAAGATAAATAATACAGAACATTACATCATGTTATATAAAAATAAAGAAAAATAAAGAAAAAAGATTATGTTTAGGAATAAACAAACATTAGTCAATAAATGGATAAAATAATAAAAAACATCCTAGAAAAAAGGATAGATTCATGTAAGCAATCAAAAGTTTGTCAGGGGGAGATCTCTTCATCCTTATAATATAATGGAAGGGAGAAGGGAAACCCTCTCTCCTTGGTAACCTGGAGCCCCTTATCGGGAACTAACTGCTCCAGGCATAGAGACCTCCTTCTGACTCTTATGCCGCGTACACACGATCATTTTTCCCGTCGGGAAAAATTACATTTTTTCCTTTGGACGAGAAAAACGATCGTCTGTGGGCTATATGTCGTTTTTCTCAACGAGAAAAACGGCATTAAAAACGACGAGAAAAATTAGAACATGTTCTAATTTTTCTCGTCGTTTTTGTCCGACATTTTTTCCGCTGCAGTTTTCCCATAGGGAAACACTGCCGCGGATCCCACAGACGGTCGTTTTTCTCGACAAGAGAAAAAACGACGTGAAAAACGACCGTGTGTGGGGAACAAGCCGTTCCCTCATTTATAATGACATTATTCACGGCGGTTTTTTAACCGCCGTGAATAATGATCGTGTGTACGCGGCATTAGGCCCCGAGAAGATTATCAGGGCCAACAGATCAGGATGGACTAAACAAGGCCGAACAAAACATTTGATAGTATCCCATTAAATCTAAATAAAAGAGGCATAACATGTAATGGGAAACTAGAATTCCCAGAAAAAGAGTTTCCATAAATCCTTTTTAGAAGGAAGAAAAGAAGAGGAAAATGAAGACAGTGGGTAAAAAAGAGGACGGAGGGAAAGGCATGGGTATGTGTCCAACTTAATGTTGAATCGAAGGTAAAACAGCATCTTCACCAATCAAAATCCCCATATATTTGGCCCAAGGTTCCCATATTTTTTCGAATTTGGGAATGGTATTAGATAAGATGCTAGCTAATTTTTCCTGAGTTAGTATCCAAGATATTTTGGTTTTGGCATCTGACAGGAAAGGTTTTGTTTTTTTCCATGATTTGGCAATTGTGATTTTGGCGCCTGTAAAGATAAAGTGAATCAATTTTTGTGAAACCTTTGGTATGTGAGGAATATGAGCGTTCAAAATGGCTACTGGTAGGGACCTAGGGACCTGAAAACCTGTTATCTTAAAAATTAATAAAAATATTTTTCTCCAGAAGGGGCGAACTCTGGGGCACTCCCACCAAATATGAGGCATAGAGCCGTAAAGTTGGCAACCTCTGAAACACGTTGGATCTGATGCTGGATATATAGATGCCAGTCTGGAAGGAGTTAGATACCATCTGGTTATAACTTTAATATTTGCCTCCATTAAAGAGACATTAAGAATCCCTTTGAAAGATTTAGAGAAGGCTAAGTGCCAGGTATCCAAATTCCAACAAAACTGGGCGTCTTTTTCCCAAGCCTCCATATAGGAAGATTTTGATGTAGGGTGAGTGAGGCATGAATATACCATAGATATGCCTCCCCTTTGTGAACCGGCCTGGCTACACCATAACTCGTACTTCGTAAATTGGGGAGGAAGGAGTTTTTCCTTCCAGATTTGGTTTAAAAATGTGAAAATTTGATTAAACCGCGGTTTTTCAGAATCTGGAAGTTTCAGATGTTTGATGCAGTAACTAAGGGATATAGGCCCTCCAGGATTAAAAAATTGTCCTATACGATACAATCCTTTATCAATCCACCATTTAAATGCCTCTACATTTAGACCAGGGGGAAAGTCAGGGTTATTGAATAAATGAGAAAGAGGTCTTTCAGAGGATATAAGGTTTGGGAGGTTTCTTAGGGAATTCCATAGTGCAAACGATTGAGATAGAGTCGGGGACTTTATGGGGGGTCTTTTTTTGGGGGGCACCATAAAAGGTATTCCAAGGATAGTGTTGGTGTAGCCTCTTTTTCAATATTGATCCAGTCTGGTTTTTCTGTTGCAGTATAAATCAAAGAAGTCTGGGCTAGTCTAGCTGCTAAGTAGTATTTATGTAGGTCAGGTAGACCTAAACCTCCCTGTTTTCTGTGACAAAGTAATGTGTTTTGGGGGATGCGGTAACCTGAAGCACCCCAGATAAATTTGATGATTTTACTTTGGAGCTTTTTCAAGTGATTCTTAGTAATGGGAATAGGAAGAGATCTAAATAAATAAAGGATTCTAGGGAGCAGAGTCATTTTTATAGAATTAATTCTACCTAACCAAATAATTCGTTTTTGGACCAAGATGCTAGATCATTCTCTAATTTTTTGAATAAAGGTGGATAATTATGTAAAAAAATGGTCTCAATGCGGGCTGTTAAGGTAATGCCCAGATATTTGATTGAGGTGTCTGTCCATTCAAATCCAAAGGATTGTTTAAGCAACAAGACACTGGACAAGGGAAGCAAAACATTTAGAGCTTGTGATTTTGAGTAATTTACCCTAAGGCCTGAGACCTCAGAGAAGGCCTTCAGAACCTGGCAGACGTTAGGAAGGGATATCAGCGGAGACGTCACGAACAATAAGATGTCATCTGCAAATAGGCCACATTTGTGAATTTGATTACCACAGGATACTCCTTTAATATTGGGATTTTGTCTGATGGCTATGGCTAATGTTTCAATGGCAATAGCAAATATGAGAGGGGAAAGCGGGCATCCCTGTCTAGTGCCTCGTGCTATATTGATTAGGTTGGAATAATGACCCTGTAAACGGATAAGAGCCTGAGGGTGAGAATAAAGGGAATGTAAGAGGCCCTTAAGCGAACTCCAAAGCCCCATCGATCTATTAGGGAAAACAGGTATGGCCATGACACTGAGTCAAAGGCCTTTTGCAGATCCAGTGACAGTAGTAAGCCTTGTTGTTTTTCTCCTCCCTCCCAGTTGGATTGCAGAATAGATACAATATCTATTGCTCGTCTGATTTGGTCTGGGCCCTGTCTTCCTGGGATGAAGCCCACCTGGTCTTTGTGTATATAATGTTTAATAAAAGATGCTAATCGATTGGCCATGATCTTTGTCATAATTTTAATATCGTTGTTTATTAGGGAAATAGGGCGATAATTACTGATGTCTTCAGGATTTTTGTCTGGTTTGGGTATAACTGTAATAAATGCCGTATTAAGATGTGTGTCTAATGGTAGGCCATTTGTTTTGTCATTAAAAAATTTGGTTAGATAGGGGGCTAAGGTGTTGGCGAAAGTCTTATAATAGGGTATAGATAAACCATCAGGGCCAGGGGCTGATCAGTTTTTGAGGTGTTTAATAACTCCCATAACCTCCTCTATTGTGAAGGGAGCCTCAAGTAAACATTTGTGTGAGGGGGTTATGGAAGGAATGGGAAGATCGTCTAAATACCTAGATAGAACATCTTTGTCTGGCTTCGAGTGAGTGTCATACAATTTAGAATAAAACTCTTGAAATGCTTCTAGGATTTTGACAGGGTTTGAAGTAAGCGGTTGACCTGCTATACGGATTTTAGGTATAGAATGAATTCTAACTCTAGGAGAGAGTTTTGTAGCAAGTAATGGCCCTATTTTGTTTGCATTTGTGTAAAATTTGTTGCAACTCCATCTAATCACTTTTTCCGCTTGTGTTGTAAGGGCTAAATTTAATTCAAGTTTGGCCTTGTCTATGAGTGATATGGGGAACTTAGAGGGATCTTGTTTGTGACGATTTCTAAGGGTTATGTACTCTTCTTCCAAACGTTCTATTTGAGCTTTGCGGTTGCGTTTAGTTTGGGTAGAGATTTGAATGATTTTTCCCCGGATGACGGCTTTATGAGCCACCCAAAGCGTCTCAGAGGAGATATCCTCCGTGTCGTTGAGGGAAAAATATTCATGTAAGGCTTTATTTATTATCTCATTTGTGGTTGGATTTGTAAGGATTGATTCGTTAAGTTTCCAAAACCCTTTCGAGCTTCTAAGAGAACTGGAGTTTAGGGAAATAATTACCAACGAATGATCTGATAGGGCCGTATCCTTGATATGGGCATTTAGTATGAGCGGAATGAGGTGTGAAGGGGTAAGGATGTGGTCTATTCTTGCGTATGTGTTGTGGGGGTGTCACGGATGCCTAACACGGCATCCAGCACAGGGTACGCAGATCAGTGGGCTGCACTAAAGGAACTAGGCACAAGGTAAATAAATATATATATGAGTTTATTGAAAGGATAATTCCTAAAACAATAAAGGCAACCAGCAAACAACCACAGTGACACACAAAACAACTCCCTACACCAACGTGAATACAGTTTAGAGATTAAAGCGTAAATGTAATCAAGCCAGGGTCATACACGAGAGATCAGTCCGATTGAACAGGGAGCCGGAAGGGACAACAGGAGGAAGGGATGAGTCTGCAAGACAGGGGTCCAGGGATGGATGCAGGGTTCAGGAACACAGGATACAAGGTACAGAGGCAGGGGTCCAGGGATGGATGCAGGGTTCAGGAACACAGGATACAAGGTACAGAGGCAGGGGTCCAGGGATGGATGCAGGGTTCAGGAACACAGGATACAAGGTAACAGATAACAGGTCACAAGGTTCAGGTTCAGGTTCAGGTTCAGGCATACAGGTCTGGGTTCCAAGACAATACCAGAGCAAATGCTTTAGTGTCTGCTGGGTATTTATACACACCTCCTGCAATCAGTCTCAGGTGACGCCTGATTGCAGGAGATGATTTCGGCTCCAGACAAATGGGAGACACCCGCTGGTGGCCACCAGAACTGCACCCTTTGGTGCTGAAAGCAATAGCACCACCAGCAGGTGACCCAGGCAATGACACTGATCATGACAGTTCCCCCTCTCAAGGAGTGGCCTCCGGACGCTCCATTCTGCCCTTGATCTGGCAGTGCTGGTAGGTGCGGAAAGGTCCCAAAAAGTCTCCCCTGTGTCTGCGGACTACTTGTGCTCCTCCGGCCAGATTTCTTAAACTTACTGGGAGGCGTGGCACCTGAGTCCGGCAATGGAACACGCACCCCACCACCAGGGTCTGGAAGTTGGGATCTGGAAATGAAAACAGGCAGGGCAATGTGCATGAACCTAACGGAGGCGAACAACACAAGGGCATCACAGTCAGGCTGGGAATCAAGCAGGGCAAAATCAGCGGCAAGCCGGGCATCGAGAACTGGTTTAGCAGGCACCATGTCAGCGGGCTGGGCAAATGGCGCTGGGTCTTCAAGCTGGCCACCGGGCAGAAGTTCAGCAAGCCAGATGGCAGGCACTGGTTCAGCGGGCTGAAAGACGGGCACCAAAACGTCAGGCTGGGTGACGGGCACCGAAAATCCAGGCTGGAACAGGTTGGCTGGTGTGGAAACAGGCTGGAACAGGTTGGCTGGTGTGGAAACAGGCTGGAACAGGTTGGCTGGTGTGGAAACAGGCTGGAACAGGTTGGCTGGTGTGGAAACAGGCTGGAACAGGTTGGCTGGTGTGGAAACAGGCTGGAACAGGTTGGCTGGTGTGGAAACAGGCTGGAACAGGTTGGCTGGTGTGGAAACAGGCTGAAACAGGTTGGCTGGTGTGGAAACAGGCTGGAACAGGTTGGCTGGTGTGGAAACAGGCTGGAACAGGTTGGCTGGTGTGGAAACAGGCTGGAACAGGTTGGCTGGTGTGGAAACAGGCTGGAACAGGTTGGCTGGTGTGGAAACAGGCTGGAACAGGTTGGCTGGTGTGGAAACAGGCTGGAACAGGTTGGCTGGTGTGGAATCAGGCTGGCTGGTGTGGAAACAGGCTGGAACAGGTTGGCTGGTGTGGAAACAGGCTGGAACAGGTTGGCTGGTGTGGAAACAGGCTGGAACAGGTTGGCTGGTGTGGAAACAGGCTGGAACAGGTTGGCTGGTGTGGAAACAGGCTGGAACAGGCTGGAACAGGTTGGCTGGTGTGAAAACAGGCTGGAACAAGTCGGCTGGTGTGGAAGCAGGCTGGAGCGAATCGGCTGGTGTGGAAGCAGGCTGGAGTGGATCAGCTGGTGTGGAAGCAGGCTGGAGCGGATCGGCTGGTGTGGAAGCAGGCTGGAGCGGATCGGCTGGTGTGGAAGCAGGCTGGAGCGGATCGGCTGGTGTAGAAGCAGGCTGGAGCGGATCGGCTGGTGTGGAAACAGGCTGGAGCGGATCGGCTGGTGTGGAAACAGGCTGGAACAGGTCGCTTGGTTTGGAAACAGGCTGCAACAGGTCGCTTGGTTTGGAAACAGGCTGCAACAAGTCGCTTGGTTTGGAAACAGGCTGCAACAGGTCGCTTGGTTTGGAAACAGGCTGCAACAGGTCGCTTGGTTTGGAAACATGCTGCAACAGGTCGCTTGGTTTGGAAACAGGCTGCAACAGGTCGCTTGCTTTGGAAACAGGCTGCAACAGGTCGCTTGGTTTGGAAACAGGCTGCAACAGGTCGCTTGGTTTGGAAACAGGCTGCAACAGGTCGCTTGGTTTGGAAACAGGCTGCAACAAGTCGCTTGGTTTGGAAACAGGCTGCAACAAGTCGCTTGGTTTGGAAACAGGCTGCAACAGGTCGCTTGGTGCGGAGACAGGCTGCAACAGGTCGGCTGGTGCGGAGACAGGTTGCAACAGGTCGGCTGGTGCGGAGACAGGCTGCAACAGGTCGGCTGGTGCGGAGACAGGCTGCAACAGGTCGGCTGGTGCGGAGACAGGCTGCAACAGGTCGGCTGGTGCGGAGACAGGCTGCAACAGGTCGGCTGGTGTGGAAACAGGCTGGGTTACTGGCAGGATCATGTGAGTTGGAAAGAACTTCCGTTTTTTCTTTGGTTTAGCCACCGAAGATTTGTATATGTATACAGGGCTGTAGGTGGTGGATGCAGCTGGTAGAGGCGAAGAGCGGAAGGATGGTGAAGCAGAGGGTGCGGATTTTGAAGGGGGTCTTAGGGGAACTGATGCAGGCAGCCGAGACGAAGCAGGAGGGTTAAAGGCAGGGTAAGTGCAGCAGGGGGAAACAGGGTACTGGTACTTCATAGGTAGGAGGGTGTATTGGTTGGCCACTGCGGTAGTTGGGAGTAAAGGAGACGCAGACATCCCAGCAGGCTGGTGTCTAGACATAGGAATGGGTGGCAGGGAACCGACAGGGGCTGAGTACAATAAACTTGACCAGGCCTGTAGTAATGATTGCACAAAGTTAGGTTTGCATACTGCTTGTCTGACCAGAGACTGCACTGACTCAATACATGCTGCAAGCACCTGTGTAGGACAAGTTGAGTACTGCTCAAGGAAAAAGACTGAGTCATCTTCCAACAGCCACACCAAGGACTCTACCTGAGCTGCACTAAAAGGGGGTGTATAGTCATCGTCTCCACTGGAGGCATCAGACAGGGCCAACTCTGTACAGATACAGATCAGATCTTGCACATCCTCAAACACAAAACTGCCCAGATCCACAAAAACATGGGCTATGCGGATGCATTCCAACAACTGTTCTCTAGTGCGTTCACTTAATGTTTGAGAACAAAACTCCCTGTCCTCTGTTGCTAGTAGCGAAAAATACAGAATATCGTCAAGCTGCATTTTTAAAGCACTAGCAGTGCCCAGACCCAATTCCCAAGTGCAGCCGATCTGCTTGAATGGCTCTGGTATTCTGTCACGGATGCCTAACACGGCATCCAGCACAGGGTACGCAGATCAGTGGGCTGCACTAAAGGAACTAGGCACAAGGTAAGTAAATATATACAGGTCCTTCTCAAAAAATTAGCATATTGTGATAAAGTTCATTATTTTCTGTAATGTACTGATAAACATTAGACTTTCATATATTTTAGATTCATTACACACAACTGAAGTAGTTCAAGGCTTTTCTTGTTTTAATATTGATGATTTTGGCATACAGCTCATGACAACCCAAAATTCCTATCTCAAAAAATTAGCATATCATGAAAAGGTTCTCTAAACGAGCTATTAACCTAATCATCTGAATCAACTAATTAACTCTAAACACCTGCAAAAGATTCCTGAGGCTTTTAAAAACTCCCAGCCTGGTTCATTACTCAAAACCGCAATCATGGGTAAGACTGCCGACCTGACTGCTGTCCAGAAGGCCATCATTGACACCCTCAAGCAAGAGGGTAAGACACAGAAAGAAATTTCTGAACGAATAGGCTGTTCCCAGAGTGCTGTATCAAGGCACCTCAGTGGGAAGTCTGTGGGAAGGAAAAAGTGTGGCAGAAAACGCTGCACAATGAGAAGAGGTGACCGGACCCTGAAGAAGATTGTGGAGAAGGACCGATTCCAGACCTTGGAGGACCTGCGGAAGCAGTGGACTGAATCTGGAGTAGAAACATCCAGAGCCACCGTGAACAGGCATGTGCAGGAAATGGGCTACAGGTGCCGCATTCCCCAGGTCAAGCCACTTTTGAACCAGAAACAGCGGCAGAAGCGCCTGACCTGGGCTACAGAGAAGCAGCACTGGACTGTTGCTCAGTGGTCCAAAGTACTTTTTTCGGATGAAAGCAAATTTTGCATGTCATTCGGAAATCAAGGTGCCAGAGTCTGGAGGAAGACTGGGGAGAGGGAAATGCCAAAATGCCTGAAGTCCAGTGTCAAGTACCCACAGTCAGTGATGGTCTGGGGTGCCATGTCATCTGCTGGTGTTGGTCCACTGTGTTTTATCAAGGGCAGGGTCAATGCAGCTAGCTATCAGGAGATTTTGGAGCACTCCATGCTTCCATCTGCTGAAAAGCTTTATGGAGATGAAGATTTCATTTTTCAGCACGACCTGGCACCTGCTCACAGTGCCAAAACCACTGGTAAATGGTTTACTGACCATGGTATTACTGTGCTCAATTGGCCTGCCAACTCTCCTGACCTGAACCCCATAGAGAATCTGTGGGATATTGGGAAGAGAAAGTTGAGAGACGCAAGACCCAACACTCTGGATGAGCTTAAGGCCGCTATCGAAGCATCCTGGGCCTCCATAACACCTCAGCAGTGCCACAGGCTGGTTGCCTCCATGCCACGCCGCATTGAAGCAGTCATTTCTGCAAAAGGATTCCCAACCAAGTATTGAGTGCATAACTGAACATAATTATTTGAAGGTTGACTTTTTTTGTATTAAAAACACTTTTCTTTTATTGGTCGGATGAAATATGCTAATTTTTTGAGATAGGAATTTTGGGTTTTCATGAGCTGTATGCCAAAATCATCAATATTAAAACAAGAAAAGGCTTGAACTACTTCAGTTGTGTGTAATGAATCTAAAATATATGAAAGTCTAATGTTTATCAGTACATTACAGAAAATAATGAACTTTATCACAATATGCTAATTTTTTGAGAAGGACCTGTATATGAGTTTATTGAAAGGATAATTCCTAAAACAATAAAGGCAACCAGCAAACAACCACAGTGACACACAAAACAACTCTCTACACCAACGTGAATACAGTTTAGAGATTAAAGCGTAAATGTAATCAAGCCAGGGTCATACACGAGAGATCAGTCCGATTGAACAGGGAGCCGGAAGGGACAACAGGAGGAAGGGATGAGTCTGCAAGACAGGGGTCCAGGGATGGATGCAGGGTTCAGGAACACAGGATACAAGGTACAGAGGCAGGGGTCCAGGGATGGATGCAGGGTTCAGGAACACAGGATACAAGGTACAGAGGCAGGGGTCCAGGGATGGATGCAGGGTTCAGGAACACAGGATACAAGGTAACAGGTCACAAGGTTCAGGTTCAGGTTCAGGTTCAGGCATACAGGTCTGGGTTCCAAGACAATACCAGAGCAAATGCTTTAGTGTCTGCTGGGTATTTATACACACCTCCTGCAATCAGTCTCAGGTGACGCCTGATTGCAGGAGATGATTTCGGCTCCAGACAAATGGGAGACACCCGCTGGTGGCCACCAGAACTGCACCCTTTGGTGCTGAAAGCAATAGCACCACCAGCAGGTGACCCAGGCAATGACACTGATCATGACAGGGGGTGTGAATAATGTGTGAAGTCCCGTTTGGAAGGGTTTAATTCCCTCCAAACGTCTGCTAAATTGTGATTCAAAAGAATTTTAGCGATTTTGCGGCATTCATTGGTCGGGCGGGTCAATTGGTCTTTGGAGGGTTTGGACTTATCCAGAGCCTGGTCAAAAGCAACATTCGAGTCTCCCCCCAAAATGACCATTCCTACTAACATAGGGCTCAGTGTGTCCATCATATTTTTGAAGAATGGAGCTTGGCCTCTGTTAGGGGCATAATATGAGACTAGGGTGTATAGTTGACCATCAATTGAACCTTGTAATAACAGAATTCTTCCATCTGGATCAACATAGTCGAAAGACTTCTCGAATTTGCAGGATTTGGAAAATAGAATGGCTACTCCCTTGGTTTTATTTTCCGCACTAGCAAGGTGGAATTGCGGAAAATGAGGGTGAATATAATTAGGACTGTATCGTATAGGGAAGTGCGTTTCCTGGAGCAAAAGAATATCTATTTTAAGGGATTTATAGTAATCTAAAAAATTTCTCCTTTTGACAGGAGAATTCAAGCCTTGAACATTGTGAGAGGCTATTTTAAGGTGTGTTTGTTGGTTGCTAGCCATGAGATTCAAGGGGGGCATATCCGCTATTACTGACCCCACTCACCCTTAAAGGACCTTGGTACTGAGGCTTGATCAGGTGTACTTCCAAGTGGAGATTGAGGTGTTTAACGGTCATTGATCCGAGAGCTGGCAACTCTAAAAGAGACAATTGGGTTAGACACACAAGGGAAAAGAAAAAAAAAATAACATAATATAGAAAAAAGTAAGAAAAGAGATGGAATATAGAAAAGAAGTCTCCTAACATGTAAGGTTAGGACCCGAGAGAGGAGACTCCTCTCGAATCCTTTTAACCAGATCAAAAAAAGAGTCTGGACTAAGACGGCCAGACAACCTATCCCCTGAAGACCCCCATACAGGGCACCCATAGAAAAAATCTAATAAAAAAGAAAATTATTTTTGCACGGTAAAACGAGAGAAGGCTTATGTAAAGCTCTATAACCTAGAAAGTACTTTACAGTAGTAGAATTATCATAACATTTTAGTAAGTAATATGATACTAGATAAAAAAAAAGGGAACATAGAGCTTTATAGAAAAAACAGAAAAACTGAGAGAATTGAACCAGAGAGCAGGTTGAATTTAGGATGGATTTATCCTAACACCTGAGGTACAGAAAAATCTGTGCTCGGATTTTAGATCCGAGGGAAAACAAGGTAGTAACAAAAGAGGTGAAAAAGAGCAATGTCACGTAGGGCTATTGTCTTTAATCTTCTTTTTCTTTCCTTTGTTCCAAAGGGGAGATTGTGGGCTTGTTGGAGTATGTCTTTTAGTAGAACCAGGACCAGTTGTAGAGGTGTCCATGTCAGCTTCAGTAAAAATAAGTTTGAGTTGGAGAAGGATCCGCTCTCCTTCCTGTAGGCTTGAGAAGGAGTAAGGTCTACCATTTTCAGAGAATTTCACGGCAAAGGGAAAGGCCCATCTGTATTTAATGTCTTTCTGAGACAAGATCAGTAGCAGGGGTTTAAGTGCTCTTCTGCGTTGGATTGTAGAAGGAGATAAATCAGCAAAAAGTTGAATTGGGTGTCCTTGACATAGTATTTGAGGGGTTATTCTAGCCTGTTTCATGACCTCTTCTTTTACTGAGAAGAAATGGGGTTTAGCAATGATATCTCTTGGCTTTCCATCCTTTCTAGGAGGACCCAAAGCTCTGTGAGCCCTATCCAGCTCAAGGCTCTGCTGGGGGATATTAGGTAGAAGAGATTTAATCAGGTCTTGTACTGCTAGTGTGACATCCAGCACAGAGTCAGGTAAACCTCTGATTCTGAGATTATACCTGCGTGACCTGTTCTCGAGGTCATCGATTCTTGAATTAGCATAATCCAGTTGTTCTTGTACCGAGGATACAATTTTAGCAGTTTGGTTAGTGGAAGCCACTGTTTCTTCCAATTTGTATTCAATAGAGTCTATTCTTGTTCCTAGATTGTGGAAGTCAGCTTTTAAATCACTAGTTATTTTGGCTGCAGTTTGAGCTAAACCCCAGTCCAGGAGTTCAGAAAAATTTTGGAACAGGTCTGCCATCTGAAATGCCTGGTCTCTTGGAATAATTTCTGAGGTAATAGGGCTGGGATGAGAGGCAATAATGTGCCCTGTGGAAGAATGGATACTGTCGGGCTTTGTGAAAAAATAAGAGGTTCACCAGTGGCTGAGGAGGTATTAGGTGTCTGTAGTAGTCCTGCTTTAAGTTCTGAGGAAATAGGCAGACCCTCTGAGGAGATATTTTGTCTGAGGTCTGTGAGGAGAATGGTACCTGACACAGTAGGCTGTGCTGTGGAGGCCATCTTGGATTTTCGGCCGCGATTACCGGGACGAATTGCAGCTTTTGGGTTCTTTCTAATGTAATAAAAAATAGCCAGGAATGTGTCTGGACCCCTCAGGAGTCTGCCCAGAAATTTTCGTGAAAATCCGTTCACCGTGCGGGCTGTAATGGGCACCGTTGTATGAGGCTGGAGTGGGGCTCACAGCTCAAGCAGCCATACACGGAGCCAGCCGATCCCACTCTTCCAGTTTATTTTTTTTTAACCATCCCTGTCCCATTGCAGAGATTTCCCTTCAATTCCTGCCCCATAGCCAAACAGGAAGTGAGAGGAAATCTATGCAAATTAGGCAAATCCATTGCCCCTCCCCTCCTCAGGCCCTCAGAACTAGTGTCCCCACTCAAAAATTTCAGGGTGGGTCTTAAACAGAAAGGGGTGTGGCCTTGACAGGAAGGGGTGGGTCATATTTATATTAGAGGGTGCACGAGTTTAGTCAGGCCTAGGGCAGCACAAAACCTAAATACACTACTGGATTGGTGGGTAGTATGTGTCACACATGACATATGATGCTGATTACCTCTCTCACCATTATGCTTAGTGGCAGAAACTTGGTTATCTACATCAGTGTTTCTCAACTCCAGTCCTCAAGGCGCCCCAACAGGTCATGTTTTTAGGATTTCCCTCGGATGAAAGAGCTGTAGTAATTACTAATGCCCTGTACACACGACCAGTTTTCCCATCAGAAAAAAAAACTGATGGTTTTCCCGACGGGATTCCTCTCAAGCCTGCCTTGCATACACACGGTCACACAAAAGTCCGGTGAACTTTTGACTGCCAAGAACGCGGTGACATAAAAGACTACGACGAGCCGACAAAATGAAGTTCTATGCTTCCGAGCATGCGTCGAATTGTTTCTGAGCATGCGCGTTTTTTTCCCATTGGAAAAACATACAGACGAACGTTTTTCCCGCTAGGATTTTTTCCTGATGGGAAAAAAGAGATCCTGGTCTGTCTTTTTTTTTTCCGGCAGTTTTCCTGTGGGAAAAAGTCAGATGGAGCATACACACGGCCAGGATTCCCGTCCAAAAGCTCTTATCGCAGTTTTTCTGACGGGAAAACTGGTCGTGTGCACAAGGCATTAGGCAGTGAAACTGATCAAACCATCTGTGCAAAATAATGGAAAGCCTGAAAACATGACCCGTTGGGGTGCCTTGATGACTGAAGTTGAGAAACACTGATCTACATAAGGACTCTGACCAAGGCACTACTAGCTATCCTCTGAAAAAGTGTCATCTCTGAAGGAATTCAATTCTGTCAAACAAGTTACTATCTAAAGTCTGTAAAACAGAAAATGTACATGGAAGTTATGCTGTGCATTAACACGTTTTGAATTATGGCAGCCAATTACTTTGAATGGGTTGCCTAACACACTAAAAAAGGGAATGTAGCATTTTTTCTAATGCAGCAGACTACAACTTATGGTTGCCAACTTTTCTTCACGCCAAACCTGAACACTTTAGCCATGCAAATTAGTTTTTTTTAGGGAGGAACGCTATGGACTCTGCTCACCAAACCTCCCACTTACATCAGAGTTCCCAGCATCCCCCCTTAAATTAGGGTTCCCAAAGCCCGCCTTACATCTGAGCCCCCTTTACCTTAGTGTACTCACCGACTTGGAGGCAGGAGAGAGAAGGGAGGGAGGGGGAGACTTCAGTCACAGACAGTGGATGGTGAGCTCTCTCACCCGAGGATGGAGGCTCAGGCATCGACACCTTTCATCCACAATGTATCTGTCAGTTGCTGAGCTTCAGAATTCCAGCCCACACATCCATTTCCTGAGGCACAGAACACTGGGGCCTGTGTGCACATCTATGTACTCGGCGGTCGTGGTACTTAGTTACTTGGGGACAGTCTATTCTAAATATAGTGTCCAGGTTTCAGGTGGTCTGAAACCCGGACACACAAATTAAAACGTGGACTGTACAGGTGAATCCTGGATGGGTGGCAACCCTCTTGGGTTACCATGTGTTGGCGGTGTGCTGCAACGCATAGCCATTGGCAAGGTGTGCTGGGATGCTATTCGGAATACATAACACCACATCGCACTAATGCGCAGAATACATGATGGGAACTAAATGCTCTCAGGTTTGAAACGAAGGAGAATTCTTCATTTATACGTAATGACAAGTCCTAAGTAGAATGAACAAAGCAACCTAGTACCAGTGGCAGCTGGTGGGTTCTTCCTTTGGGGGGGCACTGAAAGCACACCCCCGCCTGCGGGTGGTCCGGCTCCGGCACTTACCTGCTTGTGTGGCGGGGCTGTGGTGTCACTCCACCTCTCCTGGAGTGCGTGTGTCTCCGCTTCCGCCAAAGCTCTAGGCGTCCAATAGGATCGCCTGACTCTCTGGCCAATCGGTAAATAGGTTTCACGACCTGCCTCCTGATTAGCGGGGAGGAACTTTAGTGTGAAAATAGCGAAAATTCATTGGCTATCGTCAGACATCAGGGTGGGATCGGAGCGCAATGCTCTGCGCTCTGAGCCGACCCTTTTTTGAAGCCTATTAGAGCCTCTAGCTCAAATCAGGTGCTTCAAAAAACACCCTGCCGCATTGGAATCCATGGTTCTGCGCTCTGTTATGTAGATCAAGGGGCCAGACGCATGGATAGGGGAGGCCGTGCCTGTGCGCCCTCTATGGATGAGCTGGCACTGCTCAGCACTTACTTTATTGGAGACACATTTAAAAATGGGGAAAAGGGGCGCTGTGTGACAGTAAACCAGGGTAAAGGCAAAAACTCTCTCTATAGCCTTCTATATACTATACTGGCATTCACTGGTCAGTGCCTAGAGCACTTTTTGTTTCCATCTTCTGGCAATCGTGGGTGCTAAATTCAGCAAGGAAACATACAAGAAGGGTGCAGTGTCTGAGAAGTCGAAAGGCTCCTTATAGTTTAGAAACATTTTAATCATCTGTCCTTTCTCTTCCTTGGTATACATATGTAGCACCCTCTACCGTAGGTAGGTGCTAGAATAGGATTTTTGTAGGGAAACTGTCAAAGCAGATAAACTTAGGCAGGCCTATGCTTCAGGCTAGGCCTGCTTGTTTTGATCTGGGGGCAGGGAGTGGTTAGTGTAGCAGTGGGTGTAACCACCTGCGCTCTAGTTCTTAGGCGCCTCCCCTGCTTGCAGGGAGATTGTTCTGGAAGAGGGGCAGGGCCTAGGACTTGAGTGGCAGGCAGCTCATGTGAGGAGCCCTGACCAATCCCCACTTGGTATTGGCAGGGGGCAGGCCTCCCATATAAGCTGAGGTCACATGCCACTGGGTAGGAGTTGTCGGCCGGGAGAAGTGGAGAATGGAGTACTAGGCAGTAGCAGGAGGCCATCCCCATTTGGGGGGGAGTGCGCCGATCACGGAGGAGCCCGGGAGAGCTGGGACGGAGCTTCATCCTTACACAGTCATGGATGAAGTCTTCATCTTTACACGGTCATAGATGAAGAGTCCTGGAACAGAAGGGCTGGAGAAGCTGTCGGAACGTATGTCCAGTTAAAGTTCTCCATCATGGACTCGGGGCAGGAAAAGGTCGGTGAGTGGACCACAGTGGAGTTCTGGATGAGACATGCCAGGGGAGCTGGGTGCGAGGCCAGAGGAGAGACTGTGGGGAGTGTGTCAAGTCGGGTGCAGGATTTGCAGGCTGGACTAGCTGGGAGCAGTAGTCTACCAACCAGCACATGCTATTAAATTACTAGGCCGCTGGGGAGAGGTACTGCAGACCTCTGGCCTAGTAACAGCATCTAATTACAGCCAGCAAGATGGGATTATTCAGAGTGATCCCCTTTTGTCATAATGAAGATGATGGGATGGGATCTAATAGTTTTACAGTGGATCTAATAGTTTTACAGCGGAAGTTTTGTGCAGGAGAAGAGAAGTCCTGGGAGCAACAGTCTGCAGGAGTTAATGCAGAGGAGGAGGAGCAACAGTCTGCATAGTGTTATGCAGGGGGAGAGACTGTAAATGTTAGAAGTACATCAGTTCTTCAAGGCTAAACCAATTTATCAATGTTCACTAAATATGATGGCAATGCAACGTGTTCTATGGGCATCCCTTATCCCCCTTTCCCCCAACCAAGTTATATCCCCCAATAAACAAATAGAAAACAACGCAAATGACTGTTCATTGTCTCTGAGGTGATAGATGAAGGTCTGGCAGCAGGGTGATATGGTGGATGTTAGTTACTAGTAGAAACCAAGCGCTACACATATAAAGCAGATTATGATGTTTCCAATTGCCCAATCTAGCATTCATTTTTACATGATGCCCGAATACTGCTCTGACTGCACTTACCCATCTTTATATGTATGTACAACTTAGGCCTCATTCACACGGGCGTACCTATTCACATATCAGTGTGAAGAGATGTACTAGTCCACAAGGGATGCACAGGCATTCGCTCAACAGTGTGCATTTGGGGACACATACCCGCATGGTTGTCAAACTGGGACCAACGTCTGTGCCCGTGCAACAACTGCATCCCGGTAGACATGAATGGGACTACCTGCATGCAGATGCATTGAACACCTGTGCATATCATTTGTCCAAAGACGACCCTTTGCACAGGTGTACACATAGGTACGCTCGTGTGAAAGAGGCCTTACAATAGAACTAAACCTTAATTAGCGCTTACTTAAACTAACTATACTAAAAGAATGTGCATCATTTTTGTTCTAGATCAGTGACGTACCTTTCGGTGGCTATACTGGCGGCAGCTGCAGGCATCACATCGGTATCATTTTTTTAGAACCTGCGATCAGCTCTGTTGTAATATCAATGGGAGTGGCTAACTAACTATTACAAGCAGCGTCCCCCCCGCCGCCACCTTCCGCAGCTTGCTCAGGCTTTCCCGTCCCGCCAGGAGACCCGAGCGACCAGCCGGCGTGTCCACTGGACCGGCTTTGATCGGCTGTTTGCTATAGTAACCTGGAAGCGATGACATGACTTCACTTCTGCTTTACCTGGATGTTAAAGGTGCCATTTAATCGAAAGCATTCAAAAACGCAGATCTTGGTGTTTTGAATGCATTTAACGGCAGAAGAGGGATTTGGGGGTCTTATAGACACCACACCTCTCCATAAAGAATACCTGTCACATGGCTAGTGCTGTCACAAGGATGTTTATTTTCCTTGTGACAGTAAAAAAAAAAAAAGTTAAGCAACAGTGCAAAAATAACATAAAATAAAAAATAAAAAAAATAAAATAAAAAATGAAAAGAAATGTAAAGTGTCAAAATTCAGAAACCGAATTGTAATTCAGTGTGGAAGCAGAAATCTGTTTGATTTTTTTTTCACATTCAGCTTGCAGGCTGGCTAAAAAAAAAAAAAAAAAAATACCCTACCTGGTTTGACCAGCTTTGAAGTAGCTAAAGAGTGTGGATCAGACTGGTCACACAAGCATATGCCAGCACACAGCTAACCTGCATTCTGCATGCTCTAGGGCAGGGGTAGGCAACCTGGGACCCTCCAGCTGTTGTAGAACTACGAGTCTCATCATGCCTCTGGGTCCTGGGAGTAATTGTAACTGCCAGCCTTGCAATGCCTCATGGGAAATGTAGTTCCACAACAGCTGGAGGGCCCCCTGTTGCCTACCCCTGCTCTATGGTGACTCCACTGCACCTGCAGAAGCATGAATGCTGTTAGGGTTCTTTTACACTTGCAATGCCATCTGAAAAGTGATCCACTTTTCAGAGATCGTTTGTCAGGCGGTAAAGAAGAGTGATGTTACCTCCTCAGCATCTGTCTTAACCCCTAAAAGCCTGCACCACCACATCGCACCTGCGTTGCACACAATTGCGGTACGGTTGCGACATGGCCCTAGTCTGTTGAATGAATTGTTCGGCAGATGGTACTGCCCACCGAATGCTACTGAAGGGATCACTTGTGCAGCTTTGCAGATTAAAAGAGGGTGGTTAAGGGGTGGTAAAAAAATGGCTCAACCACATTTTTTTACTGCCCCCCCCCAACAGCACATGTAACCCTAGCCTTCTGGGTGTCCTCCTAGGTCAGAAAACCCCTCCCTGGCTGGAACAATAGGTCAAAAATTGAGAAATGAAAGGCTACAGAGAGAAAGCATGTCCCTCAATGCCATCAGTAGAGAGTATGATATTAGGATTTTTCAGGGGCTGTAATCAACAGACTTCATCTTTCACCAAGTCTGATAATGTCTCAGAAGGGACAGACTTGATCATATCACCCAGTAACTAAAGAGCTTTTAGAAAGATGCAGTGGAAACAGAGCAAAATCAGTTTACAGGAGCCGCAAATATTATAAATCAAGACATTGAGAAACCCCAAAGAATAAAAGTACAGTATAATAACATTCAAAATGTTCTGCAGCAAGAGCTGCCAAAAAATATCTTATCAAAGACACTGAAAAACAACTCATAAATCACAACAAATAATAGCTCAGAACACAACCAGAAGATAAACAACATACAACAGTCCCATTTTAATATAAAATATTGATTCCTTTATTTTATTTTTTATTCCTAGGAATTGCTCCTCAAATATTAACAGTTGCCGTTTTGGTTTTAAATTACATTTCCTTGTGCTGCTAAAAAAAAAAATCACCTGCTCTTAAATTAAGGCAATAATATAAATTATTTCTTTGATAGGATGTCACACAGCAAAATTTATAAATTCAGAACATGTCCAGCAAAAAATGGCAAATTGCCACAAAATTTCATGACACATAAATGCATCTAATGATTTTTCACATTCACACCGCGCGTTTAAATGGTATAAAAAAAGGGGGCGCTAATTAGTACTTGGTAAATTAACTACGTGCTACCATAACTTAAATTAACAAGAAAAATTGAGTGAATATAGTATACGACACAAACATATAATAATGAATATGACCAAAAAATTGCAAATAAGCAATCAACTATATAACATTATTATAATTAAATACATAAATGTATTCGGTACAATCGTGATATCTAGCGTGATGCCACGCAAATTTTTTTTTATAACAATCAATCAGAAAAAAGAAAGTCCCCTTTAAGTGCTGATAACTGTTCAAACAAGTTTTTCTCTGAATCCAACCAGTGAAGACACCTTCTACAAATAAAATTCGTGCTGTGCTGTGATTCTTCCTTATTATGAGTGAAAAATAGGATTTTTATAACAGCTTACCTGTAAAATCCTTTTCTTGGAGTACATCACGGGACACAGAGCGACATAGTCATTACTAATGGGTTATATAGATACCGTCAGGTGCTGGCACTGGCAACTTCCAAAACCGGAAGTACCCTCCCCTATATAAGCCCCTCCCATCCGGGAGCACCTCAGTTTTGTAGCAAAGCAATAAGTGTCCCCAAAGAGGGGTGGGAGCTCTGTGTCCCGTGATGTACTCCAAGAAAAGGATTTTACAGGTAAGCTGTTATAAAAATCCTATTTTCTTTTTCGTACATCACGGGACACAGAGCGACATAGTCATTACTAATGGGATGTCCTAAAGCAATGCCAAATGAGGGGGGGGATACACCATATATAAGCTGAGCGCTATCAGACATGAGGATCTTTTGCGGCCTGCAACACACTGCGCCCAAAGGCGACATCCTCCTGACTTCTAACGTCCACCTGGTAGAACCTAGTAAACGTGTGTACTGAAGACCATGTTGCGGCCTTACAGATTTGAGCCAGGGAGGCCTGGTGATGCACTGCCCATGAAGTTCCAACTGCTCTCGTGGAGTGCGCCCTAACTTTGAACGGAGGCGGTCTATTTCTCAAGCCATAGGCTTGTATTATGACCTGTCGAATCCACTTGGCTAAAGTAGATTTTGACGCTGCCTGACCCCTTCTGGGGCCTTCCGGCAGAATAAACAAAGTATCCGTTCTGCGAATCTGAGCAGTGGCTTTTAGATAAGCTTTAACTGCTCTTACTACATCCAAAGAATGCAATAACTTTTCCTCTACCGAAGTAGGTTTGGGGAAAAAAGAAGGAAGAACCACATCTTGGTTCAAATGAAACCTCGATACCACCTTAGGAAGAAAGGCTGGATGAGGACGTAACACTACTCTGTCCTTATGGATAACCAGATATGGCTCCTTACAGGACATAGCTGCTAATTCCGATACTCTTTTAGCCGAACAAATGGCTACTAGAAAAATCAATTTCCTGGTGAGAAGCACCAAGGAAATATGCTGTAATGGTTCAAATGGTTGTTTCTGTAGAACTGACAGAACCAAGTTTAGATCCCATGGACATATGGGAATATTAACCGGAGGACTAATACGCATCACTCCTTGTATAAAGGCTTTGACTAGTGAATGCGAAGCCAAGGGCCTTTGAAAAAATATTGACAAGGCCGAAATCTGACCCTTGATAGTACTCAAGGCAAGCTTCCTATCTACAGCCCATTGTAGGGAGTCCAGACTCCTACCTATTACGTACTTACGTGGATGCCATTTCTTGGCTTCACACCAGGCGATGTACGCCTTCCAGATTCTATAGTAGATCTGCCTGGATACCGGCTTCCTGGCATTGATCATGGTAGATACCACAGAATTAGAGAGCCCTCTCTTTTTTAGAATGTGGGCTTCAATAGCCAGGCCGTCAAACCTAGGGCTGGTAAGGAAGGGTGGTATATCGGTCCTTGCGAAAGCAGGTCCGGACGATGTGGGAGCGTCCAAGGACTCCCCACTGACATTTTACAATCTCCACGTACCACGCTCTTCGGGGCCACGCTGGAGCCACCAGAATCACTGGTTTCTTTTCTACCCTGATTCTGCGGAGTAATCGAGGTAACCATTGTGGCGGTGTGAATGCATATATCAGCTTGAACTGATCCCAAGGGAACACTAGGGCATCCGAGCCGCAAGCTAGGGGATCCCTTGTCCGAGAGACAAACCTGTCCCCCTTTGCGTTGAATCTGGATGCTAGAAGATCTACATCCGATGTTCCCCACCGCTGACATATTGTCCAGAAAACCTCGGGGTGAAGGGACCCTTCCTCTGGGCCTAATTGCTGGCGACTTAGAAAGTCCGCCTTCCAATTCTCCACTCCTGGAATGAATACCGCAGATATGGCTGGGACATATTTTTTCTGCCCATTTCAGGATGTAATTTACTTCCCTCTGGGCTGCACGACTTCTGGTGCCCCCCTGATGATTGATATATGCCACTGCTGTGGCATTGTCTGATTGAATTCTGACAGGGGACCCTTGGAGTTTGGATGTCCATGCTACTAGGGCATACCGGGCTGCTCGTATCTCTAAGAGATTGATGGGCAGGGCCTTTTCTGCATCCGACCATCTGCCCTGGAGAGACTATTGCTCCAGTACTGCTCCCCAGCCTATAAGGCTGGCATCTGTAGTGACCACCTTCCAAGAAATCGGACTGAAGGATTTCCTTTTTTCCAGATTCTGGGAAACCAACCACCAACGGAGGCTCTTGCGAACGGAAGGGGACAAGGACATTGTAAGTCTAGGCCTGAATTTTTTTGTTCCAGGCTGACAGTATGGCCCCTTGCAAATTCCTTGAATGGAATTGACCGTAGGGTACTGCTTCGAATGATGCCACCATTTTTCCCAGCAGCCTCATATACAGGCGTATGGACGGCTGTCTTTTTTGTACCCACTAAGTGGATCAAATCTTTCAAAGACAACACCTTTCCTCGAGGCAAGAATATTTTTCTCTGGCCTGAATCCAACCTTAGCCCCAAGTATTCCAGACTTTTGACTGGTTTTTAGGGCTGACTTGTCTCGGTTGATAATCCAACCGTGAGATTCCAGATACTTGATCGTCTTGTGAACGACCACGTCTAGTTTTTTCACTGAGTGGTCTATCAGCAACAAGTCATCCAGATATGCCATTATCATTACACCTTGTGTTCTTAGATTGGCCAATAAAGGGCCAGAATTTTTGTAAACACTCGTGGTGCTGTGGCCAAACCGAAGGGTAAGGCTCTGAACTGAAAATGGCGCCCTTCTACTGCAAAGCGTAGAAATTTTTGGTGGACTGGAAAGATGGGAATGTGCAAATAAGCATCTTTGATGTCGATCGTGGCTAACCAATCCTCCCCTTGTAGGGCAGTGGCCACCGATCGGATCGACTCCATCGGAAAGACCTGATATACAGGAATTTGTATAGCCCTTTTAGAATTAATATGGGCCTCCCGTCCGCGTTTGCTTCGGGACTGTAAAGAGGTTTGAGTAAAACCCGAACCCTCATTCTTCCAGGGGAACCTCCATAATTACTCCTTGGAGCAATAGTTGTTCTAGTGCCAACAGGAGGGACTCTCTCTTCCGGGGATCCCTTGGCACGTTTGACTTCAAAAATGGGAAGGAGGAGAGTCTTTTAACTCCAAACTGTATCCCAAACCTACTGCGGAGAGCACCTATCTGTCTTGATCGTGTCCCGCCAGGTCTCTTGCGAACAACTGGAGTCCTCCCCCCACCCGACTGAGTGGGGGCTTCAATGAATTTAACTTTGGGGGAGGTTTTGTACCTCCCCTGACCCAGGGTTTCTCATTACCCTGCTACTGTCCCTGTTTTTTACCCCCGGGATTTGACCGAGGAGGCCGTCGGAACTGTTACACAGCCGATGCCCCAGGGACTGGAGAAGCAGGCCTCTTAAAGAGGGACCTCTAACTCTGCTTTTAACCGGCAAGAGCGTATTTTTACCGCTGGAAATTTTCTGGATATATTTGTCCAGGTTTTCCCTGAATAAGCGTTCACCATGAAATGGGACGCTAACCAGCCATTCTTTACAGGGAGCTTCAGCAGACCAGTTTTTGAGCCATAGGAGCCTACGCGTATGTCTATAGACAGCGTAAGGCGGGAGGCCTGATGGACTGAATCCTCTATGGCGTCAACCGCAAAGCCTAAGGCTCTAGGTAGATCAGCTAGGGCAAAGCCTGCTGATCTGTCAAGTCCCTCAAGACCTGTTTCAACTGATCCTTCACTGCTTAGCAGACCCCAATAGCTGCTACTGCTGGTTGTATCACCAAGCAGATTTTCATAAGGACTCCAATCTTTTATTTATTGGGTTCTTGAACATTTGGACATTATCCACTGGACATGTCAGTGATTTATACATACAAGAGATGGCTGCGTCCACTGTAGGGACCTTCCATTTTTTTTTTTTTTTTTTTTTGATGAACTTATCCTCCATGGGATAGACCACCGGAAATCTCTTGGGGGAATAAATATTTTCTCAGGACGTTCCCAATCCTGGTAAATGAGCCCTTTCAGTAAAGGGTGAAGTGGAAAAGAACAAACAGTCTGGGGGCTTCTAGCGACCCCAACGAGGATACAGTAGTGGTTGATGGTTCCGCAAGGTGCATTTTTAAATGCTGATCGGACCATGTTAGTCAGAGACTGAACCCATAATCTTTCAGCTTGAGATGCTGAGAAAAGGTTCCCCCACTGTTGATTCCTCTATAACAGAATCAACCTCATCCTGATCCCCTTCAGGCAGGTCGATCCCTGTATGGGACTGTTGCTCTGCTAACAGGCACTCTGAAGGAGGAGACGGAGATCGGGTGTGCTTTCCCTGACAGGGAGGCAGCGATAAATGTTGACAATCTCTCTCTAATCCTCCCAGAGCTGAGGAAAAAACCTCCTCTGTTACATACACAGGAGCAGGTGACTGAGGACAGCCACAGTACCAAGTACCCCTGCGGGGTCTCTACGGTCACTTACCTCTGAACTTCAGGGGAGACTGGTGCAGCAGAAGTATGCCCAAGATCCTCAGAGCCCGATGAGACCCCCTTCGCTTCCTGGAAGATTCAGTTCCGGAGCTTCTGGACGGCATATTCCTAAGCCTAAAGCTGAGGTATTCCAGCCGTAATACACCACTTTTACTGAGAATAGTCTAGCACAATTGCTGCTATATCACAGTTGGTGTCTACTAATGTGCCTTTCTAGGGGATGCCTGTATCAACCGCTTGCTGTATGCCTTTAAATGTTGCCAGCTCTGTCTCTGTACTTCATAGCCAGCTCACTACAATATTGTGGTTTTTTTAAAACTGCTGGGACGCCCGCACATGCGCAGAAGCGCTGCGGCGCGCACAGAGCGTCATCCCCCAGGCTCCGCCCCCTTTCCCGGCTCACCTCTATATATAGAGGCGCGTGCACGCGCACGCGCGCGGGCACGTGCGCCTTCGGCGCTAATTTCAAATATGGTAACAAGGGACAGGAGCCAGGGCCCCTCTTTGCCGCAGGCCGGGGGATGGACAAACACTGCAACATGGCAGAGGAAGCAGTTTCCTATAAGAGAACTCACCATCTGCCTGGACTTTGCTCTGCTGAGAAGAAGCTAGTCCACATGACAAGAAAACATTCCACAGCGGCCTCTAGTGGACAAACACAGGTACCGCAGTCTAATATATTAAATATATATATAAAAATTTTTTTTTTTTTTTCTTGACCACCATTAAAAATTATTACATTTTTTTAGTAGTTACAGGCATGTACAGAATTTTGCGGGAATACCATTAGGTAACAGACAGAAAGACAAATTAGGCTTGGGGGTCCCCCAATAGAACCAAGTTCCTGGGGGCCCCCACTTACCTGTTCCCCGCCGCAGGACTTTGTTTGGTCCACAAAAGCCCAAACTTCACCTATCACGGCAGGCATTGTAATCAAACCTTCAGGGACCGGGTTCCCAAGGATTCCACTCCCCTGGACCTGTATAGCACCCTGCACAGAAAACATCTTGGTCGTGGGTATGACCAGAGCTCTGGATCCCAGGGTCCAGCTCTCCTAAGAGAAGCATTACAGGCAAAACCTTGCTCTTCTCTGCAAGGCCCGGGTACCGACCGTTTAGCTATGAAGCTTTTTTGGTCGGATCCGGAATAGCTTACTGAGGCCCAAAAGAACCTGTACGCAAGCTCAGTGAAAAACACATGTTTCTTCTTGGCCAACACCTTAGACACTGGCAAAAAACTGAGGTGCTCCCGGATGGGAGGGGCTTATATAGGGGAGGGTACTTCCGGTTTTGGAAGTTGCCAGTGCCAGCACCTGACGGTATCTATATAACCCATTAGTAATGACTATGTCGCTCTGTGTCCCGTGATGTACGAAAAAGAAATGATATTCCTTCACCAAATCTTCACTGAAGACATACACCCAAAGTGCACAAGTAATAGATTGCGCTTACCAAATGAAGTAGACCTCTTTAATTAAAAAGATGGTCACAAACAGCTTGAGCAGGATGTGCGTTTACCTGCATCTACAGTATCTTACAAAAGTGAGTACACCCCTCACATTTTTGTAAATAGTTTATTATATCTTTTCATGTGACAACACTGAAGAAATGACACTTTGCTACAATGTAATTTGCTGTCCCCTCAAAAAAAATCGCAACACACAGCCATTAATGTCTAAACCGCTGGCAACAAAAGTGAGTACACCCCTAAGTGAAAATGTCCAAATTGGGCCCAAACTGTCAATATTTTGTGTGGCCACCATTATTTTTCAGCACTGCCTTAACCCTCTTGGTTTGGGAGTTCACCAGATCTTCACAGGTTGCCACTGGAGTCCTCTTCCACTCCTCCATGATGACATCACAGAGCTGATGGATGTTAGAGACCTTGCACTCCTCCACCTTCCGTTTGAGGATGCCCCACAGATGCTCAATAGGGTTTAGGTCTGGAGACATGCTTGGCCACTCCATCACCTTTACCCTCAGCTTCTTTAGCAAGGCAGTGGTCACCTTGGAGGTGTGTTTGGGGTCGTTATGTTGGAATATTGCCCTGCGGCCCAGTCTACCGAAGGGATGGGATCATGCTCTGCTTCGGTATGTCACGGTACATGTTGGCATTCATGGTTCCCTCAATGAACTGTAGCTCCATAGGTGTGTGCAGCCTAATGGATTAGGGTGTGCACTCCAAAACTCAAACACACACGCTTGTGGGTGTGTGTATATATATATATATATATATATATATATATATATATATATACACACATACACACACATACATACATACATACATACACAGACCAAAACTCTTTTAAATAAATGTAAACAAACATTTTGAAATGTGTTAAAACTTTTTAATCTTTCAATACATTTTACATCTTATGGCAAAGCCGGTCAGAAGGAGAAAGTGGGGATGAGAGAGGAGGAGATGGGATCAGTTGGCAGTGGTGGTGGGGGAGGGGAATGGAATCAGTGGCAGTGCTGAAGGGATGGTGATCAGTGGAAGTGCTGGGGTTTGATAGGCTCAGTGGCAGTGCTGGGGGGTGATCAGTTGCAGTGTTGGGGGTTGATGAGCTCAGTGGCAGTGCTGGGGGATGATTAGTGGCAGTGCTGGGGGTTGATGGGCTCAGTGGCAGTGCTGGGGGGTAATCAGTGGCAGTGCTGTGGGTTTATGGGCTCAGTGGCAGTGCTTGGGGGGTGATCAGTGGCAGTGCTGGGGGTTGATGGTATCAGTGGTGGTGGGGGGGGTAAGGGGATTAGTGGCAGTGCTGGGGGGATGATCAGTGGCAGTGCTGGGGGGGGTTGATGGGCTCAGTGGCAGTGCTGGTGGGGGGTTGATGGGCTCAGTGGCAGTGCTGGGGGGTGATCAGTGGCAGTGCTGGGGGTTGATGGGCTCAGTGGCAGTGCTGGGGGGTTATCAGTGGTAGTGCTGGGGGTTGATGAGCTCAGTGGCAGTGCTGGGGGTTGATGAGCTCAGTGGCAGTGCTGGGGGGTGATTAGTGGCAGTGCTGGGGGTTAATGCGCTCAGTGGCAGTGCTGGGGGTGATCAGTGGCAGTGCTGTGGGTTTATGGGCTCAGTGGCAGTGCTTGGGGGGTGATCAGTGGCAGTGCTTGGGGGGTGATCAGTGGCAGTGCTGGGGGGGGGGGTAATCAGTGGCAGTGCTGGGGGTTGATGGGCTCAGTGGCAGTGCTGGGGGTTGAGAGCTCAGTGGCAGTGCTGGGGGGTGATCAGTGGCAGTGCTTGGTGGGTGATCAGTGGCAGTGCTGGGGGTTGATGGTATCAGTGGTGGTGGGGGTTGTGGCGGTGGGGGGTAAGGGGATTAGTGGCAGTGCTGGGGGGTTGATGGGCTCAGTGTCAGTGCTGGTGGGGGGTTGATGGGCTCAGTGGCAGTGCTGGGGGGGTGATCAGTGGCAGTACTGGGGGGGTAATCAGTGGCAGTGCTGGGGGGGTGATCAGTGGCAGTGCTGGGGGTTGATGGGCTCAGTGGCAGTGCTGGGGGTGATTAGTGGCAGTGCTGTGGGTTTATGGGCTCAGTGGCAGTGCTTGGGGGGTGATCAGTGGCAGTGCTTGGGGGGTGATCAGTGGCAGTGCTGGGGGTTGATGGGCTCATTAGCAGTGCTGGGGAGGTGATCAGTGGCAGTGCTTGGGGGTGATCAGTGGCAGTGCTGGGGGGGTGATCAGTGGCAGTGCTGGGGGGTGATCAGTGGCAGTGCTGGGGGGTGATCAGTGGCAGTGCTGGGGGTTGATGGGATCATTGGCAGTGGTGGGGGTTGTGGTGGTGGGGGGGTAAGGGGATTAGTGGCAGTACTGGGGGGGTGGGATGAGTGGCAGTGGGGGGATTGGGATCAGTTGGAGTGCTGGGAGAATGGGATCAGTGACAATGCTGGGGGGGATAGGATGAGTGGCAGTGTTGAGGGGCATGGGATCAGTGGCTGGGGGGTGGATGAGTGGAAGTGCTGAAGGGCATGGTATCAGTTGCAGTGCTGGGTGGGGGTTGTGATCAGCGGCACTCACTTGCTCTCAGCGTGGATTCCCATTTCCATGCTTGCTGTGTCTCCGGCTCCCTCCATGCTTCATGCGTCTCCGCACACAGTGGAGACCTTCTCCGCTCCTCCCCCTTAACTACTGGATCAGCTGGCTCTTCCAGTGCCCCGGACGCCATGCCCCATGCGCCCATGTGCCCGCTGCTTGAAATTTAATGGGCGGAGCCGCGGAGAGGCTGGGTGGGCGGTCCTGCAGCAGTTACTTGGAACCAAGGAGTCAGGGGGAGCTGGGAGGCGGAGCCAGCAGTTCTAGCAGCCGATGGAAACGTAACACCAGGCTGGATGAGAGGGGCAGCGGGACGGCATATGGAACAACCGATGCTCTGCATTTTCCTCCCTGCAGCCCCTGAATGCTCGCTTCTCCTCCTCTTCCTCCCGCAGGCATTCAATGGCTGCAGGGAGGAAAATGCCGAGCATCGGTTGTTCTATATGCCGTCCCGCTGCCCCTCTCATCCAGGTGTAGACAAGTATGTCAGGGGAGCCGCACGGCCACTCGAAGCATGGGGCCAGGTCCCAAATGTGACCCTTATAGTTTGCCTGCACACTTCGGTACACTGAATGGCACTGGCGCCCGTGGTGATTAGGGTGTGCCCAGGCACACCCGGCACCCCCCCTGCGCACGCCTATGTGTAGCTCCCCAGTGCCGGCAGCACTCATGCAGCCCCAGACCATGACACTCCCACCACCATGCTTGATTGTAGGCAAGACACACTTGTCTTTGTACTCCTCACCTGGTTGCGCCACACACGCTTGACACCATCTGAACCAAATAAGTTTATCTTGGTCTCCTCAGACCACAGGACATGGTTCCAGTAATCCATGTCCATAGTCTGCTTGTCTTCAACAAACTGTTTGCAGGCTTTTCTTGTGCATATTTCCCAAAGAAAACCTCTGGATATGACACTGAGCACGTGCACTCAACCTCTTTAGTGGACCATGGCGAGGCCTGTTCTGAGTGGAACCTGTCCTGTCAAACTGCTGTATGGTCTTGGCCACCGTGCTGCAGCTCAGTTTCAGGGTCTTGACAATCTTCTTATAGCCTAGGCCATCTTTATGTAGAGCAACAATTCTTTTTTTCAGATCCTCAGACAGTTTTTTGCCATGAGGTTCCATGTTGAACTGACCAGAGAGTGAGAACGATAACACCAAATTTAACACACCTTCTACCCATTCACACCTGAGACCTTGTAACACTAACAAGTCACATGACACCGGTGAGGGAAAATTGCTAATTAGGCCCAATTTTGACATTTTCACGTACTTTTGTTGCCAGCGGTTTAGACATTAATGGCTGTGTGTTGAGTTATTTTGAAGAGACAGCAAATTTACACTGTTATACAAGCTGTACACTCACTACTTTACATTGTAGCAAAGTGTAATTTCTTCTGTGTTGTCACATGAAAAGATATAATAAAATATTTACAAAAATGTGAGGGGTGTACTCACTTTTGTGAGATACTGTAGGAGTGGTCAGTTTAGCTGTGTTTAGAGAATATAGAATTTTGTGCACCCATGGTCAGATTAGACACAGTAAATGCAGCTAAAAGTGACTAAACACATTTACATGTTCTTAACCACTTCAGCTTCGGAAGGATTTACCCACTTCCTGACCAGGCCATTTTTTGCGTTGTACCCAAACAACATTTACGTCCTTTTTTCCCCCACAAATAGCTTTCTTTTGGTGGTATATGATTACCTCTGTGGTTTTTATTTTTTGCTCTATAAACAAAAAAAGTGTGACAATTTAAAATAATATATATATATATTTTTAACTTTCTGCTACAATTCATATCCCCAAAAAGATATATATAAAAAAACTAATTTATTCATCAGTTTAGGCCAATATATAATCTTTTACATGTTTTTGGTAAAAAAGAAAAAAATCGCAATAGGCGTATATTGATTGGTTTGCGCAAAAGTTATCACATCTACAAACTATGGGATGGATTTAGGGACTTTGACACTTTTTGGGGACCAGTGACATTATTACATTGATCAGTGCTATAAAAATGCACTGATCAATGTTTGGCACTGGCAGGGAAGAGGTTAACATGGGGGGGGTGATCAAGAAGTTAACTGTGTTCCCTGGGTGTGTTTTAACTGTAGGGGGGATTGGCTGCTGTTGCCCCCCCTTCCCGCCACTGCTGAACTCTAGATCAGAATGTCAGATTTCAGTCAAGCCCCAGCCTACATCTTCACCAGGGCCTCTGATGGTGGGGATGGACTTGCAGCAAGCTGTAACCAGGTCGCCGCCTCCCCCCCCACGGGTTGAATGATAAATAACTTGCAGTGTGTACCATGATTAAGCCCCCTTCCCCCATCTCAGTGTCAACTGGTGGTTTTTGTTTGAGGGGGTGGCAAACAACCAAACCCCCCCGCGACAACTCAAACTCCTCCCCACTGTCTGCCGGTCGGTCTACCTGTACTTACCCCATTTAGGCGGCAGACATCGGCAGGCATCCGAGGAGCGGTGTGGATCGGGGCATCCGAGAAGCGCAGCGGGGATCGGCCATCCAGGCATCGACCAGCAGCTCTTCTCCTCCTCGCTTCTGCTGTGCCTCTTCTCCCCTCCTCCTAGGCATCCAATAGGATTGCCTGTCCTTTCAGCCAATCAGGTGACGGGTATCAGACCCGCTTCCCGGTTAGTTGGGGGGAGGATCAGTGTTGCAACAACGAATATTCATTCGCTGTTGCAACACACCTGGGTGGGCTCCGGACGCATCCTCTGTGACCCAAGCCCACCCTATTTTAAAGCCTATTAAAGCCTCTGGCTCTAATCAGGTGCTTAAAAAAAAAAACCTGGCCGCTGTAATTCATGCGCCCGGTGCCCTGAAAGGGGCCAGACGCATGATTAGGGGGTGGCCGTGGCGGCCATGGATAGATTCATGCTATGCATGATCCATTGCATATAGGGGGTGGCCTGGAGAGGGGGATAATGGACGGGCCACCCCTGCCCCATCTTCTCCTCCCTCTTCTTTCTGCATTGCTCTATCCCCTATGAGAACTCCTCCATCTGCTTTCTGTGCACATCCACCAACTTCTTTCTGCACTTCTGTGCTGCACCTCCCTCTGCTTTCTGTACTCCTCCATCCACTTATGTACTCCACCATGCACTTTCTCTGCACCTCCTTTCTCTGCACACTGAGCTCACTGAGGATCCGGAGGTGGGAAATGACTGCATTTCAAGAGCCGCGCTGCTGTTCTGGAGCTTTGTGCTTTGTTTACATTTGAGGAGGACACAGTAACCAGGAAGAAGGAGGGGGTTTGGTGGGTAACACAGATGCACGTGTAGTGGCCTCACCTCTCTCCCTTGCTTTATCGGTTATATGGCTGTTGTCTAGGGGTACCTGGGAGAGAGAGATGATACACACCACGGCCCGTGTCCTCCCGCAACCAGGAGGTGAAGGCCAAAGATTGGGCATTTGTGTAGGTGTCCTAGAGCCAAGTCCAGTCCTTCGTCCCTGACTCCTTTGCTTAGTAACCCAAGTTCCACACAGTGAATAGGTACAACTCAGTTTTATTCTTCTTGCCAAGCAATAAAACAGTCTTTCTCCTTTTGGATAATGGGGGGGGGGGGACAGATCGAGGCACAATCCTTTACCTTCTTGCTGCTGCCCACTGTGCTGTCACCAGTGGTGAATAGTCACTGCCACTGACTAGGTAATAGAACGTGAATTTACCTTCTCTCACTTTGCCCCTGTCAGGGGAAGAAATCCGTCCAAGGGAGAAATGGAGGCCTCTCTGTCACCAGCGATGCCGCGCCGGGCTCTTCGGAGAAGTTACAGCGCACCAGTCCTCACGAACTCAGACACGGACACCCTCGCGGAACTCAGTCGAAGGTACTGAGCCCCAGGCATCCGCCATAGTACCTCACCCCAGGCTAAAGGTGCCTGGAATGGACTCCATCTCTGCTCCACCTAGGCCAAGGGCGCCTAGGCCTGGAACACCGGAACGCCAGCACCCAAGCTGAACGTGCCTGGGTGCGTCCATGTCCTCCGACTCTTCCCAAAACAGGGCCTCCGCCCCCTTTATAACCTCTCCCTTCGCGCCACAGCGGGTTCCCCGCCCCGCTGTACCAGCTCCAGGGGAGGACAAAAAGGCATGGTTCGCGGTGTATGTTCAGCTCGGGCCCAAGGCAACAGCGCCACCCAGGGACCCCAAGGAACTTCACACCACCAGAGTCCTTACAAATTCAAATACCCGTTACACACATGGAGTGATGGGAGGGGGGAGTAAGGGGATATGTACTGGGGGGTGCTTTAGGAGAGGAGGGGATATGTACTAGTAGGGGGGAACTGATCCCCCTCCACTAACACATGTCCTCTCTCCTCCCAAAGCACCCCCCAGCACATATCCCCTTACCCCCCTATCCCCCAAATCAAAAGATGCAGTGTCCCTCTCTGTCCCCCTCCCATGGTGTCCCTCTACCCCCTCCCATAGTGTCCATCTGCCCCCCTCCCACAGCGTCCATCTGCCCCCCTCCCACGGCGTTCCATCTGTTCTCTTCCCATGACGTCCCTCTGTCCCCTTCCCACGGCGTCCCTCTGTCCCCCTCCCACAGCATCCCTCTGTCCTCTTCTCAAGGTAACCCTCTGTCCTCTTCCCACGGCGTCCCTTTGCTTCATCCCTTGGCGTTCCTCTGTCTTCATCACACGGCGTTCCTCTGTCTTCATCACACGGCGTCCCTCTGTCTTCATCCCACAGCGTCCCTCTGTCCTCTTCCCACAGCATCCCTCTGTCCTCTTCCCACAGCATCCCTCTGTCCTCTTCCCACGGCATCCCTCTGTCCTCTTCCCACGGCATCCCTCTGTCCTCTTCCCACGGCGTCCCTCTGTCCTCCCTCTTCTTTCTGCTCTGCTCCTTCCTCTTCTTTCTGTCCTCCTCTTCCTTCTTTATGCTCTGCTCCTCCCTCCTCCTTCTGTCCTCCTCTTCCTTCTTTTTTCTGCTCTGCTCCTCCATCTTTCTCACACCCTCTTCCTTCTTTTTGAACTGCTCCTTTATCTTCTTGCTGCACTCTGCCATCCTCTTTGTGCACTCCTCCATCTTCTTTCTGTGCTCCTTCCTCTTTCTATCCTCCTCCTCCCTCTTCTTTCTGCTCTGCTCCTCCCCCATCTTTCTCTCCTCTTCTTTCTGCTCTGCGTCCCTCTGTCAGATTCCACAGTGTCCCTCTGTCCTCTTCCCACGGCATCCCTCTGTCCTCCTTCTTCTTTCTGCTATGATCCTCCCTCTTCTTTCTGTCCTCCTATTCCTTCTTTCTGCTCTGCTCCTCCCTCTGTCCTCCTCTTTCTTCTTCTTTCTGCTCTGCTCCTCCATCTTTCTCACAATATCTTCCTTCTTCTTTCTGAACTGCTCCTTTTTCATTTTGCTGCACTCTGCCATCCTCTTTGTGCCCTCCGCCATCTTCTTTCTTTGCTCCTCCTCCTTCCACTTTCTATCCTCCTCCCTCTCCTTACTAAACTGCTCCTCCCTCTCCTTTCTGTCTTCCTCCTCACTCCCTCTTCTGCACTACTCCTCCCTCCTTGTTTTTGCTTTTTTCCTCCTTCTCCTTTTTCCACTGCTCCACCCTCTTCTTTCTGTCCACCTCTTCCCTCTTCTTTCTGATCTGCTCCTCCATCTTTCTGTCCTCCTCCTCCCTCCTCTCTGAGCATTGCTTCAGCTTCTTCTTTCTGTCCTCCTCCATCTTCTCTTTCATCTCTTCCGCCTTCATTTCCTTTCTATTCTCCTTCCTCTTCTTTCTGTCCTCTTTCCTATTTTTTTTCTGTCCTCCTCCTCCCTCTTCCTGCTGTCCTCCTCTTGCTTCTTTCTGCTCTGCTCCTCACTCCTCCTTCTGTCCTCCTCTTCCTTCTTCTTTCTGCTCTGCTCCTCCATCTTTCTCACAACCTCTTCCTTCTTCTTTCTGAACTTCTCTTTTATCTTCTTGCTGCACTCTGCCATCCTCTTTGTGCACTCATCCGTCTTCTTTCTGTGCTCCGCCTCCTCCTATCCTTCTCCGTTCTCCCCCCTTTTCTTTCTGTCCTCCTCCCTCTTCCTGCTGTCCTCCTCCTCCTCTGTCCTTTTCTCCTCCACCTCTGTCTTCATCATCTCCTCCTCCTTCAACATCTCCTCCTCCTTGCGTTCTATTTGGTGTGCGGGCACAGGGGCACTTCAATTATAATTTTTTTTCTAATTTATTTTATATATTTATTTTTATTTAACAGTATTCCTTAAAAAAAAAATCTGATCACTTTTATTGCTGTCACAAGGAATGTAAACATCCCTTGTGACAGGAATAGGCAATGACAGGTACTCTTTATGGAGGGATCGGGGATCTAAAAGACCCCAAATCCCTCCTTTGCACTTAAAAGTATAAACGCCAAAATCTATGCTTTGGAATACTGACTTTTTTTTTTAAAGTGATAGTAAAGGTTAATTTTTTTTTTATTTTTTTTTTAACCACTTGCTTACTGCGCACTTCAGCCCCCCTCCTGCCCAGACCAATTTTCAGCTTTCAGCGCTGATGCACTTTGAATGACAATTGCGCGGTCATACGACACTGTACGCAAATGACATTTTTATCATTTTTTTCCCACAAATAGAGCTTTCTTTTGGTGATATTTGATCACCCCTGCAGTTTTTATTTTTTGTTAAAAAAAAATTAAAAAGACCGATTTAAAAAAAAAAAATGTATTTTCGTATATTTTGTTAAAATTTTTTGCAAACAGGTAATTTGTCTCCTTCATTGATGTACACTGATGAGGCTGCACTGATGGGCACTGATGGGCTGCACTGATGGGCACCTATGGGTTGCACTGATGGGCTGCATTGATGGGCAACGATAAGGCAGCACTGGTGGGCACTGACAGGCAGCACTGGTGAGCACTGATAGGTGACACTGAAAGGTGGCACTGATGGGTGGCACTGAAGGGCATTGATAGGTGGCACTGGTGGGCACTGAGAAGTGGCACTAATAGGTGGCATTGATAGGTGGCACTGATAGCTGGCAGTAATGGGCACTGATAGGTGGCAGTGATGGGCACTGATGGGTGGCAATAATGGGAACTGATCGGCACTGGTAGGTTACACTGATAGGCAGCATTGCTAGGTGGCACTGATGAGGCACTGATTGATAGGTGGCATTTGTGGGCATTGATAGGTGGCACTTGTGGGCATTGATAGGTAGCACTGGTGGGCACTGTGGGCACTGGCAGGTGGCACTGGCAGGCGGTATTTGTGCACACAGATGAGGTGCCTATGTCTGTTCCTCTTCGGGACCAATGTCCCTAACACACAAGCCGGTGATCGGCTTTTTGTTCTCCTCACACTGTCAGCGTGAGGAGAAAAAAAAAACGATTACCGATCCTTTGTTTACATCACGTGATCAGCTGTCATTGGCTGACAGCTGATCACGTGGTAAGGGGCCGGGACCGGCCACTTACACAGATCTGTGATCACCCGAGTCTCAGCGACTCGGGTGATCACAGCGCGCGTCCTGCGTGCGAAGGGGAGGACGTCTATTGACAGCCTCCCGGCATTTGGGGCCCGCGCTGTGGCCGTCATTCGCTATAGCGCAGACGCCAAGTGGTTAATATAACAAAAATGTCATACTTACCTGCTCTGTGCAAGGGTTTTGCACAGATTGGCCCCAATCCTCCTTTCCCGGGGTGTCCCGGCGGCGCTCCTGGCCCCTTCTCTTCATCGAGTGCCCCCACGGAGAGCCGATTTTCATCCAGCATTTTTCTGGCATTTTTTAAGCTTATAGTGTACATGCCAATTTAACAAAGAAAATGTTTACCCCACAAATCTTATTTATGTCTTGCTAAATGCTTACATTCTGCCAATGACTTTAAAAGACCATTATAGGTGAATCATGAAATAAATAGGAGCAAATATTTTGTCTGTTTCTAGATATACCATTTAGCAGAACAGCAGTGTTTTGTGCCTTTAGAAGGAAAGTATGTCTTTCCCAGAGCATGCCCTGATTCAGCGGGTTTCTGACTATCCATTACACACAGTGTGGTTTAGGCTCAGGGGCGGATCCAGAGTCTTTTCTCGGGGGGGGCACTGCCAAAAAATATGTTTTAAATTCACCAGAGAAATTACCGTTTAACATTGGAGTCTATAGAAGGGGTGCCCGGCTTTAAAAAATCAGTGCTCCCCGGCCGTAGGTTTTCCAGACACCAAACTTTGCACACTTGTAGAAGAGACATTGGGCTACATGTGTGCCAAGATTGGGGTCCAGAAGACCTACGACCGGCCGGTACCGGGTCTGCAAATTCACCAGAGAAATTACAGTTTAACATTGGAGTCTATGGAAGGGGTGCCCGGCTTTAAAAAATCAGTGCTCCCCGGCCGTAGGTTTTCCAGACACCAAACTTTGCACACTTGTAGAAGAGACATTGGGCTACATGTGTGCCAAGATTGGGGTCCAGAAGACCTACGACCGGCCGGTACCGGGTCCGCAAATTCACCAGAGAAATTACAGTTTAACATTGGAGTCTATGGAAGGGGTGCCCGGCTTTAAAAAATCAGTGCTCCCCGGCCGTAGGTTTTCCAGACACCAAACTTTGCACACTTGTAGAAGAGACATTGGGCTACATGTGTGCCAAGATTGGGGTCCAGAAGACCTACGACCGGCCGGTACCGGGTCCGCAAATTTACCAGAGAAATTACAGTTTAACATTGGAGTCTATGGAAGGGGTGCCCGGCTTTAAAAAATCAGTGATCCCCGGCCGTAGGTTTTCCAGACACCAAACTTTGCACACTTGTAGAAGAGACATTGGGCTACATGTGTGCCAAGATTGGGGTCCAGAAGACCTACGACCGGCCGGTACCGGGTCCACAAATTCACCAGAGAAATTACAGTTTAACATTGGAGTCTATGGAAGGGGTGCCCGGCTTTAAAAAATCAGTGCTCCCCGGCCGTAGGTTTTCCAGACACCAAACTTTGCACACTTGTAGAAGAGACATTGGGCTACATGTGTGCCAAGATTGGGGTCCAGAAGACCTACGACCGGCCGGTACCGGGTCCGCAAATTCACCAGAGAAATTACAGTTTAACATTGGAGTCTATGGAAGGGGTGCCCGGCTTTAAAAAATCAGTGCTCCCCGGCCGTAGGTCCCCCAGACACCAAACTTTGCACACTTGTAGAAGAGACATTGGGCTACATGTGTGCCAAGATTGGGGCAGCAGCAGCTGCAGAACAAGTACTGTATATACTCGAGTATAAGCCGACCCGTGTATAAGCCGAGGCACCTAATTTTACCCCAAAAAACTGGGAAAACTTATTGACTTGATGTGACAGGAGGGTCACTTTGGACACAGGGTGAGCCAGGAAAAAATGGACATTAAGAAATATCTCTTGGGCTACCTAAAATCGGTCTGTAATATTTATCCACCATATCCCCAAGGATATCTGTGAAGGACTATTTACTGTTTCTGAACTCAACAGGTTAATTGAGAGATGCTGATGTGTCACCTATCTGCTTGTGTAATGCTAATGAGCCTCACCTAGGCTACAGGTCCTTTCATTGTGATGATGTGGATTGGAGCTTAGTAGACCGTCTGGCTGCCTATTATTATGGGATGTTTAAGTGTCTTCTGTGAGGGGGGGGGGGGGGGAATCACCCCTCCTGCTAAGACTGGTTATCAAAGGAGAAGTTTGAACACACCTGACCTGTATCACCATTGTCATTGGATAGTTTAACCCGCCCTGTTCCCCCAAGGATGGGAGGGAAGGGTTTTGAAGAGAAATGTGTTACCATGTGTTTTGAAAATAAAGTTATTCCCTGTTTTGGAACTTGAAATACAGAGCGTTATCTCGTATCTCTGGAAGGATTAATCCTATGGGAAGTGGTCGCCTGGCTGTGGAGGGTCGATAGTGGTTGTGTGTTCAGAGAGGGAATATTCTAAATGGCGTATACCCCTTTCATATTAGGGGGTGCCGTTACATTGGTTGGCAGCAGCGGGATTTTCCCTCCAGTTCCTGGGACACTCCAAACCACCACAGTGAATGACCAGCTATGCAGCCGGCAGGAAAGCCACGCTGAAAGACTTACTTGAGAGCCGTGGAGGGTCCGGTGGGACAAAGAACAAGGCCATCTTGATCAGGGAGATAACCGAGATGGATCAGAGGGTTGGTGATGCAGGACCCCGGTCAGTTGAAGACCTGTTTCAGCAACGTGTTCAACAGCGGTTGGCATTATATGGTGCTAACTCATCAGAGACCGCCATACAGGAAGCCATTAAAGGCATCCAGCTGCAGGATGCGCAACGAGAAAAAGAACGACAGCGACAAGAAAAAGAACAACAGCGACAAAAGAGAGAACTAGAGCGACAAGAGAGAGAACTAGAGCGGCAACATGAGTGGAGAATGGCAGAAATACGACAATCGGAGATCGCCTACAGACAGCTGCTAGAATCTGCTCAGCAGCAGGGTGGGGCTCCCTTTGCCTGGGACTATCAGGAAATACCAGTTGACAACTATGAAATCCTGGCTGAAGAATCAGCAGTGGAAAATCTGAAGATTGCCATCCCTAAAGCCGAAGTGAATGATACGGAGTTCCAGGGAGCTAGCCTGGCTGAAGAATCGGCAGTGGAAAATCTGAAGATTACCACCCTTAAAGCCGAAGTGGATGATATGGAGTTCCAGGGAGCTAGCCTGGCTGAAGAATCGGCAGTGGAAAAGCTGAAGATTGCCCTCCCTAAAGCCAAAATGGATGATATGGAGTTCCAGGGAGCTAGGGCAGTTGGCTCATCTCCCCAGCCACAGATTACAGAAGGTATGGATTTAAGGGACTATTCAGAGGATGTTAGGGATTATGCATCGCCTGCCCAAGTACTGGCAGCAGGACAGAGTACTGCAGACCCCTGCTCTACACCCGTGGCAGTTTTGGAGGCCCGAGGTGAGAAGGTGATGGTTCCTCTTTCCCAGGGGATTTCAGAGATGCAGGGGGGAGAAGCAGCCCTTTTCCCTCCCCAACAGTTAGCCAGAGCAGATGGTGTGGAGTCCCCAGCAGAAGTGCTGGCAACAGGGCAGAGTGATAGCAACCTCTGCCCAGCACCGGAAACAACTGTGGAGTTTCAGGGAGCCGGGGCAGTTGGCCCCCCTCTCCAGCAACAAGCTGAGGTGGTAAAGCTTTTACCCCCAGCTGAACCACTGGTAGCAGGGCAGAATGCTACTGGCCGCTGCACACAACTGCCACTTGAGCGGATATCGGTGGATGGGACTGCGGTCTCCACTCACAGCGACCCAGCACAAGAGCTGGCAACAGAGCAGAGTGCCGCGGGCCTCTGCTCTCAACTAACAGAAGAGGGAGTTCCTGTGGTACTGGATGGGACTTCGGTCCTCACTGACACAACCCCAGAAAATGGTGTGACACTGGGACAGGAGGATGTCAGCCTTGCTTTGCAAGCACTGGGGTATTTTCACCTACCACAAGGGGATGGGACTTCAGTCTCCACTTGTATACCCCAGGGATGCTGGGCAGTCCGCCCAGATCCCCAACAGCATGACGGATTGAGCCCAGTCACCCTGTCTTCTCCCAAGCGGCGGGTATGTTCTCTGAGAGAGGCAGAGGTTGGCTGGGTAAGTAATGCTCTGTTTGGAGCAATTTATTTGGGGTACTGTGTGGCTACCGGCATTAGAAGAATGGACCTATGGACTAACTTCGGAGTCAACCCGTCTGGGGTCACCTCCTTTGTTAGTCTTCTGCCGAAAGGGGAGATGTGTGACAGGAGGGTCACTTTGGACACAGGGTGAGCCAGAAAATAATGGACATTAAGAAATATCTCTTGGGCTACCTAAAATGGGTCTGTAATATTTATCCACCATATCCCCAAGGATATCTGTGAAGGACTATTTACTGTTTCTGAACTCAACAGGTTAGTTGAGAAATGCTGATGTGTCACCTATCTGCTTGTGTAATGCTAATGAGCCTCACCTAGGCTACAGGTCCTTTCATTGTGATGATGTGGATTGGAGCTTAGTAGACCGTCTGGCTGCCTATTATTATGGGATGTTTAAGTGTCTTCTGTGAGGAGGGGGGGGGGAATCACCCCTCCTGCTAAGACTGGTTATCAAATGAGAAGTTTGAACACACCTGACCTGTATCACCATTGTCATTGGATAGTTTAACCCGCCCTGTTCCCCCAAGGATGGGAGGGAAAGGGTTTTGAAGAGAAATGTGTTACCATGTGTTTTGAAAATAAAGTTATTCCCTGTTTTGGAACTTGAAATACAGAGCGTTGTCTCGTATCTCTGGAAGGATTAATCCTATGGAAAGTGGTCGCCTGGCTGTGGAGGGTCGATAGTGGTTGTGTGTTCAGAGAGGGAATATTCTAAACGGCGTATACCCCTTTCATATTGGGGGGTGCCGTTACACTTGAGTATAAGCTTAGGGTTTCCATCTGCATGCCTCACTGTGCCTCACTTTGCCTCACTGTGCCCATGCCTCACTGTGCCCACGCTTCACTGTGCCCATGACTAGACTGATGTTTAACATAGGAGTCTATGGAAGGAGTGCCCGGCTTTGAAAAATCGGATCTTACCGGCCGTCGGTCCCCCGGAAACCAAACTTTGCACACTTATAGAGAAGACATGGGGCTACATGTGTGCCAAGTTTGGGGTCCAGGGGACCAACAACCATCCGGTACCCGGTCCGCAAATTCACCGGAGAAATTACCGTTTAACATTGGAGTCTATGGAAGGGGTGCCCGTCTTTAAAAAATCTGTGCTCCCCGGCTGTAGGTCCCCCAGACACCAAGCTTTGCACACTTGTAGAGGAGACATGGGGCTACATGTGTGCCAAGATTTGGGTCCAGGAGACCTACGACCGGCCGGTACCGTGTCCGCAAAGTCACCGGAGAAATTACAGTTTAACATTGGAGTCTATGGAAGGGGTGCCCGGCTTTAAAAAATCAGTGCTCCCCGGCCATAGGTCCCCCAGACACCAAACTTTGCACACTTGTAGAGGAGACATGGGGCTACATTTGTGCCAAGTTTGGAGTCCAGGGAGCTTACGGCGGGCCGGTACCGGGTCCCCAAAGTCCGGGAGATCAGGCGCAAAAAAAAAAAACAGAGCAAGCAAGTGAGTGTGACAGATGGTCTCGGGGGGGGGCAATTGCCCTGTTGCCCCCCCCCCCTGGATCCGCCACTGTTTAGGCTGGGTTCACACCATCGCCGCATGCGGCTCCCAGCAGGGGTCCGGTGCATCCTGGTTCACTGTTTTAGGTCTGATTTCAGCCCGAATATTGGGCTTAATTTGGACCTAAAACGGACCAAGAGACGCACAGAACTCCTGTGCAAATTCACACCGGAGCCGCAGCGGTCATATGTGAATCGGCTCCATAGAGAGACAGTCAAAATCTCCTGCTATTGCCAATTGGAGAGCCCACATCCAATTCGCAATGGTGTGAACCCAGCCTGAGGCTTCTTGCACATTGGCACAGCCACCCATAAACACGAATGCCTGTGGATGTCTGTATGTCTGTATGTGCCGGTGCTCTCATAAGCATGAGTATAGCGTATGAGCATATGCAAAAGATAAAAACTTTTCTGTTTTTTGCACACGCCCATACACAATATTTGTGTTTACCCAGCACCGGTGCATACCCAAGCACAGCTGTGTGCAAGTATTCATGTCTATGGGCGGCTGTGAGCAGCACCAAGACTTTTTGGGCTGGGAAATACACCAGAATTTATAATACATGGTCTCAGATGCCTGTGTGCACTGTGCAGGAGACTTAATCTGACAGTGTGCCTTTATTCTATTTTCTTGATAAAATGAACTTGCTTAGATTTGTAAATAAAATTATTTGTAATGTTTAAGCTACTTTCACACTGAGGCGGTGGGTCTGTTAGCGATAAAGCGCCGCTAGTGGAGCTTTACCGCTGTTTAAGCAGCGCTTTTCGGCTGCTAGGGGGTGCTTTTAACCACCAAGAAGGGGTTAAGAAGGAGTTAAAAGTAGGGCCGAAACAACGAATCGATTAATCGACAACTAATCGATTATGAAATTAATCGATTACTATTTTCATATTCGATTAATCGGCCAGTAACATAATGGGGTTAAAATAAAACTGAAATGAAACCTTTAAGGTACAAAAAGAGCAAATCGCTACTGTAAATATTACTTTCACTGTCCCACAGTAAAAAATGAACCCCTTACAGCGATTATTTGCTCTTTTTGTACTAATTTAATTTTTTTTAACACCATTATGTTACTAAACATCTCAGGCCTGGGTCACACCTCTGTTTTTTTTGGTGCTTTTTGCAGAAACACACTACAGTTCATTTACATGGTTTCTATGGGACACGTTCACATCCATGATTTTTTCAGCTGCTGCGTATTTGGAAAGGGCAAGTACTTTTTTTAACGCAAAACGGTGCTATTTTGTTTTTTTGGTTCAATATACGTGTAGCGATACCTTCAACTAAGAAGGCCGCAAGTTTAGTTTGGGCCCTGAAAACAGCTCCGTCAACCCCCAGCAATGTACTCGACCCCCTACTGGCACAGTTAGTATTGGCAGCAATAAATATTAACTTATACTGTATGAGTAAACCCAGACACCAAGACAGTAATGAAAAGGGTATCAAATTTACTTTGAGTTGTTGGTAATAAAAGTTAACAGTGGTAACGGTTCACAGATAATAAATTGCAGAGTCCTGCAGCAATAACACTCTATGCATTTAAGATGAACAGTAAAGGTGCGCCGCATGGGCGACCGTTAACTAGGCACCCTGTGACGCAGTAACTAAATAAACTAACTAGCTGGCCAGGCCTGGCTCAGATATCTACAACTCAGTCTATAGGGGATGATGGTTTCTTCACCGGCAATTCTTTAAAGGTGGTGCACATTAACAGAACAACATTTGTAATCCAATGGGAAAGTTGCGATGAACTAAACACATTACTTCATGAACTCTAAGTTCCGCTCTGATATGGATCTCCAGTGAGAGTATCAGAAATAAACTTGTGAGCCCCGGCAGTCTATAGGCACATTAGCAACAACAGTATATGGTCGGAGCATACGCCCTCTCACCCCTCCGGACGCGATCCCAGTCCGGGAACTTCCACCGACTGTGTCCTCACACACACAGTGTCTCCAGCGATCGGGTCCCCGATCCAACCAAGGTTGTAGGCAAGCGAAGTCAGATGCCACCCAGGCTCGCAGTGGGGTGGAAGGCTCTTTGGTACTGGGCAAGGCCCCAGGCTTCAGGCCTTGCACTCCGGCACATCCGCACAGGAGGATCAGTCACTGAAGTCTTGTGTACCAAAAGAGGCCGAACCCAGCCTCGCCTCCTCCTTTTATAACCCCTCCCATGAGTCTCTGGGGTGGAAAACATACCGAAAGGGGTTCTGGGCAAGGTAGTCCCGAGAGTCTTAAAGGGGACCCCGCTACATACGTCAATAGAGAAGCTGCAGAAAAGCATGTTATAATGTGTTTTTGCGGCAATTTGTGTTTTTTAGTCTGCCCAACAACAAATTGCCCAAAAAAAAAAAGTAAAAATGCAGCAAAATTACCTTTTTTTTTTTTCTTTTACGGTTATTAATCGATTCATCGATTAATCGAAACAATAATCGTCCAACTAATCGATTATGAAAATAATCATTCGTTGCAGCCCTAGTTAAAAGCACCCGTGTTTTCAGGCGCTTCGGAAGCACTGCCCATTCATCCCAATGGCCTGGGGTGATGTAGGAGTGCTATATACAGCGCTCCCAAACCGCCCCAAAGATGCTTCTTTTAGGACTTTTTTTCCCGTCCCACAAGCGCACCGCCCCAGTGTGAAAGCACTCAGGCTTTCACACTGGGAAGGCATTAGAGGCAGTTTTCAGGCACTTTACAGACGCTATTTTTAACGCTAAAATGCCTGAAAACTGCCGTAATGTGAAAAGGGTCTTAGTGAAGGAAAAGCTGTGGGTCACACTTGGTAAAATAAATCCAGAGTGTGCATATCTTGACACGATGTGAGTGAAATGTAAAATGAAATGTAATGCGGATTATAGTTTCCCTTTAACTTACACAGAATCTATTTATGAGGCCAGCCAGTCCTCCATGCCCAGACAGCCGGTGGTGTATTTTTGCTCTTGAAAACCCATGTAAGTGATGTTTTTCATAGCTTCTTGTCCACATAAAACAAATGGCCTTTGATCTGATGCCTGGAACTTATCCTATCCATCTAGAGACTTAAAACTGGCATCGTATTGACAAATTGATTCTGCAAATTCAATCAGCTCCTTTGAAGCACAATTGCAGAAACAATCCATTGATGAAACTTGTGCTGTAGCTCCCCCCTTGCACATTCACTGCTTTATATTTGGACAACTCATTTGACCGAATCACGTTAAATATTAGTATTGTTAGATCAGGAAATAAATGTTTAATAACAAGAAAGAAGCGAAGATCAGAGATGTGAAGATGCAGCGGTTTCAGATATTTGTGGTGCATACGCACACAGACACCCATACTGTGAACATCAGATAGAATACTTATTTTTGTAAATTGTGTAAAACCATGTTCTTCCAAGGTAACGCCAGTGGAATTCAAGTAGTATATACATAGAAGTTTGGAAACTGAAATCTGTATGTTTTTCCAGTGAAATTAATAAGCCTAATGCTTCAAATACCAATTTTACTGTATGTATGATCACAAGGTGAATCACTTTAATACAGTGGGCTTGATTTACTAAAACTGGAAAGTGCAAAATCTTGTGCAGCTTTGCATGGTAGCCAATCAGCTTCTAACTTCAGCTTGTTCAATTAAGCTTTGACAATAAAACCTGGAAGCTGATTGGTTTCTATGCAGAGCTGCACCAGATTGTGCACTTTCCAGTTTTAGTAAATCAACCCCTCTGGGTCACTGTACTGGATGTATGCACACACCTATCTATCACTTTTCAGCTGTAGCCGCTCTAATCTAGGGTGTCTATTTAAATGTAGTGATTGCCAAACTGTGGCCAGATTTCTCAAGATTGATGGTACAGCTTTCTTGGGTCGCTCCTGGGCTCTGGCTAGTGTCTGCTTCTGCCTGCTACCAGTAGGTGTTACTGGTGATGCAATGAAGACTGAAAGATGCATTGACCATTAGAGCTCTAAAGTCCCTGATTAAAGTAGATGTAAACCCTAACTCAATGTTTTAGTGCACCGTGTTCCATCAGAAAGCCATTACCCATCAGAAAATGCAACCGAAGTGACGTTCCGTTGCGACCATCTTGGTACACCCGCACTCGTCTGCACTAAGACTACAGTCTGAAGTTGCGAAGTGGACATCTTTTTACACCCACCGAAGTCTTGCAATTTACACTTATTTTTACCAGTAAACTGATCGTATATCGTGAAATACAGGATTTTGAAACCCGTCAAGCTGTTTTTATGTTGAATCCTCAAAGCAGCGGTGTTCTGTTAGTTTAGCAAACCTGTGAGATCAGCAGCCTTGCCGATGCTTCTAAAATTCAACATCAAAACAGTGTCACAGATTTCTGTATTTTACTATATAAGCTCAGTTTACTGGTAAAAATATGTGTGAAATGCAAGACTTCGGTGGGTGTTAAAAGATGTCCGTCTTCTGACTGTAGGCTTATTGCAGGCGAGTGCGGGTGTACCAAGATGGCCGCGATGGAACGTCACTTCCTTTACTTTACTTTACCTATAAATGTTAGTACCCAGTTATATTATGTACATAATATAACTGGGTACTAACATTTATAAGTGTAGCGGGTATACACTTTTCTCTCTATTTAAAACTGGCAGAGACACCAGCGATGTGCAGTTCCTTGCGGCCCAGCAGGTGGCGTTGTCGCCCTGGGCTGGGGTTGAACCATTGCTGTGTGCCGTGTCTCCTTTTTGTCCTCCCTCGGCAGCGGTATGGTGGGGCGGGGAACCCGCCGTGCTTGCTGGGAGAGGGTATAAAGGGGCCGGCCATCTTTGTCACGGGGTCGAGTCCCAGGCACCTTCAGCCTGAGGGCGGTGGTTCGTGTCGGTCCTCTAGGCGGCCTAGGCCTAGAGGACGTCCAGAGGTCGTGTTCCATCCCAGGCACCTTTAGCCTGGGGTGAGGTACTCGGATGGAGGTCTGGAGCTCAGTGCCCAACACTGAGTTCCGCGAGGGAAGGAGGTCCTAGGGAACCCAGGGATTGGGTACCCGAATCTGGAAGGCGTAATGGACCGGGGGGAGATACTCACTTGAAGACCGGGTGCAGCAGATTGCCAGTGACAGGTGAGCCTCCCATCGGAGACTGCCTGGAAGGAAACCCCCCTCCGCTCGGAGACCTCAGCCCACTTTCAGGGAGGAAAGTGGAGAGTTCATTGTGTCTGGGCCTACTCGCATCCACACCTCCTTGTTTGTTCTGTTCTTTAAGGGAGTCTAACTGATTCACTCGAGAAGAATAAAGGAGTGTTGGACTTTAATGGTGTGGGGCTCTTTTCTGGTGGACATTGTTCAAGGTAACTCTAGGTGCACAACACTGACCCGAAGGTAGAGAAAGAACTTTGCTTACACCGCACAGACATCTGTGGTGAAGGCTTGGCTTGGTGACCCCGCTCTCTCCCCTCTAAGGTACCCCTAGACAAGAGAAAGACGAGCTGATGCAAAGAGGGGAGTGAGGAGGCCGCTACACGTGGGGGCTCGGGTCCGGTATAGTGTTCGTGTACTACTGAAATTGAACGTGTCTGCCCGGAGGAGTTACGAGTAGGCAGGCCTTCATTGGCCGAAGTGCATCCCTGCTCGAAGTCGTGGACATGACCCAATGAAGGGAAAGGCCCGCGCAGAAGAGCGAGGAAAGGGGGGAGATCAGCCGTGTGAAGGACTACACGCGGGGGCTTCTATTTGCACTGCGCCACCAGGCACACCCCCACCGCTTAGTTCGTGGGCGTGACTCAGAAGGAAAAAGAAGAAAAGCCAGTGAACTGGAGCAAAGGGGAGGAGTCCAATACGTGTGAAGGACTACACGTGGGACGTTGGCGCAAAAACCTTGCAGTGTGCGATGGATCAGCAACAGGTCACCATGTTCGGACATACATCGTGGATTCTGGTTCACCCTTCTACCACGACACTGACTGCTGCTGCTCCAGTAACAGATACGGGGATCCGGCTAAAGCCAAGTGGTCGATTCACCCTGTATTCATGCATGGACGTTGAGGCCCTGGGTGTGATTTGTCCCGGCTGTTCGGGACTGGTGTGCCAACTGAAGCCGTTCGGGCGATGCAAGGCCTGTGGGGAGTTCCTTTTTGAAGTGGATCCAGCGGTTGAGAAGCCGAGAACCATTTACCCTGGCCGTGCTGCAGGCAACACCACTCAAAGAGGAGGAATCACTGCTTTGACAGCCATCCCTGCGCACACTGCAGCGACCGCGGAGGAGGTCGTGAAAACTCAACGGGAGAAATCCGAGGATGCTGACTCGGTCACCACTGTCTCGCAGCGTCCACCACCGAAGAGAAAGACCGGTATGGTAGCCCCGACCAGCGGTTGTGGTGGACCATCTCGCCCGCTTACGCCCGGCCCGGATGGATCCGTCGGCAGGAGTCCCGGACGTCCCGCTTCAAGTAAAGTCCGAGGTAAGCCAGGCGGAGAGATTTGGTGTGTGGGAAGAGGTGAAAACTCAGTCTCCACTACAGGGTACCTGCTCGCTGAGGAGTGTGACGCCTCTGACCTGGAGTCGCTCTCGGATATGGGAGATGACGTTGCTATTGACAAACTGTTTGCAGAAAAGGGCTGGGACAAAGTACCTCTCGCCTCATCCCGCAGAACCAGGGATCCACCCATGTCTACAGGGGATAGTACACCCCGGGTGGAGGCACCAGCGCCTGAAGAGGGGTCCCGTCCCCAGCCTGCCTCTACATCCCCGGTATCACCTACACCTAAGACCGGAGAAAAGAGACTGCTGTTGCGGGCACCTATGCCCAGATCAGATGTGATCAAGGTCCCTCGCCACCCAGACTCAATAGTTTTGCCTGGCGAAGAGGACAGAGCTACTATGCCTCCTTTGGCCAGACTGCAACGCCTATTTGGCCAGAAGGTTGCTGCAGAGTACGGATGGGAGTATCCATACTTGTCCAAGGAGTTGCTCTATGAGGTGGAAGTGTGCAGGGAGCGCTGGTACAATGACTTTGTGTGGACCCACCTTCAGGTTCCACACGCCCGCAGGTACCTGGCATGCTCTCCCAAGGCCTCTCAGCGTTTTAGGGACTGCAAGTCAGAGTGGATGTTGGGACGGCACATCCATGCAGACAAGGTGCTGATCCGGCGCAAGGAAGGGGAAGATGTAGAATATCATCTGGAGACCATGGACCAGCACTTGAAGCCACTTGTTCTGCCACATCCCCGCTTCCACCTGTAGGAGAGAAAAGACTCCGTTCTTGTTGTATGCTGCTGAACTTTCTGGGGCCCGTTGTCCTTGTTACCCAGAGGAATGAAGGACTGTTCCTGTTTGTTCTTCACTTTCCAGCAAGAGATCATGGACTCTGGGGTAGATAGGGCTCAAGAGAAGAAGAAGAGTTCCACGAGTGCAGTTACCGCGATGCTGTCACCAGGTGGCAGTGTTGCGCACCGTTAACACTTTTCACACACTCACTCTTTGGAGAAAAGGGATTTCTTCCCGCAGAAGTTTATTTTCTCTCACACGAATACATGTGTTAGGGTTTATGTGTGTTAATTTTCTTTCTTTTCCCTCTGCAGGAGAGCATCTCATCAAGACCACTGAGTATTGGGTGGGTCTTAGTCAGGATGGGTGGGAAAAGTATAATATGAATATGTGATTCAAAAGTTATGGTTAAATGTTGTTGTTTCCCTTCCCTTTTATATAGGGCTCAGACACAATTGCTCCAGTTGATCACGTTTTTCCAAAAAGTTCTATTTTTGTACAATTTATAGTTGGTTTCTGGACTGGATTATGTCAGCCGTTGAGGGCATAGTTTGCTCCAGACACTGGTGACCAGTGTCAAACCACCAGGGGTAGAGTGTAGCGGGTATACACTTTTCTCTCTATTTAAAACTGGCAGAGACACCAGCGATGTGCAGTTCCTTGCGGCCCAGCAGGTGGCGCTGTCGCCCTGGGCTGGGGTTGAACCATTGCTGTGTGCTGTGCCTCCTTTTTGTCCTCCCTCGGCAGCGGTATGGTGGGGCGGGGAACCCGCCGTGCTTGCTGGGAGAGGGTATAAAGGGGCCGGCCATCTTTGTCACGGGGTCGAGTCCCAGGCACATTCAGCCTGAGGACGGTGGTTCGTGTCGGTCCTCTAGGCGGCCTAGGCCTAGAGGACGTCCGGAGGTCGTGTTCCATCCTAGGCACCTTTAGCCTGGGGTGAGGTACTCGGATGGAGGTCTGGAGCTCAGTGCCCAACACTGAGTTCCGCGAGGGAAGGAGGTCCTAGGGAACCCAGGGATTGGGTACCCGAATCCGGAAGGTGTAATGGACCGGGGGGAGATACTCACTTGAAGACCAGGTGCAGCAGATTGCCAGTGACAGGTGAGCCTCCCATTGGAGACTGCCTGGAAGGAAACCCCCCCTCCGCTCGGAGACCTCAGCCCATTTTCAGGCAGGAAAGTGGAGAGTTCATTGTGTCTGGGCCTACTCGCATCCACACCTACTTGTTTGTTCTGTTCTTTAAGGGAGTCTAACTGATTCACTCGAGAAGAATAAAGGAGTGTTGGACTTTAATGGTGTGGGGCTCTTTTCTGGTGGACATTGTTCAAGGTAACTCCAGGTGCACAACACTGACCCGAAGGTAGAGAAAGAACTTTGCTGACACTGCACAGACATCTGTGGTGAAGGCTTGGCGTGGTGACCCCGCTCTGTCCCCTCTAAGGTACCCCTAGACAAGAGAAAGACGAGCTGATGCAAAGAGGGGAGTGAGGAGGCCGCTACATAGGTAAAGTTCATCCAGGGAAAATCCTATTACCTCTCGGGGGATCAGGAAGGACATTTTTCCCCTGCTGTAGCAAATTGGACCATGCTCTGCTGGGGTTTTTCGCCTTCCTCTGGATCAACTCTGGGTGTAGATTGGGATTGTATGATATTATTTAATTTTTGTTAGTTTTTTTATGGTTGAACTGGATGGACCTGTGTCTTTTTTCAACCTGACTAACTATGTAACTATGTAACTGTAGAACACCCCCGTAGGAGCTGCTGGTTTTAATTTGGGCCTTGCACGTTACCTCAGTATTCGTTGTCTAAGGGAAGAAAGTCTGTAAAAACTCCAATGTCCACACAAGATGTAAAACCTTAAGCTGTTAGGTTCTATTTTCCTTTGCATAAAACATTTGAAGAATAGTAGAAGGGTGAAGGGAAGGAGTAGGTTCAGGTACGCAGTACAGATCACTGGAAAAAACTCCTCAACTATACAGTCATTCACCACTCTTCCTGGAGTGGGTATTGCTCACCCGGATAGGCCCCTCTCACCTGGCCTAGCAGCCGGAATGATGATTGGACAATGATCAGGACCAGTCTCTGCCACAGACTGGTTGTGCACAAAAATGGATAATCCGGGATCCTCTGCCACAGGACTTAACACCCGAACTTTCAGCCAAAAAGTCAAGAGCCTTTAAGCTGACCCGGCAGACTGCAAGTTGAACTTTAGCTATGGTGTATCCTCCAATAGAATTACCAGGCCCTCCTCAAAACACCAGCCTTCCGCCAAAATCACACAACACACTCCCCGCGCCAGGAGGGCCGCGAGGGGAAGAAGGACTCCAAAAGATGGCGTCTGCCCCTTAAGTACCCTTCCCCGGCATGCTCAGCGGGTAGACCACGCCCACTGAACTGTTCCCAAGGAAAGATACCCAATACACTTTGGCCTATCAGTCTTCCACATTGGCCTGAGGTGGTAACGCCACCTACAGGCAAACAGTGGGAAGTCTTCCCGACACAGCCATAGCCGGAACAGAGGCTGATTTAGCATAATCACTTAAATCTGAGCCTAACTATTGGCTCAGATACCCACTAAATTTGACATAGCGCCCAGTCATTGGGAGCAGGGCGCTACATACTCCCCCTGCTGCAATAAGACACTGTCCCCAGTGTCTGGAAAAAAAACAACACCTCAAGCCTGAGGTTTTGGTACCTGAACCAAAAAACTTGGATGGGGAAGGGAAGGAAAAGGGCAAATAAATAGCAATGACATAAATTCTCAATGAGACAATAGCATATTACACATTATGCATTACACATTACCACCCATCACTAACTATCTAGCCCTCCCCATTCTCCGGAGGTCTTGACAGAAGATCTGGATACCTAAAAGAGGAAACAAAACACAGAGATATACAGCAAAATAATTGTAGCAATCCTAAAACATTTCTACAGAAGCAGAGCTACACCTCCTTTAGAGGTGGAACTTTCCTCCTTCTATTTTAAAGCCTATGTGATAAACGTAGAAAAGTCTCTTCCCTACTCTATCGGCCGCTGCCAACTAGTGGCAGAGATAGCACACAAGAGTTCTTTAAGCAGGGGCTGAAAAAGATGACATCTTGATCCCGACATCCTCAGCAACCCTATTCCTAACTGTCTAGCTTCCCCAAAGTCCAGTTAGCATAGCAAAGATAAGAAGGCAAGCACAAATCCTTCTCTCAGTTGAAAGTTTTTTTTTTCTTGCACAAAAGAAAAAAATGGAATTAAAGACAAAAAGTTACTTTGAATCCTCATAGGTAAAACCTGGGGTCTGGCAAAGTCAGAGGTTTTCCTTGCTTGTCTAGGGTGGTAATAAAATAGGTAATATCATCCTTCCCTGGTCTGCAAATGACTACTCGATCGGCGTGGATATGCCGCCCGTAGCTCCAGTACAACTGACATCCTTTGAATCGATCAGCCATGATAAACAAATAGTCCAGATTTCTAAATGTCTTTGGTACTTTTAAATAATCCCAGATGGCCTCGCTGTACCACTGCTCCCTGTTTGCCTCAATCTCCCGCATTATCTCTTTCGGCACATACGGGAACTCCAGGCCGTACTCCGTGGCTACCCTTTTCATTAGCACTCGTTGTAGACAGGCGAGATTGGGCAATGTCCGAGAACGCCCCGTCCCGGGCAACACACACGAATCCGGTGACTTATTTATCATAGACTTGGTAGGTTTAGGAACAGTCCTCTTAACAGGCAAAGTCACTTTAGCAATATCCGGGGTTTCCTCCCTGGGGGCTATGTGTTGAGGTACCATCTCCCATGTTGTTCCATAACAATTCTCTGTGTATGGGCTCAAACAAATGGTCATCACCAGCATCCGACAAAGAGTCTAAGTCAGAGTCTGCTAACTCTTCTGCCGGCAAATAGCTAACCAAAGTCCCGGTCACTTTTCCCCCAGGTTTCTTACCAGCTCCTGACGTGGACGTCCCGGGAATATCATCGCTCAAGGGGTCCGGTTCTGGTAAACTCTGGGGTAGGCCTTGACCGCGGCCGCGGGAAGCCTTCACGTACCCCACCTTCTGTTTCACGGGTGGGACGGGGGCACATGCTGTGGATGTGGTATCCGCTGCGGTGTCCACTGGTACCTCTGTGTTGGTAGCGACATCTCTTCCAGACTCACTTTCTGCAGCAGAGGTAGTGCGCACAGGCTGAACCGCAGGGGCCAAGGCGACATCTTTCAACGTAGCGGTGCCTGTATCCCAGTCTATCCGAAAGGCGCGGGGCAACGCAGTGGATGCTGCCATCACCATGCTTCACGGTGGGTATGGTGTTCTTTTGGTGATGTGCAGTGTTGTTTTTGCACCAAACATATCTTTTGGAATTATGGCCAAAAAGTTCAACCTTGGTTTTCATCAGACCATAACACATTTTCCACATACTTTTGGGAAACTTCAGATGTGTTTTTGCAAAATCTAGCTGGGCTTGGATGCATTGTGAGAAAAGGCTCGTCTTGCCACTCAACCCCATAGCCAAGACATATGAAGAATAAGGGAGATTGTTGTCACATGTACCACACAGCCAGTACGTGCCAGATATTCCTGCAGCTCCTTTAATGTTGCTGTAGGCCTCTTGGCAGCCTCCCTGACTAGTTTTCTTTTAGTCTTTTCATCAATTTTGGAGGGACATCCAGTTCTTGGTATTGTCACTGTTGTGCCATATTTTCTCCACTTGATGACTGTCTTCACTGTGTTCCATGGTATATCTAATGCCTTTGAAATTCTTTTGTACCCTTCTCCTGACTGATACCTTTTAACAATGAGATCCATCTGATGCTTTGGAAGCTCTCTGCAAAACCATGGCTTTTGCTGTAGGATGCGACTAAGAAAATGCCAGGAAAGACCTACCGTACTAGAACAGCTGAACTTTATTTGGGGTTAATCAGAGGTGCTTTAAATGATGGCAGGTGTGTGCTGACTCCTATTTAACATGGGTTTGAATGTGATTGCTTAATTCTGAACACAGCTACATCCCCAGTTACTAGCATAATATGTAGGCAAAACAAATCACTCAAAAAGGAATAATATAATGCAGCGCTATCACTTTAAAAATGAATAAAATAGAAATGAGAAAACTTAGCACACACTACCTCAAAGGTGTGGAAAAGTGCTTGCATTAGGCTGGGCTCACACTGGTGCAAATTGGATGCATGAGGGAGAGTGTGACTGGCTCTCAATGGAGCCGGTTTACACAGCTCTGGTGCAGCCGCAGTCTGCATTGGAAAAGGGTCTTGTGCGTCTTTGACTCCATTTCAGGTGCGAATCCAGACAAAATTTAGGACCTGATTCGCACCTAAATCAGTGAACAGGAATGCACCAGACCCCTGCTGTGACCCATGGCCGCATTATTGTGAACCCAGCCTAAATTAAACAAAGTATTCACAGCGCCTTGAAAAAGTATTTAAGTATTTTCTACATTTTGTCATGTTACAACCAAAAACGTAAATGTATTTTATTGGGATTTTATGTGATAGACCAACACAAAGTGGCACATAATTGTGAAGTGGAAGGAAAATGATAAATGTTTTTCAACATTTTTTACAAGTATATTTCTGAAAAGTGTGGCGTGCATTTGTATTCAGCCCCCTTGAGTCAATACTTTGTAGAACCACCTTTTGCTGCAAGCTGCAAGTCTTTTGGGGTATGTCTTCACCAGCTTTGTACATCTAGAGAGTGACATTTTTGCCCATTCTTCTTTGCAAAATAGCTTAAGCTCTGTCAGATTGGATGGAGAGTGTCTGTGAACAGCAATTTTCAAGTCTTGCCACAGATTCTCAATTGGATTTAGGTCTGGACTTTGACTGGGCTATTCTAACACATGAATACCCTTTGATCTAAACCATTCCATTGTAGCTGTATGTTTATGTAGCGGGTATGTGCTTTTCTGTTTGAATCTGGTGGGGAAACTGTGATGTATGGTTCCCTGGGGCCCACCGGGTGGCGCTGTCACTTTGGGCCCAGGGTTGATCCATCATTGCAGTGTCGTACCTCTTTTTGGCCTCTCTCAGCGGTTGTATGGCAGGGCGGGAAACCCACTGTGCTTGCTGGGAGGGGGTATAAAGGGGGCGGCCATTTTTGGTGGCGGGAGTCGAGTCCCGGGCACCTTCAGCCTGAGGGCGGTGGTTCGTGTCGGTCCTCTAGGCGGCCTAGGCCTGGAGGACGTTCGGAGGTCGTGTTCCATCCCAGGCAACTTTAGCCTGGGGTGAGGTACTTGGATAGCGGTCCGGGACTGAGGGTCCCGGATTAAGGATCCGCGAGGGAGGAACTTCCTAGGGGACCCCGGGAGTGGGTACCTGAATACAGTGGCGTAAGGGACCGGAGGGGGTACTTACCTGAAGACCTGGTGCAGCAAATTGCCAGTGACGGGTGAGCCTCCGGAGACCGCCGGGAGGGATGTCTTCCTCGATTGGGAGCAGAAATCTACTTCTGGGAAGGAAGTAGGAGAGTTCATTGTGCCTGGGCCTACTCGCATCCACACCCCCTGTCTGTTCTGTTCGTTGAGGGAGTCCAACTGATTGTGTTCACTTTTACATTGAGAAGAATAAAGGAGTGTTGGACTTTAGTGGTGTGGGGCTCATTTATGGCAGACACTGTTCAAGAAACCAGGAGGAGGCTCCAGATGCAGAACACCGACCCGAAGGTAAAAGAGAATTGTCTCCCACTACACACACACACCTGTAGTGGGAACTTGGCGTGGTGACCTCGCACTCTCTCCTCAGAGGTACCCCTAGACAAAAGCCAGAGCCAGAAGAACTGAGAGGAGAGAGAGGAGGCCGCTACATTTAGGATCGTTGTCCTGCTGGAAGGTGAACCTCCACCCCAGTCTCAAGTCTTTTGCAGACAAAACAGGTTTTCATCTAAGATTGCCCTGTATTTGGCTCCATCCATCTTCCCATCAACTCTGACCAGCTTCCCTGTCCCTGTTGAATAAAAGCATCCCCACAACATAATGCTGCCATCACCATGTTTCCCGGTGGGGATGTTGTGTTCAGGGTGATGTGCAATGTTTTCTGCCACACATAGCGTTTTGCTTTTAGACCAAAAAGTAAAATTTTGGTCTCATCTGACTAGAGCACCTTCTTCCACATGTTTGCTGTGTCCCCCACATGGCTTTTTTCAAACTGCAAACGGGACTTCTTATGGTTTTCTTACATCAATGGCTTTCTTCTTGCCACTCTTCCATAAAGGCCAGATTTGTGGAGTGCACAACTGAGCTGAGGACCTCTGCAGCTTTAAAGCCATAAAGTTGATACTGTAAGGTGAGACGTAAATAGGGAAAGTCCTCCACCATCACCAACACTCCAAAAACACAGCCTCTTACCATAAGGATTTGACTGGTCAAATAGCGCAGTTATAAAGCCTGCAGATAAGAGTAATCAAATGATCCCTAGTATATATATCACTCCTGAATATTGCAGCCAAATTTCTCACCAAATTAGCATATAATTAAAGAGTGTTTTTTTTTTAAAGTATTGCACTTACAAGCAACAGCATATTCAACAGGAGTATCATCAAACCATCAAGATGGCCACGGTCCGTGCTGGTGCGTGATGATATCTTACGCCAACAAAAAATATCCTTTACAACCACCTTTCCATTGTTTAGCTTAGAAACTGCTGCTGTCTAGGACAGTCATGGAACATGAAAATTCTGATCTTGATACATTCCCAACGGAGTTGCTGAGAGATAAAAGAAGCCTGTTTTTATGCAACATATCATCAGTAATGAAGAATAATTAAAACATTAGTGCTGGAGTTTTAAATAAAGTTTAAACTCAAAATAATTACTTCCATTTCTGCTGACATGTGTATAGAGAATGTGGGATGCCGCTCATCCAACCCAGTACACAAGAGTGTAGGTAATGGCCTCAGCCAGCGCTGCTCCACTGGCCACAGCCCTAATTTGTTTCACCCCGCCCATTGGGGCTTAAGCCATGTACACACCAGTAGTTTTTTCTATTCAACCCAGGAGGGCTGAACAAAAAAAATTGACAGCTCAGGAGGAGCTGCTGTACTAGCTATCCAACGTTAGTGCAGCGATCTCCCCTGCTATGCTATTGTGTTCTGACAGGGGGACAGCCCTCCTGCCAGAACACTCTGGTCAGCGCTCTTAGCCATTGGCTTTTTTTGGTCATGCTCCTCCAGCTTCAGTCGGACCAAATCCAGTACACACGGGCCGAATGTCAGCTGGTTTCTATTTAACTACCCGACATTTGGCCCATGTGTACTAGGCTTTAGTCATAGAGGTCATCTCTGCTGGTAGATGCAACTTACCACAAACATTTTCTGTTACACAGTAAATTAATCTAAAGCGGGCTTGTCAAACTAGTGGCCCACGAGCCACAAGCAGGCCACTGAGTATATCCCTGCCCTCATCTCCAGCAGGCAGAGAACACTTCAGGGGACTGCAGACAAGGGGCCCGCAACAGTAAACAGGTGGTGGTGGGCAGGAGCCAGGGGCAGTGTAGCATCCTCACACAACCTGTCTGTCTCAACTGTCATGCCCACCCACCACCTATCACTCTAGCTGATAGCAGTGATCGATAGATGTGGGAAGATGGGATTGTCACCATGGCCCAGCCTACACAGTGATGTTTTGTTTTGTTTTTATCCAAAGAAAGCTTTTATTGATTACAATGCATACAGCCCAAAACAACAGAGCCAGCCACATATGTTTCATGATATCCGAAAACAAAAAAACATATTCAAGGTTGAGCACACCTCTAACTACAGAATAAGTACCACTAGGAGCATGCATCCTATATAAATTGTCTAACATACAGTGGGTACGGAAAGTATTCAGACCCCCTTAAATTTTTCACTGTTTGTTATATTGCAGCCATTTGCTAAAATTATTTAAGTTCATTTTTTCTCCTCATTAATGTACACACAGCACCACATATTGACAGAAAAACACAGAATTGACATTTTTGCAGATTTAATAAAAAATAAAAACTGAAATATCACATGGTCCTAAGTATTCAGACCCTTTGCTCAGTATTTAGTATTTGCACCCTTTTGATCTAATACAGCCATGAGTCTTTTTGGGAAAGATGCAACAGGTTTTTCACACCTGGATTTGGGGATCTTCTGCCATTCCTCCTTGCAGATCCTCTCCAGTTCTGTCAGGTTGGATGGTAAACGTTGGTGGACAGCCATTTTTAGGTCTCTCCAGAGATGCTCAATTGGGTTTAAGTCAGGGCTCTGGCTGGGCCATTCAAGAACAGCCACGGAGTTGTTGTGAAGCCACTCCTTCGTTATTTTAGCTGTGTGCTTAGGGTCATTGTCTTGTTGGAAGGTAAACCTTCGGCCCAGTCTGAGGTCCTGAGCACTCTGGAGAAGGTTTTAGTCCAGGATATCCCTGTACTTAGCAGCATTCATCTTTCCCTCGATTGTAACCAGTCGTCCTGTCCCTGCAGCTGAAAAACACCCCCACAACATGATGCTGCCACCACCATGCTTCACTGTTGGGACTGTATTGGACAGGTGATGAGCAGTGCCTGGTTTTCTCCACACAAACCGCTTAGAATTAAGGCCAAAAAGTTCTATCTTGGTCTCATTAGACCAGAGAATCTTATTTCTCATCATCTTGGAGTCTTTCAGGTGTTTTTTAGCAAACTCCATGCAGGCTTTCACGTGTCTTGCACTAAGGAGAGGCTTCCGTCGAGCCACTCTGCCATAAAGCCCCAACTGGTGGAGGACTGCAGTGATGGTTGACTTTCTACAACTTTCTCCCATCTCCCGACTGCATCTCTGGAGCTCAGCCACAGTGATCTTTGGGTTCTTCTTTACCTCTCTCACCAAGGCTTTTCTCCCCCAATAGCTCAGTTTGGCTGGGCGGCCAGCTCTAGGAAGGGTTCTGGTCGTCTCAAACGTCTTCCATTTAAGGATTATGGAGGCCACTGTGCTCTTAGGAACCTTAAGTGCAGCAGAAACTTTGTTGTAACCTTGGCCAGATCTGTGCCACAATTCTATCTGTGAGCTCTCCAGGCAGTTCCTTTGACCTCATGATCCTCGATTGCTCTGACATGCACTGTGGGCTGTAAGGTCTTATATAGACAGGTGTGTGGCTTTCCTAATCAAGTCCAATCAGTATATTCAAACACAGCTGGACTCAAATGAAGGTGTAGAACCATCTCAAGGATGATCAGAAGAAATGGACAGCACCTGAGTAAAATATATGAGTGTCACAGTAAGGCCTGGTTCACACTGGGGCGACAAACGCTCCGACATTGGGAGCTCATGTCGCATGACGTGTGAAAATCAATGTTTCCCTATGGGAGCCGTCTTAACTGGTCCGACACATGTCGGTCCGACTTTGAAAATGCTCCCTGTACTACTTTGGTCCGACTTTGATCCGACCTCAGCCCATTGACTATCATTGAAGTCGGATCAAAGTCGGACCGCAGTCTTGCATGATCCGACTTTGGCATGCGACTTGTGCTGTACTGCTCTTGAGGGGGAACTCCAGGCCAAATTTTAAATAAAAAACCGGCATGGGTTCCCCCTCCAGAGGCATACCAGGCCCTTGGGTCTGGTCTGGATTTGAAGGGGCGCCCCTACGCCGAAAAAACGGCGTGGGGGTCCCCCCAAAATCCAAACCAGACCCTTATCCGAGCACACAACCTGGCCGGCCGCAGGGGAAGAGGGGGGGGGGCGAGAGAGCGCCCCCCCTCCCTCCTGAACCGTACCAGGCCGCATGCCCTCAACATGGGGGGTTTGGTGCTCTGGGGCAGGGGGGCGACCTGCGGCCCCCCCACCCCAGAGCACCCTGCCCCCATGTTGATGAGGACAGGGCCTCTTCCCGACAACCCTGGCCGTTGGTTGTCGGGGTCTGCGGGTGGGGGGCTTATCGGAATCCGGGAGCCCCCTTTAATAAAGGGGCCCCTGGATCCCGCCCCCCCCACCCTATGTGAATGAGTATGGGGTACATCGTACCCCTACCCATTCACCTGGTGGAAAAAAATTGCAATAAAAAAACCACACAGCTTTTTAAAGTATTTTATTGCACAGCTCCGGGGGTCTTCTTCCGACTTCGGGGGTCTCCGGTGTCGTCGCCGCGCTCTCCGGTTCTTTCTTCTGCCGGGCCACCGCTAACTTCTTTTTAGCTCTTTTGCTAACGGAGGCACGGTCTTCTCCGTCGTCTCGTCCGGCTCTCCGTTGTCCTTCTGCCGGCCCCTCCACTAACTTCTTTAGCTCTTTTGCTAGTGGAGGGGCCGGTCTTCCCGTCGTCGCCGTCGGCGTCTTCTTCCCTCTTCTCCTTCTCGATGTTGACGCGTCGCTTCCTCCCGCTGTAATACTGGCTCTCCGCTCCGCTCCGCATTAATATAGGCTTCTCATGACGTCACAGTCACATTTTCCAGGGCACATGGCCCCGGAGCATGTGACTGTGACGTCATGGGAACATGCGACTATGGCACCAGGACAGCGTCAGGGGAGCTTGGCTTTTTTTCGCCACGCCAGTGGCTCCTGATCAAGAATGCATGCACTGCCATGTCACCATTTGAGGAGACCACGAGGATGGTGAGCAGTGACAGTGCATGCATCAGTGATACTGTCCCCCTTGTGTAACTGTTGGAGCAAACGCTGCGTGGAATAATGGACAGGGCACTTGAGGCAGAACAGAGGGAGGAAGAAGAGGACTTCCTTACCTCCCAAGGCCCCCTTTATCCAGACAGTGTTCCTGCGAGCCCGACGATCACACAGGAAGAGGAGGAGGAGGATTGTGTCAGCATGAAGGTGGAGCCTAGCACTCAGAATCAGCAGCAGTATTCAAGGGATCGTTTTAATTCCCCAGAAACCCATGGACTTGTACGTGGCTGGGAGGAGGTGGCTGCGGATCATGTCGTCCTTCGTGACCCAGAGGACTCCGGACCGAGTGCCTCAGCAAACCTACTCTGCATGGCCTTCCTAATCTTGCAAAGCCTGCGAAAGAACCCTCGGATTCGTGTGATCAAGGAGAGGGATCATTACTGGCTGGCAACCCTTCTTGATCCACATTACTGTACAAGGGTAAGGTTGCGGAACTTATCCTGCCATCGCAGAGGGAGCAGAGGATGAAACATCTTCGGGAGGCCTTGCAGAAAGGTTTGTGCAACGCGTTTCCAGAGCCTGGGAGGTTAAAATTTTCTGGTCCTGGACAACGTGTTGCTGAGGCTTCGGTCAGTCACAGAAGGAGCGGTGGAGAAGGTGGCCGTCTGACCGATGCGTTCAGACAATTTTTTAGTCTGCAGCCCCAAGGTCTGATCGATTCCAGCAACCATCGCCAGCGTCTGATTTACATGGGGCAGGAATACCTAGGGGCAAGATCAGACTTGGAGACCTTTCCAACCAAAAATCCTCTGGGTTACTGGGTCTTGAGGATGGATCACTGGCCAGAGCTTGCACAGTATGCAATTGAGCTACTGGCCTGTCCTGCATCCAGCGTTCTTTCGGAACGCACATTCAGTGCTGCTGGAGGCTTTGTAACCGATCACAGGGTGCGCCTGTCCACCGACTCGGTCGATCGGCCCACCTTCATAAAATCAGTCTTGGATCACCAGCTACCAAGCACCTAATGCTTATGTAACCGAATAATTTTTTTATGAATGTGAGATCCCTTCAAGACTGCCTATGCTGATGCTGAGTGACTATCCTGTTATGCTGAGTGACTATCCTCTTCCTCCTCAATGTTCATGTTGATAGCTTGTAAGAAAATGTTTGGTTCTGAGCACCACCACTAGTGACTAAGGCCCAATTTTTCTGCCCCTGTTTAACAGGGGAGTGTAATTACAATTTTTGCTGTAATACTTTGCAGCAGGGCTCATTCCTGCGCTCCAACTAGAGTATCTGTGAGGGGTTGCAGTGTTGTGGCACCAGCACCAGTGCCTAAGGCCCAATTTTTCTGCCCCTGTTTAACAGGGCGTGTAATTAAAATTTTTTGCTGTAATATTAACCAGCAGGGCTAGTTCCTGTGCTCCAACTAGAGTATCTGTGAGGGCTTACAGTGTTTTGGCAACACCACCACACCACCACCAAAGGCCCAATTTTTCTGACCCTGTTCAACAGGGGCATAAAATTACAATTCTTTTTTTTTTTTTACATTTTTTATTTAAAGATAAGACACAGATACAAACATAAAGACAACTTTGCAGTACATACATATTGTAGTGAGCATATTAAGTATAATAACTGTAAAAAAACAAAAAAAAAACAGTTGCATGTGAGTTATACCGCTCGCTTAAGGCCCCTTTCACACGGGGCGGATCCGTGAAGATCCGCCCCGTGAAGCTCCGCTTGCTCAGCGGGGATCGCTCCGTTGATCCCCGCTGAGCCGACGGATGACTGGGCGGTCCCCGCACACTGTGCAGGGACCGCCCTGTCAGAGCGCCGCTCTCCCCTATGGGGAATCGGATGACGACGGACCGTAGAGTCCGTTGTCATCCGATCCGCTCCGCCGACGGAAGGAAAAATAGGGTTTTACTCCGTCACACTTTGGCGGAGCGGAGCGGATGTCAGCGGACATGTCTCTGCTGACATCCGTGCTTCCATAGGGGTACATGGAGGATCCGTTTCAGGTCCGCCTAAAAAACTGACAGGCGGACCTGAACGGACCTCCGTGTGAAAGAGCCCTAAGTCTAATAGAGGGTAAATATAAACATCTGTGCTCATCGCATTTTGTTATTTTTTGATTGAAACAAAACAAAACAAAACAAAAAAAAAATAAAGAAAAACAGAGAAGACAAAAGAAAGAGCAGAGAGAGAGAAGAGGGGTGTGACAGCAGGAAGGTAAAGTCACCTGGTTGCATCCAGGGGGGTAGATATATTTCGCCCAGATTCAGGCTTTACGCCGACTTATACAACTAGGTGGAGAGTTGTATAAGGCTAGTGGGCTCATGGATGACTCATACCTCTAGGGAGAGTGTGGGGCGTCGTGCAGACAGAGATGAGGAGACCAGCTGAACCTTGTCAGCTCATTTAGGCCTCTATAAGAACTCCCAGCTTCATTAGATGTTAGCTCATGCCTGGAACCAGACCTGTGTGGACTGTCTAGGGAGAGTGAACCCCTGTGCGGTGAGACAAAGCCTGTGTGGCTATTTGCTTGGACATTTAAAACCAGGGACTTAGGGACTAGGACAGCACTAGGCTGATCCCAGTTGTTAGTTAGGAAACCTGTATGTTTAGTCAGAGGTCAACTTGACCAGGATTTATTTTGGTTATGTTTCTTTTGCTTTGCTGTGTTTTGTCACTGTAAATAGAAAATAAACCGCACCTTTTTTTTGATTTTGAAAACCACAACCTCCGTTTGCTGGGCCTGTTTTGTGTGGGGAGCCCATCCCGGGGGTCACACACACCCGCTGCCGAGCTAACCCCCTCACAGTTGGTGGAGAACCAGTGGCAGTTTTTTTTAAGCCAGCATGGAGGAGATACTGAAGCAGCTGGCTCTAGCAAATGCCAATCAACAGCAGACAAATGCAGGTTTGCAAAGGAGCCTTGCAGCCCAGCAGCAGACAAACGCAACTTTGCAACAGAGTCTGGAGGCTCAGCAACGAGCCCAGCAGCAATCTGAGGCCCGCTTCATAGACCTGTTGCAGAAGCAAGAGCAGAGACTACAACAACAGATGGAAGCAGTAATGCAGCAACGTCCGCAGACCAGTGAGGAAAGCCGTCCCACTAATACCGCGTCCTTTGGGGTGAGTCGTTTATTGACAAAAATGACTGGAGAGGATGATCCAGAGGTATTTTTGACCACATTTGAAAGGACCGCTGAAAGAGAAAAGTGGCCTGAGGAGCAGTGGGCTGGACTGGTGGCTCCTCTGTTAACTGGTGAATCGCAGAAAGCTTACTATGACCTAGAGCCTAACCAAGCAAAAGACTATGTGATGCTAAAAGCTGAAATATTGGCAAGGCTGGGTGTCACCCAGGCTGTCCGGGCTCAGCGTGTGCATAACTGGACTTTCCAGCTTGGAAAACCCCCCAGGTCTCAAATGTATGATCTCATTCACCTGAGCAGAAAGTGGCTACAGCCAGAGACTTTGTCCGCACCAAAGATTGTGGAACGTGTTGTAATGGATCGGTTTTTGAGAGCTCTTCCTACTGCCATCCAAAAGTGGGTAAGCCATGGAGACCCAGAGACGGCCGATGGTCTTGTGGATTGTGTGGAGAAATACTTGGCTACAGAGAACCTGACGGCCTCTTCCAGAGACACTCGGACTTTCCACCCTAAGACCAGACCATCCCCAGGGGCGGATAAGAGGATTCCAAGGGGTGAGGGTGGAGAGAGTGAGAGGGTGGGAGCTCTACCCCAAGTTTGGCGAGAACAGCCTGGGAAATCAGCGGCTCAAGAGGCGGCAAGAAGGATCGTTTGCTACCGCTGCCGGCAAGCGGGACATATTGCAGCCAATTGCCTGGTTGTGAAGGAACCCATGCAGTGTGACTTTCTGACGGGCAGACGTCAGTCGCTGTGTGCGACAGTCGCATGCACTGCCATTCGAGGAACTGAGAAACATTTATGCAAAATGTGTGTTAATGGTAGAAATGTTGTGGTATTGCTGGATTCAGGTAGCCTTGTGACCCTGATAAAGGCTGAGTTAGTTAAAACAGAGGTCTCTGGGAATAGCAAGGTAGCTGTTATTTGTGTGCATGGGGACACCCGAGAGTATCCAGTGACTACAGTGTGTTTCGAGACCCCCAAAGGTACCCTCTCTCATCCAGTGGGCTTAGTATCTCAGTTACCGCATGACGCCATTGTGGGAAGGGATTTTCCGAAGTTCTGGGAACTGTGGGATGATCCTGAGCCCCTCACTGGTGCCCCTATGTACCAGGAATGTGATAGCCAGAACTCCCCTGAGAGTGGTGAGGACTCTCCGGAATTTCCCTTATCAGTATTGGCAGGGGAGACTCAAGAAACTGGAGAGGAGCCCACCTCCTCAGACGAAAACCTACCGTCTGTGGAGTTTTCTGATCTTGAGGTTCACAGGGAAAACTTTGCCACAGAACAGTTGAAAGACCCCGCCCTAATAAAGGCACGGGAAAACGTAGTGAAAATAGATGGCGAGGTAGTGAACCCAGATAATACCTGCACTTACCCATACTTCAGCGTAGAGAAGGACCTACTGTATCGGGTGGCAAAAAGGGCAGAAGAAACCGTTGAGCAGCTTGTGGTGCCCAAACCTTACAGGAAGTTGGTGTTGGAGTTGGCCCATGGGCACATTCTTGGAGGTCATCTGGGGACAGAGAAAACCCGAGAGAGGGTATTACAGAGATTCTATTGGCCGGGGGTGATGAAGGACGTAGAAAATTATTGTTCCTCCTGCCCTGTGTGTCAGAGGTTGGCCCCGATGCCACATTTCCGTAGCCCGCTGGTCCCTCTACCCATCATTGAGGTCCCGTTTGAGAGGATCGCCATGGATTTGGTAGGTCCTATAATCAAGTCCGCTAGGGGGCACCAGTACATATTGGTTATAATGGACTATGCCACCCGTTATCCAGAAGCGATCCCTCTCCGAAATACCTCGGCCAAAACCATAGCCAAAGAGCTATCTCTTGTTTTTAGCCGGGTGGGTATTTGTAAAGAACTGCTTACGGACCAAGGTACACCCTTTATGTCCCGGGTTATGAAAGAGCTGTGTAAATTGTTCAAAGTGACGCAATTGCGTACGTCTGTGTATCACCCCCAAACCGATGGGCTGGTTGAAAGATTCAACAAAACCCTAAAACAAATGTTGAAGAAAGTGGTGGATAGAGATGGAAAGGATTGGGACTGTTTACTTCCTTATTTGATGTTTGCTATTAGGGAGGTGCCCCAATCCTCTACGGGATTCTCCCCCTTTGAGTTACTGTATGGGAGACACCCAAGAGGGCTGTTGGATATTGCCAAGGAAACTTGGGAAAGTGAGAGTTCTCCCCACAGGAGTGTGATTGAGCATGTCGCCCTGATGCAAGATCGAATTGCACAGGTAATGCCCATCGTGAAGGAACATTTGGCCCAAGCGCAGTTGGCACAGCAGAGAGTGTACAACCGTGGAGCCAAGACCCGTACCTTTTCCCCGGGGGATAGGATATTGGTACTTGTCCCTACGGTTGAAAGTAAATTCCTTGCCAAATGGCAAGGCCCCTACGAGATAATGGAAAAAGTGAGCGAAGTGAATTACAAGGTCAGACAACCAGGAAGGCGAAAGCCCGAACAGATCTATCACGTTAATCTGTTGAAAGCCTGGAGGGATAGAGAGTCCCTAGTCGCAGACACTTGGTCACCAGCTCAAACTAGTTGCGTGATTCCTGAGGTTGGAATAGCAGCCACCTTGTCACAACCCCAACAACAGGAGGTTAAGGAGTTTGTGCTTCGCAACAAGGAGGTATTCTCTGAGCTGCCGGGACAAACATCTGGGGTAGAGCATGACATCATTACCCCGCCCGGTGAAAGGGTGAAGTTAAAACCCTATCGGATCCCAGAGGCTCGACGGGAGGCAATACGGGAGGAAGTACAGAAAATGCTGAACTTAGGGGTGATAGAGGAGTCCCAAAGTGATTGGTCTAGTCCCATCGTGTTGGTGCCTAAACCGGATGGGAGCTGGCGATTTTGTAACGATTTTCGTCAGTTGAACAAAGTTACAAAATTTGACACCTACCCCATGCCACGTATAGATGAGTTGATCGACCGGCTGGGAACAGCCCGATACATGACGACTCTTGACCTCACAAAAGGGTATTGGCAAATCCCCCTGGCCAAGTCGGCCAAAGAGAAAACCGCATTTGTAACCCCAGACGGGGCGTTCCAATATAAAAGAATGCCGTTCGGGTTACAGAATGCGCCGGCCACATTCCAGCGGAAAATGGACCAGATGCTGAGGCCCCATCGGAAGTATGCTGCGGCTTACCTGGATGACGTAATTGTCCATAGCACAGATTGGGCCTCACATCTGCCAAAAGTGCAAGCAGTCCTGGACTCTGTTCGGGAAGCGGGGTTTACGGCTAACCCCAAGAAGTGTACCATTGGGCAGGAGGAGGCCAAATATCTTGGGTACACCATTGGGAGGGGAGTAATAAAACCCCAACTCAACAAAGTCGAGGCCATCCAGAGTTGGCCACGTCCCAACAGCAAGAAGCAGGTACGAGCCTTTCTGGGAATCGCTGGGTATTATCGGCGATTCATTCCCCACTTTGCTTCTAAGGCTGTGCCCCTAACCAACCTGACGAAGGGGAAAGGGTCGGTCATGATTAAATGGACCCCCGAGGCTGAGGCAGCATTCCAATTCTTGAAACAAGCCTTATGTAGCCAGCCAGTGTTGTACTCACCCGACTTCTCTAAAGACTTTGTCGTACAAAGTGATGCGTCAGATGTGGGGTTAGGAGCAGTATTGTCCCAGGTCTGGAACGGGGAAGAGCACCCAGTCATTTACCTCAGCAGGAAGTTGAAGTCCCATGAGGTAAATTACGCCACCGTTGAAAAGGAGTGTTTAGCGGTGAAGTGGGCTCTAGATTCCCTTCGGTACTACCTGCTAGGTAGGCACTTTGACATGGTTACGGATCACGCTCCGTTAAAGTGGATGGCTCAAAACAAGGAAACAAATAGAAGAGTGAATAGGTGGTTCCTGGCCCTCCAGGAATTCAACTTCACAGTAAAGCATCGCCCTGGCGTTCAAATGGGGAATGTGGATGCTTTGTCTCGAGTACATGAATGCCTGATTGCTGGTGTTCCAACCCCGAGGTTAAAACAAGAGGGGGGGTATGTGACAGCAGGAAGGTAAAGTCACCTGGTTGCATCCAGGGGGGTAGATATATTTCGCCCAGATTCAGGCTTTACGCCGACTTATACAACTAGGTGGAGAGTTGTATAAGGCTAGTGGGCTCATGGATGACTCATACCTCTAGGGAGAGTGTGGGGTGTCGTGCAGACAGAGATGAGGAGACCAGCTGAACCTTGTCAGCTCATTTAGGCCTCTATAAGAACTCCCAGCTTCATTAGATGTTAGCTCATGCCTGGAACCAGACCTGTGTGGACTGTCTAGGGAGAGTGAACCCCTGTGCGGTGAGACAAAGCCTGTGTGGCTATTTGCTTGGACATTTAAAACCAGGGACTTAGGGACTAGGACAGCACTAGGCTGATCCCAGTTGTTAGTTAGGAAACCTGTATGTTTAGTCAGAGGTCAACTTGACCAGGATTTATTTTGGTTATGTTTCTTTTGCTTTGCTGTGTTTTGTCACTGTAAATAGAAAATAAACCGCACCTTTTTTTTGATTTTGAAAACCACAACCTCCGTTTGCTGGGCCTGTTTTGTGTGGGGAGCCCATCCCGGGGGTCACACACACCCGCTGCCGAGCTAACCCCCTCACAGGGGGTAAAAAGAAAAAGGGAGGGGGTGGGGCAATTTACCCCCCAGGGAGCCCAGATTGGTAATGCTCAACTGGTAATGGTGATCCTAAATGGTGGATCCTGTCATGTATTGGGGGAATTTGTCAGAGAAGCGAAAGAGGTTCCAGTGAATCCATCTGGACTTATGTTCTTCCGACTTATCTCGCAGCGCCGAGGTCAGATCTTCCATTTGCTCAATATCCTTCACTCTTGCGAGCCATTGGGCCACCGTTGGCGCACACTGTTGCTTCCAAAGAGGCGGGATGCTGGCCCGAGCAGCATTAAGAAGATGCTTGAGGAGGGATTTATGGTAACGTTTCCGTGATAGGGGAGTAAGGTTAAGGAGAACCGCAGCCGGGTTGTCCTGAAGGGAGATGTCTGTGAGTTCCTGTATGAGCTTAAGTACCGGTTGCCAAAAAGTTTGGAGCACAGGGCAGTCCCAAAAAATATGCAATAAGGTACCTGTGTGTAGGCCGCATCGCCAACATCGGTCAGTTTGTAGCGGGAATATCTTAGCCAGTACGGGAGGGGTTCTGTACCAGCGTGTCACTATTTTATAGGCGGTCTCTTGATATTTGCTGCATAGAGAGGATTTCTGTGCAAAAAAGAGTATGCAGTCTTTTTGGGGTTCTGTGAAGGTGACTTGCAGGTCTCTCTCCCATTTAGCTAAGAATGGGGGGTCTTCAATGGTGTGAAGGTCTATCAAGGATTTGTAGGAGGTAGATAAGGACGTCCGGGTCGGTCCCTCCCCCAAGCAGAGTTCCTCAAAGGAGTGGAGCTTTCTGACGAAGCGGGCTGGTTTGGGCAGAGAGCTCAGAAAGTGAGAAAGTTGGTTGATCCTCCAACGGTCCAATGAAAGTGGGGCCTGACCTGAGAGAAAGTTATCCGTAGTGAGCCAACCGGTGGAACGTAAGAATGAGGAGGCCCTCATGAGTCCCCGTGGGGCTTGCGAAAGGAAGGACGGGTCTGTAAGGCCAGGTACAAAATCCGGATGACCAACAAGTGGCGTCAGTGGGGATGGAAAATTTTGCAGGGAGGCTAATCGGAAAAACCTTTTCAGTTCCCTAAGAGTTGGCCCAATCAGTGGGTGAGTATTCAGGTGAGTGGCAGGAGTATTCTCTAACCAAGGAAGACCCGCCAGGGGGGCCCCGGCCGCCTCCTGCTCCAGCGATACCCAGAGCTTCAAATCACTGTGACGGCACCAGTCCACAACCCTGGTCATATGTGCCGCAGTATAGTACAGGGCTGGGTCTGGGAATCCAAGACCGCCTTTGAACTTTGGTCGTAGTAGGAGAGCTCTGCCGAGACGCGGATGTTTACCACGCCATATGAATCTGATGAATATGGAACGTATGGCGTGAAAGAATGTCTGAGGTATCTTGACGGGCAGCGCCTGCAATAAATACAGAAGTCTGGGCATTGCATTCATTTTTAGTACATTGCAGCGGCCAAACCAGGAAAGGGCCAGGGAGTCCCACCTCCCAAGATCAGCCGAGAGCGTAGATAAAAGGGGCTGGAAGTCGAGGGCAACAATGTCTTGTAAGTTTGCAGGGATTTTTGTTCCTAGGTATTGGATTGAGCGGGCAGCTCATTTGAAAGGGAAAAAGGGGCGTAGGTTAGAAATGGTGGAATCCGACAAGGAAACACTTAAGGCCTCTGATTTTTGTAAGTTAACCTTAAAATTAGACAGGGTGCCATAGCGCTTCAGTTCCTGTAACAGGGAGGGTAAAGAGATGAGGGGCTCAGTAATGTAAAATAAAAGGTCGTCAGCATAAGCTGCCACTTTGTGTTGACATTGGCCTGACTGGACGCCTCTGATGGACTGATTATCTCTGATGTGATGTAGGAAAGGTTCCAGGGAAAGAACTAACAGCAGCGGAGACAGGGGGCAGCCCTGTCTGGTGCCGTTCGAGATAGAGAAAGGGCTGGAATCATAGCCATTCACCCGAACAGTCGCCGTGGGATTATCATAGATGGCCGATATCCATGACAGGATGGGATCTGGCATATCCACAAATTTAAGTGTCTCCCAGAGGAAAGACCAGTCCACCCTGTCAAAAGCCTTCTCGGCATCTGTGGGGAGGAGCAGCAGGGGCAATCGGGAACGCTTTGCTTTATCAATGATGTTCAGTGTCCGGATGGTATTGTCCCTGGCCTCTCTCGTCTGAATAAAACCGACTTGGTCTGCTCCAATTAGACGTGGCAATAAGACATTCATCCTAGAGGCAAGGATTTTAGTGAATAGCTTCATATCGAAATTCAAGAGCGAGATGGGCCTGTAACTGGCACAAATTAGTGGGTCCTTACCCGGTTTGGGGATAACAGATATAGATGCTCGCAGCATGTCTGCCGGGAGGTTGTGTCCGTCAATCGCAGCATTAAAGGCCGCAAGAAAGGAAGGTGCCAAAGTGTCTTGGTACATTTTGTAGTAGGGGAGGGTGAACCCGTCCGGACCGGGGGCCTTACCTGACTGGGTGTCAGCTATTGCGGCTATGAATTCCTCCACGGAAATAGGTTTAGACAAGTCTTCTTGTTCCTCTGTCGTCAGCGTAGGGAGGTCAGTTTCTCGTAGGTAATTGCGGATATCCAGGACGTTTTGGGGTATCGACCGGGGAGCGGAAGTTGGATCCAAGTTATACAACTTGGAATAGAAAGCGCGGAAAGTATCCGCTAGTTGTGGAGATGAGTGGATTCTGTAACCCAAGGGCGAGAGGAGAGTGGGTACGTACGTCTGAGAACGCTTGGCACGTAATGCGTTGGCCAATAGCCGACCGCATTTGTCGCCGTATTCATAGAAAGAACGACGGGCCTTCAGCAGCACATGTTTCGCCTCGTACATGGAATGATCCCGTATAGCTTCCCGAAGACGGAGCAGTTCCGCTTCGGTAGCACTATCTGCCCGGATCTTATGTTTGCGCTCTAAAGCGTGAAGTTGCGCTAGGAGGTCAGACAAAGTTTTAATGCGACGTTGTTTGGCCGCGTGACCGTGTTTGATCAGTATGCCTCTAATGAAGCACTTGTGCGCTGACCATACCGTGGCAGGGTTGTCTACTGAGCCATTATTGACAGAAAGGTAGGACTTAAGTTCCCTGAGGACATCTGCGGCAATTTCAGGGTCTCTTAGGAGCGCCTCGTTAAGTCGCCTCGTGGATGTTCTGGGAGAAGCTTGTGAAATAGCCAGTTCCAATAGAATCGGGGCGTGATCGGAAAGTGCTATGTGGCCAATATCTGTCTTAGTAACCATGGGGATAGCTGAGTGTTTTAGGAAAAAAAGGTCAATTCTGGAGTAGGATCCATGGACGGCAGAATAGAAGGTATAATCCCGTTCTTGTGGATGGACTATTCTCCAGATGTCGACTAGTTGGTGTGAATGTAAAAGATCTTTTAGGTGAAGTCGGGTTCCCCTTGAGAGGGAGGACAGGTTCGAGGAAGAGTCTTTGTGAGGGTCCAGTGTTAAGTTAAAATCTCCTCCCAAGACAAGGGTTCCTTCGATAAAGGGGTCGAGGGTGGATAAGATGGCCTCAAGGGTGGGGAGAGGGTTAGAATTTGGTAGGTAGATGTTCGCAAGAGTGAAGGTCTGAGAGCAAATTTTTCCCTTTATGAGCAGGAATCTGCCCTCCTGGTCGCGGTACTCATCGAGAAATTGCCAGTGGAGGGACTTAGAAATTAGTATACTCATCCCTTTGGATTTAGAAGATGAAGACGGACTATGATAGGCCGTTGTGAAGTGTTTGTTCGTCAATTTGGGTATCTTGTCTGCCCTAAAGTGTGTCTCCTGGAGAAAAGCAATTTGAGCCCTCTGTCTCCACAGCTCAGCGAGACAACTAGTTCGCTTCTCTGGGGAATTCAACCCCTTTACGTTCCACGAGAGGATCTTGACAGACATATTGTCCAATTTCGATGTCAACTTACGTCGACTCCTGGGTTGTAAAGGAAGGGGGGAAGGGGAGGGGGAAGAGGGGGAGAAAAAAAAAAAGGAGAAAAAGTATAAAACAAAGAAAATGGAAAAGAGGAAAAGATCTAGTCAAAACTAAAGACTCCGCAGAGAGAAGCTACTGCCACCAGGGCAGAGTGTGCCTAGTGCGGGGAGTAGTAAGGCACAGCCGAGTTCCGGGCCCCGGCCATCGAAGCCCCCGCAGCCCCTGTGGTCGTGCGATTAAGGCACTATTATTACCCGGCAAACGAAAACAAGAGATACAATGTAAGTAAATAACCATAAAATAAAACTTGGTGAAGACGGACCCATGGGCCGATATCACAAAGTACTAGCCCTAACATTAAACCGACGCTAAGAACTGCACCGGTCGCGTATCCCAGTCCCAGGATGGCCCAGCTGTACAGCGCCCAAATCTAGGCGCGGTGGGTCAGCCGGGCTCACCCCAAGGTAAGGCCACGGCATCCAACTGGTACCTGAAAGATTGTAAACAAAATGTATAACCTCTACAAATTTAGAAGGCAAGGCATTAGTTAGTTAGGATAACACAAACATATGCATACATTTCAATACCTCTGCAATTACATATAGATCACCAAACATATACATATATGCGTGTGCAACATCGTAAAGAATAACATAACTATCCCGCTAATTCACTGTGACATGTGATGTTAGTCCGCGGAGCCACTCACAGGCAGCCGCTGCCTCCCCTTTGATCCCATACTCCAAGCTCGGTTGAGATCGGTAACAAAACATCTCAGATAAGTGACTACACAGCAATGAAGCCCAGCCCCTAAAAAAATAAAAATAAATTTTGTTTTTGTGCATTGTCTAAGGACCAGTGCTCTAACCGGGTATTTGGGGTATACCAACGTGAAGGTGGTAGGTCAAAATTGAAGACAGCAAGCATTGTACTGGGACTTATCAGAAAAACGTAGGAGGCAAGCCATCTATTATACAAAGTAATTGTTGCCCAAGACAGGTCTTCAGTCATCTGCAGGCCAGGGTAAGCTGAACGGCAAAACTGGAAGGCCCTCGGGTCACAGGCCATATACGCCATGTTCGTGGTATATCACTCATGAATAACAATAAAGATAGTTAAACTCAAAAAGCAACCTGGGAAACAAGAAAATAGAAATGCTTAGCTGATATATTTCCACCGTCTGCGTGTGTAGAATCAGCCAGCCACCTCTTCATTTGGGGGATGTGAGCGGGAGTTGCCCCCCCGCCTAGCTTGGAACTGGTTCCCCCGACCACGGCGACCATAGTGAGCCCTTTGTGGTCTAACCGGGGGAGCTTGGCGCAGTTGATCCTTGGTGACAGCAGTCAGCAGCCAGTTGGGTACCGGAAACGGATCCAGGTCAGCAAAGGTGAACAAGTTTGGCAGCTCCGAGGGGTGACGCAAGGAAAAGGTATCTGGGCCCTTGCGGACTATGAGGTGGAATGGGTGATCCCACTTGTACGTGAGACCTTTCTCCCAAAGACCGTCTAGAAGGGGTTTGAGCGATCGTCGCATTTGGAGAGTCTTTCTGGAGACATCTGGTAGGAGGTGGACAGCCGCACCATCAAATTCTAGGACTCCCACCCGCCAAGCCTGCTGCAAAATATCCTCCTTGAGTGTGAAGGAGTGTAAACAGCAGAGGACGTCTCTTGGTCTATCAGATGGATCAGATCGTGGGCCCAGGGTTCTATGAACTCTGTCAATGATAATCTCAGAGTCTGGCGGGCGGTCTAGGTACCGATTAAAGACATTGGCTACAGTGGAACGCAGCTCTGAGTGTGGGACACTTTCGGGCACCCCCCTCAGCCTGATGTTTTGCCTGCGACTGCGATTCTCTAAATCGTCTTGAAGTAGGTGCAGCTGTATGATTTGATCAGTAAGTTCGGATTGGGAAGCCTGCAGGGTTTGTACAGACTGAGATACTATGTCCTGTTCCCGCTCTACTACAGTGACACGAGAGTCCAGCACTGCTATATCCTGTCTGATAGATTGTAGCTCACCCTTCATGGCTGTCTCTATTCTCTGAGCAAGTGACTCCATGTCATTTCTTGTGGGCAGCTGCTGCAAAAAATCCCACAGTCTTTGTTCAGATGGAGCATTAAGAGGGAGACCCTGTGGTTGCTGCATGCAATGTAATGTACTCACTGTGGTCTGGTGCGTGGGTGGCTGCCTCTGCTCCTCCATATCCACTGGGCTGAAGCACAGAGCGCTGGATGGGATGGGGGCTGAGGGTGAAGCTGAGAGAGGAGAACTGTGCAGAGTGTCTCCCCTGTCTGGAGAGGCTGCCAGGGATCTGGGGAGACAGGGTGAAAGGTCACTAGGCGGTGAGAAGGGCGGCATGTTGTGGTCTTCCTCCATCTGCAGTGGGAGATCACTCGGGACCTCAGATGTGTCCTGGGCTGCATGGCGGGCCGGCGCCATCTTGGCTGACGCAGGTGTGGAGGCCATCGGCTGGAGCGGGCATAGGTAACGGTCCATGTCGGTCTCTGAAGCGGGCGGGTGGCTGTCTGGAGCCCCGGGTGTCAGAGGCCGTAGGTGGATGCCGGTAATGTGCCGTAATATGCGGTGTAAGTGCCGCGGGAGAGCCGCCGGCCGGGAGCCCTGAAAAAAAACGTCCTCACGCTGCCATGCCTAGGCCACGCCCCCCGTAATTACAATTCTTGATCTAATATTTCACAGCACGGCCCGTTCCTGAGCCCACCAAGAGTAACTGTGAGGGCTTACAGTGTTGTGGCAACACCAACACCTAAGGCCCAAATTTCTGCAGAGTATATAGGGCAGGCCCCTACTTTCAAACATCCGACTTACAAACGACTCCTACTTACAAACAAAGGGAGACAACAGGAAGTGAGTGGAAATCTACCCCTAGGAAGGGAAATTCTCTCCTGTAAGAGTTAATATGGGAAAAAGGTGTCTCCTCTCCACCGATGCTTTATCACCAATCCTTGTTTCCCTAAAAACCCCAAATTTTCAAAATCCAATTGTCATTGGAACAGAAAGTGAGGTGAAATCTTCTGAACAGGAGCACAGACAGCAAAACAAATGTTACAGGGGTGATAACCCTTCCCTATGTTTTCCAAAAAGCTTAAAAATAGTTTTTTTGGCTGGAGCTACACTTAAAAAATTTACCTGTTCTAAATTACAAACAGATTCTACTTAAGAACAAACCTGCAATCCCTGTCTTGTTTGCACCGCCTGTATACTGCTGTTCAGAGTATATAGGGCCTGGGGGCCCCACGCCTTTTTCTTTTTTTAATTTGGGTGCGGGGTTCCCCTTAATATCCACACAAGACCCAAAGGGCCTGGTAATGGGCTGGCAGTGGGGGGGGGGTACTCATGCCGTTTTTCGCAATGATTTTCATCCATATTGCCGGGACCAGACATTACATTAAAGCCGCAAGCAGTTTTAAATGACTTTTATTCCTTTTGAAATGTCATTTTGTACAGGGACAGTTCTAAGCACGGGAAACATGTGCCACTTTACAGGCATACTATAGACACCCCCAGGCACGGTATTTAAAGGAATATTTCACTTTTATTTTTTCACTTTAAGCATCATTACCATCACTGCCCCCGAAAAAACTGTAGTTTTTACAACTTTTTTTTGCATTGATACATGTCCCCTGGGGCAGTACCCGGGTCCCCAACCCCTTTTTAGGACAATAACTTGCATATTAGCCTTTAAAATTTGCACCTTTGATTTCTCCCGTTCGAGTCCCATAGACTTAAAGGGTGTTCGAAAGTTTGCGCAAACTTTCGGTCCATTCGCATGTTATGGATGCGAACCGAACCGGGGGTGTTCGGCTCATCCCTAATTGTGATAGAAACCCTTTAGAAGTAGTAGCCTCCCTGACCAGGTTGAACAGAGGTGTTGGAGAGATAGACCACGCCGAAGATCTACCCTGAGCCACTATGGCGTGCCACAATTGCTTATAATAGAAGTGCATGGAGGGTAGTAAATCAAATGCCTCCTGCAAAGCTTCAAATGACAGCAGAGCTCCATTATGAAAAATCTACACAGTGACGTTAGTTACAGTCAACACAGTGTGACTGCCTGTGCATGCAATGGGTGCTGTGGCTGTGTGTGAACAGTGATGGGCAGGTGGTTTCAGTGAGCAGAGAGCATTGTAGTGATGGCATTGGGCACAGCTAGTGACTCTGTTCTGAAAGGGGTGAAGTGGAACAGTATAGTTGATCCAAATAGGCTACACCTAGCGACGCTGAGCTTAAGAAGGTGCTGCACAGTATTTTTGAGCTGTGCAGTGAATTTGGGCCCATGCAGCTCAAAGTTAAAGGTGTGATTGCCCCTGCAGACCATGCTTACACTTGTGTTTGACATGACTAATTTAAAATATTGGTGATAGATTATCTTGATATGTACAGTTGTTCTCGCAAATGACAGCTATCTAAAATTGCCTAAAAACTGCATTACACATTCTGTTATTTCATGCACAGTTATTCAAACTACTTTGAACAGAAGAATGTAAAATGGAAGTCTTTTTACACTCCATTGCTGGCACACAATTGTGAATCATCAAGGAAAATAAGACGCATGAAATAAAAAATAGAACAAAAAATATGGCATTGTGACAATGCTTTGCCACCTCTGAACAGCCATATAAAACATTCATGTCTACGTTTTAATAACTTGGCATCAATGCCCTGAATTAGACAAGCCTGACAAAAGCTTAGCCATCAAAGGAATGTATGGGTGCTAAGAAACTGCACCGCATATCCTGTACAGTGTGAAGGCAAACTGTAAAAACATTTTTGTAGGTACTTTCAGAGAATTGAATATTATTGTACTTAGTTGTTTTTTATTCTTATTAAAAATTTAATATTTTTTAAATAATATAAAAACTGAAAACTGTCAGTGTGCTACTACTATAATATTTTCCAGTAAATACTGCAATTATGCTAAAATTCAAAAGTCTGCCTAATTTACCATGATCTGGATTCTGTGCAGTCAACTGCGGCTAGAATTCAGACAGCAATCCACTATGCTTGTAGGAGTGGTCGCAAGTGGTAGAGAAGGGATGCAATCTGTTTTTTGTTGTAACCATCAGCCCTGGACTGGTCACAGGGCACACTGGGCATTCCGCTGAGCTGCATGTCCTAACAAGAACTGGCTAATGCAGGGGCTCCCAACCCCCTGGCCGCCGACCAATACCAGTCCGTGGCCTGTAGATGACCAGGCCACACAGTGGGAGGTAAGCGGTGGCTACTGCAGGCTAACTAGCGCTAACATAGAACCCCTCTTGGTGCTTACCTCGTGCTATGCGGCCGTGCCTGTGTCTCCTCTCGCAGCTCTTATTAACAAGCGGGCAATCACTTGTTTGTTAATATGATCCAGATCTGCTCCTACAGCCCCCTACCCTGCTGATAGGATGAAAACGTCAGTGGGGTGGGAGACTCTGTAGAGGACACACAGGTTGAATCCTGCCTATGCCCTGCTGAAAGTTCCTTTTATATCACAGTGCTCCTTTACATTACAGTGTGGAGGACCGACTCTGTGAATATCCATCACCAACCGCCACTGCGAATGTGTATAGAGACCACGCACGGGAATGCCCGTGACTGCAAAAAACTCACCATGCCTCTTACTAAATACCTTGGAATGTCTACTTTCCAAAAAGAGGTAATTTGGGAAGTATTTGTACTTTCCTGGCTTGTTAGTGTCTCAAGAAATCAGATAGGCTTTCGGTACATCAGGTGTCTTCAGGTGTGATCAATGACTAGCACCATAGCTTGTAGACTATATATCTTTCACAAAGACCAAATAATTTACACTGATTTGGGTTATTTTTATCAAAGATATGTAGCAGTATAAATGTTGGCCAAAATTTATGAAGAAAAATTACTAATTTGCTAAATTTTATAACATAAACAAAGAAAAATGCATTTTTTTACAACATTTTTGGTCTTTTTTCATTCATAGCACGAAAAATTAAAAACCCAGAGGTGATCAAATACCACCAAAAGAACGCTCTATTTGTGTGAAGAGAAGGACAAAAAATTCATATGGGTACTGTGTTGCATGACTGAGTTAAGCCTTGTACACACACTTCGATTTTCGGACAACCGAACATCTGTTTTTTTGTGGCATGCTAGTCTCATGTCGAAAGTGAAGAGGTTACTCACAATACGAAAATTTTCGTACAACAGAATACAACGTCAGAAGTGATGTAATGTGTTGAATAGTTTTGTATGTATTCTTTCATTTATGAGCATGTGTAGTCTTGCTCTTATGATTTTTTTTGTCCGAAAACCCTACTAATGAAACAAAAATCAGACGTGAAGTTCACATCCGACAAAAATGTTATAGTCTGCACATCCAGCTTTTGTCTGACGAAAAAGCAAAATCGGCTGTTGAAAGCACCGTACTAACGATCCAAAAATCGTCAGACAGCTCGTTGTACGAATTTTTCCATCCGATTTTGGTATCGTGTGTACGGGCCTTAATTATCATTCAAAATGTGAGAGCACGGAAAGCTGAAAATTGGTCTGGTTAGGAAGGGGGTTTAAGTGCCCAGTGGGCAAGTGGTTAAGTAAAGTCTTAAATGATTGTAAGTTGTCTCAGGTATAGACAAGCAAATCCTTGATATAATTCAAGTAACACTACTTCTCAAAGCAGTTCTCAAACAAGAGAAATATAGATTTCTGCCACTACGGGGCACTGCAGGGGAGAGGCTCCAGTTTAGTTTTTTTGTGGGTTCCATCTTGTACCTCCTTCAGTTGGGTGATTGTAAAGCCTCGTACACACGGTCGGACTTCCATTGGACTTTTCCGTGGGTTTTTGTCCGAACGGAGTTGGTTGGGAACACCCATAGCATACACACGCTCGGACTTTTCTGCAAACTTTCTTAAAACTTCTTACAACATCACGTGTTTTTTCTGCTCTTTTCTGATCTTTACTGCCACCCTTTGGTCAACTTCTGCTATTGTTGGTTGATTTTAACATTAGTTGTTTTGTCCATCGGACTAAAGTCCGATGGTTTTCTGTACACACTTTGCTCCATCGGACTTTTGTTGGGCAAAAGTTTGTCCGTTTGCAGACCCAACTTTTGTCCGATGAAATCCAAAACCAAACGAAAAAAGTTTGTCCGATGGAGCGTACACACCGTCGGATTGTTGGTCCAACTTGCTTAAAACGAAGTTTGTTGGGCAAAAGTCCGACCGTGTGTACGGGGCTTTAGGATGAAATTATGAAAGTGCAAAATCGCTTTTCCCTCCAGAGTTCTCATTCCAGAAACACTCCTGCTGCTTCTGGATCACAAGGTTTTTCTTCTCCAGTAGACTTTTTAAGTAAAGAAGTGTTGCAAACCATGGCCTTCCAAAAATACACAATCTCCTCATTTATAGATAAAATGACACCTGAAAATTTAGGAAAACATTCATCAAGCCCTTGCAAGAAAAATATATGCTTCTGGGTCAAGTTTAGTTTATTTACTAAATAAACTCTACTTTTATTTCAAGCATTATACTACACTGCATTTCAGGTTCCCAGTGTAACAAAATTACTGTCAATTTGTAAAACTACTCCACACTGAATTTTTATTTTTATTTTAATTCAGAAAGAAACAGGGGGAAAGGATTTTTTCTCATGGCTTCAAAATTTCTGAAAATTTTATATCTCTAGGTCCAACACGTCACCGATCCTATAAGTGGTCAAAAGTATTTGTGATGCATAGTTCCAAGTTAGGGCTCAGACAGTCCAGCCCAACACCTGGAGTCCATGCCACCTGGTCTGCCCTTCAGTGCCAGAAGGGCAACGTCTTCCCTTTACCACCACTCCCAACACGACCAGGTGTACACCTCCCAGGTGTATATCAACACACATGTAGTATATAAGGATTGACACCCCTTTAGCTGCCTGTGGTCTTGCTGGCCCACCTTACACACTTACGGTCGATGTCGGGCATGCTTTTCAATAACAGCTCTCCAGCCAGAAGCAAAGTTCTATTTCTTTACCTGCAATAAGGAGTAAGAATTCCAAACATTTGGCTATATGAATAAGGTATTTCAGGTTTCAATCCAAATATTCCATACATTTTAGTAAAGCTTTATAGTTCTCTTTTCTATTCAGGTCAGGTTGGCTTTTCAAGGCCCATAGCTAGGGAAGCCCCTGTGGGGGAACCTGCGGGGTACCACTTAGTCCTCTGCTATGTTCTTGCTGTCCAAGTCTCTCGCTTCCTAGACTCCACCCACATTATATCAGGGAACCTGCCAGAGGGGCAGGGAAACAGATCACTTCTTGTAAATGAAGGGTCCTTAGCTAGGAAATAAGTTAACCGCTTCTCATAAGCATATTATATTTATTATCCCAAGGAATAACTAGCTAGAAAAGTCATGACTCTGCTCAGTCCTCTATGAGGTGGCAACAGAACGGAGGTGGGCAAAAAGCCACTAGATGCACTATTTCAGGCTTACCATGATTATCTGCAGACAAATCACAAGTGTAAAGACATTGTCACTGACACATTTTAGGGCTCTGTCTCATTTTTAGGAATGGCATCTGGTGTAAAGTACTGAATCTTAGCAGTTGTGGTTTCTTTATACTCTAACTACCTCCTCTAACATGCTCACAGTCTCTGACCATAGTAGGTCCCTACTCAATATTTTTTCCTGTAGAAACGCTGGAGTCTTTCACAGTTTTATTCAACCCCTCTTTTATATCATGTCCTCAGTCCTCCATGTGACCTGTAGCATGTTCACAACCTCGGATAGTCTCTTTTACTATGTCTTTGACCATCTTCTGCAACATATTCACAGTTACTGCCAATCTTATGTAGCTCTCTTTTGGGATGGTTATAAAGAAATGACCCTCTCCAAAAACAGGATAATGTGCAAAGCCTGTAGGTAAATGAGAGAACCAGAAACTTCACTAAGTGTAAGAGTGGATTTGATAATAAAGTTGGCAGTGCCTCCACCCAGGACAGGGCCTCTGTGAACAGAGGGGATTTCCTTAGTGGGAATTTAACCAGGAATCGAATCAAAGTGATTGTGAGCAAAGGAACTACTGCTAACCTGCATAAAACATTAAAGTGATTGTAAAGGTTTTTTTTGTTTTTTTTTTTTCAAAATAAGAAACATGCTATACTTACTTTCCCTCCTTTTTCTGGGGTCCCCTGGCAGTGCTCCTGTTTCCTCCTCCTCATCGAGTACCCCTCTGGAAAGCCGCTTTCCATGGGGGCACTCGTGCGGGTGGGCTCCTGAGTCCTGCTGCTGCTGCGTCCAATGGCACAGACAGCAGGACGTGGCCCCACCCCTGGCTCCTGTGTCACTGGATTTGATTGACAGCAGTGGGAGCCAATGGGTCCTGCTGTAATCAATCTATCAATTGAGTACCAGAGAAAGTAACTGGAGCTGCTGGGCTTGTTCTCATCGCTGGAACGTTCGGGTTCAGGTAGGAAAATGGGGGCTCTAGGGGGCTGCTGCAACACAGAAGGTTTTTCACCCTAATGCATAGAGTGCATTAAGGTGAAATACCTTGAGACTTTACAACTCCTTTAACCATATGAATATAGATGCACACCAGTATTGTATGGAAATAATACAAGCTTTATACAGGAGGAGATTAATAGTAGTGATGAGCCGAACACCCCCGGGTTCGGTTCGCACCAGAACCCGCGAACGGACCGAAAGTTCGCGCGAACATTAGAACCCTATTAAATACAATGGATGCGAACGTTCGGATTCTAAAGTGCTAATTATAACGACTATTATCCATGTTATTGTCCGAAACAGAGTTTGGGAACCCGGCTTCTGCACCAGGGGACATGTATCAATGCAAAAAGAAGTTTTAAAAACTGACGTTTTCCGGGAGCAGTCATTTTAATGATGCATAAAGTGAAAAAAAAAAGTCAAATATTCCTTTAAATATTGTACCTTGGGGGTGTCTAAAGTATGCCTGTGAAGTGCCACGTGTTTCCCGTGTTTAGAACTGTCCCTGCACAAAATAACATTTCTAAAGGGAAAAAAGTCATTTAAAACTGCTTGCGGCTTTAATGCAATGTCTGGTCCCGGTAATATGGATGAAAATCTTTAGGAAAAATGGCATAGCTACCCCATCAACCCCCCCTACCCCAGCCCATTACCAGCCCCTTTGGGTCTTGTATGGATATTAAGGGGAACCCCGCACACAAAATAAAAAAGGACCTATATACTCTGAACAGCCGTATACAGGCGGTGCATACAAGACAGGGACTGTAGGTTTGTTCTTATGTAGAATCTGTTTATAATTTTGAACAGCTGCATTGTTTAAGTGGAGCTCCATGGCAAATTCCTTTTTTTTCGTTTTTTGTAAAACATAGGGAACGGTTATCACCCCTGTCACATTTTTTTTGCTGTCTGTGCCCCTGTTCAGAACATTTCACCTCACTTTGCGTCCCAATGACAACTGTTTTTGAAATGTGGTGTTTTTATTGAAACAAGGATTGGTGATAAAGCATCAGTAGAGAGGAGACACCTTTCTCCCATATTAATTCTTACAGGAGAGAATTTTCCTTCCAAGGGGTAGATTTCCTCTCACTTCCTGTTGTCTTCTTCCGTTTGCAAGTAGTAGTAGTTTGTAAGTTGGATGTTTGAAAGTAGGGACCTTCCGTATATACTCTGCAGAAATTGGCCCCTTAGGTGTTGGTGTTGGCACAACACTGAAAGCACTCACAGTTATTCTTGGTGGGTGCTGGAACGCCCTTCTGTCAAGTATAATATCAGGAATTGTAATAACATATAATTGTTGATCAGTGGTAGTAAAAATTGGGCCTTTGATGGTGGTGCTGGTGCCCCAACACTGTAAGGCCTGACAGTTACTCTTGGTGGGCGCAGCAATGGTCCCTGCTGTGAATTATTAGATCAATAATTATAATTGCATGCCCCTGTTGAACAGGGGCTGAAAAATTGGGCCTTTGGTGGTGGTGGTGGTGGTGATGGTGGTGCTGGTGCCACAACACTGTAAGGCCTGACAGTTACTCTTGGTGGGCGCAGCAATGCTCCCTGCTGTGAATTATTAGATCAATAATTATAATTGCATGCCCCTGTTGAACAGGGGCTGAAAAATTGGGCCTTTGGTGGTGGTGGTGGTGGTGGTGGTGATGGTGGTGCTGGTGCCACAACACTGTAAGGCCTGACAGTTACTCTTGGTGGGCGCAGCAATGCTCCCTGCTGTGAATTATTAGATCAATAATTATAATTGCATGCCCCTGTTGAACAGGGGCTGAAAAATTGGGCCTTTGGTGGTGGTAGTGGTGGTGATGGTGGTGCTGGTGCCACAACACTGTAAGGCCTGACAGTTACTCTTGGTGGGCGCAGCAATGCTCCCTGCTGTGAATTATTAGATCAATAATTATAATTGCATGCCCCTGTTGAACAGGGGCTGAAAAATTGGGCCTTAGGCACTGGTGGCACAACACTGCAACCCCTCACAGATACTGTACTTGGAGCACAGCAATGAGGCCTGTTGCAAAGTATTGCATCAAAAATTTTAATTACACGCCCCTGTTAAACAGGGGCTGAAAAATTGGGCCTTAGCCACTGGTGGCGTCACCCATAAACCAAAATGATCTTCCAAGCTATCATCGTTAATCGTATCATTGAGGAGGAGGAGGAGGATAGCCAGTCAACATAACAGCACAGGCACTCAGCATCAGCATCAGTCTTGAAGGGATGTGACATTTTAAAATCAATTAGTCTGTTATATCAGCATCTGGTGTGTGGTAGCTGGTGGTGATCCAAGACTGGTTCATCTTGATGAAAGTCAGTCGATCAACCGAGTCGGTGGACAGGCGCACCCTGTGATCCGTGACAAATCCTCCAGCAGCACTGAATGTGCGTTCTGAAAGAACGCTGGATGCAGGACTGGCCAGTAGCTCAATTGCATACTGTGCAAGCTCTGGCCAGTGATCCATCCTCAAGACCCAGTAAGCCAGAGGATTTTCGGTGGGGAAGGTGTCCAAGTCTGACCTTGCCCCTAGGTATTCCTGCACCATGTATATCAGACGCTGGCGATGGTTGCTGGAACCGATCATACTTTGGGGCTGCGGACTAAAGAATTGTCTGAACGCATCGGTCAGACGGCCACCTTCCCCACCGCTCCTTCTTTGACTGCCCGAAGCCTCAGCAACTCGTTGTCCAGGACCAGGAGTTTGTAACCTCCCAGTCTCTGGGAACGCGTTGCACAGACCTTTCTGCAAGGCCTCCCGGAGTTGTCTCATCCTCTGCTCCCTCTGCGACGGTACGATAAGGTCCGCAACCTTACCCTTGTACCGTGGATCAAGGAGAGTGGCCAGCCAGTAATGGTCCCTCTCCTTGATCTGAAGAATACGAGGATCCTTCCGCAGACTTTGCAGGATCAGGGAGGCCATGCAGCGTAGGTTAGCTGAGGCATTCAGTCCGGAGTCCTCTGGGTCACTAAGGACGACATGATCCGCAGCCACCTCCTCCCAGCCACGTACAAGTCCACTGGTTTCTTGGGACTGTAAATCATCCCTAAAAGACTGCTGCTGATGATGCTGAGTGCCAGCCTCCACCTCCATGCTGACACAATCCTCCTCCTCCTCTTCCTGTGCGATGGGTGGGACAGAAGGAACACTGTCTGGGTAAAGGGGGCCTTGAGAGGCAAGGAAGTCCTCCTCTTCCTGCCTCTGTTCTGCCTCAAGTGCCCTGTCCATTATTCCACTCAGCGTGTGCTCCAACAGGTGGACAAGAGGTACAGTGTCACTGATGCATGCACTGTCACTGCTCACCATCCTCGTGGCCTCCTCAAATGGTGCCAGGACAGTGCATGCATCCCTGATCATGCCCCACTGGCGTGGTGAAAAAAACCTGAGCTCCCCTGACCCTGTCCTGGTGCCGTAGTCGCAAGGTACTCATTGATGGCCCTCTGCTGCGTGTGCAGCCGCTGCAGCATGGCCAACGTTGAGTTCCACCTGGTGGGCATGTCACATATAAGGCGGTTCTTGGGCAGGTTCAACTCCTTTTGAAGCTCAGCCAGGCGAGCACTGGCATTATAAGATCTGCAGAAATGCACACAGACTTTCCTGGCCTGCCTCAGGACATCCTGTAAGCCCAAGAACCGCTGCACCACCAGGTTAAGGACGTGAGCCATACAGGGCACATGGGTCAGTTGTCCCTGTCGGAGGGCGGAGAGGAGGTTGGTGCCATTGTCGCAAACCACCATTCCTGGCTTAAGCTGGTGTGGCGTCAACCACCTCTCGGCCTGCCCCTGCAGAGCAGACAGGACCTCTGCCCCAGTGTGGCTCCTGTCCCCCAAACACACCAGCGCAAGCACGGCATGGCATCTTTTTGCCTGCGTACTTGCGTAGCCCCTTGAACGCCTACGGAGCACCGCTGGTTCCGAGGACAAACCACAGGAAGAGGCCATGGAGGAAGAAGAAGAGGAGGGGGTGGAGGAGAGAGGTGTGTCACAACCAGTAGTAGCATTTTGGAGGCGTGGCGGTGGAACAACCTCCAACACTACTGCACCTTGTCCTGCATCCTTCCCAGCTGCCAAAAGAGTGACCCAATGGGCCGTGAAAGAAAGGTAACGTCCCTGTCCATGCCTGCTGGACCATGAGTCAGCGGTAATATGCACCTTACCGCTGACCGCCCTGTCCAGCGAGGCCAAGACATTGCCTTCCACATGCCTGTAGAGAGCCGGAATAGCCTTCCGTGCGAAAAAGTGTCGTTTGGGAACCTGCCACTGAGGAACCGCACATTGCACAAACTCACGGAAGGGGGCCGAGTCTACCAACTGAAAAGGCAGCAGTTGAAGCGCTAGCAATTTAGCCAAGCTAGCATTCAACCACTGGGCATGTGGATGGCTGGGAGTGAACTTCTTTTGACGGTCCAGCAGCTGGGGCAGGGAAATTTGCCTGCTAGAATCGGACGTTGGTGTACTGCTAGCAGAGTGCCCGCAAGTACTTGCCTGTGACACACCTAATTCTACACCTTCATTCCTCTCAGAGCAGGTTTCAGAGAGGAGTGAAGGTATAGTGGGGTTGGAGATCCCAGCTGATGCGGTGCAAGAAGAGGTCAGCTTTGTTCTTTGGTGTGGGTCTTTAAGGTAGGCTTGCCAACGAGCTGCATGGCAGGTCAACATATGTCTGATCAAGCATGTGGTGCCCAAGCGGCTGATGTTTTGGCCACGCGATATACGCTTGAGACATATGTTGCAAACAGCAGCTGTGCGATCTGATGCACTCGCCTCAAAAAAGGCCCACACCAAAGAACTTTTTGAATGACGGGCAGAGGCAGCGCCCTGCACAGGCGGAGCTCTGCGGTGTGATTCCGTCGGTGTGCTGCCCATACGCTGGCCACTCAAGGGCATCCTGCCTCGTTGGAGATGTGCCTCCTCCTCATCCTCCTCCTCCTCCTCTCTCCTATTAGGCACCCACGTGGAGTCAGTGACCTCATCATCCCCTCCCTCCTCATCACTGTAGCCAATCTGGCAGTATGCTGCAGCTGCTGGAACATGACTGCCAGATTGGTGTCCTTCTTGAGCATCCCCTCTCTCTGCTCTCACGCTGCTGCCTTCCTCTAGCTGGGTATCATCATCAGATCCTTCCAAACGCTGGGCATCCTCCTGGAGCATGTACCCAACACTGTGCTCAAACAGTTCGGGGGACTCCTCAGGAGGAGGGCATGGTGGGTCTAGGGAAGGATTGACTAATGAAGATAATGATACCAGAGAAGAGGACGCTTTGGCAGCTGCTTTGCCAGTACCCTGAGCCTGGGTGAGAGAGGATGAGGAGGATGAGGTGGGCTTGGTCATCCACTCTACCAAGTCTTCGGCATGATGTGGCTCAACATGTCCAGCTGCCGAAAACAAGGACAAGCGTGTCCCATGGCCATGTGCTGATGACAATGCACCGCGTACACGACCAGCACTGTTGCCCCCAGACACAGAGCCTGCTTGCCCTCTTTTTTTGCCTCCTGACTGTCTGCCTCTCCTTGGTTGCCTTCCAGACATTTTAATGGATGGCCTGCAGGGAGATGGGAAAAACAGCAATAAGGGCTACCTTCAGGTGTATATTGTGCAGGAGGCTTAGCAACAATGACACTGACACTGTCCCCTGCCTATCCTTCTCTGTCCCTAAACACAAGGATTGAAAATATGGTTCAGCAAAATAGTTTTAGAACAGAATAGCACACTGTCAGTTTCACTCACTGTACCTCTCTGTCCCTCAACTCAAGGATTGAAAATATGGTTCAGCAAAATAGTTTTAGAACACAATAGCACACTGACACTTTCCCTCACTGTACCTCTCTGTCCCTCAACTCAAGGTTTGAAAATATGGTTCAGCAAAATAGTTTTAGAACAGAATAGCACACTGTCAGTTTCCCTCACTATACCTCTCTGTCCCTCAACTCAAGGATTGAAAATATGGAACAGCAAAATTGGTTTAGAACAGAATAGCACACTGTCAGTTTCACTCACTGTACCTCTCTGTCCCTCAACTCAAGGATTGAAAATATGGTTCAGCAAAATAGTTTTAGAACAGAATAGCACACTGTCAGTTTCCCTCACTGTACCTCTCTGTCCCTCAACTCAAGGATTGAAAATATGGAACAGCAAAATTGATTTAGAACAGAATAGCACACTGTCAGTTTCACTCACTGTACCTCTCTGTCCCTCAACTCAAGGATTGAAAATATGGTTCAGCAAAATAGTTTTAGAACACAATAGCACACTGACACTTTCCCTCATTGTACCTCTCTGTCCCTCAACTCAAGGATTGAAAATATGGTTCAGCAAAATAGTTTTAGAACAGAATAGCACACTGTCAGTTTCCCTCACTGTACCTCTCTGTCCCTCAACTCAAGGATTGAAAATATGGAACAGCAAAATTAGTTTAAAACAGAATAGCACACTGTCAGTTTCACTCACTGTACCTCTCTGTCCCTCAACTCAAGGATTGAAAATATGGTTCAGCAAAATAGTTTTAGAACAGAATAGCACACTGTCAGTTTCCCTCACTGTACCTCTCTGTCCCTCAACTCAAGGATTGAAAATATGGAACAGCAAAATTGATTTAGAACAGAATAGCACACTGTCAGTTTCACTCACTGTACCTCTCTGTCCCTCAACTCAAGGATTGAAAATATGGTTCAGCAAAATAGTTTTAGAACACAATAGCACACTGACACTTTCCCTCACTGTACCTCTCTGTCCCTCAACTCAAGGATTGAAAATATGGTTCAGCAAAATAGTTTTAGAACAGAATAGCACACTGTCAGTTTCCCTCACTGTACCTCTCTGTCCCTCAACTCAAGGATTGAAAATATGGAACAGCAAAATTGGTTTAGAACAGAATAGCACACTGTCAGTTTCACTCACTGTACCTCTCTGTCCCTCAACTCAAGGATTGAAAATATGGTTCAGCAAAATAGTTTTAGAACAGAATAGCACACTGTCAGTTTCCCTCACTGTACCTCTCTGTCCCTCAACTCAAGGATTGAAAATATGGAACAGCAAAATTGATTTAGAACAGAATAGCACACTGTCAGTTTCACTCACTGTACCTCTCTGTCCCTCAACTCAAGGATTGAAAATATGGTTCAGCAAAATAGTTTTAGAACACAATAGCACACTGACACTTTCCCTCACTGTACCTCTCTGTCCCTCAACTCAAGGATTGAAAATATGGAACAGCAAAATTGGTTTAGAACAGAATAGCACACTGTCAGTTTCACTCACTGTACCTCTCTGTCCCTCAACTCAAGGATTGAAAATATGGTTCAGCAAAATAGTTTTAGAACACAATAGCACACTGACACTTTCCCTCACTGTACCTCTCTGTCCCTCAACTCAAGGATTGAAAATATGGTTCAGCAAAATAGTTTTAGAACAGAATAGCACACTGTCAGTTTCCCTCACTGTACCTCTCTGTCCCTCAACTCAAGGATTGAAAATATGGAACAGCAAAATTGGTTTAGAACAGAATAGCACACTGTCAGTTTCACTCACTGTACCTCTCTGTCCCTCAACTCAAGGATTGAAAATATGGTTCAGCAAAATAGTTTTAGAACAGAATAGCACACTGTCAGTTTCCCTCACTGTACCTCTCTGTCCCTCAACTCAAGGATTGAAAATATGGAACAGCAAAATTGATTTAGAACAGAATAGCACACTGTCAGTTTCACTCACTGTACCTCTCTGTCCCTCAACTCAAGGATTGAAAATATGGAACAGCAAAATTGATTTAGAACAGAATAGCACACTGTCAGTTTCACTCACTGTACCTCTCTGTCCCTCAACTCAAGGATTGAAAATATGGTTCAGCAAAATAGTTTTAGAACAGAATAGCACACTGTCAGTTTCCCTCACTGTACCTCTCTGTCCCTCAACTCAAGGATTGAAAATATGGAACAGCAAAATTGATTTAGAACAGAATAGCACACTGTCAGTTTCACTCACTGTACCTCTCTGTCCCTCAACTCAAGGATTGAAAATATGGTTCAGCAAAATAGTTTTAGAACACAATAGCACACTGACACTTTCCCTCACTGTACCTCTCTGTCCCTCAACTCAAGGATTGAAAATATGGAACAGCAAAATTGGTTTAGAACAGAATAGCACACTGTCAGTTTCACTCACTGTACCTCTCTGTCCCTCAACTCAAGGATTGAAAATATGGTTCAGCAAAATAGTTTTAGAACACAATAGCACACTGACACTTTCCCTCACTGTACCTCTCTGTCCCTCAACTCAAGGATTGAAAATATGGTTCAGCAAAATAGTTTTAGAACAGAATAGCACACTGTCAGTTTCCCTCACTGTACCTCTCTGTCCCTCAACTCAAGGATTGAAAATATGGAACAGCAAAATTGGTTTAGAACAGAATAGCACACTGTCAGTTTCACTCACGGTACCTCTCTGTCCCTCAACTCAAGGATTGAAAATATGGTTCAGCAAAATAGTTTTAGAACAGAATAGCACACTGTCAGTTTCCCTCACTGTACCTCTCTGTCCCTCAACTCAAGGATTGAAAATATGGAACAGCAAAATTGATTTAGAACAGAATAGCACACTGTCAGTTTCACTCACTGTACCTCTCTGTCCCTCAACTCAAGGATTGAAAATATGGTTCAGCAAAATAGTTTTAGAACAGAATAGCACACTGTCAGTTTCCCTCACTGTACCTCTCTGTCCCTCAACTCAAGGATTGAAAATATGGAACAGCAAAATTGATTTAGAACAGAATAGCACACTGTCAGTTTCACTCACTGTACCTCTCTGTCCCTCAACTCAAGGATTGAAAATATGGTTCAGCAAAATAGTTTTAGAACACAATAGCACACTGACACTTTCCCTCACTGTACCTCTCTGTCCTTCAACTCAAGGATTGAAAATATGGTTCAGCAAAATAGTTTTAGAACAGAATAGCACACTGTCAGTTTCCCTCACTGTACCTCTCTGTCCCTCAACTCAAGGATTGAAAATATGGAACAGCAAAATTGGTTTAGAACAGAATAGCACACTGTCAGTTTCACTCACTGTACCTCTCTGTCCCTCAACTCAAGGATTGAAAATATGGTTCAGCAAATTAGTTTTAGAACAGAATAGCACACTGTCAGTTTCCCTCACTGTACCTCTCTGTCCCTCAACTCAAGGATTGAAAATATGGAACAGCAAAATTGATTTAGAACAGAATAGCACACTGTCAGTTTCACTCACTGTACCTCTCTGTCCCTCAACTCAAGGATTGAAAATATGGTTCAGCAAAATAGTTTTAGAACACAATAGCACACTGACACTTTCCCTCACTGTACCTCTCTGTCCCTCAACTCAAGGATTGAAAATATGGAACAGCAAAATTGGTTTAGAACAGAATAGCACACTGTCAGTTTCACTCACTGTACCTCTCTGTCCCTCAACTCAAGGATTGAAAATATGGTTCAGCAAAATAGTTTTAGAACACAATAGCACACTGACACTTTCCCTCACTGTACCTCTCTGTCCCTCAACTCAACGATTGAAAATATGGTTCAGCAAAATAGTTTTAGAACAGAATAGCACACTGTCAGTTTCCCTCACTGTACCTCTCTGTCCCTCAACTCAAGGATTGAAAATATGGAACAGCAAAATTGGTTTAGAACAGAATAGCACACTGTCAGTTTCACTCACTGTACCTCTCTGTCCCTCAACTCAAGGATTGAAAATATGGTTCAGCAAAATAGTTTTAGAACAGAATATCACACTGTCAGTTTCCCTCACTGTACCTCTCTGTCCCTCAACTCAAGGATTGAAAATATGGAACAGCAAAATTGATTTAGAACAGAATAGCACACTGTCAGTTTCACTCACTGTACCTCTCTGTCCCTCAACTCAAGGATTGAAAATATGGAACAGCAAAATTGATTTAGAACAGAATAGCACACTGTCAGTTTCACTCACTGTGCCTCTCTGTCCCTCAACTCAAGGATTGAAAATATGGTTCAGCAAAATAGTTTTAGAACACAATAGCACACTGACACTTTCCCTCACTGTAGCTCTCTGTCCCTCAACTCAAGGATTGAAAATATGGTTCAGCAAAATAGTTTTAGAACACAATAGCACACTGACACTTTCCCTCACTGTACCTCTCTGTCCCTCAACTCAAGGATTGAAAATATGGTTCAGCAAAATAGTTTTAGAACACAATAGCACACTGACACTTTCCCTCACTGTACCTCTCTGTCCCTCAACTCAAGGATTGAAAATATGGTTCAGCAAAATAGTTTTAGAACAGAATAGCACACTGTCAGTTTCCCTCACTGTACCTCTCTGTCCCTACAAACAAGGATTAGCACAGAATAGCACACTGTCACTGACACTCTCCCTACCTATCCTTATTTGTCCCTAAACACAAGGAATCCAGGATTAGTAAAGGAAAAAAAATGACACTGTCCCTGCCTATGCTTCTCTTTCCCTGCTCCGGAACACACTACACAAGGCCGCCGTGCTGGCGGCCTTTTATAGTGTGGGGCGTGTACTAAACCCCATCAGCAATAATTGGCCACAGGCATCCTGCCTGTGGCCAATCATTGCTCTCCTCGCTGCCGGCGCTGTGATTGGCCAAGCATGCGGGGTCACAGTGCATGCTTGGCCAATCACAGCGCCTGGATGACACTGCGATGGCGTAGTGCATTGTGGGCCGTTCGCGTCACTCGAATTTGGCGCGAACGGCCCAAATCGTTCGATCTTCGTCGAACGATCGAACAGCCGATGTTCGAGTCGAACGTATGTTCGAGTCGAACACGAAGCTCATCCCTAATTAATAGCAGTACATACATCCAATGTACAAGCAGGTATTATCAGCGATAGGAGTCCTAGCAGAATTGTACACATATAACTGGGTATAATTAATTAATAATTGAGATACCTTCATGTGAATGTTGATGCAAAGTTCGGTTGCAGGGGCCCCTGAGGATGATTGCGATGCGGTGCTTGTCTTTGTGTTGGAGACCTGAAGACAAGATCAGTGGATGAGGTTATCCCCCAACTGTTGTACAGCCAGCCTGGAACACAACTTCTCACATGCAGAAACTGTGGTGTGTACTCTCGTTAGAGGAATGGTCAACTATGATAGGTAATTTTCGTAAATGCACATGTTCTCTCTTCATTAGAGAAACAGCTATAAAAGTTTTAACTAGAGGGTATTTTACACCATCTCAATTACATAACATGCTTTCTGAGACCTCTGATTGCTGTTTTGGAGGCTGCCATGATAAAGGATCTATTTTTCATACATTTTGGAGTTGTGAAAAGCTACAACCAACATGGCAAAGAGTATCAACCTTAGCCTCTCAGTTATCATCTAATTCTATTATTCTCACTCCACCCATGTGTTTATTATTTGCTCCTATTCTCTATGTGCCTTCATCCTTCGAAACACAAATCCACGTACTGTGTGTAGCAACAATGTGGGCTATTGCTTTTAATTGGAAAAATCCATCTGTACCTTTTGTACAGATTAAAGACAAAATCAATGCTATTATGTTGTCAGAGAGAAATTTTCACACTTTTTCTGATTCCATGCATATCTTTCAGGCAAAATGGGATATCTGGTCTTCTATTTTCAATACTATAGCGGACTGATGTTTTTATTTTTTTCTCTTTTTGTTTATATAAATTTCTTATTATGGCATTGGCATTGTTGGCATAATCATAACTGTTTAAGGCCCCTTTCACACAATCGGCCTGCCTGTCTGTTTTTTTTTGGTGACGGTAGGGTCCCGGTAACTATATAATGAAAAATCCCCTTGTGAAAAACAATAATGAGTTAAAAACAACCAAAATGTCTCTGGTAATGACATCAAAGTACATTCATGATGATGTGAAATAAAAGTCCAATAGTGTTCCACAGTGGTCCAAAATATATTCGTGATGATTAAACTGCACCAAACAATCCTGAATCTCTATGTGTGAAAGAAGAAACCACCAACAATATAAAGGAGGCTTACCGGACTCAGTAGACCCTACTAAACATATGTCTAGAGGGTCAACAAAGCTTTGGATGTATATCCCTGAAGGATCAGCAGCTGGTGGTTCATCCAAGGAGCGTCTCTCATAGCAACTCACAATGGAAGGGTGAATTCCGACTTGGAAGATGGTGGCCCAATGATGTTACGCCAAAATGATAGCCAAATGTAAAAGGAAAAAAGAAGGGCACATAGCGTAATACTGCTAAAAGAGTGTATTTAATGTAGGTAGTTACACTTACATTCAGATGGTCATAAAAAGCGCTTCATAAAATATCAGTGGCAACAGCACGCGCGCGGGACCGGCATGATCCCATTCATAAATCCGGCACGCTCAGTGCGCCTGCGCCGTAGACATCGGTGCATTCTTTTTGGCAAATACAGTATCTCCTAAACCGTGTAGGTTTAGGAGATAGTGCAAACACCTACAGGTAAGCCTTAATCTAGGCTTACCTGTAGGTAAAAGTTGTTTTTGAGGGTTTACAACCACTTTAAAAGCAAAAAAAAATGAAAAATTTTATTTTGACTTTAATAGAAAAAAAAAGCCTTTTAAGGGCTTGAGGCAGAAGTAAGGTTAGACATCGCTCCGGTCCTCCAATGGCATAGAGTCGAGTGGGGGCCATCTTGCCCTCTTTCGATTTCCTGCCAATCCCTCCAGCAGATCAGATCATTTCCGCCTTTACCGATCTCTCCAGTAAGCAGGGGAAAGGGGAAACGACTGGGAGGCAGCAGGAGGAGGCACCTCTCCCGCCGCCTCTAAAAGCGATCTTGCGGCAAATGTGCCTTGGGCAGTAGTGCATAGGATCCATTGGTTCAATGCCCTCCACAGTCGCATAGTAAACCTCCCACAAACCTTCCCCTCCCATTTTTTTCAGGCATCCTACCTTCTCTCTTTCCTGTACTTGCTTGCCTGTTGCTTCCCTTTCTTCAACCAACCTTGAGTCCCAATAGGGGTTGTTCCTCCCTTACCCTGCCCTATTATCTTCCTCCTTTTCTTGCTCCCTGTTTCCCACACCCCCTGGATTAATAATAAGATCATGGACATATCCTTACAATCTGATATATGTATCTCCCTTCTATCCATATGCCCAGGCTCTTTTAAAGCCATTCATAAGGATCTGTTACAGCAAATGATCGTGGCTGCCACATCTGTGATAGCTCAGAACTGGTGCAAAAAGACTTGCCCTCCTGGGTCTGCAAAATGAATGACATATACTCAATGGAACAGATGATACACAGTGCATCTTGAGAGACTCACAGTCCCTTTGCTTCAATGGAAATATTTTAATACCTCCAATGCTTTTCCACAATACTGAACTCAGTACTTATGATTTTCCATGAGGCAGGACTGTATAATGTTCTTTGCATATGCATGCTCTATATGACAGTTAGTACTTTTGTGACACATACAGTACATCAATATGTTCTGTATGTTTTTTATTGTTACGCTGTTCCCTCATTTGGAAACTCTTTTATTGTAATCTGAAAACCTTTAATAAAAAGAGATTATACATAAAAAAAAAAAAAATGTATTGCAATTAACACGGTCAACTACTAATATACTGCAAGGTGACCACTAAATACATACTGTAGCACAGACCTAGCTATCTAGCACTGTGCATGCAAGAAAATAACAATAGGACGAAGACTTCTCTTTCACTAGGTTTTAGATCAAGAACTATGGGCAGCTACAGTTAAACAGTCAGAACACAGGAACAATTACCTAACAGTCTCTGCTTCTGGTATGGATAAAATACAGTATTGCAGTAATGCAGCTCCTGTATGTGGACATGTGGTGTCATATCTTCTTTCTCTCTCTTCACATCCTCCTTCTGGGGTTTTTTAAGCCATCCCCCAGAGACAGGAAGTGCCAATACATAATTATACAAAACAACATACTATTAGCAGTTACCAGTAGAGGGCAGAAGATCCCTCTACTTTTATGACATATCTGTACTTCATGACTCTTTGCAATATGTCAACATTCTACTGAAGTACTGAAGCATTATAGTTGCTTCCAGTGGCGGCTGGTGGTAATTTTTATTTTGTGGGGGTGGCAAACAGTACACCCACAGCCACACCCCCGGTCCAGTCGGTCAGGGTTCCGGAGCACTTACCCCATTTGTGGTGGGCATCGCTTCACCCAGGATGGCGGGCATCACGGACGGCGGGCATCACAGGTGGCGGGCATTACGGGCTGCAGCCTCTTCCCCTGCGGGCATCATGGCAGCTTCCTTCTCCTCCCTCCTCCTCGGTGGCCAATCGGAATGCTTCTCCTTTCGGCCAATCAGGAAACGGGTCTCAGGACAGCAGGGAGGAGGATCAGTGTTTCAATAGCGAATAGTCATTCGCTATTGTAGCACACCTGGGTGGGCTCGTAGCGCAGAGCCCACCCTATTTTGAAGCCTATTAAAGCCTCTGGCTCTAATCAGGTGCTTCAACCCCCCCATTGGAACCCATTCATCTGGCATCCTGCCTAGTTAGTGGATTACCACTGATTTAATATAATGGGGGAAATTATCAAGAATAATGAGAGTATGTGCCGAACATGGGAAAACTGAATCAGTAAAAAGGAGCAGTTGTTGCAAGCTGAAGTTCACCAACAGGGACACTTAGTACAGGACAGCTCTAAAATTATTGGTACAGTGATTCTAAAGGCTAAAGTTTTTTTTAACTTCATGCATTCTATGCATGAAGGTAAAAAGCCTTCAGTATGCAACTCCCCCCTAGTCCCCCCCTTAATACTTACCTAAGCCCGATCTTAATCCAGTGATGTGCACGAGAGCAGCTGCTCTCCCAGCTCTCTGCCTCCTCATTGGCGCAGGCTCCTGCTGCTGTCAATCACAGCCAGGGAGGTGGGAGCAGGGGCGGGGCGGAGCCCTGCCTGGTGTATCTCATAGACATACAGAGCGGGGCACGGTAGGGAGCATGCGTGAGTGCTCCCATAGCTAGCGGCTTGCCAGCAGGAGCGCTGGCAGGAGACCCCAAAAGAGGAGGATCGGGGCTGCTCTGTGCAGAACCATTATATAGCGCAGGTAAGTATGACGTGTTAATTAAATGTTTTACCTTTTAGTATCACTTTAGGCACAACTTTTAAAAATAAAATCGAATTCAATAATCCGAGGCTTAGTAAAAACTTTATACCATGAGATTTAAATATGTAAAATGTATGGAAGAGTTGCCATTTGGAAAATGCTTGCTACCAAGGTCAGTATACTACTGTACACTCTCATGATTGGAGTAATCCTCCAGCAAACATCTGGATGGATTAATGTTCAGTGAAAGCCAAAGGTTGCTTTGAACCAACAATGTTTGTCGCAAGCTGTTAAAGGATAACTGCAGTATTACTATAAATGTCATGTAAGTGCAGTTATCTTTGCAGCCTCTGGTAAAAAGTAATAGGATCGGCCACCTTTACAGGCAATGCTTTGAGTTTCCAATAATGCTTTCTGCAGCTTGATGAAATGTCTGCCGTAATGCAACACATGGTAACGTGTACGAAGTAGCACCACAATGGAACAGCAGAGTGTGACGGGGCTTTAATATGATCTGCACTGCTGGTCATGTCATGTGATGTGTAGAGTATTTAAAGGCTAAGCTCACCTTTTGATAAAAATAATAGATGCACATTTTTTTGCAGGTAAAATATGTGCATTTATTATTTTTTTTTCTCTAAGGATCTTGCAGAGCATTGCACCAGCACCTGCATCAGCAGACTCTCTTCCTTCTGTTTTCACCTGGTGATCTGGCCAGTAACATACCTTCTGTATTAGAGTTCCCCTGGATGAAGGAGCACAGGGGGCACCTTTGGACAGCAGCATTGTCAGTCTGAGGGGAGTGTTAGATGTACTAGCAGATTTAGATACACTAGACAACTTGAGGCAAAACTCTAGCTTATATTTTAAAGCAGCCACTATGAATTACATATGAATTGCACAGGAATCACACCACATTCCTGTACAATTCACATGCGATTCAGTGTGGTGCGTTTTGAGCCCATTCATTTTGAATAGCTCAAATCGCACCACATCCGTACCAAAGCAGTGCATGCAACAATTTTGAGAACACACTGCAACCAGATCGCATGGTCGTCTTGGACCATGCGACTTGGTGCAGGCTAGTGCACTGTTTGCGACCTGTGTTTGGGGTGTCGATAAGATTGCACTCGCTGCAGATCACAAGGGCAGTGCGATTTGAATGCTGTGTGGGAAAAATGCATGGATAGCGGGTTTCCCACACTGCAATCTAGTGTGAATCGTGGCTTACAGTAACAGGTTTGTTTTTTTGCGGATTTTTATTATTATTATTATAAAGGATTTATATAACGCCAGGAGTTTGTGCAGCACTTTACAACAGAAGGGAAGACAGTACAGCTACAATACAATTCAATACAGGAGGAATCAGAGGGCCAAATTATACAAAAGGTAATAACTGTGGAGGATGAGCTGATGGAGAATGTGGAAATACAGTTGCTAGGTGTGGGTAGGATAGGCTTCTCTGAAGAGAAAAGTTTTCAGGGATTGCCTAAAAGTGGATAGAGTTGTAGATAGTCAGACAGATAGGGTACAGAGTTCCATAGGATGGGAGAGGCTCAGAAGAAGTCCAGGAGGCGAGCATGGGAGGAGGTGACAAGGGAGCTAGAGAGCAGGAGGTCTTGGGAGGAAGGTGACAAGGTTAGTGATGTAGCTTGGGGCCGAGTTGTGGATGGCTTTGTAAGTTGTTGTTAGTATTTTGAATTTAACCAACCAACGTCTACAGCGCGGCTCGATAACTCTGGGAGGGCGTACTATGATGTCCTCCCAGAATTGCGCTCCCTCTGGGGCGCGCACCTGGGAATATCCGTGACAGCGGCTTTTTACCACGTGATCGCTACATCAAATGACAGAGCAATCACTTGTAAACAAACCGGTGTCATATCCGGTTCCTCTCTCCCCTCTCCGTACCGATCGGTAGTGAGCGGAGAGGGGAGAGATCGGGTGCAGCAGCGCTGTGGGCTGGATCTGTAGTGCCCACAGCGCTGATCTGTGCTCATTCCAGCCTCATCCATCATTTAATGCTTAGCCATCCCTCTGCCATACTCAGCAGGGGCAGATCCAGAGTCTAGTCTCGGGAGGGGCACTGCCAGAAAATATGTTTTTTTGGGGGCAATTTATTAGGAAAATGGCTGGTATGGGGGCTTCAATCACCACGGCACCATGGTTATTGTGGTCTCAGGATGATTGAAGCTAGGGTTGTCCCGATACCACTTTTTTAAGACCGAGTACAAGTACCGATACTTTTTTTCAAGTACTCGCCGATACCGATTACCGATACTTTTTTTTCAATGTCATGTGACAGTTTGAAAGATGGGGACTGATAGGTGGCACTTATGGGCACGGATCGATGGCACTTGTGGGCAGTGATAGGTGGCACTTGTGGGCAGTGATAGGTGGCACTTGGGGGCACTGATAGATGGCACTTGTGGGCAGTGATAGGTGGCACTTGTGGGCACTGATAGGTGGCACTGATTGCACAGAAAGGTGGCACTTGTGGGCACTGATAGGTGGCACTTGTGGGCACAGAAAGGTGGCACTTGTGGGCAGTGATAGGTGGCACTTGTGGGCAGTGATAGGTGGCACTTGTGGGCACTGATAGATGGCACTGATTGCACTATTAGTGCAATCAGTGCCATCTATCAGTGCCCACAAGTGCCACCTATCAGTGCAATCAGTGCCCATAAGTGCCACCTATCAGTGCAATCAGTGGCATCTACCAGTGCCACCTGATAGGTGGCACTGGTAGATGGCACTGATTCCACTGATAGGTAGCACTTGTGGGTACTGATAGGTGGCTGGCACTGAAATGCTGCGGGGGGTGGGGGGGAAATGACACAGGATTTAAGAAAAAAAAAAAACTGCTGCAACGCCCATCTTGGTACACCCTGCACTCGGCTGCAGTAAGCAACAGCAGACATCTTGTTACACCCAGCCCATATAGCTCGGGCTGGGTGTAACAAGATGTCTGCTGCTGCTTACTGCAGCCGAGTGCAGGGTGTACCAAGATGGGCGTGGGGACGTTCAGCCGCTGACGGCGACCGAATGTGACAGCACCGGTCACCGATCCTGATGCGGCTGCGCCCTGAACCCCTGCCAGCTTACCAGGTTCAACTGCAGGTGAGGGACTCGCTCTCCGCCCGCAGACTCCGTCCACCGACTGTGCCCGCCCTCTTCAGCCAGACTCCGCCCGCACTTTCCTCTTCCGCCCTCCCCAGCCACTGACTCCTCCCGCCCTCTCCGGCCAGACTCCGCCCGCACTCCCCCGCCCTCTCTCCTGCCCTCCCCAGCCACTGACTCCTCCCGCCCTCTCCGGCCACAAAAAAAAAAAAAAATATCGGGTGAAGCATCGGGAGCATTTGCGCGAGTACGAGTACTCGCGCAAATGCTTGGTATCGGTCCCGATACCGATACTAGTATCGGTATCGGGACAACCCTAATTGAAGCGCATTATTTCTATTATTACATTGTAATATAAAAAGAAATCGTTCAACTCACCATAATGCAGAATCAGTGGGAGCCTCGAGTGTGTCACTTGCCACGTCGCCTGCCACCAAATGCGGATTGTCACTTGTCACTTGCCACGTCGCCTGCCACCAAATGCGTATTGTCACTTGCCACGTCGCCTGCCACCAAATGCGGATTGTCACTTGCCACGTGTCCTTCCACCAAATGCGGATTGTCACTTGCCACGTCACCTGCCACTTGTTGCGTATTCTCACTTGCCACATCACAGATTGTCACTTGCCACGTCGCCCACCACACATTGCAGATTTTTACCTGCCACCAGATGCGGATTGTCACTTGCCACGTCACCTGCCACATGTTGCAGATTGTCACCTGCTGTGTCAGTTTCCTGCTAAGGTGCTCTGTCCCAAAGTCAGGCAGCAGAGAGATGATGTAATCTCTCTGCTGCCCATGGCTGCCTGCACAGTGAGGGCGGAACTGCAAGGATGCAGGGCGGGCACCGGGAGATGATGTCATCTCTCTGCTCCCGTGCCTGCCGGCTCCCTGATTGGCCAGCAGCGCTCACACACCGAGCCGCGCAGCTACCCCCCCCTCACCTGTCCACTCACCGACCCCGCTATCTCGCCCGTGGAGCCGCACACCCGCGGACTCGCGGAGCCGCCCGCACACCCGTGGAATCGCGGAGCCACCCGCGGAATCGCGGCGGCACCTGCACACCCGCGGAGCCACCCGCACACCCGCGAAATCGCGGAGCCGCCCGTGGAATCACAGAGTCACCTGCAGAGCTGCCCTCTCTTGCCTGCATTCTCGGAGGGGGCAATTGCCCCGTTGCCCCCCCTGGATCCGCCCCTGATACTCAGCCATACCCAGCCATACTCAGGCATCCCATCTATACTCAGCCATACTCAGCCATACTCAGCCATACCCAGCCATACTCAGCCTTACTCATTTATGCTTAGTCATCCCATCCATACTCAGCCACCCACATTCATGGCTCAACCATGCTCAGCCAACCTCATTCACGGCTCATCCATCCCCATTCATGCTCATCCATGCCACATCAGTTCTCATCCATGACACATCCATGCCACTACAGTGCCTCACAAAAGTGTAATAGGTAGTCAAATTAGATTTGAAATTTATGCCCCCAGAACACCTGATGGTGCTTCCAGCATGTTGGGCCTCTGTATGTGGCCAGGCTGTGCAAACGTCTCATACATGTGGTATCCCCATACTCAGGAGGAGTAGCAGATTGTATTTTGGGGTGTCATTTTTGCTATGTACATGCTTTGTGTTAGAAATATTGTATGAATGGACAACTTTGTGTAAAGAAAAATGCGTTTTAATTTTCTTCCACATTTTCCAAAAACTTGTAGAAAAAAATGACACGTTCAAAAGACTCATCATGCCTCATAGGTTATACGTTGGGGTGTTTTCTTTCCAAAATGGAATAATTTTTTGGGTGTTTTCATTGTCCTGGTGCTCCAGGGCCTTCAAATTGCAAGAGGTAGTCAAGAAATGATATGTGTAATTTATGCTCCTAGAACACCTGACGGTGCTCCTTGCATGGTGGACCTCTGTATGTGGCCAGGCTGTGTAAAAGTCTCACATGTGGTATCGCCATACACAGGAGAAGTAGAAGATTGTGTTTTGGGGTGTAATTTGTGGTGAGAAAAAACCTGCTAATATGACAATTTTTTGAAAAAAAAAATTGATTTTGCAAAGAATTGTGGGAAAAAATTAAAAAAAAAACTCACCATGCCTCGTACTAAATACCTTGAAATGTCTATATTCCAAAAAGGGGTCATTTGGGGGTATTTGTACTTCCCTGGCTTGTTAGGGTCTGAAGAAATGAGATAGGCCGTCAGTACTTCAGGTGTGATTTTCAGTGATTGGCACCATAGCTTGTGGCCTCTATAACTTTCACACAGACCAAATAATATACACCAATTTGGGTTATTTTTACCAAAGATATGTAGCAGCATAACATTTGGCCAAAATTTATGAAGAAAAATTACTGATTTGCAAAATTTTATAACAGAAATAAAGAAAATGCATTTTTTTTTTACAGAATTTCCGGCCTTTTTTCATATATAGTGCAAAAAAAAAAAAAAAACAAGCAGTGATTAAATACCACCAAAAGAAAGCTTTACTTGTGTGAATAAAAGGACAACAATTTCATATGGGTACAATGTTGCATGACTGAGTAATTGTCATTCAAAATGTGACAGCACGTAAGCTGAAAATTGGTCTGGTTAGGAAGGGGGTTTAAGTGCCCAGTGGGTAAGTGGTTAATTTGTTAGATGAGTGGCAGCAATTGAAGGGATTGGCAAATAGGGGTAGCAGGTTGGTAAGGTGGATAAAGGTTTTATATAAATAAATAAAGCTAATAATTGTAAGCACCCCTGTCAGTGGTAAATGGTTTGTCTCAACCCTACATCTGCTGGACAGTGTGTTCTGCTGAAAAACAACAGACTTACTGGCCAGATCACCAGGTGAAAAAATTTTGGTGCTGAAAATGCCCCCTCGACTTATACTCGAGTCACCTTTTTGCACCTGATCTCCTGGACTTTGGGGACCCGGTACCGGCCGGCTGTAGGTCCCCTGGACCCCCACACATGTAGCCCAACTCTTCCTCTACAAGTGTGCAAGAGTTTCTTGTCTGGGGGACCTACGGCCGGGGAGCACCAACTTTTTCAAATCCGGGCACCCCCTCCATAGACTCCCATGTTAAATGGTAATTTCTCTGGTGATTTTGGGGACCGGGTACTGGCTGGTTGTAGGTCTCCTGGACCCCAAACCTGGCACACATGTAGCCCCATTTCTCCTCCACAAGTGTGCAATATTTTTTGTCTGGGGGACCTACGGCCGGGGAGCACCGATTTTTCAAAGCTGGGCACTCCTTCCATAGACTCCCATGTTAAACGTCAGTCTAGTCATGGGCACAGTGAGGCATGGGCACAGTGAGGCATGGACACAGTGAGGTTCCAGCAAAAGATTGGTGAGCAGAGAAAACTATGCTTTAAGTTTTCTCTGGATTTTGTAAGTCTGGATTGGGGCTGGAAACTTGAAGACTTCAAAGAGCATTAGGGAGTGCGCATGCGCGGGGACTCGGAGAAGGACGTGTGCTGACCGAGCTCCCGGCACCCCGACCCACCAGAGCTAACGATAGCGCAGGCACTGAGGTCCGTGAGCCAGGACCGATCCCACACCAGCCCCGAAGTGGCGATGAACCGTAGGGCACAGGGGCAGCCGCGGAAAGGACACGATACGCAAACTACAGCCCAGAAGAGAGCAGGGCCTTCCCCTACAGCACAGCCGCGATCCAAGATGGCGCCGGGTAAGCCAGACACACGAGGCAGCACGGCAGCAGCCAGATCCGACGGCGCTACACAGAGAGGAGACAGGCAGCTAAATCTGGAGCCAACTAGGGATCCATTCTCCTCACAATCCTCGGGAGAGGTGGAGACCGGACAGCGGGGTGAGTCACTATCACATCCCCCATCCCCAGCCATATACGCTGATAGACATGACTCTCCAAACTCCCCTGCCTCCCCTGCCTCCTCCATGGATAGGAACATGGCAGACTTAGCAGAAGTCCTCATTAGCCAATCCAGCCAATCCAGCCAGGATATGCCAATTCCCCAGCTCTCACACTATTCCCCTGATGCTGTACTGTTGGGCAGATTCTCCACCATGCTGCAGCAGGAGCTCTCTAAGGCCTGCACATTAATCACCACTGACCTGAAAAAAGACATCCATAGCTTGGGAGAGCGTTTTGAGCTAATTGAAACCAAAGTGGATGGAGCCATCAAAAGGGTCAACCAGAACTCAGCCATGGTGACAGACCTCCAGGATAGATTAGAAGAGGCATTCACAAAAATTGAAGATTTGGAGAATCGTTCTCGTAGGTACAATGTCCGCGTGCGTGGCCTCCCTGAAACTCACACAGATCTAGAGGGGGCTGTAAAAGACCTGATGAAAACCCTTATCCCTGATATAGCCAACCACCACATGGAAGTTGATCGCGTTCACCGAGCACTGACAGCCCCAAGGGCCGACGGCCTACCACGAGACATTATTGTTAAGCCACATCACTACCGCATTAAGGATAAGATGATGCTTGCGGCTCGCAACAGGCCGGACCTGTCGCTATTTGGAACACCAATACAGCTCTTTACAGATTTGGCGCCATCAACGGTCCAGAAACGCAGAAACCTATGGCCATTACTCCAGCAACTTATGGCCAAACAGATTAAGTATCGATGGTCGTTCCCTTTTAAGTTATCATTCACTTACAACGGAAAGTCCCACTCCTTTTCCACGTTCCAAGCAGGCGAAGACCTACTGCTTAGTCTCGGCATCATTGCACGGGACTCTCCGACTCCGATTTCATCTCCCCCTCGTCTGGATCATCGTCCCCTCTCCCCGATATGGCAGGATCGCACACGCTCACAGGCCAGAAATGCTCGCCGGAATACCTGAGTATTATTGCTCTTCTCTCTTTTTGCTTTTTTGCCCCCTTTTGGGAACTGTTAGTGCTTGATTGCACGGATATGGCCTGGGCCCATGGTGGACTATGGGCCTGATGGGGCCATCGTTACCGTTCACAGTTCACAGGTTACAAAGTCACGGGTTACAAAGTTACTGGAGTTCCTGGTTCTTCGGACTGGCTGCCAGCCGAATATTTTACAACCCCGACGGGCCCAACCTGGTCGAAGAAATTTTGCTTTTTAGCAGTCTGGGGGCCTTAGTCGGACCGCAATGTGTTCCCCTGTTGGGCTGTGGCTCGGGGGCCGGAACGACCGATGGGGACCCTTCCGGCCCCGGCGCCACTGGCCTTGGGAATGCATGTTCCTATAGACAGCCTGTTATGTTAAAACTGTATTGATTGATTTTGTCATTTCCGATATGACCTCGAATAGCCTGCTTGTACAGAGTGTAATCATATTTGGGTCGGGGTGGTCATGCTTGCCACCCAACTGCAAGACTACCTATCCTACGACAAGGATGGTACCCTTGCACCTAATTTGCCGGATGTTGTCTCCGGCAGGGGTTATTCCCCATTCCTTCATTCATCAGCTAGGATTGAGTTATATTGGTTGTTTGGGCCTAAGGCCTATGTATATGTTTTTTTGCTTTTATTTTTGTTTCTCTTCTTCTCTAATGCCTTTTCCTTCTCTCCCTTCCCCCTCTTTCTTCGGAGCCTCGGTTCAGCGCCCTTCCCTTATGTCATGGTCTGAGAGGTCACATAGCCAAACAGTCATCATCATCGGGACCCTTCTCGCTTCATTCATTATGCAAGGTAAGAGTGCTCTGCCCTACCACGATGGCCACCACATATAACACAGACTATTCGATAGTTAGCCACAATGTACATGGATTTAACTCCCCTACTAAAAGAACTAAGGCTTTCCAGTTTTATCATAAACAGAAGGCTGAAGTCCTGCTATTGCAGGAAACTCATTTCTCCAATGTCTCAGCGCCCCGTTACCTCAATGGGAAGTATCCACAGTTTTACTTGGCAGGGGGTCGGGAAAAGAAGGGCGGTGTAGCCATCTGCTTTTCGAAACGGACCCCCTTTACCCCCATCGCTATCGTTAAGGACAAGAGGGGTAGATATATTATGGCAGTGGGGCGGCTCCATGACCAGGAGGTGTCCTTTATATCATACTATGCCCCGAATACTGGACAGCCGGAATTCTTTAGCAAAATGCTGAAGATTCTTATGCCCAAAGTCCAGGGTCAGGTCATTATGGGAGGCGATAGTAATATTCCCTTGGACAGAATTATGGATAAATCGGACTCCTCTAGACCAACATTGAAACGCCCACCGACTGGAAGCAGCAAGGTTGCACGTCTGTTTCATTTCTATGACCTCATCGACGCCTGGCGAGAAAATAACCCTACGGTCAGAGACTTTACACACTTTTCACAAGCCCATCATACTTACTCGAGGATAGACCACGTTCTAGTACGTACGCCTTTGCTACCATTTATTAAGTCGGTTAAGATTTTATCTACCCCTTGGTCTGATCATTCCCCGATAAAACTCTCTACTTCAGGGCTATGGACTAAATCTAGACCCTCCCCGTGGAGACTTAATGTGAGCTTGCTGAATGACCCTACAATCTTTTTAGAGATTCAAAAGGAAATACAGGAATACTTTAGACTTAATAAGGCATCGGACACATCCCCCGCAATTAACTGGGTAGCTCATAAAGCAGCGATTAGGGGCATATTGTTACAAGTGGCAGCCAGGATTAAACGCAATAGGGAACAGGCAAATAAGATTCTGGAAACTAACTTAGATAACTTACTTAGTGAACAGCACAGAAATCCCCTGGTAGATATAAGGCATAAAATTGACGAGGCTCGACTAGCACTAAATCTTAGCTTGACTACTCAAGCGGAGAAACATATTAGTTGGTCTAAGCACAGGTTCTATACGATGGGTGATAAACCTACCACAATGTTAGCTAGAAAACTGGTTCCTCGACCGTACACACCGACTTTGCCTAAACTACGACTATCCACGGGCCTAACCTCCCAGAACCCCGAACGGATAATTGGAGAATTTCACAAATTTTATGCTAAGCTGTATGGAGTGCAGGACAAGTTCGATTCATCTGAAGCGAGCACATTCTTTCGCGACTTACAGCTGCCTAAATTGACACAAGCCCATGCGGAACTGATGGACGGTGCTCTTACAGAGCCTGAAGTCAGGGCTGCAATCAAAACCCTACACCCTACCAAGGCCCCTGGGCCAGATGGATTCCCGGGTCACTACTATAGGAAATATCACGATCTTCTGGCCCCACATCTCTGTACTTACTTTAATGACCTGAGAAGCGGCAGCAAGCTCCCCAGCCATGAAAATGTAGCCTATATAAGTGTTATCCCGAAACCAGGAAAGGACCATGCAGACTGTTCCAATTATCGCCCAATTTCTCTGATCAATACGGATCTTAAGATTCTAACCAAAATACTGGCCCAGAGACTTAATACTTTTCTTCAGTGTTATATCCATCCTGACCAAGCAGGTTTTGTCCCGACAAGACAGGCATCGGACCAAACCCGCCGGATAATTAACCTTATCTCGGCAGTTCGGTCTGATTGGGATGGAAAGGGGACTAGGAGGGGAATGTTACTTTCATTGGATGTCCAGAAGGCGTTCGATTCTATCTCCTGGGACTATCTTTTTGATGTTCTCACACGCTTTGGATTTGGGAGACGCTTTCTGGATCTCCTTCACATATTATATGATTCCCCCAGTGCCTCGCTAATGCTCAGAGGATATACATCCCAAACATTTCCTATCAGGAGAGGAACTAGACAGGGCTGCCCGTTGTCGCCACTATTATTCGCCCTGGCGATTGAACCACTAGCGCTCAAAATTCGCGCCTGCAGAGATATACAGGGCATTTATTGCGGAGACTATGAACACAAATGTTTACTCTTTGCGGACGACTTGTTGCTGACCTTGACCTCACCGATCACATCCCTACCTAACTTGTATGCTATTTTGCAGCCTTTCTCCAACATTTCCGGATTGGCAATTAATCATAGTAAGTCAAGAGCACTGAACTTATCTTTGCTAAGCTCCACTCAGGCTACGCTTGAAAAATCATTTCAATTCCGATGGGAATCCACAGCTCTCCCTTATTTAGGCATACAGCTGACCTCATCTATTGGTGAGTTGTACAAAGAGAATTATCCAGCCCTTTTCAAACGGCTAACAGCTGACATGGCTAAGTGGCAGGTTCACCCGCCATCGTGGTTTGGCAGACTTCACTCAATTAAAATGAATGTTCTACCTCGATTATTGTATTTCTTCCGTACCTTGCCAGTTTCATTGGCCCGTGATGACCTTAAACGATTCCAGAATAAAGTACTACAGTTTATTTGGGGTGATAAGAGACCCAGGGTGAATAGGAGCACTCTATACACGTTGAAGCGGAGAGGAGGACTTGGTCTTCCAGACTTATTAAAATATTTTTATGCTGCCCAGATAGCACAACTTACAAGGTTTCACTCCCAACAGGCACAGGCCATTTGGATGGCTATGGAATCTTATTCCTGCCGTCCCAAACCTATTTCTTATATTTTATGGCTCCCTATCAAGGAGCGACCTCCTATACTTTGCCCTACTTTATCCATGTCACTGGAACTATGGGACAGACTCTCCAGATCTCACAAATTCAAATCTCCTCATTCTCCACTGACACCTCTGCTTCAAAATAAAGCATTCACCCCGGGTCTCACTCCACTAGCGTTCGAATGGTGGACTAATAAGGGTTTTAAGTGTATTGCTGACTTGTGCGATCATAGAGGTATGCTGACCGAACGGACTATGGCTGACAGACATCAAATGCCTCCAGCGGAGGGTTATAGGTTCGCCCAAATCTCACATTATGTACAAACCCTGGCTCGCAAGAGCAACCTAGCAACCCAAACTCCCATGGAACATCTATGCAAAAATTATGATAAAATTAAAGGACATTTATCTGCTATATATTCGATATTGCTGAGTGTATCGACAAAGCTGACTTATATGGTCCAATGGGAGACCGACTTGCAGGAAACCCTGGATCTGGACGAATGGCATAGGATAGCCGAGACAGCATCTCGTTCGCTCGTCAATACTTCAATAATTGAGGCCAATTATAAGGTTCTACTGAGGTGGTATATGGTGCCGGTCAGACTGGCAACTTTTGTCTCAGGAGCTACCCCGTTGTGCTTTAGAGGATGTGGCCAGATGGGCACCACCTATCATATTTGGTGGACATGCCCAAAGGTCCGGAGGTTTTGGATCAGGGTGTATAATTTAGTTTACTCCCTTACCCAACTAAACCTAACTAAATCAGCTAAGCAAGCACTACTGGGGGGAGGAGATGTGGAAGCCTCCAAGTCCTGCAAGAGGCTCTTGACATTTATTTTTATTTCGGCCAAAATCACTATTGCTAGGAACTGGAAATCGGCAGCTCTACCATTCGATCAGCTTAAAGGCAAATTGTCTTGGTTGATGCTAAACGAACGCTTGACCGCTCTGGCCCAAGATAAAATGAAACTGTTTCATGGAGTTTGGGACCCATGGCTTCGTTACCTAACTAGTGACCCGGGGATGTTTACAGCATAGCCTAGGGGATTAGGTTGAGATGTCTGGATGCTGAATCGGGGCTCCTCCCCCCCCTTCCCTCCCCCCATTCCCCCCTCCTCAACTGTCCTTTCCTTACTCTGTCTCCTTCCTTCTATTCTTTGTCACTGTCCTCTTTCCTCTCTTTTGAAATTTGTTTATTGTTTATTTTTGGAGTCAGATCCAGACCTTAGAGGTTTGTGCTGCTCCCTGTTTTTTCAGCTCCTACGGGACCATTGTCAGTCTGATCGGACCTCTGGGCTGCCCACATGGCCGGCTGAGTTGCGCCCCCCCCGATAGATGGATGGGGGGGCGGCTCATCTGGGTGGACGGTTCAGATATGATCTGCGATGCTAATAGGGGTTAACGGCTCTACGGAGCTTCGGACTACTCCAAGGACCCCTACACTTGGTGATCTTCATTGTGTTACCCCAAATGTTGATTGTGACTGTACAATGTTATGTGGCGACTTTTATACATTTTGTATGACAAAACTTGAATAAAAAGATTGAAACACAAAGAGCATTAGGAAGGATGGAGTCTTCAGTCATGTGTCCGGGTTTTCCAGGAGCTCTGCAGGTTGTGTGTGTCCAGGTGCACACACTCATTATAAGGCAGAGCTGAACAGAGCTCAGAGTGTGTGGGAAAGAAGTTGGTGAAACAGCAGTTGCTGGAAGGAAGTGTGCTACTGATAAAGAACTCAGGCAACATCCTTAAGACGGTTCTCCATGTGGGAGAGGTTCCAGGTCAGTGGACTGAGAGAGTTGGGCCAGCTGAGAGAGTCGGGGAGACTATAGCTGAGACAACTGGAAGAGAGAGTCTTGGGGACCAGAGGGGACTGTAAGTCTTGGAGGAGTGTGGAAGCCTGGAGTGTCAGGAGAGCCCTTCCTAGAGGCCAGGAGTAAGCCTGTGCAGCAAGGAACTGCGCCCAAGGCTGAGTGACCTTAAAGTGGTTGTAAACCCACTTTTTCAACTTGCACCTACAGGTAAGCCTAGATTAAGGCTTACCTGTAGGTGCAAGAAATATCTCCTAAACCTACACGGTTTAGGAGATATTTACTAAAATGTCAAGCGCCGCTATCTACGGCGCATGCGCGCCGTAGTCAACGGCACATTTATGGGGTTAATCCCATTCACATACTCGGCTACTTCCCAGCAATCGCTGGGCGTAGCCGAGTGGGACGCCATACCCGCGCGCATGCGCAGAGTGACGTCTCCGCCGCACCGGCCGATCACAGCGCCGGAGCGGCGCTGTGATTGGCTGGTGCGGCGATACCCGGAAGTAACATTCCGGCTATCGCCGCAGTGATGTCTGCGGCTGGACAGAGGGACGAGGACGGCTTCGGGGGCCCCGATCTAAGGTAAGTGGAACATAATGAGCTATTATGCTAGTCATAATAGCTCATTATGCCTTTCTCTTGCAGGTGGGCCAAAAAAAATAAAAAAAATAAGTGGGTTTACAACCACTTTAAGAGCCAGGTGGATTGGCATTTTCATTTGTTGTTATTTTTGGGAGAAGAAGTGGGCTACCATGCCCTTAAACCTTTGTTCCTGCTGGCTGTGAACTCACTTAAAACGCATCTATTATTGAGCTAGACATTCCCCAATGCTACAATATATATATGAGACTATCACTTTAAGAATTTGTAATACACTTTCTTGCTTCTTTTTAGACACAGAGTTTTCAGTCTATGATGACCTTCACCGCCAGATAAGAAGCAACAGTTTACTCCCTTTTTGCTCAAAGAAATGGACAGTCTTATCTAGCTGGTCTGATCCATTTCCGCCATGGCGGCGCTCATGTTTTCTTTCACTTTCTATCAGTCACATGATGTAACCACCCATTTAACTGTCCCCTTGCTACTAAGAAGATATGAATGCTGATTGGACTAAACTATACGATCACACCTATAACACGCCTAGAACTTATGCATATTCATACGTATATAGGTGTCCGTTTATGAAGCAGTGAAATATATTCACTGCTTCATTCGCCGGCATTCACAGTGGATATCTATCTCCTCTGTGTGCCTGTTTATGAAGCAGAGTAGATCGCTTCACCCTTGGAGGAGTGAAGCGATCTACCAATGCTTCTAACACTGGAGAACGGCTCCTGATACTGGAATCTCGTGAGACTTTACGAGATTACAGAACCAGGAATTCACAGAAACACAGAGATGTCAGTTTATTATGCAGTGATAAATAATCACTGCTCAATACACTGACAGACGGCGTGGTTAATGTTATTAAAATAATGAGTCCCCCTTCATAATATGTATATGTATACACACACACATTATATATACATGTATATACACACACATTATATATATATATATATATATATATATATATATACACACATAAATATTACAGGGGAACATGGTTACAGTCTTGGGGGGTCTGAACGAGGTAGAAAGAAGTTAATAATCTTCCTCCTTCCCCCTCAGATCCCCCGGGATTCTCTCTTCACTCCCCGATTCTCCAGCTCTGAGCTTGTGAATCGGGGAGGGTGAATTCTTACACAGATCGCCAGTGAAGCGCTGAGATCGCAGCTTCATAAACTGGTCGTTACTGTGTCATTCAATGAGGATTCTCTGTGTGCGGAGATCATCGGTGGGAGAACATGTTCAAACACTTCTCCCCCGATTATCTCTGTTTCATAAACTGTTTCATAAACTCAGAGGAAGTCGTAAGGACGAAACGTCAGGGCGTGATTCTGCGGCTGATAGGAAGGACGCCGTGCGTTCCAACTGCGCTCCGTAAGCAGGAAGTGACGGTGAGGCTGCTATTACCATCTAGATCAGTTGATACGTTACGCCTGTGGGAGTCCAGGAACGGCGCGGTTGTTTGAATTAAGCAGTACCGCTGTTTTGACAGTACTGCTGTTTACTGCTATGCTGTGTTGCTGCTATGTTCCGATAATGTGAAAGAATACTTGGATTTTAATGGCCTGCTGATTAAATGAATTTTGTGTGGAATTACACTATGGCCTGCCTCTCTTTCATCTTTAATTCGTATGGGTGGATTTTGGAGTGCTCCTTAAGGGACTGGCGGGATCAAGCAGGACCAGGTTTTGATGATCGGATGATTGAATGATGGGATCCTATTAATCTTTCAGAGCCTGTGAAAATCTACTATCTGGTGAGTACCCACCCGAAAGGGGATCGTGCTAAAGATCGATGAGTGGATGGTACTTGTGATTGTAGCAGATTTCTGAAGATTAGTTTGGCACCTTCGTTCTGATTAGGGGGCCTACTTTGGGTTCTGCAGCTGCAAGCTTGCTTGTTTCTCCCTGTCATTCTAGAAATCTCTGGAACATAGTGGGTGGAGAGGGTAGAGTCTGAGCTGACACTGGATACAGCCTCAGCCAATCCCTGGTCGGGAGAGTGACCAGCAGTAGGCTGAGAGGTGTGTATAAGGGCTGGAGCAGAGAGTAGCAGGGTCCTTTGCCTGCTGGGGAGTGACATACCCTGGAAATGCTGTTAAACCGTCTGAGGCTCAGAGAAGCTTTAAGAAGTCCTGGAATATTCTAGCTTACCATGGAGCTGAAGAATCTTACCTTAAAGTCACAGGAACAGCTGGACAACATCCAAAGAGGATCTTCCTAGGAGACTCTTGAGACAGCGTCAACTGAAGCAGGAAGGAGGCCTTCAGATTGCCTGAAACACAGTGAGTAAAAAGGCTTAAGGGAAAAATCAGGAGCAGTGGCGGCTGGTGCTCCATTTTTTTGGTGGGGGGATGGGGGCGGCAAACACTGATAGGCAGCCCCTGGTGTGGTTGGGAGGGAGGGAATCTACTCTCTGTGCCCTGTGGCGATGTCAGCTGGCTCATCTCCTCCATGTCAGGCCCTGGGCTGAGATGTGCTTGCCCCTAATGGAGCGGTCGCCACGGATCAGGAGAGAGACCGTTGGCTTTGAACCCCGTTTTGCTAGAGGGACTGTTCCAGACCTGCATCCATAGTGAAAACCCCCTGTGCTGAGTTATTGCTACTTTCTCTACAGAAGACTCTGCTTTATGTCAGTTAACCATTGCGAGATAGTGTCCCCCTTCAAGTTGCTAGTTCTGGGCACCCCAAAGATCTTCCCAGTCCTTATTCCAGTTCTACAAAACAAATAAAAACACTATCTGCCTGATTAATGTGTGAGGACTGAGTAAAACTTAAAGTGTTACTAAACCCAGGACCCTGCATTCACCTGGTCTCCCACAGTACACAGAACATGGAAATGCAATAATTTTTGTAAATATTTACTGCTAAATACCTTTTCTCATCAGCAGTTAGAGCAGTCTTGTGACTTCTATCAGTGTCTGGTTAAAGCTTCTAGGAGGATTTTTCATTCTACTCTGGCTGTCCTATGAGGCTGCATGACCCCCTGACTCTCTGTCTGGACAGTGCTGACTGGCCCTGTGCTGATCACATGCACCCTCCCAAGAAAAATAAAACTCTCTAGCATTACACACCAAACTGAGCATGTGCAGAGTGACTCGAAAGGCTCAGTTCTATCAGGAGGTGAATCGGGCAGTTTTGCCAACCCCCCCGAAGTCAAATTTACTGGCAGGTTGCCGAAATTTACAAATGGCACCAATTTTTTTAGGTGACAAAAAACATGAAATTTACTGACGCAACTAATTTTTTTTACTGGCACTGCAAAAAAAGTTACTAAAATTACAGTTTTCAGTACCAAACAGTGCACATATCAATATTTAAACTATAGACATATAGCTAGTGTTTTTTAACCCATTTATCTTATTATGTAGAGTTATTATGTTGAATTCACATTTGTATTGCATGCTATGTAGCAGCATATTTAGTGTAAGTCATGTGACTACCTATTTATTTGATACAATATTTTTCTACAATGTAACAATAAATCATGTACTGTAAGTTTTATGTTTCTGTCTATATCTGACATGGCGGTTGCCTCACTCAAAGTCCCACAGCTCTCCTTTTCTGCTATTAGCAATGTCTTTAAAGGAGCACTAAAGCTTCCCTTTTTTTTGCCCAAAAATAACAAACATGTTATACTTACCTCCACTGTGCAGCTCGTTTTGCACAGAGTGGCCCCGAACCTGGTCTTCTGGTGTCCCTCGGCGGCTGTCTTGGCTCCTCCCCGCAAGGACTCCACACCATAATGCGAGTGAGCTCGCATGGTGTGGAGTGATTGCGGGCGCGCTCCCGTGATACAGCGGCGGCCATAGCCGCCGACTGTATCACTCGACCCCGCCCCCCGCGCGCCGTGTCATTGGATGTGATTGACAGCAGCGCCAGCCAATGGCTGCACTGCTTTCAATCCATCCAGTGTAGCCAATCGGCGGCCAGGCTGAAAAACGAAGAGGATGACGGGGACGAGCGTGGGACTTTCGAGGGGCCAGGTAAGTAAAACGGGGGCTCAGGGGGGGGCGGTATTGTCAAATGTTTTTTCACCTTAATGCATAGGATGCATTAAGGTGAAAAAACATGTAACTTTACTACTCCTTTAAGTTAAACAAAAGTCAAAAAACATTTCTCCATTGACATGAAGGTCTGGTTACTATAGCCCAGCCAGCACAGAGTTCCCCCTTACATCAGAGTCTGCACGATTCCCCCTTACAGTGAAAGGGAACTCTTATGTAAAGGGGAACACTGCAGATCATGATCTAAGGGGGAACTCGGATATAGAGGGGGGCTCTGGTGACTAGAGACCACCTTATATCAGAGTCCACTGCTTTCTCTTTACATCAGAGTTCCCACTTACATCAGGGTCCACAGACTGAGTTCCCCCTTGCACTGTAAGGGGGAATCCTGCAGACTCTGATGTAAAGGGGAACACCAGAAACTCTGATGTGGGGGCACTCTGGTGACCAGAGACCACCTACTGTAGAGTAAATACACTAAGGTAAGGGGAGGTCAATAATATAGGGGGGGGCTTTATATCAGTGCCCCTTACATTATAGTATTCCCTCCCCCTGTCACTGACCTCCTCTCAGGTGCACCATGCAGGGCTCAGTCAGATGACTTCAACTTGATGGCTCTAGTTTTATCCTATAGTCTCCTCTCCATAGTCCACACATGTCTGACTTCTCCCATGACCCCCATCCTGCGGCAATCCCACTCTTGACTCCTCTCCAGACTCCCCCTCAGAGACTGTAGACATGATACTGGAGATGGTCAGAGGCTGCGGACATGATACAGGAGATGGTCAGGGGCTGCGGACATGATACAGGAGATGGTCAGAGGCTGCGGACATGGTACAGGAGATGGTTAGAGGCTGCAGGCATGGTATTGGAGATGGTCAGAGGCTGCAGGAAATGATACAGGAGATGGTCAGAGACTGCAGACATGATACAGGAGATGGTCAGGGGCTGCGGACATGATACAGGAGATGGTCAGAGGCTGCGGACATGATCAGAGGCTGCGGACATGGTACAGGAGATGGTTAGAGGCTGCAGGCATGGTATTGGAGATGGTCAGAGGCTGCAGGAAATGATACAGGAGATGGTCAGAGACTGCAGACACGATACAGGAGATGGTCAGAGACTGGACATTATACAGGAGATGGTCAGAGGCTGTAGACATGGTAGTTTCCTCTTCTGTCCCCGACCTTTCATATTACCATACTTCTCTACATCAGTGTCCTTCCTCCTGTGCCCCTTTCACTGTGCTGCTGCAGTGCACTATGCAGTCCACCTCCACTGTCAGCCTGCTCTGCGAAGGGAATGTTGGCTGGTGTCTGCCTGACTGACTGTCTCTGGGACTGAATCACTCACTCTAATATACTCCCCCAGGCCAGGCCCTGGCCCCTGTCTGACTCTCTCTGAAACTGACTCAGGCCTCGTACGCACGACCGGTTTTCCCGGCAGGAAACTGCCATGAGAGTGTTTTGCCGGGAAAACCGGCCGTGTGTATGCTCCATCGCAGTTTTCCCGACATGAAAACTGCCACGAATCGCGGCGGGAAAAAAGAGAGCTGGTTCTCTTTTTTCCCGCCGGGATTTCCCGCGGATGTTTTCCCATTGTGAAAACCGGTCGCGTGTATGCTTTTCCGAGGGCATGCTCAGAATCAAGTATGAGCGTTCGTTCTGGTATAACTAGCGTTTGTAATGGCGATAGCACATTCGCCAGCAGTCTGAACACCAGAAAACGATCTGAAAGCACAAAGACTGAAAAGCGCGAAACGCCTCTCACCAAAGTTTTACTAACACGCGATAACACGAGATCAGCAAAAGCAGCCCAAAGGGTGGCGCCGTTGGAATGGAACTTCCCCTTTATAGTGCCATCGTACGTGTTGTACATCCCCGCGCTTTGGACTGGCGGTATTTTGTATGACAGTCTGTACGCAAGACAAGCTTGGCAGGAAACCCGTCAAGCTTGACAGGAATCCCGTCGGGAAAACCGACGTTTTTTTTCCTGCCAGGAAAACCGTACGTGTGTACAGGGCTTCAGAGTCACTCTGTCTATCCCCCTGGCCCCCCGACTCGAGTGAGCACACTGAGCAGCAGAGGAGAGCACTGTGACTGTCTGAGTCCTCCTGAGTCTCCCCGACGCCCGATTTCTTTGTGCAATCTGCACAGCCACTCACCGTCCAAAACCGACCAGGGCACTCTGTGTCTGTAGTGTACTGGCTGGGCAGGTTAGAGGCTCACGTTAGCTGGCAGGGCAGGGGTCTGACTCCGCCGCACTCTCCTTAGCTGCTGTCTCCACTGACTCCACCACAAGGCTTCTCTGTCCATCTGCCCTCAGCTCCTGCTTTTTTAAAGTCTGGCAGGTGGCGGTGTGGCTGACATCATCATCGCGCCAGCGGGCAGAGGCAGAGCTCGTGAATCAGATTGCATCTTCGTGGCGATTTCCGCAAACTGCGCAAGTGCAGTTTTGACCCGCCGGTCACCAACATTTTTTACTGCCACATATCTGCTGCTACGGACATTTACAGGCAGGAGGAAAATTCCCTGTTTTTACGGGCTGCCCGTAAATCTACGGGCGATTGGCAACACTGGAGTCGGGGACCGTGGAAGAAGGGGAGGATCAGAGGACAGGATCAAGCAGCCTTTTTACACAATGCAGAGGATTAACCCCTTAGGTTCCACAGTGAGTATAACAAGCATGCTTTACTGTATATACAGACACATTTTACTGTTGTGGGTTTAGTAACACTTTAATGCATCAGGCTGAAAATACCCCATGCCTGGCTGTTTGCACCATCAAGGCACCATCCAAGTGGGTTTCTGCTACATGTGGCATTGTTGCAATTGTCGAGAGCAGGAGAATTTATTAGGGATTTTTTCTTAGGTGGTAGGTTATGGTAATAGCAAAAAATATACAGCTAAATTAAAAAAAAAAAAATATATATATATTTTTTACTATTGTAAAAAAAATATCCATTACCATTTAACCCCAAATGAGGGGCCAATTTGTCCTGAAAAAAAAAAAAAACGTGGTATAACCCACCAGGATGCACTAAGTAGTTGTGATGATATGTAGAGTTTTACTAACACATGTCAAAGGGCTGGTTCACACCAGATGCAGTGGGACTGCATTGGGTGGCTATTCCAGCGCAGTCCTACCGCATGGACAAGATAAAATGCCCGGTCTTCTGTGTGCCCGGTTCACACCACTGCATTGTGGTGTGCTGTGAAAAAAATAAATGACTGCATTCCCCCGGCCCGGGACAAGGGGTGGGCAGGAGGGACGGCTGCCCTGGGCACTGTGGTATCATGTGAGGTGGGGGGCAGGAGGGACGGCTGCCCTGGGCACTGTGGTATCATGTGAGGTGGGGGGCAGGAGGGAAGGCTGCCCTGGGCACTGTGGTATCATGTGAGGTGGGGGGAACCACAAGGAGATTGAGGCAGAGGGGATAAGTATTGTTCTAGGAGGGGAAATTTTGGAGGGGGAGTGCTAGGAGTGGTGATTTAGGGGGATTTGTGTTGGGAGGGGGGATGAAGGGGAGAAGATTTGTGCTGGGGGGGGATTTGAAGTGGGAGGAGAAGATGTTTACTCGGAGGGGAAATTTTAGAGGTAGGAGGAGTAAATGTTTTTTTTTTGGGGGGGGGGGAAGACCTGTACCGAGAGGGGGGGATTCAGCAGGGGATGGATTTATACTGGGAGGAGTGGGTATTTATATTATTGCTTAGGGGGTGAGCATGCAGATTAGTTTTTGTGGAGGGATTTTTGCTGACACATAATGCTCATACATCTTGGGGGGAGAGGGGGGGATAGGGTTGCCACCTGTCCAGGATACACCTGGACAGTCCGGCTTTTAAATCATATGTCCGGGTTTTAGGCAGAATGAAACCTGGACACATTATTCAGACCGGGCTGTGACTCTCCAAGTAACCAAGATAATCACACACAAATCTGTTCCTGCGGGCGGTTGTCTGGGGGCAGGTTTGGCATCACTAGGGGGCAGGAAGCTGATGTCATCAAGAGCAATTTGGCCACACCCACTGTTTGCTGTGGCACACTATGCACAATCAAAGGCATCCCAGGCTGCTAAAGTGTTCGGGTTTGGCTTTAAGGGTCCGTTCCCATCGAAACAATCCGAATAACGGGCGTCCTGTGATCTGCCACTAATTTGAATCGCTGCGATTCCGCCCGTGATTGTGATGTGAACGGAGCCTTAGAAAAGGTGGCAACCCCGGGGACGCAGCAGTTCTAGATGACCTTGTCCCAGCTCTACTTTCAGTGCAGAACAGCGAGCGGCAATCCACCGTCTCGCACCGCGCAGCCGGCGATTAAACTGTATAAGGAAACAGTACACCTGTAAGGGGCCCGGAGGTCACCAGGGGCCCGGATGGTAACTCCCCCTTTTTTTTGTAAGGGGCCCAGAGGTCCCCAGATGGCAACCCCTCCCCTTTTTTTTGTTCTTTTGTTCGTCTGCACCCCCGACCACAACAATTTGCAGCGGCAGCACCCCCTGCTTCTCAATTCGTGTAACCCCCCCCCCCCCCCGCTTCTCAATTCATGGCAGCCCCCCCCCCTCGCTTCTCAATTTGTGGCAGCAGCCCCCCCCCACCTTCTTCTCTGCTCCAGGGGGCCCATGCCTGAAGCTATGTAAGGGGCCCCCAAAATTCCTGATGGCGGCCCTGTCCACCAAACTCAGCACATGATCTCAGCTGGATTGCACCAATTTGAACCAGTTTGAACCAAAGTTGCACAAACTGTGTCCAGGCGTTCTAATTCGAGGGGTAAACTACACTTCCTAGGAGACAGCTCGGGCGGGACGCATGCGCGGTGTGCTCGTCCACATGCAGAGACAGTAGCAGCGTGGCGGATTTGTAGTGCGCATGCTCAGTCCCACGTGTTTCCCCGGTGCTGATCAGAGGTGTGCGGGAGGCCCGGGTGCTGTGCGATCCGTGCGACATGTTATCGTTCTCTGTCCGCCGCTTGGCTCAGGTGAGTGATGCTGGCGGAGGAAGGCGGCTCTCCGGTGTGTCTGGATGATGGATCATTAAGTAATTGCTGGGACATCCGAGAGGCCAGCTGTCCCCGGCACCGGACAGCCTTCTGTCACCGTGCATGTCATTACATGGGGGAGCTGATCGGGATCGTTATATACTACTACTATTATATATACTACTGTATACTTCTAATGGACTGTCTGTATATTGTGGGCACACATGTCTATCACTGAGTGCAGGAATTACTGGAGGCTTATCAGGGGGTGACACTTGTCTCCTCCATACAGCCCAATACAAACCAGACAATAAAGGGTACCTGTCTGTACCTCACAACTTCAATACCGCGACAACGCTGACACTTCTCCCATACGTGTGAAAAGGTTTCTAGAAAAAATAAAAATAAAATTACTTGGAACCAAACCTTAAATAATATTAAAATATATATATATTTATTATTAATAATAATAATACAATTTATACAGGAGTTATATAGCGCCAACATTTTACGCAGCGCTTATACAATAAAATACAAGAGGATTAAGAGGGCCCTGCTCAGAAGAGCTTACAATCTAATAGAGCATATATATATATATCTCTTTATTTTCCCACAACTGAGTACACCCCTCACATTTATGTAAATATTTTATTATATCTTTTCATGTGACATCACTGAAGAAATTACACTTTGCTACAATGTAAAGTAGTGAGTGTACAGCTTGTATAACAGTGTACATTTGCTCATAAAAAATGCAGTGCTCTCTCATTCGTATGTATGTATGTATGTATGAATGTGTGTGTGTGTGTGTGTGTGTGTATATATATATATCGTGAAACCAAATAAATACAAAATGATAACACAGTAACTAAGTGAATTCAATGTGAGGGTGATCAAATAAATAATGTCCACCAAAGTGAAAAAAAGGAGAGTTGAATCAAACAGTCCCAATATATTGTATTTAACCACTTGCCGCCCGCCCTATAGCAAATTGACGGCGGCAAAGTGGTTTCAATATCCTGACTGGACGTCATATGACGTCTTCAGGATATTGAGCCGCTGCGCGCCCCCGGGGGCGCGCATCGCGGCGATCGTTGTTGCGGGATGTCAGTCTGACACCCCGCAACACCGATCTAGGTAAAGAGTCTCCGACAGAGACTCTTTACCACGTGATCAGCCGTGTCCAATCACGGCTGATCACGATGTAAACAGGAAAAGCCGGTCATCGGCTTTTCCTCACTCGCGTCTGTCAGACGCGAGTAGAGGAGAGCCGATCGGCTGCTCCTCTGACAGGGGGGGGGTTTGTGCTGATCGATTATCAGCGCAGCCCCCCCGAGGATGCCCACACTGGACCACCAGGGATGCCCACCTTAAGGTATGCCACCCTAGACCACCAGGGATGCCAATTAGAAATGCCTAATGGATGCCAATCAGTGCCCACAATGGGCACCACTGATTGGCAGGCATTATTGTTTGGCACTGATTGGCATCCATTAGTACAACACATTACAGTACAGTGCCACCTATCGGCGCCCATCCGTGCCGCCTATCAGTGCCCATCAGTGAAGCCCCATCAGTGCCCATCAGTGAAGGAGAAAACTTACTTATTTACAAAGTTTTGTAACTTAAACAAAAAAAAAAAAAACGTTTTTTTTTTTCAAAATTTTCGGTCTTTTTTTTTTTTTTTTGTTGAAAATAAAAATCGCAGAGGTGATCAAATACCACCAAAAAAAAGCTCTATTTGTGGGAACAAAATGACAATTGTCATTCAAAGTGCAACAGCGCAGAAAGCTGAAAATTGGTCTGGGCAGGAAGGTGTATAAGTGCCCAGTATGGAAGTGGTTGATATAAAAAAAGAGTATTGAGGAACACTCACATTTCATAGGGAAATACAAGCAGTTTTAGAGACATGGAGCAGCGTAGTGATGTTGGCAGGACTCACCCGACGCGTATCGTCTGCTTAGACTTCATCTCATCACCCCAGATGAAGTCTAAGCAGACGAGCGTCGGGTGAGTCCTGCCAACATCACTACGCTGCTCCATGTCTCTAAAACTGCTTGTATTTCCCTATGAAATGTGAGTGTTCCTCAATACTCCTTTTTTTTTCTTTTTTTTCATTTTAAAACGTTATTACACTATGTGGAACCTTTTTTCTTTAATTTTTGGTTACACCGTATGAATACTAGGATATCCTCAATTCCTCCTCCTGTGTGCGAATTCACCATATGTTTTATTGTGAACTTGCTGAAGTCCATCGCTGTATCCATTTGGATTTGTGAGTGGAACAACCTGGATCTTCACTTTAAACGGTGAATGTCACCATAAGCCTGCATCATGACTTGCCCCTTTAAGTCTACCGCATCCGGTAAGCCTTCACACAAGTCGGTGGTGGTTCTCTCTGCAAGTTCCTATATAGATTTTTAAACTGAAGCTTCTCCTTCTTGGTGTCGCCTCAGTGATGGTCATCCACCTACACTATATTAGGACTGTTTGATTCAACTTACAGCTCTTACCTGCTCTGTGCAATGGTTTTGCACAGAGCAGGCCAGGTCCTCCCCTTCTCAAGTCCCACGCTGGCGCTCCTTTCTCCTGCCAGGTGCTCCCAGAGCAAGATGCTCCTGAACCGCAGCTGTGTGTCCATTCACACATGGAGCTGTGGCTCAGCCTCACCCCCTCCATCTCCTCATTGGTTCACTGGCTGTGATTGACAGCCGAAAGCCAAATCACTTCTGCTTTACAGGGAATCGCTGGCTGCAAATTTTGATACCAAGATGCCTATAGCTATCCTAATGTCCTCCATAAACTCCCAAACCTCTCCTTTTTGATTTCGCTTCTGTTTGGTATGAGCAGTGTACAAGAGAGGGTGACTATCTTCCTACATACAGTGGCACCATGAAGAACCAACATCTAACAGGATATTGATCTAATGCTTAAAAAAATAATAAAATAAAATGGCCTGTTTACATTGGGCCAGAAGTGACATCATAATGTTGCACTGGTCCTCCTAGACCATAGAGATGAGCGGAGGCCATCTTTCCTCCGCTCATCTGTTACCAGCTGCCGCAACCACTGGCTTGGTTCTCTAAGCTACCGATCACCCAGGTAAGCCCGAGAACCACGGCGACCACCTCCTGCAGCTTCTAAAAGTTATCCAGCGGCGAATCTGCATAATTTTCTTTTATACTAAATAAGCCTGTTAATCAATTTTATATCGAAAGCAGCAAAACTATGCCAGGTCAATAAACAGAATGAATACTGAATTCCTTAATAATTGGTGTGGATGATCAGTATAGTGCATAGAGTTATGCAAGGTGCAGGTATGGTGTCAGCAAGTGGAGAACGGAGTTGTGATGTTAATGAGCTGTAATCAACTTCAAACTGAGTGGAGTATATGGCAAAGTTGTACTAACCTTCTTCCCCCACCCTTGTGCCACCCTTCTTCCCCCAAAATCCATAAGTTAACCAGACAAATTATCAGATTTAACTTTTTTGTCCATAGCAGAGAAGGTAAGAGTGGTAAAAACTAAAGACCAGATTGAGACACCCTTAGGCCTTTTGCACACTGGGGCTCTTGTAAATGTTTTTCCCCAGCAATGTGCCTAAGTCGCGTTCTTGAAAACGTGTTTAGGAGCGTCACGTGCTTGGGCGTTTTAATCATTTCATTGGACAGAATATTAATTTTCTCTTGGCATTGAAATAAAAAAATAAAAAATGCTCATGTACTAAATGTGGCTAGCACTTAGACACGTTTGCCCACATCAGGTGTTTTTTTTAATTTTTATTTTTCTGCCAAAATGCTCTTCTCTTAACGTGCAAATGATTATTTTTTTTATTTTTTTATGCCTCTAAATTCCTGTAAAGGCTTATTGACACATAGGCCAACGTGGAGGGGTGTTTAGAAGCAAGAAAAAAGTCAAACGTCTGTAAAACTGGTGTTTTTGCGCACAGGCAGCTTAAGACACAAAGCGGAGGCATCATAAATGTTATTATAACCTAGGTTAGCAGGATATCTTAAACTTTTTGTAGCCAGGATCCTTCAGTAAAGTTGTAATGTCTGTTGTAAATAGTTTGACAGATCAGTTTGAAGCAATATACATTGAGTCCTTTTTTTTTATTTTTTTTATGAACCTGAGATCGAACTGCTAAGACCTACACTCCTACATAATATCCATAAACCCTGCTATGATAAAGTTGCATTCGTAACAAGTGGTCACACAAATATGTAAGACCAAAGGGTCAGGGAGACACCAAACGCAACATATTACCACTTGGCTCAACAAATTCAATCGAACAATTGTTGGCCAAACAGTGACTGCAGCCAATCTACTGCTGAATACAGATGGGTTTGGGCGTGTTCGAAACCCCACATGCCCATTCCCGCCAGGAAGCCGACACTGCACAGGACTAATCACAGCCAGTGAGACCTTTCCCAATCTCTGCAGCTGTGAACAGGGAAATGTCTCGCTGCCTGTGATTAGCCGTGTGCAGTGTTGGCTTCCTGGTGGGATTGGGCATGTGGGGTTTCGACCACGCTCAAGCCCATCTCTGCTGGTAATCATCTGCAGTCACTTTTCAGGTATTCAGGCAGCCACGGGCCCTAGCCGTCAGAATACACTAGCTGGCAAGGAAGATTCATCCATGCTGTTTTCATATGCGATTTCCCTCATTCAGAAAACACTGGGCTGGAGAAATTGAATTGTATATAGCGTGCTAAAGGCTGTATTCAGATCTGTGTGTGCATTAACACAATAGTTTTTTGGCATGGGAATGTTTGCATGGTATTTTTTGTCAAAAAAACCATTTTCTTCCTGCTCAATATACACTGCTGGCCTATTCCTGACATTTGTGAGATGCTGAGAATGTAGTCTGGTGCTAGGACTATGTAACTCTGATGCACATGTGCTGGGGTTATAGCATCCATTGGCTGCCCAATGGCAGAAGAGGAGAGATGCTGGGAGACCCAGGAATAAATGGTAGTGGGGTGCATGGAGTGGCAATGGATAACTCGAAACTGTCTGAACTAGGATAAACACAGAGGAGAATAGCATTCCGATAGTATTGGAGGCTAGCATTTTCAGTAACAGATTATAAGAATTGGCTTCAAAGGATAATCTGTTGCATTAGGCCGATTGCTCCAACTAAATGCTGGCAGTGCGGGGACATGTGACACCACAAAAGTTGTAAATAGAGGTCCACAGTTTGAGGAAAAACTGCTATGAACTAAAGCTGAACAAATCCCTGGAACCGATAAGCTCGTAAATTGGTGATTGTGTGTGTGTGTGTTTTTTATTTTTTATTAACCATTTCAGCCTGGGAGAATAATAGTGTAAATGGTACAGAATAGAGTTTGTAAATCCTCATGGTTTTTCACCCTAATGCATTCTATACATTAAGGTGAAAAAACTTTTTTAGTAGTGCTGCAGCACCACCCCCCCCCCCCCCCTTTTTACTTACCTGGACGCTGTAATCCTCCGTCCGGGAAACGAGCACACCTTCTGTAGCTGGTGTCTCGTGTGTGTCCTGATTGGATGGATTGATAGCAGCTCAGCCATTGGCTCCCACTGCTGTCAATCAAATCCAATGACGCGACGCTGGGGCGGGCGGGGCCGAGTTCTGCATTGTGTGTGAATGGACACAGATGCAAGACTCTGGAGCTCGGTTGTCCACCATGGAGAGCGCTTCTCCAATGTGGACACTCCATGCGGGGAGGAGCCACCGACATCGCTGAGGGATCCCAGAAGAGATATATCGGGGCTACTCTGTGCAAAACGAACTACACAGTTAGTTAGAGGTAAGTATGATATGTTCGTTATTTTTTTTTAAAAAGAGGGTTTACAACCCCTTTTAATTTGGGCACAAATATCTTGGATCAGGGTTCTGGTGCCAAAATAGTTGTTGCATTGTGTAAAGATGATAAAACTTTTTGTATAGATTTATTTTGGTTATGACAGTTTTGGCATGGGAATAGTGTTCATAGAAGACCTCCATTCAGTGTTAACTGTACTGGTTTTTATTCAACAATGCATCTTTCACAGAGATAATAGGACTCATATGAGCAGTTTGCTTCATGAGTTTCCAGATTAACTAGATTTGATAGGCTAAGATCTGTTTAAATTTAAGAATGCCATGTAAGATGACCTCAGCTTAGTATGTGAAAAACAACTACCCTTTATGGGGGGGGGGGGGGCGGGGGGGGGGCAGACTTGCTTGTTTTAATGCTGGCCTTATCTGCATCCAATTTTTTAATTAATTTTTTATGATGGTCGATGGCGGGCTATAGATAGATAGATTTTGTTTTTTTGTCAGCGGGCTGAACAGAAAAAAAAGATTCCTCCATCCACTCAAACAAGGATGCTGGAGGAATGCTCCCAGCTGAGGTGTTGTATTATGACAGCGGGACTCGCTGCTGTCAGAATACACCAATCAGTGGCTGCAGAGATGGGTGGATTGATCAGCTGCAGCAGCTGACAGAAAAGCTTTCCAACAAGCCTGTTCAACTTCTGTCAAGCTTGAGCAGCCACACATTAATCAAAATTCAGCGGCTTCCTGCTGAACCATCTCAGTTTCGATCTATCTATGACCAGTTTTACCTAGGGGTGTTGAAAATAATTGTGTAATCGATGCATTGCGATGCAGCCTTAAACGATTCTGCAACGATGCAGAGAATGGCTACATGACGATTGCATAAATTATGTCATCGGCCCCTGTCGGAGTCCTTCCTTCCCTCCACCTCTTTGTACCTAAAATGTGTGTGTGGGGGGGGGCACATCTCCCGCTGTGACATGGACCTTGGATCTGAAACGCAGCGTGGCCACTGTAACAGTCCCACCTCCTAGACCGGCTCCTATGATGGATGGCATACTGGTCCAAGGCCAGGAAATCTAATCGGTGTGACATGTGGCGCCGGGACTTTGACAGCGGGCCACCCGGGCAATTTAAATCCAAGCTGTGTCACAGCGGGAGATCCCCCACTCTGATGAGGCGGCACTGATGAGACGGCACTGATGGTCACACATAAGGCTGCACTGATGAGGCTCCACTGATGGGTTTTTGATGAAAACCATGGGCAGTAATCGTGATTAATCGCAGAATCGAATCGATGACAGGATAATCAGAATTGAATCATGAGACCGGTGAAGATGCGCACCTCCTAGTTTTAATGCAGTTTTGTCTAAATGGGCACTCACTCCCACCAAGAACCCCATCTTACAAGACAGTGGTGGTTTGATGTCTCAAAGCATCGTTTACTGTAAACTACATGTGGGGCAGGTAGGCGACAAGCCAAAATAACTGGTCATTACTGGAAACTGCACAGTAGATTATGTATTTAGGCCACAAACCAAGCATTTTAACAATGAAACATATGGCAGTTACAAAGCTTATTCTCAGTATGGCTGAAGATGTGCTTAGCAAAGTATATTTTACTTCTGCGCCTGGAGTTCTGCTTTAAATATACTTTCTGCAATCGCAGATTCTGCACTGTTTTTACATTTGCATCTGTCCCGAGCACAGGGGTTAATAATAATCGCCATATGTGAATGGTAGGAACAGCAGAATTGGTATAATATTATGTGCTAGAGTAAGTGGCTGGAAATAGGTTTATTATGGTGTTTTCAGAGACATGCCACGCTCGGCTGACTTTATAGCCCAATTTTGTCGGCTTTCTCCCTTGCAGCTGTGTACGTGTGTCTGCACATCTCTTGCATAAAAGTCATTTTACGGCAGCCACAGCTGGCTAGCCCCAGTGTAACTGGATTGAGTGTGGGTTTTTTTTTCTTATTATCTGGAAGCGTTGGACCTTGATTGTAACCACACTGCTTGGGAGGGAGGAATAGCAGAAGAGACATTTGCACCAAGTCATTGAGCTGAAGAAGTAAACACAGGACTTGCTATTATTCTTTGGACTTGAACTCTGTTACGGATCAAGCGGAGAGATTTGCTGATTGTGGACGTGCTCTGTTTACTGAGCCATTCTGTCAATAAATGGCGATCATCGAGCTCGATGTAACCTAAAGAGACCATGTGACTGTGTGGCACACATTGGGTTTTATGGGAATGTGTGTCTTTCTCCATTCTGTAGATACATTTTTGAAGGTGATGGCCAAACCTTTTCACTTTGACTCCGTGGTAAATTGGCATTTCATTTTTCATGTATTGTATAATTTCTATTTCCCTTCCCAGAAAACAATAATAAAGATGTACCTCTCTCACAGCTGGATTTCCCTCTTGCCTATTCTACATCATAGTGAATTTTTTGGAGGGGCTTCATGGACTATTTTAGTAGAGTACCAATCAGTTATTTTATAGATGGAAGTGGTACAACCTGACAGATTATGGAGAGGTGGGCTAAAAGGAGCCCAAAAGTCCTGCAAAGCACAGTAGAGCCTTCTTAGAACTGAACAGAAGGGGTTTATTCTTCTTTTTAATAGAGGGTAGAGCATGCAAAAAGTGGTTGTGTGTGTGTGTGTGTGTGTGTTTGTTTGTGTTTTTTTTTTTTTTCTCTTTTTACTGAGCCCAGCTGTACATCGACTGCATGGAAACCGTGGCTTTTTTGTACTAAGACTTAGAGCCGGTTCATACTACCGCGACTTGGGATCCGACTTGTGTCGCCCGACATGGGAAATTACATGTTAGTCAATGAGAGCCGTCTTAAAGTACACTACTGAAGTCGCTCCGACTTCAGAAAAGGTTCCTGTACTACTTCAAGGCAACTTCTAGGCGACTTGTACCCATTGATTTCAATGGAAGTCGGATCCCCCGTCTTAACTGAAGCAACTTTCCAGGAAGTGAAAATTGTTTTCTAAGGCATACCCCTCCCTCCCACAGAGCAGATAATTGTGATTGGCCACTGGAAAGTCGCCTGTCCTGGAGGTGACTTGAAGTCGCGTTGTAAGTCGCTCCAAGTAGCGCTGAAGTCACGCTCAAGTCGTCTCCAAGTTGCCTTGAAAAGTCGCACTGGAAGTCGTGTTGCCCCAGTGTGAACCAGCACTAATGAACCAACATAACAATACAACTTGACACGGGAACCATAAAGCCCTCACTTAAACCGTATGATGCACAGTAGAGCCTCACGTCCAATAAGGGCTTTAGTCTGTTTTGTTTTAATTTTTTTAGGATATCTGGTAAAATGATTCACATGGCTCCACCTACAGTGCATCTAGAAAGTATTACAGCTCTTCACTTTTTTTTTTTTTTAATGTTGCAGCCTTATTCCAATATAGAATAACTTCATTATTTTCCTCAAATTCTACAAACAATACCTCCATAATGACAACATGAAAGAAGTTTGTTTGAAGTCTTTGCAAATTTATAAAAAAAAAAAAAAAATTGCATGTACATAAGTTTTTCACAGCCTTTGCTCAATACTTTTTTATAGCAACTTTTGGCACCAATTACAGCCTCAAGTCTTGAGTATGATGCTACAAGCTTGGCACACCTGTTTTTGGACAGTTTCTCCCATTCTTTGCAGGACCTCTAAAGCTCTATCAGGTTGGATGGGGTGTGTCGGTGCACAGCCATTTTCAGATGTCTCCAGAGATGTTCAATCAGGTTCAAGTCTGGGCGCTCTGGCTGGGCCACTCAAGGACCTTCAGAGTTGTCCCGTAGCCACTCCTTTGTTATCTGGGCTGCGTGCTTAGGGTCATAGTCCTGTTGGAAGATGAACCTGCGCCCCAGTCTGAGGTCCAGAGCGCTCTGGAGCAGGTTTTCATCAAGAATGTCTCTGTACATTGCTGCATTCATCTTTCCCTTGATCCTGACTAGTTTCCCAGTTCCTGCTGCTGAAAAACATCCCCATAGCATGAGGCTACCACCACCATCATGCTTCACTGTAGGAATAGTATTGGCCAGGTAATGAGCGGTGCCTAGTTTCCTCCAGAGATGACTCTTGCCATTCAGGCCAAAGAGTTCAATCTTTCATCCGACCAGAGAATTTTGATTCTCATGGTCTGAGAGTCCTTGACATGCCTTTTGGCAAAATCCAGGTGAGCTGTCATATGCCTTTTTACAAAGTGGCTTCTGTCTGGCTACTCTACCATACAGGCCTGATTGGTGGAGTGCTCCAGAGATGGATGTTCTTCTGCAAGGTTCTCCTCACCGAGAAATGCTGGAGCTTTGTCAGTGATCATTGGATTCTTGGTCACCTCCCTAAGACCCTTCTCCCCCAATTGCTCAGTTTGCCCAGATGGCCCGCTCTAGAAAGAGTCCTGGTGGTTCCAAACTTCTTCCATTTACGGAGGATGGAGGCCACTGTGCTCATTGGGACCTTCAATGCTGCAGACCTTTTTCTCTACCCTTCCCCAGATCTGTGCCTTGATACAATCCTGTCTTGGAGGTCTACAGACAATTCCTTGGGCTTCATGGCTTGGTTTGTGCTCTGACATGCACTGTTAACTGTGGGACATTATATAAAGGGGTGTGCCTTTCCAAATCATGTACAGTACACTGAATTTACCACAGGTGGACTCCAATCAAGTTGTAGAAACATCTCAAGGGTGATCAGTGGAAACAGGATGCACCTGAGCTCAATTTTGAGCATCATGGCAAAGGCTGTGAATACTTATGTAAAGTGAAAAAGTGCAGCGCTAAAATGACTGATCTCAGATTCCACTGAGAATAATGACCTATATAATATGAAAATATATTGTGCTAATCAAAACAAATTGATCACAATGAACCCAAAGGGTTAAAAACAGTGCTTGACTGTCAAATTCTAGTGTAACAGTAAAAATAAACCATAACAATTGAAAAAATGGCAGTCCACTATATTCAGAGTGACCTTAGTATTGAGAAGGACATCATTAGGAGTCCTACTATCGACTGTCCATTCGAAAAAATGGTGATGGTGATCCAAAAGTGAAGTGATAAATGCAGTCTATAACGTGAATATTTAATTAAAGTGTAAAGAGATTGATAGATCCGCCACCATGTATTCTTAAAGGCTTACCGGAAAGATTAAACTCGGGTAGGTATACACCTAGTGAGTCAATCAGGCTTAAAATATATTGTACCAGAAGGAGGCTATCTCTACAGACACGAACTCCAGGGAACATGTATATTCAAAGTAATGGACATATCAATATCGCGCACATACCACAGATCACTTCCGGTATAGTCGCACCCGGGGGCGCGCATCGCGGCTATTGTTGCGGCGTCAGTCTGACACACCGCAACTCCGATCTAGGTAAAGCTCTCGGAAAGAGACTCTTTACAACATGATCAGCCGTGTCCAATCACGGCTGATCATGATGTAACTAGGAAGAGCCGTTACGCGGCTTTTCCTCACTTGCGTCTGACAGACGCAAGTAGAGGAGAGCCGATTGACTGCTCTCATGACAGGGGGTCTGCTGATTATCAGCACAGCCCCCCGTGGATGCCCACACTGGACCACCAGGGATGGCCACCACTGATGACCACCAGGTATGGCATCCCTGGTGGTGGGTGCAAATTTGTGCCCCCACATGATTCCAATGTGTGCCCACCAATAATACCTGCCAGTGCCTCCTAATCAGTGATGCCCATCCATGCTGTCAATTGGTGCCAGCTCATCCGCGCCCATCGATGCCACCTTATCAGTGCCCTAGAAAACTTACTTATTTACGAAATTTTCTAACAAACAAAAACTTTTTTTGTTTTCAAAATTTTTGGTCTTTTTTTTTTTTTTTTTTTTTTTTAGCGGAAAATAACCGCAGAGGTGATCAAATACCACCAAAATAAAGCTCTATTTGTGGGGGGGGGGAAAAAGGACGTCCATTTTGTTTGGGTACAACGTCGTGTGGCCGCGCAATTGTCGGTTAAAGCGATGCAGTGGCGTATCGCAAAAAATGGCCTGGTCATTGAGCAGCCAAATCCTCCGAGGCTGAAGTGGTTAACCACTTCAATACCAGACACTTACCCCCTTCCTGCCCAAGCAAATTTTCAGCTTTCAGCGCTGTCGCTATTTAAATGACAATTGCGCGGTCATGTTAAACTGTATCCAAGCAGAATTTTTATAATTTTTTTCCCACAAATAGAGCTTTCTTTTGGTGGTATTTGATCACCTCTGCGGTTTTTATTTTTTGCTAAACAAAAGACCGAAAATTTTGAAAAAAAAAAGGTTTTCCGTTATATACAAAATTTTATAAGTAAGTTTCCTCCTTTACTGATGGGCACTGATAAGATGGCACTGATGGGTGGCACTGATATGATTGGACACGACTGATCGCCGCAATGCGCGCCCCCCCCCCCGGGCGCGCGGCGGCTGTTACCCTGCTGGACGTCATATGACATTCATATGTCATTCTGCTATAGGCTTGGCGGTAAGTGATTTATTTATTTTTTTAATGCAACAAACATGTTATACTTGCCTGCTCTGTGTAATGGTTTTGCACAGAGCTGCCCTGATTCTCCTCTTTTGGGGTCCCCCATCGACGCTTCTGGTTCCTTCTGCCCTCAGAGTGCCCCAATAGAAAGCTGCAAGGTAAAAAAAAAAACTTCTGCCTTTTTAGAACCACTCACTTCCTGGCCAGGACTAAATGTCCCACGAGGCATTGCTCCTCACCCATTCACAAGTTCTCAGGCACTTATTGACATGTAACGATCGTGTACTGTATGTGTGCTGCACTGTATTTCCTGATATGTAAACAAATAATGCATTCTGTATGCAGACCAACTAATCAGCTGGCCGATCGATTATGAAAATAGTTTACAACTATTTTCATAATCGATTAGTTTTTTCGGCCCTAAAATTGACTCAAAAACAAGACTTCATGGGTCTAAGAAAGGGACCGAGGACTCGTCTCCAGTCCCTTTTTTTTTATCTGTATCCTTAGCTGCACTGCAGATGAATAAACGGGAGACAGATGCTCCTGCCCATTCACAAACTGATGCATAGGAAGCACAAATACCTGCAGCTGCTGCCAACGGGAGAGGAAAGGAGGGGGCACTCTGGAGGTTATAACCTACAGATAGTGGGCAGTATACAGTGGTGGGGAGCGCTGAGCAGTATACAGTGGTGGGGAGCAGGAAGCAGTATACAGGAGGAAGGGTTGGCAGTGAGCAGTATACAGGGGGAGGGAGTATAAAGTGTACTAACCACAGTAGGGAGCTGAAGCATTACAGATAGAGGGAATAGCTGTAGCAGTCCTTACCACATGGATGGAGGGAAAGCCTGCCGCGGTCGCCATCTATGCTCCTCCTCCCAGTTATCTATCACTTTCAGCAGCCACCTGTGCATGTTAATGAATATGGTCAGCCAGTGCAAAAGCTGCTGGCTGGGAGAGAGATCATCGGGTCTGCTGGGCCACAAAGACTGCACCCGGGGAGAAAACGGAGATAGCCTGTAGCTCCCTGGTTGCATAGATAGACGTGCCTGTCTGGGTAGGAGGGGCGACTAGGCAGCCCATAGGGGAACCGGACCATCCATTTCTCTCCTGCCACCTCTGAATGCTCGCTTCTCCTCCTGCAGGTATTCAGTGGTGCCAGGAGATAAATGGATGGTTCGGTTCCCTATGTGCTGCCTCTCCTACCCAGGCAGCTCCATCAGTCAGGGATGGGCCCCCTACTGGCCCCGGGCCCTCGGGCAGTGCCCAATATGCCCGAATGGTCAGTCCGCCCCTGATACCTAACAAAATTAACCAGAGTACAAAAAGCTTCACATAAGCTAATATGATGTAAGTCTGTGATGAAACTCAACACATGCAAAAATTGTTGATGGGTGGGAATATAACTGATCCTTTTTGGGAAAAAAAAAATGTCTCTGATTGCACAAACAAATCTTGTGTGACTGGGACATTTTAGAAGACTTTTTGCATGTTTTGGAGTTTAATCAAGAACATATTTTCAGATTAACATGTAGTTTTAAAGAGCACCCGTCATTTTTTTTCAATGAAGCAATTTCAAGCTAATACCAGTTTTATTTCAAACCATACAAAAATGTTGGAATGAAAAATGTATTTGCAGTAAATCAGGAATTGCACACACACACATCTTGTCGGTCAGGTGTTTTCAGTTTGCAGAGGAATGGAATTCTTCTCGGCCCCAATCACAGAATAAACGCCACTCTAGAGTTATCCATTTAATGGAGCAGATGACTGCCAGTTTACATAATGAAGCAAAATTGCTCCTAAAATATGGGAGACTGGGGACACCTTCACTGTGAGCGCTGCTGTTCATATATTAATGACAAATAGCTATGGGATAATGGCAATCCTCCTTCAACTGAAGATCTACAATAGATGGATAAGGCAGGAAGATTGATTTTGTAATTCAGTTGGATGTTTCATTTTTTTTCCATGTACTACTATGAGGACAGTGGAATTTGGTCAAAGCCATTAATAATTATCTTTTGAAAAATTGATAAAATAAAGTTGACCTTGCAGTGTAATGCAAGGAAAATGTGGGATGTCGGACCCTGCAGGGAATGGGATGTCAGGCAGAGAACAGGGCTACGTTAAGTTTTTAAAATCAATGTATTTTTCTTTACAAGTAGCTTTCTGCCCTATAGTAGGAGGCAGTTTATACAGTGGGAGGGGAGCCAGACGGTATATGCAGACCTTGAAACTGCAAGTGCTGCTTTGGATTCTTTGGTGCTGTTAGGACTCTTTTTTTTTTTTTTTTTTTTTTTAAGTGTTGGAGGGAGATTTATTAAGACCTTTTATTAAAAATATAATTTTTAGTTCCCCCCCCCCTTCCTCTCCTGCAGACCACATAAGCTCAGGGTCAGAACAGACTACGGGGACTATACCTCAAGGCGGGAAATGCTTTAGAATTTTAACATTTTTAAAAGTGAAACCACGCAAATCATTGTGGATTATAGATGCGAGCACGCCACGGGATATTGGAAATAACAAACATAGTAAAGCACAAAGTACCACGCTTAAATATTCATCAAAACTATGTGTTTTTAATGCATATATCAAACAACCAAAACTGATCAAAATTAGAGTCGTAAAATCCACAAAATTTTAACATGCAGGAAATCCAAATATCAAGTTTGTCCAAAATGCACTTCCAGGGAACACTTTGGCAGCATGATGATGATGTCACGCAGCCTCGTAAAATTAGATTAAACATGGAGCCATGCTATGTGATGTCTTCACACTGCTAAAGTGTTCCCTTATATTTGATGTTGTACACCGCACTGTAATGCCCATATTGATGTGCGTGCAATATATTTATGTGAATAAATGGTTTTACTGCTTTTTATAATATGTGGAGTGCATGTTCTCCTTTCTACTTTTTAAACCTGGTGCATTTGGGAGTGTGAGTTTTTGGGAAATGCTGTACTTGTTACACTCAACTTCTTTGGTCAACCATAGAAATGTATGTGCTCGGCGTAATATCCATTGCTGCAGAGGTTGAAGGGGTCAGCCTGTCAGTGCTCAGACCATACGCAGCACACTGCACAAAATTGGTCTGCATGGCTGTCATCCCAAAAGGAAGCCTCTTTTAAAGATGACGCACAAGAGGCCGCAAACAGTTTGCTGAAGACAAGCAAACTAAGGACATGGATTACTGGAACCATGTCCTGTGGTCTTATGAGACCAAGATAAACGTATTTGGTGCAGATGGTCGTGTGTGTGTGTGGCAGTAACCAGATGAGGAGTACAAAGACAAGTGTGTCTTGCCTACAGTCAAGCATAGTGGTGGGAGTGTCATGGTCTGGGACTGCATGAGTGCTTCCGGCACTGGGGAGCTACAGTTCATTGAGCGAACCATGAATGCCAACATGTACTGTGACATACTGAAGCAGAGCATGATCCCCTCCCTTCAGAGACTGGGCCGTAGGACGGTATTCCAACATAAGGACCCCAAACACACCTCCAAGATGACCACTGCCTTGCTAAAGAAGCTGAGGGTAAAGGTGATGAACTGGCCAAGCATGTCTAGATCTAAACCCTATTGAGCCTCTGTGGGGCATCCTCAAACGGAAGGTGGAGGAGCGCAAGGTCTCTAACATCCACCTGCACCATCATGAAAGGGTGGAGGAGTGGAAGAGGACTCCAGTTGCAACCTGTGAAGCTCTGATGAACTCCATGTCCAAGAGGGTTACGGCAGTGTTGGGAAATCATGGTGGCCACACAAAATATTGACGCTTTGGGCCCAATTTGGACATTTTCACTTAGGGATGTATCCACTTTTGCAAGCGGTTTAAACATTAATGGCTGTGTGTTAAGTTAGTTTGAGGGGACAATAAATTTACACTGTTAGAGCCGGTTCACACCAGGGTGACTCGTCAGGCGACTCAGTCGCCTGACAAGTCGCGTCCCACGATTTTCAATGGAACCGTTCTAAGTAAGAGCGACTCAGGTCGCTCCGACTTAGAAAGGTTCCTGTACTACTTTTGGGGGCGACCCAAGGCGACCTGCATTGACTTCTATACAGAAGTCTTATGCAAATCGCCTCGGCGGGCGTCTCAAGTCGTCTTGAGATCGCGCCGCCGAGGTCGTCCCCACAATTCGTGCCACGTCGCGCCACCCTGGTGTGAACCGGCTCTGATACAAGCTGTACACTCACTACTTTACATTGTAGCAAAATGTAATTTCTTCAGTGTTGTCACATGAAAAGATATAATAACATTTTTACAAAAATGTGAGGGGTGTACTCACTTTTGTTAGATACTGTACGTAATAGTTAATTTTCATTTTTAAGAGCTGCAATCTTGAACTGACTAGGTGAGATCATGAACATTACCTGGGTGACGATTATTGTGTACAAGTGAGTGGATAAATAATAGTAAAAATGTCTTTCATCTTCTGCATTGTTCATAGATTTGAAGTAGAGAAATATCATGTACTGTTTTGCCCTTTTAAGATTTACTCGAACATCTATTTTCTAAGTCTAAAATCGACTTTTTTTTACTCCCACACATAAATACAAGAGAAGCAATTAATTTAATTTTACATGTGTTTAAAAAGCTCAAGCAGAATTCGAAGAGGGGGGAAAAAAGAAAAGTGAAGAACAGTAAAGGCAGATTATGATAGATAGATAGATATATCTATCTATCTATCTATCTATCTATGTTTTGTATTGTATTTTAACCACTTGCTGCCCATCCGCTGTACATTTTACTGTGGGCAGGTGGCTGTTCCATGCTAAGCGACATACAGGTACATAGCGGCCTACTCCCTGCCTTGTTGGCACGCTGTGCGCGCCCCCTGCTGATCTGTGCTGTTACTGGCCACAGCACGAGTTTGTCAGCAGGTTATAGCCAATGATTTTGACTGTATACCTGCTGATCAGTTGTGGCCAATCACAGCACAGACCTCTGTGTGTTTATAAACAGAACGCACAAGATTTGCCCAGTATTTTCCTCCAAGCAGCACATATACAATTGCATACACCGATTGGGCACATCTAACCCCTTGATGGCCTTTTCTTGCCCTGTCACCTAGCCAGTGTCATTAGTAAAGTGAGTGTACAGTAGTATCTCTGATCACTGTATTGGTGTCACTAGTGACAAAAGTGTCGGTTTTCCTCCCAGCCAGTGTCAGTACCAGATTGTCCACCACACTATCACAGTCACACTATAAGTCATAAATCACCGCCATTACTAGTATAGTGTCTGTATGGATCAGTATCTTGATCAGAACTATACTAGGGTCCCCAATAGTATAGTGTCCCAAAATATGCAGTTTGGTTCTTGCCAAAGACGTGTAGCGAAATTAAATTTTGGCCTAAATTTATGAAGCAATTTGATTTTATTGAATATGTTTTTTAAAACAAAGTAAAAAATATTGGATTTTTTTTTCAAAGTTTTTTTTTTTTTTTAGTCTTTTTTTTTTATTTTTTTATTTATATACCGGTAATTGAAAAAAAAGTGAAATATAAAGTGATCAAACATTACCCAAAAAAGTTCTATTTATGTGAATGTTGCATGACCAAACAACTGCCAATTAATATAGCACAGTGCTGAAGAACAAAAAATGCCCTGATTGTGAAGGGGGTAAAATCTTCCAGAGATCCTGTGGTTGAAGTAGATCTCTCATTTGATTTTTCTTTTTCTTCACTTTAGGGGTCTTGAAATCCCAACATTTTAAAGTTTTATGCATTTAAAAAAAAAATTTGGATAGATCGGGAAAGAATTGGAACCCCAGTTGATTTTATTTATTTTTTTCTGCTGCCGGGGGCTCTGTTCAAGAATGTCTCATTGCTTAGGGCCAGTTCACTCCACATGCAGTCCAGTGCGTTTTTTTTTTTTTTTTCTGCATCAAAAAGTAGGTTATATGGTTTTCAATAGCATAGTTCACACCAGTGCTTGCAGTTCCAGTGCGTTCTAGTTCCAGAAAAAAAAGTAGAACATGCTGCATTTTACCTGCACTGGACTGTACTGGAACGTTGTAAAACGCATCAAAAACGCACTGGAACGCACTTGTCCTTTTTTAAGGTTAATAAAAAAGAGGGGGGGGGAAAGCACTGGACTGCATTAATAAAACGTACCAAAAACGCACTGGAACGCATCAATGACGCATCAAAAACACACATGCAAAAAAGCACCTGTAACGCATCCGGATTGCGTTTCTATGGTGTGAACTGGCCCTAACTGTACTGCGACAAGATTTAAACTGACAGGAAAGGGTGTGTGTGTGTGTGTGTGTGTGTGTGTTTGTTTTTTTTTGTGTGGCATGGGGGAAAGACTAAACCCCCAGTCAGCTTTTCATTGCAGTCTATGACCCTGTTGCACATTTTTTCCATTACTTCCTGCCGTGGCGTGATCACTCGGAAGTTCGGCCCCCTCCTCCTTCCCTGCTGCCGGGCCGTTCAGAAAGCGCAGCCTGATTTGTGCATGTGCAGTAGGCAACCAGCCATGACGCCAAATGGCGGTGGCAGCACCCGAGAGCCAATGGAAACATCGGCTGGGGTGCTAACATTGCTGGATTTCAGGACAGCTAAGTGTCCTTATAGCTACAGTATGTGTGGCTGCTGACTTTAAATTTTTTGTTGGGGGGAACGAAACTCCTCTTTAAGGGTGCACATAATTTTGCGTATAATTCAAAATGTGAAAAAAGTATTTGGTTTTAGTTTAGCTGTTCATTTAAAATCAAATATTTGAAGTTTGGAACCTTAAAAAGTTCATTGTTTGTTTTTTTTTGTTTTTTCTGTTATGAAATTACTTCTTTGATTTTACATAAGTCCGCAGCTGGAAACAGGGATTTTAGATAGTGTTTTTCACATGGTGTGTTTTCGATATTCTGTGTTTGGAATTTGAAACCTTGAAGAGTTCTTTTTAGGTACCGTATATACTCGAGTATAAGCCGACCCGAATATAAGCCGAGGCACCTAATTTTAACACAAAAAAAATGGGAAAACTTATTGACTCGAGTATAAGCCTAGGGTGTCCATCTGCATGCCTCACTTTGCCTCACTGTGCCCATGCCTCACTGTGCCCATGACTAGACTGACGTTTAACATGGGGGTCTATGGAAGGGGTGCCCGGCTTTGAAAAATCTGTGCTTCCCGGCCATAGGTCCTCAAGACAAAAAACTTTGCACACTTGTAGAGGAGAAATGGGGCTATATGTGTGCCAAGTTCCGGGTCCAGGGGACCTACGACCGGCTGGTTCCGGGTCCCCAAAGTCACTGGAGAAATGACCGTTTAACATGGGAGTCTATGGAAGGGGAGCCCGGCTTTGAAAAATCAGTGCTCCCCGGCCGTAGGTTCCCCGGACAACAACCTTTGCAAACTTGTAGAGGAAGAGTGGGGCTACATATGTGCCAGTACCGGGTCCCCAAAGTCCGGGAGATCAGGCGCAAAAAGGTGACTCGTATAAGCCGAGGGGGGCATTTTCAGCACAAAAAAAGTGCTGAAAAACTCGGCTTATACTCGAGTATATACGGTAATTAACTTTTTAGCTTGATTTTACATAGGACCCCTTTCACACTGAGGCAGTTTTCATGCATTTTAGTGCTAGAAATAGCGCCTGAAAACTGCCTCCCATGCCGCCCGAATGTGAAAGCCTGAGTGCTTTCACACTGGGGCGGTGCGCTTGTGGGACGTTAGAAAAAGTCCTGCAAGCAGCATCTTTGGGGCAGTTTGGGAGCCCTGTATACAGCGCTCCTATACCGCCCTGCCCATTAAAATGGGCAGCGATTCGGAAGCGCCGCAACACGGGTGGTTTTTAACCCCTTCTTTAGGGTTAAAAGCGCCCCGCTAGCGTTCGAAAAGCGCCGCTTAAACAGTGGTAAAGCGACGCTAAAATGAACAGCGCTAATGCACGGGCAGCTCCAGTGTGAAAGGGGTATAAGTGTTCAGCTGCAAACACAGGGATTTTAGTGTTTCTCATGGTGTGTTTCAATATTCTGTGTCGGAGTTTGTATATATTTTATAACTAATGCAATACAAGACGTTCATCATTTCAATAGTTCTATATGCAGAAAGCAAGGCAAGTAATTGCTGAGGCAGCACATGAGCACACAGCCCCGATGTCTAACATTTACACGTTTAAGAAGGAAATTATTTAACCATTCCTCTGCAGATTTTTCTTAAACTGTCATAATCATTCTGCTAGCTTAGGAAGTCATAGACTTGCAAATATATATTCAAGGCCGTAACGATACGCTTTTCACTTTGAGTGGCTTATATTGCAGTTATACATGGATTACCTGCATCTACGTTTATTGACTTGGGCATGTTTTATACTTGCTTTTTGTTGTGTTAAAGAAGCTTCCTTTGTATCGAATTGTATCGTATCCTATTTTGAATGTTTTGATAGTTACAAATTACTGCCTCTAAATTCCTGCATTATTCAGGTGTTCATAATATAAGGGCTCTTTCACACGGAGGTCCGTTCAGGTCCGCCTGTCAGTTTTTTAGGCGGACCTGAAACGGATCCTCCATGCACCCCTATGGAGGCACGGATGTCAGCGGAGACATGTCCGCTGACATCCGCTCCGCCAAAGTGTGACGGAGGAAAACCCTATTTTTCCTTCCGTCGGCGGAGCGGATCGGATGACAACGGACTCTACGGTCCGTCGTCATCCGATTCCCCATAGGGGAGAGCGGCGCTCTGACAGGGCGGTCCCTGCACAGTGTGCGGGGACCGCCCAGTCATCCGTCGGCTCAGCGGGGATCAACGGAGCGATCCCCGCTGAGCAAGCGGAGCTTCACGGGGCGGATCTGCACGGATCCGCCCCGTGTGAAAGGGGCCTAACTCTTCTATCGGCCTTTGCTCCATTTGAAATCTGGGAAAATGAATTTGTGGATATTGGCACTGTAGAAAAAAGAAATTGCCACCAATGAAATGTGTCCCATGTGTGGCTGCTGCTTACTGGGTTTGGTAAAACGCTTCATTTTATTCAGCTCCCACACTACAGTAAGGTTTCCTGTACACGGGACGTTTTTACAACCTCTCCTGAACGATTAAACTTGACAGATAGTGACCCACGTTTAAAACGTCCGTTTTGCCGCGCATGTCGCGTTTGCGTTTTTAGAAGCATGTCTAAAAAAAAAATCAAAATGTTTTTTTTTTCTAAATGGCGGAAAACGCGGCTAAACGCGAGTTACCGCGTTTTAGAAGCGTTTGGCGCTTGAAATGCCTCTAAACACAGCTTCTGAACCCATTTTTTTTCGTTCCAAAAAAAAGCCTCTAAACTCGCCTGCCTAGAAACGACTATAAACGACCCTTTGTACATGTACTGATAAGATAACATGGAGCGGAGGTCCGGAGCAGTTGAAAAAAAAATGCCCAACTGCTCCTAAATGTCCGTTTTACCAGCAGCAGTGTACATGAAGCTTAAGAGCCGGTTCACACCAGGGCGAATCAGGATCCGACTTCAGGTCGCCCCGAGACGACCCAAGTCGCGCTGTAATGTTAGTCTATGGAGCCGTCTTTATGCACACTACAGAAGTCACTCCGACTTCAGAAAAGGTTCCTGTACTACTTGAAAACGACTTCTAGGCGACTTGTACCCATTGATTTCAATGGAAGTCGCCTCCAAAGTCGGATCAGTGTCTTAACTGAAGCAACTTTACAGGAAGAGAAAATAGTTTTCTCAGGCAAACCCCTCCCTTCCACAGAGTTGATTGTTTGATTGGCCACTGGCAAAGTCGCCTGTCCTGGAGGAAACTCGAAGTTGCCTCGAAGTTGCCTCGAAGTTGCCTCGAAGTTGCCTCGAAGTTGCCTCGAAGTTGCCTCGAAGTTGCCTCGAAGTTGCCTCGAAGAGTCACGTTGCCCCAGTGTGAACCGGCTCTAAGAGCCCATTCACACTGGGGCAACACGACTTCCAGCGCGATTTTATGAGGCAACTCAGACACGATTTTATGAGGCAACTCAGCGAGACCTGGAGCTATTTACAAGGCAACTCCAAGTTGCCTGCAGGACAGGAGACATTCCAGTGGCCAATCAAACAAGAATCAGCTCTGTGGGAGGGAGGGGGAGGGAGAGCTTTGCCTGATAAATGTATGTTATCTTCCTGGAGAGTCGCTCCTATTAAGACAGTGAGAGGCGACTTCCATTGAAATGAATGGTTACAGGTCGCCTAGGAGTCGGATTGAAGTAGTACAGGGACCTTTTTTGAAGTCGGAGCGACTGCAGTAGTGTGCATAAGGACGGCTCCATTAACTTACATTGATTTCTTCAGCCAGCGCGACCTGAGGCGACTAGGGGCGACCTGGGGCGATTTGGAGTCGGATCCAAAGACGCCCCTGTGTGAATGGGCTCTAAGGCTGCATTCACACCTGAGCGTAGCGATTCGGGCGTTTTTACCGTTGTTTTGTCGCGCGAATTTGCGCCCGTCGAAACGCTTGAATCGGGCGTTTCCATTACATGAATCCTAAAATGCCCGATTCGCGCGACAAAAAAGGGTCCGGAACTTGTTTGAGCTTCAGGCGTTCGGCTTCAGACGTTTTGGAGTGGAGATGTGAACCATCTCCATAGAGAATAATGTATTTTTTCCCCTCTAGCGTTTTGTAGCTTCAGGCTTAGGGCTACAAAACGCTCAGGTGTGAATGCAGCCTAAGTGTCTGACATCTGGCACTGAGACCTACAGGTCCTGCTGGAGTACTGTTCTACAGAGATTTGCTCACTCTGCATTCTATTTTTTAAAAACCCTCTTACGAGCAGCGGGCGAGGACGTACCCCCCCTTTTTCCCATTGCTTTTTTGGGCTCTCCCAACCCACCGGGAGACCCGATCGACCAGCCAGCGCTTCCACTGCCTAATCATAGAGGCAAATGGAGACCGGCATGCATAACTTCTGGTTTCCAAGGATGTAAACGGCGCCAATTTTAAAAATGAAAATCATCTGATCTCACCAATGTTGGTGTGATTAAATGCTTTTAAGGGCAGAGGAGGGCTCTGGGGTCTAATAGATCTCGCCATAAAGAGTACCTGTCACTGCCTATTGCTATCACAGGGGACATTTTATATTTCCTGCGATAACAATAAAAGTGCTAAAAAATAAAGCGACGGTGTAAAGATTTAAAACATATTTTTTTTTTAATGTGCCCCCCTGTAGAGGTCGACTGATATATCGGCTGATATTTGGACTTTTTTTTAAAAATCGGCATCGGGCGATTATTATGCTAATTAGGCCGATTGGCACAGTGGCGCGGCTCCCATTTGTACCTCGCTCAGCACAGCTGACACGGCGCGCTGCGACAAGCAGCACAGCCCCAGGCACTGTGAATTTCAGCTGCTGCCTCGCACAAACTTCTTTCTGCTCCCCCGGCCCCTCCTTCTCCTCCTCTCTCCCAGTAAGATGGATGATGGCCACTCGTTACTGAACCCCTCCCCTTCTCTCCCTCCCGCCCGCCCTATGACCAATCCTCTCCCACATTCAGTGCAGCACAGACAAACGCTGCTAACTAAACTAGAAGCGAGTGAGATGAGAGGGAGCCCGGGAGGAGTAAAACTAGAGGGAGAAGCCGAGTGATACCAGGGGGCGGGGCCAGCAGGAACAGGTTCTGGAATGGCAGGGCACGGATGACAATCCTAAATGGAAGGCAAAACATGGATTAGATGCCTCATTCTGTGACTGTCTGTTCTTTGAATATGCAGCCTGCAGCTGCTGCATGTACACCATGGGGACCATCTAGACTAGAGAGGTGAACTCATGAGGAATAGTTGGGGGACATGGAGCAAGGGAAAAAGAGGGGGGGGGACATGGGGACAGAGCAAAGTTGATGGGGACAAAACAGAAGACACAGGGTGGGCTTTACTCAGTGGGGTATCTGTCCGCTGAGTGCAGGGGGATGACAAGCCCATGTCTGCTCAGTTTCTGCTGAGCGAACACAGACACAGCCCCACTCTACTCTATGGGCAGTCAGATTTAAGCCTGGTTCACACTAGTGCGATGCGAGAATTGTGCAAATTCAGTGCGGGTTCCCACATCGCACCTGAATCGCACAGTGGTTCACACTGAGATATGAAAACCACTGCAGGTGTCAATGTAAAGTTAACACCTCCAGATCAGTTTGCAGATCGCAGTGCAAATGATGAAATGGTGCAAGAATCGGATCGCATGGGTGTGAACACCCATGCGATCGGATTCCAGTGCAGACCAAAAAAAGCCTCCTGCACCATTTTGGTGGGAATGCAATGCGATTTCAGCCATACAGTTTGTGGTAACCTGTAAAGGCTTTTAAATTGTCTATGGAAAGTAAAATTCACGTCATTTGTCTGTTTGCATGGGTGTGCACAGTTTTAAACCATGACATATTTATCCATTCACTCAGCATATCTTTTACATTTTCTAACCAATTTTGTGTTTTTGTGCAAAAAATTGTGTTTGAAATTGTGTTTGTTGCAAAAACAGATTTTTACATGTGAACAAAAAGTGCTAGAAAAGACCTGGTCTTCAAGTCGGTAGTCTGATGCACTGACCCAGAGCAAGCATACAAATAAGGAAAGGTGTCTGGCGTTTGGCTTTAATCTAAGCACCATTGAGCCTAGGTTCACACTGGTGTGTGCACAACACTGCATGTGATTCGCACAGGAATCGCATCACATGCGATGTCTGTGCAGTGCGATTTGAGCCATATATTTTGTATGGCTTAAATCGCATCCACACCAAAATAGTGCAGGACCCTTTTTTTTTTTTTTTTTTTTTTTTTTTTTATTTCATCCAATCCACATTTGATTTGCATGGGTGTAAATACCCATGCGTTGTGATTCCGTAAATTGCACTGTGTTTTGTGATCTGTTTTGGCACCCACAGCAGATCGCACGGATGCGGTGTGATTGCCAAGCAATGCAGGGAAGTACAGCAAATCTTGTGCGTTTCCCGCATCCAATCATTGTGACCCAAGGCTGAATTGTGCAAAGAGGACGCAAAGTACAAAAGACGCTTTTAGAGTGGCCTTTTCTAAACTAATATCTGCAAAAGATGCAGGAGAATCAAATGGTGATTGAGCTTTATATGGATTCACTGTACAGTTATAATAAGCCCATCCAAGTCTCGGAAGTGCTGGTTATCACAGACAGATTTTTCAACACATTGAAAAATCTCATTGGGGACTCATCATTCCTACTTCTGTGAAGAAACGCAAATAGGTTTTCAGCACATTCCCTCCACATTCACATGTCTGCTGAGTTAAATTTATACATAAGGGCACAACTTTTTTTTTTTTAAATGAGTTTTGTTTATACTGGTGAGGGGTTACCAGGGGTCTCAAACTGGTGGCCCTCCCAGCTGTTTCAAAACTACAAGTCCCATCATGCCTCTGCCTGTGGGAGTCATACAAGCCTCATGGGACTTGTAGTTTTGAAACAGCTGGAGGGCCACCAGTTTTAGACTCCTGGGTTAGACTGTCAAATTTGTTTTGCTCTGTGTCATCACTGGGGACAATCACCCCCCTATTTGCCCTGGTAACTATTGTTGCTGCAACAGAAATTGATGGGAAATCCTACATTTCCCAAAAAAAGTTGTCGCCACAACAAGAGATGAGGCAACATTTTCCAAGTGGGGACATCTGGAGTTGGCTTGGGGGCATCTGGAGTTGACTTGATGGCCAGAGGAAGCTTTTAATTTTATAAACTACAACAGTGACAATATTTCAGAATCTAGCACCTTCTCTTGTTTTATCCATGCCACAAAATTAATAAAAATCCAGCAGAGCGAGTGGGAAACCCTCATGATGGTCACAGCAGGTCTGAAAACTTTTATTCCTGATATTCTACCTTGATGAATATAGGAAATAGGTGATTTAACTTTCTAGCATCTCCCACAAACTGAACCCTTTTTGGGAGACGCTAACCACTGTTCTTGATTGGGGAAATCTGCCTGAATCGCCTGCTTATATGCCCCAGAGCTGCCCTCCACCCTATTTTGTCTGCTAGGTGTCTTCTATGTTGAATGACATAGATGAAATAGAAGTGGTAACGCACAGGATCACAATGGCACCAGTTGCACAGCTCAGTGTTTTTGGCACACTGGTCGGTGCTCCCTGTGACTGTACGTGCAGCCTTGTGCTGCCATCTGTTGGCGTGTTCCAAAACTAGTCTTGAAACTTTGATACCACCTCCTGAACATGACTGAATATCTTAAAATACTGTGTGGGGAAGAAATATGGAGTCGTGCTGCAAATTATGTAGTTGGCTGTTCAGCGTTCCAGGTGCAGGCATGAATGCATACTAGTCCCTTGCCAATGGAGAACATCAAATTTTATGCTAGTAAATATCCTAATTCAGCATTCACCTTGGATGGCATCTAGAGCTGGTGTCTTCCAGCTCTAGTAATAGGAAAATCACACATTTGTCAGTTACATGTATTTTACTTTACACACAGCCTCTGCGGAGATGCTGCCATGTTCGGGCCCAGCACACTCGACCAGCATCCCAAGTTGGGAACCAGCCATGGAATGGGCAGGAGAGTCTGGCAGACAACGACCCAGAAATGTGGGACCTTGTACAAAAGGAGAAGGACAGGCAATGTCGTGGACTGGAGATGATTGCTTCAGAGGTAGGTGCTAGAGAGACGTATACTTCTTTTTTTTTTTCCCTTGTGCGCCTTTTGTCTTAATTTTATCTTCACTGAACAGCCTAAAATCAATTTATTTCGGATGGTGTCAAGTAATATGAACTAGTCTTGAAGCAAGGCACTCAGGATAGCCAGTGTTCATTTAAACCACAAAGTTTACACAGAAATGGTAACATTCTCTATCAGAAATGCTGAGGTTAACCTCTCTAACTCTTACTGCTATGCTTTTCTCGAGCCAAAGGCCTGCACCAATTACACTGCATATGTGGAACATGTAACACAATACATGGGCTGTGGAATTGGGGGCTATCTGTTTTATCAACTATTGAAACTGAGCAGCAATATCCACTGAATAATCTAGAGGTAGCCTGTCTCCAAATAGTTTTAGGTAGTTGGCCAGTCATGCAGGAGAGGTACGAGGGCCCCATGAAATGGCCTGGAGGGGTGGATTCGGCCCCTAAGCCCTTGTATTTGACATAGAGCATTGGCTCTCCGCCTCAGTTCTCAAGTACCCCCAACGGGCCATGTTTTGGGAATATCCCTTAGATGAAATAGCTCTTATCAATACCCAATACCATGTCATTGATATTGATTTAAAGCAGCTGTGCAAAGTAAAGGAAAACCTGAAAACATGGCCGTTGGGGGTACTTGAGGACTGAGGTTGAGAACCACTGTCATAGGGGATTACAAAAAGCCAGATTTGGGTACTTGAACTGATTAATTTAAAAAATAAACGTAATGGTGATATTAATGTATACATGGGTGCATTAGTTGGTTCCTGCCTGGGGTTCAGCTTTAACCACTTAACGACCGCTCACTGTATATATACGTCGGCACAATGGCACCGACAGGCACAATCACGTAGAGCATACGTGATTGCCTTTGTACAGTTGGGGGGTCCAATCGGACCCCCCTTCTGTACAGTGAGCGGTCGGAATTCATCTGGGAGCGATCCGACATGAGGGGACGGCCGTTCGATTCCGGCCACCCCCCCGCGATCGCTCCCGGCGAATGGAAATACCCCCTCTGTCTGTGTAATGTACACACAGGCAGAGGAAGCAGGAGGAAGTGATGTCATCTCGTGTGCGGAGCTCACGTATACCGAGCGCCGTACAAGAGAAGACATCAAGGTTAGTGCACAAACACTACACTAACACCAGCACACATAGGCACATAAATCGCCCCCCCAGATCAGCCCCCAGTCACAGTGTCACTGATTGCAGTGACCATTTATTTACTGATCACTGCAATCAGTGACATTTGTGACTGTAAAAGTGTCACTACAGTTTAGTTTTAGGTCCAGTGTAGCCCCCTAACCCCCCCCCCCCCCCAATAAAGGTTTAACCCCTTGATCACCCCCCAGATAACCCTTTCACCCCTTAGCACCGCCGTCGCTAAGCGATCATTTTTCTGATCGCTGTCTTAGCGTCGGTGATGCAGATCGGTAGCCAGTAATTTTTTTTAGGTTCGCCGCAGGTTTTTATAGCGTCAGGTACCCCCATAAATTATCTAATAAAGGTTTAACCCCCTTGATCGCCCCCCAGGTAACCCTTTCACCCCCTATCACCACTGTCGCTAAGCGATCATTTTTCTGATCGCTGTCTTAGCGTCGGTGATGCAGATCAGTAGCCAGTATTTTTTTTTTTTTTTTAGGTTCGCCGCAGGTTTTTATAGCGTCAGGTACCCCCATAAATTATCTAATAAAGGTTTTAACCCCCTAATTGCCCCTAGTTAACCCTTTCACCAAGTGATCATCATATAAGTGTTACGGGTGACGCTGGTTAGTTAGTTTGCTTTTTATAGTGTCAGGGCACCCGCCGTATATATAACCCAATAAAGGTTTAACCCCCTGATCGCCCGGCGGGTGATATCAATTAGGTTTTAGCGTCAGAGAGGGTCTGCGTCACACCCCAGGCAGCGTCAGGTTAGTGCCAGTAACGCTACCACCCACGCGTGAAGCATACACCTCCCTTAGTGGTATAGTATCTGAACAGATCAATATCTGATCTGATCAGATCTATACTAGTGTCCCCAGCAGTTTAGGGTTCCCAAAAACGCAGTGTTAGCGGGATCAGCCCAGATACCTGCTAGCACCTGCGTTTTGCCCCTCCGTCCAGCCCAGGCCACCCAAGTGCAGTATCGATCGATCACTGTCACTTACAAAACACAACACACATAACTGCAGCGTTCGCAGAGACAGGCCTGATCCCTGTGACTCCAGTGCTGTAGGAGGTGATTTCATCACCACAGTTAAAAAAAAAAAAAGCAAATATGCCGAAGCATTGGGGCAGCAGGGGCGGAGGAGTGATTTTGCTCCTAATGCCGCGTACATACGGTCGAAATTCCGACGGAGGCTTGCCCGTGGAAAAGTCCGACCATGTGTGTGCAGCATAACTTTTTTGCGGGAGGATGCCCCCATGCTTCGGCATATATAAATGGTGCATGTATGCCCATCATTAGAAGTGGGTGGATGAAGGGCGGTATTCTAATGGTGGGCATACCCACCGATCAATCTCTTTTTTTCGTTCAGCCAACTGGCTGCATGAAAAAAAAAGATTACAATACATGTCCAACAAGGACCAGCAACGTACTGGTATGTTGCTGGACTTTGAATGGTTATACCAGATTGATGCCTGCGGGTTTAGGTATCATCTTGGGTATCATTCTTTTCAGCCAGCGGCCGGCTTTTATGTAAAAGCAATCCTAGTGGCTAATTAGCCTCTGGACTGCTTTTACAAGCAGTGGGAGGGAATGTCCCCCCCCGGATATAAAAAGCGCCATTGGGAAATTGGGAAAGCATTTTATCACACAGATCTTGGTGTGGTCAGATGCTTTGAGGGCAGAGGAAAGATCTAGGGTCTAGACCCCAGTTCTTTCAAAAAAAGAGTACCTGTCACTACCTATTGCTATCATAGGGGATATTTACATTCCCTGAGATAACAATAAAAATGATAATAAAAAAAAAAATATGGAAGGAACAATTTAAAAAAAAAAAAAAAAGCAAAATTAATAAAAAAAAAAAAAAAAAAAAAAGCACCCCTGTCCTGCCCTGCTCTTGCCCAATGGCGAACGCAAGCGTCGGTCTGGCGTCATATGTAAACAGCAATTGCACCATGCATGTGAGGTATCACCGCGAAGGTCAGATCGAGGGCAGTAATTTTAGCAGTAGACCTCCTCTGTAAATCTAACGGGGTAACCTGTAAAGGCTTTTAAAGGCTTTTAAAAATGTATGTAGTTTGTCGCCAATGCGCGTTTGTGCGAAATTTTAAAGCATGCCGTGTTTGGTATCTATGTACTCGGCCTAAGATCATCTTTTTTTATTTCATCAAACATTTGGGCAATATAGTGTGTTTTAGTGCATTAAAATAAAAAAAAGTGTATTTTTTCCCCAAAAAATGCGTTTGAAAATCGCTGCGCAAATACTGTGTAGGAAAAAAAAATGCAACACCCACCATTTTAATCTGTAGGGCCTTTGCTTTAAAAATATATATGTTTGGGGGTTCAACATAATTTTCTTGCAAAAAAAAATGTTTTCATGTAAACAAAAAGTGTCAAAAAGGGCTTTGTCTTCAAGTGGTTAGAAGAGTGGATGTAAGCTTCCTAATGTTGTGTATAAAATGCCAGAACAGTTCAAAACCCCCCCAAATGACCCCATTTTGGAAAGTAGACACCCCAAGCTATATACTGAGAGGCATGTCGAGTCCATGGAATATTTTATATGTTGACACAAGTTGCGGAAAAAACGATTTTTTTTTTTTTTTTTTTTTGCACAAAGTTGTCACTAAATGATATATTGCTCAAACATGCCATGGGCATATGTGGAATTACACCCCAAAATACATTCTGTTGCTTCTCCTGAGTACGGGGATACCACATGTGAGACTTTTTGGGAGCCTAGCCGCGTACGGGACCCCAAAAACCAATCACCGCCTTCAGGCTTTCTAAGGGTGTAAATTTTTGATTTCACTTCTCACTGCCTATCACAGTTTCGGAGGCCATGGAATGCCCAGATGGCACAAACCCCCCCAAATGACCCCATTTTGGAAAGTAGACACCCCAAGCTATTTGCTGAGAGGTATTGTGAGTATTTTGCAGATCTCGCTTTTTGTCACAAAGTTTTGAAAATTGAAAAAAAAAAAAGGAAAAAAAAAAATTTTCTTTCTTCATTTTCAAAAACAAATGAGAGCTGTAAAATACTCGCCATTCCTCTCAGCAAACAGCTTGGGGTGTCTACTTTCCAAAATGGGGTAATTTGGGGGGTTTTGTGCTATTTTGGCATTTTATGGCCTTCGAAACTGTGATAGGTAGTGAGGAGTCAAATCAAAAATTTGTGCCTAGAAATCCTGAAGGCAGTGCTTGGTTTTTGGGGTCCCGTACGCGGCTAGGCTCCTAAAAAGTCCCACACATGTGGTATCCCCGTACTCAGGAGAAGCAGCAGAATGTATTTTGGGGTGTAATTCCACATATAACCATGGCATGTTTGAGCAATATATCATTTAGTGACAACTTTGTGCAAAAAATAAATAAAAAATTGTCTTTTTTCCGCAACTTGTGTCAACATATAAAATATTCAATGGACTCGACATGCCTCTCAGTATATAGCTTGGGGTGTCTACTTTCCAAAATGGGGTCATTTGGGGGGGGTTTTGAACTGTTATGGCATTTTATACACAACATTAGGAAGCTTACATCCACTCTTCTAACCACTTGAAGACAAAGCCCTTTTTGACACTTTTTGTTTACATGAAAACATATTTTTTTTTGGAGAAGCAGCAAAATGTATTTTGGGGTGCAATTCCACATATAACCATGGCATGTGTGAGCAATATATCATTTAGTGACAACTTTTTGTAATTTTTTTTTTTTTTTTGTCATTATTCAATCACTTGGGACAAAAAAAAAATATTCAATGGGCTCAACATGCCTCTTAGCAATTTCCTTGGGGTGTCTACTTTCTAAAATGGGGTCATTTGGGGGGGTTTTGTGCTATTTTGGCATTTTATGTCCTTCAAAACTGTGATAGGTAGTGAGGAGTGAAATCAAAAATTTGCGCCCTTAGAAATCCTGAAGGCGGTGCTTGGTTTCCGGGGTCCCGTACGCGGCTAGGCTCCTAAAAAGTCCCACACATGTGGTATCCCCGTACTCAGGAGAAGCAGCAGAATGTATTTTGGGGTGCAATTCCACATATAACCATGGCATGTGTGAGCAATATATCTTTTAGTGACAACTTTTTGTAATTTTTTTTTTTGTCATTATTCAATCACTTGGGACAAAAAAAAATATACAAAGGGCTCAACATGCCTCTCAGCAATTTCCTTGGGGTGTCTACTTTCCAAAATGGGGTCATTTTGGGGGGTTTTGTACTGCCCTGCCATTTTAGCACCTCAAGAAATGAGATAGGCAGTCATAAATTTAAAGCTGTGTAAATTCCAGAAAATGTACCCTAGTTTGTAAACGCTATAACTTTTGCGCAAACCAATAAATATACGCTTATTGACATTTTTTTTACTAAAGACATGTGGCTGAATACATTTTGGCCTAAATGTATGACTAAAATTGAGTTTATTCGATTTTTCTTATAACAAAAAGTAGAAAATTATTTTTTTTTCAAAATTTTCGGTCTTTTTCCATTTATATCGCAAAAAATAAAAATCGCAGAGGCAATCAAATACCATTAAAAGAAAGCTCTATTTGTGGGAAGAAAAGGACGCAAATTTCGTTTGGGTACAACATTGCATGTCCGCACAATTTACAGTTAAAGCAGCGCAGTGCAAAATTCTGAATTCACCTCTGGTCCTCTAGCTACCAAATGGTCCGGGGCTTAAGTGGTTAAGAAAAAAGGAGATGCCCCAGGGGATGGTGCGGGCAGGAAGCCAGTACAGGATAACAGAGAAGAGAAGTTTAAAAAGCATATACATTTTATTGATATATGAAAAGTAAACATTAAAAACAATCATGGAAACAAAGCATAATTTAAGAAAGTTACAGCTGCTCAATTGCTGCAATACACAATGTGTTTCTAGACAAAAGGTCAATGACAGTCCGTGATAGCAGCAACAACCCTACATGTTTCGGAAAAACATAAAAGGCATATAATTTCTATTATGGTAAGTGTACTTCTTCAGGGGTTGGGTGCGAGCTTGCTGGTACATTTAAATCATATGTTCCTTAATGATACATGATGCACAGCATTGTTGCAGGTGGATGGTGTCGGTCAGAAGAGACCAAGAGAATACTTAGTAACCACTTGCAGAGTGGGGTGGGATAGGGACAAAATAATTTATTCCCCAGGCAAAGTTGCTACGCTCTTTGAAAAAATGGGGTGGTTCTACGGATCTGTATTTGGGGCTGGTAGAGACTTTGCTCATTAGCATAGGGCGGCAAGTCAGGGCTCACAAGAGCTAAACAAGGGAGGATAGGAACCTTTACAGAGTGTTTCTCTCAGATAGGTATGAGACAAAAGACCATCATGGGGTTCAACCAAACTGGGGTTCAGTTTTAAGGGCTATATCCAATCTAACTGCAAGTATTGTGCCTATTGCTTTGCAGTGTTTTAATAAATATGATTTGCATCTATTTTGTTTACACAAAAATGTATTGCTTTTTTCCAGTTTAGGCCCCTTTCACACTTGTGCAACTTGGGATTGCAAAGTCACATAAGTCGTTCCCCCATGATTTCCAATGATAACCATTCATATATGTGCGGCTTCAGAGTAGTCAATGTACTACTTTGGTCCGACTTTGAGTGTTAAGGTCCATAGACCTCAAGTTTACACAGGCATGCCCTGAAATCTTGGCAAAATTGTGCGACTTTCAAGTCACGGCAGTGTGAAAGGGGCCCATAATGAAAATTGTCACTTTATTTCTCCTGAATAGAATTTTTGTAGCCGTGCAGCTCTGGAGGCCCTTGGATCCTGTCTGAACAACAAGTATTCTGAGGGATATCCTGGAAAGAGGTAAGACTATTCATTGTGCCATTAACAAATTGGGGTCTGATTTTCATAGTATTTTCATAGTATTACGGTCTTCTTCATCTTTAGGATGAAATTTGGGATTTCTGTACTAGGAAATCCCCCCCCCCCCCCCACTGTTTAGTCATTTAGGAACAACCTTTCATGTTTCAGAGTCTGAATGTACATATAGTCCATTCTGCTGTCAAGTATACAGTGTAACGCACTCAATGGGGGATGAACAGAGGAAGCGTTGGAGCTCCTGGACCCATATCATGTTTTGTTTTTTTGCAATGCAGGCAGATATTTAGATGTACTGTTTTCGATGTGTAGTGACACACAAAGTCCCGTGGTTTAAAATTTTGGTGCCTTGACATGCATTTTGGTTTTCAGTTGAGTAGTTACTTTAAAAACACAGTACAATATGAAAAACCTTAGTGTTACCCTAAACAAAAAAAAAAATCCTGCGCCTTTAACCACTCACCGACCGTCTTCCGCACATATACTGCGGCTCGGCTGCACAAACTGATGTACCTGTACGTCGGTTTGTGCATGAGATAGTGTGGGCACGCGGGTCCTCCTATTCAAACAAGGCGGTTCCCCATTCTGACAACCTGTGTTGTCCCAGTAAGCCCCCCCCCCCCCCACACACACACCACACAGAACACACACAACACACACACACCACACAGAACACACACACACCACACAGAACACACACACCACACAGAACACACACACCACACAGAACACACACACCACACAGAACACACACACCACACAGAACACACACACCACACAGAACACACACACTACACAGAACACACACACACACTACACAGAACACACACACACACACACACACACACACTACACAGAACACACACACACACACACACTACACAGAACACACACACACACACACTACACAGAACACACACACACACACACTACACAGAACACACACACACACACTACACAGAACACACACACACACACTACACAGAACACACACACACTACACAGAACACACACACACACACACTACACAGAACACACACACACACACACTACACAGAACACACACACTACACAGAACACACACACACACTACACAGAACACACACACACACACTACACAGAACACACACACACTACACAGAACACACACACACACACACACACACACACTACACAGAACACACACACACACACACACACACACACTACACAGAACACACACACACACACACACACACACTACACAGAACACACACACACACACACACACACTACACAGAACACACACACACACACACACACACACACTACACAGAACACACACACACACACACACACACACACACTACACAGAACACACACACACACACACTACACAGAACACACACACACACTACACAGAACACACACACACACTACACAGAACACACACTACACAGAACACACACACACACACACTACACAGAACACACACACACACACTACACAGAACACACACACACACACTACACAGAACACACACACACACACTACACAGAACACACACACACACACACACACTACACTACACAGAACACACACACTACACAGAACACACACACACACACACTACACAGAACACACACACACACACACTACACACAACACACACACACACACACTACACACAACACACACACACTCTACACACTACACACAACACACACACTACACACAACACACAACACACACTACACACAACACACACACACTCTACACACTACACACACACTACACACAACACACAACACACAACACACACAGAACACACACACACACAGAACACACACACACACAGAACACACACACACACAGAACACACACACACAGAACACACACACACAGAACACACACACACAGAACACACACACACAGAACACACACACACAGAACACACACACACAGAACACACACACACAGAACACAACACACACAGAACACAGAACACACACAGAACACAGAACACACACAGAACACACACACACAGAACACACACACACAGAACACACACACACAGAACACACACACACAGAACACACACACACAGAACACACACACACAGAACACACACACACAGAACACACACACACAGAACACACCACACACAGAACACACACACACACAGAACACACACACCAGGAACACACACACACACAGAACACAGAACACACACAGAACACAGAACACACACAGAACACAACACACACAGAACACAGAACACACAACACAGAACACACCACACACAGAACACACCACACACAGAACACACCACACACAGAACACACCACACACAGAACACACCACACACAGAACACACCACACCAGAACACACACACACAGAACCACACCACACACAGAACACACCACACACAGAACACACCACACACAGAACACACCACACACAGAACACACCACACACAGAACACACCACACACAGAACACACCACACACAGAACACACCACACACAGAACACACCACACACAGAACACACCACACACAGAACACACCACACACAGAACACACCACACACAGAACACACCACACACAGAACACACCACACACAGAACACACCACACACAGAACACACCACACACAGAACACACCACACACAGAACACACCACACACAGAACACACCACACACAGAACACACCACACACAGAACACACCACACACAGAACACACCACACACAGGAACACACACACACAGAACACACCACACACAGAACACACCACACACAGAACACACCACACACAGAACACACCACACAGAACACACCACACACAGAACACACACACAGAAACCACACAGAACACACACTACACACACACCTACACACAACACACACACACACACAACACACACACACTCTACACACACACACCACACACCACACACCACACACCGCACACCGCACAGAACACACACCACACACACACCGCACACTACACAGAACACACCACACACTACACAGAACACACACACCACACACTACACAGAACACACCACACACTACACAGAACACACACACCACACACACACCACACAGAACACACACACACTACACAGAACACACACACACACACACTACACAGAACACACAACACACACACACCACTACACAGAACACACACACACACACACTACACAGAACACACCACACCTCTACACAGAACACACACACCACACACACACCACACAGAACACACACACACTACACAGAACACACACACACACACACTACACAGAACACACACACACACACACTACACAGAACACACACACACACACACACTACACAGAACACACACTACACAGAACACCACACACACACTACACAGAACACACACACACACTACACAGAACACACACACACACACACACACACACACACACACACTACACAGAACACACACACACACACACACACACACACACACACTACACAGAACACACACACACAGAACACACCCAGGGAACACAACCCCTTGATTGCCCTCATAGTGGTTAACCCCTTCCCTGCCAGTGTCATTTATACATTGATCAGTGCATTTTTTTAGCACTGATCGCTGTATTGGTGTTACTGGTCCCTAAAAAGTGTCACTTGGGGTCAGATTTGTCCGCCACAATGTCGCAGTCCCGCTAAAAATCGCCATTTACTAGTAAAAACAATAAAAAAAAATTAACATCCCTACATCTATCCCCTATTTTGTAGACACTATAACTTTTGCGCAAACCAATCAATATACGCTTATTGTGATTTCTTTTTTTTTTTCTGATGTGTTAATATTATAGCACAAAGTACATTTCCCCCCCCCCCCCCCCCAATTTTCGAATACCACCAAAAGAAAGCTATTTGTGGGGGGGAAAAAAAACATCAATTTTGTTTGGGTACAACGTCGCATGCCCGCGCAATTGTCAGTTAAAGCGACGCAGTGCCGTATCGCAAAAAAATGGCCTGGGGGTAAATCCTTCCGGGGCTCAAATGGTTAAAGCATGTTATACGGCACAGTGCTTGTGCTGTGTCATTTGGCCCCCTGTATCACCTGAAATACCTGGATGAGCATGACAGTTTCTGCCCTCCCCTCTGTAAAACTGACTACGGTATATTATGACTGCTGAGCCCTGACACCGTGATCAGTTTACGTGCCTCCACCATCTGCTGCTATCTGCAGGTTTCTCTCTGTCCCCCCCCCCCCCCCCCCCCTCCCTGCCTGCCTGATCGCTCCTGTGTCAGTGCCTGCCCCTTCCCCTCCTGCTGCTGAAATAACTTGTGTCTCCTATAATCCTCTGTGTTTCCTAATGATATTTGCTTCTGTCTCTGTGTTTTATAAAAAAAAATGCAGTTTTTATACCTGTTTTCAGAACGGCGCTCACGTGACCGGCCACCTCTCCTCTCGCCCCGACTGACGTCAGCGCGGGGGGGGGGGTCTCGGCCCGCCCTCTGCAGCTGTCAGATGGAGAGACGCGGCCGGTTGGTCACGTGAGCGGCACTCTGAAAAAGGGTATAAAGTATAAACTGCATTTTTTTTTTTTTTTTTTTTTTTTTATAAACTGACCAGAACAAATTTCATTAGGAGACAAAGCGGATTATATGAAGTTGTTAGTGTGAGTTAACCACTTTAATTCAACATGTCGTCATGCATGGCTAGTGAAAAGCAATTCCTTGTTTACCAGGGTGGATTTGATTTAAATCAAGTTGATTTAAATCACTAGTAAAAAGCTTTGATTTAAATCAACACTATTTTTAAACAGTAACTGTAATCTCTATCCCACAACGGCTCCTCCGACCCGCTGTTGACTCACCGACAGTCTCATGCATGATTGATCTGAAATGACAGGTGCTCTTTAAATGTAAGCACTTATTCTTGCTGGCAGTTAGAATCTTTAATATTTGCAAACAAAATGAAGGTTTCCTATTTAGAATAATATCAGGTTAGTAAAACGGCGATATCGGTACCGATTTAATCATACCATTTTGTAGTGTACATAGATTTGCAAAACAATGGGATAAAGGAATATTCCTGAACTTTGTTTTATCTCATGGTTACTGTGAAATTGTGTGAATGCATTGCATGTTATCTCCGCTTGCAGACCTTGGATTCATTGAAAGAGTTTACTAAAAATGTAAATATTGCAAAATATACAGCCTCATGCTAAATAACTAAGCTCCATTTCATGCTGAATAAACTCACATTAATAATTATCTTAAATAGAAAACTATATTTAGATTGATTTTTACTGCAAAACATTTTATTAAAATCAGATATTTTTTTTTGCAAAATCTTTTTTATTGAAGTTTTCAGTATCATACAAAACCAGCCCACGCAGGGGCCAAACATTTGCCCGCGCAGGGGCAGTTCCTCTGTTGCGGCAACATACCGCAACAGGGCACAACATAAACAAACTGACTTATACTATAGCCCCAATGTGGGGAGAGGTTCAGTTCAGGGGAATCTGTGCTCAAAATTGGTACCGACAGGATAATGCAACATGCGAATAGTTGGGTCAATATACTAACAGACTAGAAATATATTGTTAGTCTAGGACAGCGTTTCTCAACTCCAGTCCTCAAGGCGCCCCAACAGGTCATGTTTTCAGGATTTCCATTATTTTGCACAAGTGATTTGATCAGTTTCACTGCCTTAGTAATTACCACAGCTGTTTCATCAGAGGGAAATCCTGAAAACATGACCTGTTGGGGCGCCTTGAGGACTGGAGTTGAGAAACACTGGTCTAGGAATTGGTTACTGCATCAGTTGCCGTGGTATTATCTAGCCAGCAGGTTTATGCCTTCTCAAATTTTTGTGAACAACCCCTGTCTGAGTAGGTGGCTTTATATAGGGGCAAACTGGCATTCACTAGGCTTTTCCAGAATCTGACAGAGGGGGGAGACGATTGTTTCCAGGTCATCGTAATGACTTTACGAGCATAGTACAATAGCAGGGATATGAGTATTTTCCTGGCTCTAAGCATTGACATTTGTTCCACCAGCCCCAGCAGACAATATTTAGGATCATATGGAACACGAGTCTTAGTGACCTTAGCAATCGCCTGAAATACTTCTTTCCAATAATGTTCGATTCCTGGGCAAACCCAAAAAATGTGGAAAAAGTCACCCGGTTGGTAGGAGCAACGCCAGCACACCGGAGAATGCGCCGGCGACATCTGGTGCAGCCTGTAAGGCGTGTAGTGAGCTCTTTGCACAATTTTGTATTGGACCAGTTTGTCCCTTGCTGAGACCAGAGGGGAGAAGGGAAAGTTCCAAATCTTCCTCCAGTCGTCCTCGTCCAGCTCCGGTAGGTCCCCCACCCATTTCCTGCGGAGGGAAAACAACTCTGGGCCGGCAGCAACCAGCAGGGACCCATAGAGCTGAGACGTTGGATTCTCCAAGTCTTTCACCCAAAGGGTGGATTCTAGCTCTGAGTATGCCAATGCAACTGGTTGGCCTAAGAACTGACACCTGTAGGCATGAGCGACTTGAAGATACCTAAAATGGGCCTGTGCAGGCACATTACTTTTTTGTGCGTAAAATGTGAAAGGGCGTGAGCTCTCTGTTGGTGATAACATGCCCAAGGGTCAGTATTTTGTATTTGGCCCAGGCCTGTAAATCTGGGATGGTATTGAACTGTGATAGGTTAGGTTAGGGTTCAGCCACAGGGGAGTGTGAGGAGACCAGGAGTTTGGCTGGGGTGCCCTCAGCACCTTGGCCACCTTCCATGCCGCATAGTGGTACGCATAGAAGGGGTGAGATGGTGAGGCGTTTTTAGGCCCCCTGAATAGCAACCCCTTCAAGGCCTCCAGAGACCCCACTATAGCCGCCTCCAGCACCGTCGCAGAGTTGGTCAGGTTTGGCTGCAACCACCAATGGGCTGTCACAAGCTGCGTGGCCAAGTAATACTTGTGGCAATCAGGGAGAGCCAAGCCCCCACTGTCCACAGGCCTGGTCAGAGTGGTGTATTTGAATCTAGGTGGCTTGGGCCCCCAAATAAAGCAGAGGAAGAGTTGCTTGAGAGAATTAAAGAAAGCTTTGGTCAGCCATTGTGGGGAGTTCCGAAAAACGTACATAAATTTAGGGAGGACTTTCATTTTGAGAAGATCATTGCGCCCAATGAGGGAAAGGGGAAGATTGCTCCATGCTTTTCAGTTTGGTTTTAATTGCCACCAAGACAGGGTCAAGATTGAGCCGCACAAACACCCTACTCTCTCTTGAGATGATAATACCTAAATAGGAAAACTGATCAACCCACTGGAGTGGGAGAGAGGAGGGTGAGGAGGACCTAGCCCCCACATCCACTGGGAACAGCTGAGACTTGTGCCAGTTCACTTTCAACCCCATGAAGGTGGAGAAGTCATCCACGATAGAGTGCGCCCCGCAGAGTCACCAACGTCATTCAAAAAAAGCAGCAGATCATCCGCGTAGAGAGCCACTCTCCCCTCCAGCCAGCCCACCCTAAGACCATGGACCTCGGCCGAGCTCCTCCGTGGTCACCACATCAATCTTGGTGGTGAGTTTCTCCTTAAGCGATGTGATCACCGCCATGAGATCCGCTGTGGATGGCGCTGCGTCTCCCATGCTTGCTGCAGCCATCTGTGTGCCCGCCGCAACACAGGATGGAGAGGAGGGAGCAGAGCGCGCGGGCAAAATGGCCACCGACGGGGGAGAGTTGGCCTGAGGCGGCGGATGTTTACCATATTTACGGCGTCCCGGAGCCATCTAGGAGGACCGGGTCAGAAGCGGAGCAGTGTGGGACCCTCCAGGTGCTCTTGGGTAGGTCGACCAACAGGAATCCCGGAGAAAAAACAAATAGAAAAGCGCCGATGAGTAAACTGTTTAATATAGTGACATAAATATGTAGCCAACAATTGCATAAAGGTAAATGAAGAGATGCTCATATGAAGTGGGATCAATGCCATGTCAGGTGTATAGTCCAGGGTCTATTGTTGCATCCAGAGAAGTCCCAAATCCTGGCTATGAAAGCCGCAAGGTACCGGAGAGGAAGCCGGCTGTATCCATGAATGGAGATGGTGACTGTGAGCTCGTAGAACAGCGAGTGACGTCAGCTGGATCGAATGAATGGGAGAAACACAAAGCGTTTCAGAGCATGTGCGGGTCTGGAATAGAGCATGCGCGCTCCTTTGTCAAGTGTGTGAATCCCGGTGTCAGGATAAATAAAAGGATTAGGCAGAAGCTCTGCTGCTACACATCCACTCGGCTTCACATCCGGACACGCCCCCCAAAATAAATCGGATTTTAAATTTAAAAAAATCTGATTTTTTTTTTTTTTTTTTTATCATTGATTTATATCCACCCTGTTTACCAAAGCTGCCATCTATCCCTTGTTTTCTGCTGATTTATATACAAACGCCTTTTACCAGATAAGATCCAATGTAAATGTGTGTTTGACGCACACATCCTTCTCAGAACCCCATTTTTTTTTATCCCTTCTTCACTTTTCAGAAACCAACTCCATAAAACATAGTATCAATATAATATTTAAAGGAACGTATAATTACTTTAATGATCTTTAGTAAAATGTGTATTGATCTTTTAAATCCGTTTCTGAGTGTAGTTTTTACAAATTTTAGGGTTTTAACAGAAAATTCCAGCATTTGTTTAGTTTCAAAGATTTTGTAACCACTTTTACAAGGAATCAACTAACAAGATAATATATGTAATAAACCGTGTCTCTTGTGGTTTATGTATATCCGGAAACTCAAAAACTGAGATATAAAGGTTGTTACATTTTAAGGCCTAATGTTCCCAGATTAATTAAGGTAAAGGACGTATGAGGAAAATGTAATGTGGGGGGCGATAGGTTTTAGGGAGGGGAGAAGAAGTGGGAGGGAGAAGGAACGAGACAGAGGACCGGATTTAGTTTGATGGGTTTTCCATTTCCACACCGTGGGAATCAATCAAGGGGTGTGTGTGTGTATGACGAAAGTAGGAAATGGGAGAATTTTATGAAGGCTTATAACCCCGATGAGCAATTGTAAGTTATAATAGAAGTGAAAGGAGAAAAAGACAGAGTGGGAAAGATTATTGGGTAGGTGTGGAGGAAAAGGAGTGGTTAGAGGAAGGCAGGACTCTGGGCCTCCACGATGAATTCCTCCATAGAGCTGTCAAACTCTCCATGGAAAATGTTGGGTGGAAATAATAAACACAGTGGTTCCATATCTTGAGGAATTTGTCACGTGTATTTCTGAGAATACTATTCAGTTTTTCATTATTTAAAGTGGAAGTAAACCCTCCTATCTTTTTCAGCCAAGGAAGCTGCCATCTTAGCCTCTGTTTAAGCTTCAACTGCCATTGTGCTGCACATGTGATCAGTTATGACACCAGCCATTGGCTGGTTTGGCAGTTTGGTTGAGAGCACAACCAATGTGACAAATAGCATAACCGTTTTTTTAAACTGTTAAATCAATGGGTTTACTTCCGCTTTAAAAAATGCATCAATGTGGTTTCCAACTTTGGAAAATGATATGAACTTTTTTTTCCATACCCAAGCTTTTGTCAGTTTGGGGGAGCTTGCAGGGGGGAGGAGCCAGGACCGCTGGTGTGGGACCCAAAAAAGAAGAGGCTCTGGGCGGCTCTGTGAAAAAACACTACACACAGCAGGTGTAAGTATGATGGGTCTCTTCAAAACGTTTCCATATTTATTTTTTATATTTAAGAGTTGAAAAAAAAAGTGCAGAAACTTTTTGAAGAACCCTTATACAGCAATTTTTTGTATTTATTTTTTAAATTCGAACCTTTAGATTCACTTTAAACAAAACCTACACTGGAAACACTTTACACGAAGCAGTATTTACAGTGAAAGTGCAGGATGTTTTCAGATTTTTCTTTTCATTGCAAATAAAATTGGGGTTTCAGGGTGACAGTTGAGGAGGACTAGTGTGAGGGGAGAAGACAGTAAGACTAAAAGTATGGAGGGGATGTATGTTACTGAAGTGGCGGCTGCAGGGTGATGGGGGGACTGGAAAGGGAAGGGGGTGTTGATGAAATGGGAGAAAGTGGGGTAAAGGGAGACGAGGGGCAAAATGTGGACATGTTACAGTGTGTCATTAGAATGAGCATTGTGATTTGTGGGGGGGTGTGTTGCAAGGTAACCTGCCCTGACAGGTGCCATTTTGATTGATGTAAAGCTTCCACAGATCTCCAAGTTAAATGGGCCATAGTTATCCACTCCTCCTAATATATCAATACCTAGCTATGAATTTTTGCTTACCACATATTTGCAACATGGCAGGAGTCTGGCCATAGATTATTTTTTTTTTGGTTCTGTGATTGTGAGAACAAATAGTGGTGTTCATTTCTCTAATATGGGGGGGGGGGGGGAGAAAAGAAAAGCTTTAACACGGGGTTTAACCTCTTCTTACGCTATTCAAAAATGTATAAAGGTTTTGCCTAGAGATACACTTTAGTAAAATGAAGGCACAAATCAAAAAAATGCACAAGTGTTTGTAACTAAATCTTGCTGTCTTTCTAGGTATTATGGAGGCGCTGAGGTTGTGGATCAGATAGAATTGCTGTGCCAGCAGCGTGCTTTGGATGCCTTCAGACTGGACCCAGGGAAATGGGGAGTTAATGTGCAGCCATACTCTGGTTCCCCAGCTAACTTTGCAGCATACACAGCCCTACTGCAGCCACACGACCGCCTCATGGGGCTGGATCTTCCTGATGGAGGACAGTAAGTATACTCTAGATCACTATATTTCACACTAAGTGACCAGACTTTAAAAAAAATAATTAAACAACTCAGTGGGGTCGATTGTTCAGACCTGGAAACCCAGAAGCACAGATTTCACTGTAGTGTTCCTGGGATCCTATGAGAAACCATTAGGTGGTTTATTGCTTTCATATACCAAACTCGAAAATATTTGTTTTCAGTGAGTTGACCATTCAGGCTGGGTTCACACTATTGCAAATTGGATGCGTTTTTTTTTTGCATAGCAGGAGAACGTGACCGGCTCTCAATGGAGCGGTTCACACATCTCTGCTGAGGCTCCAGTGCAAATTGCACAGGAGTCTTGGTCGTCTTTTGGTTTCAGGTTAACGTTTAGCCCAAAATTTGGGCTGAAGTGGTGAATGGTGATGCACCGGACTCCTGCTGTGAGCCGCTGCGTTCTCCAGTGTGAACCCAACCTGAAAGTGTTGTTTTGTTTTTTTTTGTTTTTGTTTTAGGTTACACATTAAAGAGATCAGTTTTATACAAGACTTATCGGTGTGTTTACAATTTTGTATGTGTAATTTGTAGTTCTACCGTGCTCAGAAGTTGCATACTCTAGCAGAAATCATTACATTTTGCCATGGATATTGAAAATGACTGATCATGGCTTTTTAAGGATAGTGATCATATGAAGCCATTTATTATCACATAGCCGTTTGGCTCCCTTTTTAAATTATAATAACAGAAATCACCCAAATGGCCCTGATCAAAAGTTTACATACCATGCAATGTATGGCCTTGGTACAGACACACACGGGTTAAAATGGCAATTAAAGGTTAATTTCTCACATCTGTGTCTTTTTATATTGCAATTAGTGTATGTATAAATTGTCAATGCGTTTGTTAGCTCTTACGTGGATGCACTGAGCAGGCTAGATACTGAACCATGGGGAGCAGGAAAGAACTGTCAAAATACATGCATAACAAGGTAATAAAACTTTTTAAAGATGGAAAAGGATATAAGAAGATATCCAAAGCCTTGAATATGCCAGTCGGTACTGTACAATCACTTATTAAGAAGTGAAAATTCGGGCATCTCTTGATACCAAACCAAGGTCAGGTAGACCAAAAAAGATTGCAGCCACAATTGCCAGAAGAATTGTTCAGGATACAAAGAAAAACTCACAGATAACCACAGGAGAATACAGGCAGCTCTGAAAAATAGACAGTGTGTTTTTTTTTAAGGAGCACAATACGACAATACTTGCACAAAAATGAGCTGCATGGTCAAGCTGCCAGAAAGAAGCCAGCGCCACGAAAAAGCCCAGTGAGGCATGGTCAAGGTGTTGGGCAAATTTTAACCTGGAATGTTTGTGGCATTGGCGCAGACAAGATGGCAGATGACAGATGGTCAGGAGTCCTGCAGCCTCATAGGACAGTCGGAGGAGAATGAAAACTCCTCCTACAAGCTTTAACCAGTGCTCGGCTGGGTCACAAGACCGCTATATACTGCTGATGAGAAAAGAGATTTAGCAGTTTATATTCACAAGTTTTTGCATTTCCATGTTTTTTGTACTGTGGGAGATCGGATATAGTGAATGCAGAGTCCTGGGTTTAGTAACACTTTGCAATGTTATTGATATGCAATATTGGCTAATTTTAAAGTTTTTGCATTTATAAAGGGTAACATGGTAAAATTCACTATTGTTGCCTTTCCACTGTAAGATTAAAAATTTAAAACTCTGCCGATAGTGCTACTATTGGCTCTTATATGTTGATCCTAACCCTTTTTAAATGAGTATTCTGTGGCATCTGTAATCTTTTCGTATTCAGACCAGACTTGATATCATCTCCCTTTTTTTCTTTTATTAAGTCTAACACACGGGTACATGTCTGATGTGAAACGTATCTCAGCTACCTCAATTTACTTTGAATCCATGCCTTACAAGCTTAATGTAAGTATTCCCTAGTAAAGTGGCATGCAATTTGATTTACTATACTGTACTTATTATAAATTGTTCAGACAAGATTAGAAGGTTTGTATACATTTCTGTCAATATGTTTCCATACATTTTTAAGTCTATATAAAGCCAACACCCAATGATAAAACTGCTAATTTTATTTTTTATATGCAGGCATTTCTGTTCATTTCTGGTCAGTAAGCTCTGCTATTTAGAAGATAAAAGACCAGTACACAATTTGTATAACCACATGCTGCTCCCTTTAACAGTTACCAGATTTGTTAAAACTGATCACCACAACCTACAAGGTTTAGACTCATAGAAAAACCGTCTCATTGCCACTTTAGATACGTTCGTATTGAAGAGCAATCAAAAATGATGTAATATTGTATTTAATATCCCTAAAAGGTTGTTTAGTATATACAATTTCAGAACGTTACAAAATCTATCCAAGCAAACCAATTAAAGGGTAAAAGAAAAACAGGAAGATTTTAAATGTCTCCTCTGCTTCCGGGGCTCAAAAAGAAATGGGTTTGCTTATCCCAAGTCGACGTCTAACACCCACAAGAATGTGTTACTGAATTTTAGGTATCAGATTTTAAATGTTTGGTTTTAAAGTATAGCTGTCAGCCCCCAGCCTCTCCAGTCAGATGCCTGCTAAGCTCATTTCCAAAGGCATGCATAGACTGCAATAATTACACATCTTCATAAGTATATAGCACTCATTTTTCTTCGTTTATAGACCAAACTTGGATATTAAAGCAGTTATGATCCCAGGCAGACCCAAAGTAATAATAACCTTCCATATCGCTTTGCATGTTTACACTTTTTAAATCTCCATGTGCAATTCTTTTGTATGAATAGCTAGAACTGTGTACTGCAAAATATGGAAGTTATAAAACAGTTTGGAACTCCAGTCTTCATATTATGATAAAGAAATGAATATGAATTGACAGGATGAATGTAGTCTCTGGGATGACCAAATCGCACCTCTTTCCCTGAAGACTGTCCATCTGTAAGTAGGCATCCTGTACCCATCTCCTGCTGTATGTATATCCTTATTGAGCATATTCCCCATATACAGTGGGTATGGAAAGTATTCAGACCCCCTTAAATTTCTCACTCTTTGTTATATTGCAGCCATTTGCTAAAATCATTTAAGTTCATTTTTTTCCTCATTAATGTACACACAGCACCCCATATTGACAGAAAAACACAGAATTGTTGACATTTTTGCAGATTTATTAAAGAAAAACTGAAATATCACATGGTCCTAAGTATTTAGACCCTTTGCTGTGACACTCATATTTAACTCAGGTGCTGTCCATTTCTTCTCATCATCCTTGAGATGGTTCTACACCTTCATTTGAGTCCAGCTGTGTTTGATTTTACTGATTGGACTTGATTAGGAATACCACACACCTGTCTATATAAGACCTTACAGCTCACAGTGCATGTCAGAGCAAATGAGAATCATGAGGTCAAAGGAACTGCCTGAAGAGCTCAGAGACAGAATTGTGGCAAGGCACAGATCTGGCCAAGGTTACAAAAAACTTCTGCTGCACTTAAGGTTCCTAAGAGCACAGTGGCCCCCATAATCCTTAAATGGAAGACGTTTGGGACGACCAGAACTCTTCCTAGAGCTGGCCGTCCGGCCAAACAGCTATCAGGGGAGAAGAGCCTTGGTGAGAGAGGTAAAGAAGAACCCAAAGACTGTGGCTGAGCTCTAGAGATGCAATTGGGAGATGGGAGAAAGTTGTAGAAAGTCAACTATCACTGCAGCCCTCCACCAGTCGGGGCTTTATGGCAGAGTGGCCCGACGGAAGCCTCTCCTCAGTGCAAGACACATGACGGCCCGCATGGAGTTTACTAAAAAAACACCTGAAGGACTCCAAGATGGTGAAAAATAAGATTCTCTGGTCTGATGAGACCAAGATAGAACTTTTTGGCCTTAATTCTAAGCGGTATGTGTGGAGAAAACCAGGCACTGCTTATCACCTGTCCAATACAGTGAAGCATGGTGGTGGCAGCATCATACTTTAGGGGTGCAGAGACGGGACGACTGGTTGCAATCGAGGGAAAGAATGAATGCCGCCAAGTACAGGGATATCCTGGACGAAAACCTTCTCCAGAGTGCTCAGGACCTCAGACTGGGCCGAAGGTTTACCTTCCAACAATACAATGACCCTAAGCACACAGCTAAAATAAAGGAGTGGCTTCACAACAACTCTGTGACTGTTCTTGAATGGCCCAGCCAGAGCCCTGACTTAAACCCAATTGAGCATCTCTGGAGAGACCTAAAAATGGCTGTCCACCAATGTTTACCATCCCACCTGACAGAACTGGGGCGGATCTGCAAGGGGGAATGGCAGAGGATCCCCAAATCCAGGTGTGAAAAACTTGTTGCATCTTTCCCAAAAAGACTCATGGCTGTATTAGATCAAAAGGGTGCTTCTACTAAATACTGAGCAAAGGGTCTAAATACTTAGAACCATGTGATATTTCAGTTTATCTTTAACTGCTTGAGGCCCGCGCTATAGCCAAATGACGGCTTCAGTGCGGACCTGAAAATCCGGGAGGCCGTCAATAGATGGCCTCCCCTTTGCGCACTCCCCGCGCGCCCCTGCAGGGCGCATGCGATGCGCGCTGTGATCACCCGAGTCACTGAGACTCAGGCGATCACCGATCCAAGTAAGGGGCCGATCCCGACCCCTTACCACGTGATCAGCTGTCGGCCAATGACAGCTGATCATGTGATGTAAACAAAGAATCGGTAATCGGCTATTTTTCTCCTCACGCTGACAGCGTGAGGAGGAAAAAAAGCCGATAACCGGCTCTTTCACAAGGGACATCGGTCCCGAAGAGGAAGGAAGCAGAAGAAGCCTCATCAGTGCCAGCCATTGTGACCATAATTGCTCCCTGCCAGTGCCCACAGTGCCACCTATCAATGCCCACAAGTGCCAACTAGCAATGCTGCCTATCAGTGTAACCTACCAGTGCCCATCACTGCCACCCATAAGTGCCCATCACTGCCACCTATCAGTGCCATCTATCAATGCCACCAATTAGTGCCACTTAGTGCCCACCAGTGCCACCTATCAATGCTCTTCAGTGCCACCTTATCGGTGCCCATCAGTGCCGCATCATCAGCGTACATCAATGAAGGAGAATTACCTTTTTACAAAATTTTATATATAATTTATTTTTTTATTTTTCTTTAACAAAAAATAAAAGCCGCAGAGGTGATCAAATACCACCAAAAGAAAGCTCTATTAGTGGGGAAAAAATGATAAAAATTTCATTTGGGTACAGCATTGTATGACCGCGCAATTGTCATTCAAAGTGCATCAGCGCTGAAAATTGGTCTGGGCAGGAGGGGGGTTTAAGTGCCCAGTAAGCAAGTGGTTAATCTGCAAAAATGTCAACAATTCTGTGTTTGTCAATATGGGGTGCTGTGTGTACATTGAGGAAAAAAAATGAACTTAAATGATTTTAGCAAATGGCTGCAATATAACAGAGTGAAAAATTTAAGGGGGTCTGAATACTTTCCGTACCCACTGTATAAGATCATTGTGTTTAAATATCACATCTTTTAGAAGGTGGCAACAACCCCATGGATATTTAACCCAGGATACACTGATTTGGGATTCTGAAGCATCACACACATGTAAGGGGCTTCTAAAGAGAAGCTATCAACTTGAACTTAAATTGAGTTGATTAGTTCAGATGCAAAAATATGATAAAGGCACATCACTTTTCTTTCCAAACAAGTCTTGGACACAGCGCAGGCCAGTGTGTTCCTTCCACAGGAGAAACTTTAGGTTTTCTGGTCTGATTCTAATTTATCAGTCCGGAGTCGTCCAACTCTCCACTTTTGTATGAAAGTTACACACCTGATGGTAGCCTCGTTTTGAGGCAGTTCCATTCCAGACCCCTGCCACACAACATTCTGTCATTGTGGGACAAGTGGATCAGGTTTCTGGACAGACTATTAAGTTTGTCTCCAAGGAACAGATTGTCCCTGGCTTGGTGGCTTTGGAATGTGGCTTTAGAGTCAAAAGTCTTTCTTTGCCATCTTTTGGAGGATCTAATCAAGACTTCCCTATCAACAGCTTTATTAAAGCCTTAAAAAGGAATTTAAGCATTGCCCAACTGGTTCACATTATTGCAAACCCCCACAGACACATACTTACATTTCCTAAGGTTGTTCTGTTCAGCCCCTGGAGGGAAGGGAAAATGCAAATTACTATTAGCTGAAGCTATAAACTCGCACAGGTGGGCTACGTAGAGTGCATTTTGACAGGGTTGGGCAGAAATACTGGACATTTTACACATGCCCTGTGTTTTTTTTAAGCTTTTTTGGATGTGAAGCATGCTCAGTGTCCTCAACTGGTTAATGGGCAAAGTACATGATTGCTTTAACAGCAGTGCTTCCAGCTGGCCAGGTCCGTATGCTGTATGGACCTGATTCATGAAGTGACAATGAGCTTAAATCAAAGCTGTTCAGCGGACGCTTCTGAACAAAACAATAGCTCGTTGGTGGATAACAATCCACTGATTAGAGCTATTCACCTAAAATGTATAAAGCCCACAAGATCCCTCACCAGCACCTTCTTCCAAACAACTCAACTTTGGTTTCATCTGTCCACAGAATATTTTGCCATTACTGCTGTGGAACATCCAGGTGCTCTTGTGCAAACTGTAAACGTGCAGCAATGATTTTTTTGGACAGCAGTGGCTTCCTCTGTGTTATCCTCCCATGAAATCCATTCTTGTTTAGTGTTTTACATATCGTAGATTCACTAACAGGGATGTTGGCATATGCCAGAGACTTTTGTAAGTCTTTAGCTGACACTCTAGGATTCTTCTTCACCTCATTGAGCAGTCTGCGCTGTGCTCTTGCAGTCATCTTTACAGGACGCCCACTCCTAGGGAGAGTAGCAGCAGTGCTGAACTTTCTCCATTTATAGACAATTTGTCTTACCGTGGACTGATGAACAGCAAGGCTTTTGGAGATACTTTTATAACCCATTCCAGCTTAATGCAAGTCAACAATTGTTAATCGTAGGTCTTCTGAGAGCTCTTTTGTGCAAGGCATCATTCACATCAGGCAATGCTTCTTGTGAAAAGCAAACCCAGAACTGGTGTGCGTTTTTTATAGGGCAGGGCAGCTGTAACCAACACCTCCAATCTCATCTCAGTGATTGGACTCCAGTTGGCTGACACCTCACTCCAATTAGCTCTTAAAGATCTCATTAGTCTAGGGGTTCACATACTTTTTCCACCTGCACTGTGAATGCTTACATGGTGTGTTCAATTAAAACATGGCAACATTTAATTCTTTGTGTGTTTATCAGTTTAAGCAGACTGTGATTGTCTATTGTTGTGACTTAGATGAAGATCAGATCACATTTTATGACCAATTTGTGCAGAAATCCATATCATTCCAAAAGGGTTCACATACTTTTTTTTTGCAACTGTAGGTGCACTACCAAAATTCATCAGCTCCAGGGAATCGACCAGACAAAAAAACTAGCATGTTGGGGGACCCTTTCTAGACCAATAAAAATAGTGGCATTGGAAGAAACGTGTATTGGGCTTGATGCACACTAGAAAACTAAAAACTGCTTTAAAAACATTGTTTAGCAGCGTTTAGCACAGTATGTAAGCTACGTTTAGTAGTTTCAATGGTGCGAGGCCGCTGGCGTCATTAAGTATTCCAGTGCCGTAGTTGCAATGTTGTGAAAGTCGGTCAAATCGGTTGACTGAACTTCTGGAAAGGATTATTTGGTGTTTTTCAGTACTGAATACATCATATATTTTTATAGGTTAGGGATTTAGTATTCATTTGTGGAAGGCATTCATACTTGTATTTTTTATTTTTTTTTCTTAATTCAAAAGTGATAGTTCACCCCCAAGCAGCCATAGATTTGTTTCTAAGTGTTGCAGATTTGATTTGGGATGAACGGATAGTATAGTAGCTGTCAGCAATTCAAGCATCTAGAGGAGTAAAAAGAAAAAAAAAATACTCATTGACCAGTGTACATCTCAGTCTGAAGTGTCTTGTCTAAAAAGTTAGCATTTTTGTAATGGTTTTGTTTTATAAAGTCTGTTGCTCTAAGGCATGTTCTATGCCTGTCAAACCATTGGCAAGTACAGAGTTCCTGAATTGTTTATAGTTCTGCTACATAGAGAAGTCAAGAAGCCTAAGAGATGAAAATGTTTGGAAGTGCTTCAGGAAAGACGGGGCAAAGGAGGAGAGGCAATGATGCAGACATATGAAAAAGGTGCAATAAAGTGAATAATAAACGAGGAGTAATAGTCTGGCTACAGAGAACACAGTCAAGTGAAACCATATCATTTTCACTAAAAACACATCTATACATATAAAGTAAGCATGCCAAAGAAGGTAAACGGCCATTCCCAGATCAATAAAAATAAACCTACATCTCTTCCAAATTGTATTCTTTTTACAAGCAAGGAAAAATTTGTTAACGTGTATAACAGAAGCTGTAGAACATAGATATATGCCAATGAATGTAAAACTTAAGCTCCATTGTTGGTCAAGAAAGGTAATTTTTAGACCTGCTTTGCGTATGATTTGAATATTTTGAGGACTGTTTTTAGATATTTGGCTCAGGTGACAGATCTAGGGATGTTAGGACCTTTAGGCCCCTTTCAGATGGAGAGGACTCCATCAAGCAGATCCGCCTGCTCAGCAGGGAATCTGTCCTCTGATCCCCGCTGAGCAGACGGTGACGCCTTAAAGGGTCAAGCCCCTCCTTTCCGGTCACGTCGCATTCGACCAGGGCAATAGGTGCCTCTTGGGCTTTCCGACATCAAGCGTCTGTTTCCCAATTACGTAAAGCGGGACTTGGTCGTCCGCTCACTCTTTAAAGAAGTGGTAAAGTCATACATAAATAAAATCACAAAAATCCCTTTCAGAAATTCCTTTTTATTATTTTAATGGCTGCACCAGGGTTGCATACTCTGATAAAGAATACTCCTTTTACTTTACACTGTCATCTCTGAATTAAGGTCAATGTGAATATATCTAAATTCTTGAAACTGCTAACCAAATGGACAAAATTTCCATAAAACGAGCAAAGCTTCTGTTAGAAAGCATTTCCAGTTTCCATGAATATAAACAATATACAAGTAGATCATGCCAGTATTTTAAGACAGTCTTGTCCTAAAAAATGGTCATTTAAGACCGGCAAGTTCCTGGCATAAACCACTGGGGAGAGTCCTCTTACAGAAAAGAAATGAAAGTGTATACAAAGTAAAAAAGAAATCAATTTCAACCCTGACAAAGATATAAATGGAAAAATACTTACAGCTTCATTTTTCTACTATCCCTCAAAACTTATTCAATGTGCATGTCCCATATGCTCAATATCACACGAGTGTTACAGAAGGAAGTACTGTCCAGATGGAACAGATGTCCATCATCTCTTGTTTATCAAATCTGGGTAAGCCACCTAGTCAGGAGATCTCTGGTATGGTGGCTGACATCACCGGCTCTTCTAGCCGGGAAGTAATTTTTCTTCCTGTGTACTGGATAGTGATCACGACGGACGCCAGCCTTACAGGTTAGGGGGGGGGAGTTTGGGGTGTTCAATCGATGCAAGGTCGCTGGACCCCAGAGGAATCCCACCTGCCGATCAATGTCCTGGAAATTTGGGCGGTCAGGCTGCGCCTCTTCAGATGGTCTCAGAGGCTGCAAGGGCGGCCAGTCAGGATCCAGTCAGACAACGCCACAGCAGTGGCATATGTCAATCATCAAGGAGGAACAAGAAGCTCAGCTGCAGCATCGGAGGTCGCTCGCATCCCGAGGTGGGCAGAAAGGAGCGTACTGGCACTGTCGGCCGTGTACATTCCAGGTGTGGAGAATTGGCAGGCGAACTACCTGAGTCGCCAAATGCTGGACCAGGGAGAATGGTCCTTACACCCGGAAGTGTTCCAGCCCCTCTGCCAAAGATGGGGCACGCCAGACGTAGACCTTCTGGCTTCCCGACTGAATCGGAAGGTATTGAGGTTTGTGGCCCAGTCAAGGGACCCATAGGCAGACGCAATGGACGCGTTGGTGGCATCAGCATCGGCTAATGTATGCCCCCCCTTAAGGCTTCTTCCCCATCTGCTTCGCAGAGTGAAGGCAGAGGGAATTCCAATGATCCTGATCACTCCAGATTGGCCTCAGCGTCCCTGGTACGCCGATCTAATACGTCTAGTAACAGACGTCCCTTGGCGCCTACCACTACGAGAGGACCTGCTGTCGCAAGGTCCCATACTCCATCCTGCTTTACGGTCACTGGCTTTAACAGCATGGCTATTGAGAACCAGGTACTGAGAGACCTGGGCCTGTCAGATTCAGTAATCTCTACTATGAGAAGTGCTCGGAAGCCGTCCTCTAGGAAGGTTTATCACCGCACTTGGAAGGCCTACATCTCCATGTGTGAGGCAATGAAGTGGCATCCGCGTACTTATTTGGTCTCCAGAATCCTGCTGTTTTTACAGCGTGGGGTGGACCAAAGGCTTGCCTTAAGTACGATTTTAAGGGACAGATATCTGCCCTGGCTGTCTTTTATCAGCGACCCCTGGCGACTCACTCTCTCGTGAGTACATTTGTGCAGGGGGCTCGACATGTGGCTCCTCCGATCCGTCCCCCGCTACCTCCGTGGGACTTGAACCTGGTCCTCTCGGTGCTTTAGAAGGCACCGTTTGAGAATATTAGGGATATTCCCTTGTTGACACTTTCTCAGAAAGTGGTCTTGGTGGCTGTTACGTCAGACGAGTTTCTGAGCTGGCAGCCTTATGCAAGGCTCCCTATTTGATCTTCCACAAGGATAAGGTGGTGCTGCTGCCGCAACCTTCCTTTCTTCCGAAAGTCATTTTGGCTTTTCATCTCAACGAGGACATTGTACTTCCATCCTTGTATCCTTATCCGTCTAATCCTAAGGAGTCGGCGTTGCATTCCTTGGACATTGTCCAAGCTTTGAGAGTATACTTATCTGCTACTTCCCGGTTCCGGAAGTCGGACTCACTGTTTGTTTCGGTGGCTGGTCCCAAGAAGGGCCAAGCAGTCTCGTCGGCCACCATCTCTAGGTGGATCCGATAGATAGTAATCCAGGATTACGCCTTAAAGGGTCAAGCCCCTCCTTTCCGGTCACGTCGCATTCGACCAGGGCAATAGGTGCCTCTTGGGCTTTCCGACATCAAGCGTCTGTTTCCCAATTACGTAAAGCGGGACTTGGTCGTCCGCTCACACTTTCACCAAATTCGACAAAGTTGATGTAGGTGCATCTGCGGCTGTTTAGAGTTGCAACTCCTCCGTTGGAGGAGTGCTGTTTTGTGTTTGGGGTGAAGTTTACTTTTATGCTGTTGCCACCCCTCGTTTTTTTTTTCTGACCCTGCTTTGGGACATCCCACTATGTCAATAGAGAAGCTGTGTCGGTCCATGAACGAAAGAGTAATCAGAATTTTTTTACTCACCGTAAAGTCCTTTCTCTGAGTTCATGGACCGACACAGCACCCACCCCTCCTTTTTAAGTTTGTACTGCTTTTTGACGAACTAATCTGCGAGATGCAGACTGAGGGGATATACCCAGAGGGTCCGCCCCCTGGGCGGTACTGTAGAAGGTGTGATGCAACACTTTTTACAAGTTTTCTGCCTAGTCACTCCTAATTAACGGATAATACCCACTATGTCAATAGAGAAGCTGTGTCGGTCCATGAACTCGGAGAAAAGGATTTTACGGTGAGTAAAAAATCCTATTTTTCTCAAATTTCCCTTCCAACATTATCCAAGACGCAATTGGAAATAATGGAGGAACCGGTGTCTGGTGAAGATGTAGCCGAGGCTGTTAAAAATTTGAAAGTGTACAAATGACCTGTTCCTGATGGATTTTCTGCTATTTTATTATAAAACTTTTGCGGATATCCTATCACCAGTTTTAACAAATGCCTACAATTCTCTTTTGGATAATCACTCTTTTAGGAAGGAAACTTTGACTGCAATTATCTGCATGCTTCCCAAACCACAGACAGATGATTCAGTTTTGTCAAACTATAGCCCCATCTTTGTTAAATATTGATATTAAAATTCTAGCCAAGGTCCTAGCTAGCAGATTAAATAAGATCATAGGCAAACTAGCTGGCGATAATATCAGATGTGCTGCCCTTTTTTCGAATGCCACTAAAACGCGTTGAGTCCCCTCATGCTTTCTTTCTCTGAACATTTAAGAAAGCATTTGATACAGTATCATGGTCTTCTATGCATTTCACACTCAGAAAATGGGGCTTTGGCCCACATTTTATGGGATGGATTTCTGCACTATATCGCAAACCCAAAGCTTACATCAAATATGCCGGTTACAAATCGGAAGAGTTTGATATACAGAGAGGGACACACCAAGGATGTCCTCTCTCGCCATTATTAAATCGCTTTACTTATCGAATATTTGTCACAAAGAATTAGGATGGAACCAACAATCGCGGGTATTGAATTGGGTGGATGTCATCACAAAATTGGTTTTATTTGCGGATGACCTACTTCTATTTTTATCTTCTCCACAGGTTTCGGCCCCAAATCTTATGCTGGTACTACACGAGTTCTTGCATATTTCAGGCCTCACAGTTAACAACCAAAAATCCTTGGCATTGAATATCTCACTCAGTGAAACGGGAAAAACAGAATATACAGAACTCGCTACCCTTTACATGGGTAGATCGCAGCCTACCATATTTGGGTATTCCACTTAGGGCCAATCCCTCACCTTTTTATTGAAAACCGTTACAAGATTGTTATCTGACTGGTCTACCCTACCGATTTCTTGGTTCGGGAAAATTAATATAATAAAAATGACTATACTCCCCAAGTTTTTATATCTATTGAGAACACTTCCAATTCATATTCCTGCTTATTTTTTTTAGATTGATCCAACAAAAAGTAACACAGTTTACTTGGGGTAAGAAAAAACCTCTGCTGCCCAAAAAACCTTAATCCTACCCAAATTGAAGGGTGGTCTGGGATTTCCAGACTTTACAACTTACTACAAGGCAGCTCAAATGGCACAACTATCAAAATATCATTCGATCACAGAGACCCCTTTTGTGGGTACTTATCAAAGCAATAGACTTTGACCTACTTCCTACAAATAATATATTATGGCTACGTCCTTTAGACCGTAGAACTTTAAAGATTCCAATCTCTAAACATTCTTTATCATTATGGGGTAGGCACAAAAGCTCACATGGCCTACAATCTCCACATAACCCACTTCTCTCCTTTCATAAAAATCCAGCCTTTTATCCAGCTTGGATATTTCCAAGAACTTTTAAAAGCTTGGTCTAAGGTTGGCATTGCGTGTCTGTGAAAGACTCACCCGGGGCAGTGGCTTTTGGAGGGGACTGAATGCTAGCCTCTTGCCTTGTGATCGTGTGCTCTTTGTGAGCTGTATGCCTGGGGACCCTGTATATGCTATATTGGAGTGACTGATTCATACTGTTGGGACATGCACTGTAAGGAAATGCTAATGTCATCACCTCCAGCCAATCTGTCTGTTGTCTGTGTTAATTGACCCTGCTATTGTGTGAAGATGTCCTGTGTTTACACTTATGATGTATATTGTATAGCAGGTGAGCTAGGAGACGTCACGTCTACCCTAAAAGGTCATATCTTTGAGTCACCTAGTCTGGGTAAATGATTAGTTAATTAGCTCATGTTAATTTATGTTCTGGTTACCTCCTCTTCAACTGTATATAAGATTGTATTCTTGGGCTAATAAAGCACTCCATGTTCAGCAGACAAGTATCGTCTCGTTGTGTGCTTGTGAGCAGTTGGAATATCTGATATCTATATCCAGACTGATAGGAAGCGGTATATGACAGAAGCACTCAAGCAGAGTGTGGGACGTTCCGTTACATTGGTGGCAAGCAGCGGGACGCTTCCTGCAGTATGGGACATCCAACCTCCACCTGGATCCAAGGTTCGGATAGCAGGAGAGGAGAGGTACAAATACCAGACACCATGGAAGAGAAATTCGGGAGGAGGTTGCGAGAGATGCAGATGCAGCACAGAGGACCAGTATCGGAGCAGGTCCTGCTGGGATGGTTTGATTCAGTCCGCTGCAAACTCTGGAAGGAAGCGCTAGCCAGTGAGCAGCGACACCAGGGAAAAGTTCTCCCCTCCACCCAGGAAAGGTACTGGTCGCAGTATGGATTACGGGTGCTGTTGTTGGGAGAAAAACCACACAAAGAACAGATAGCTGAATTAAGCAGGCTGGTCTGGGCAGAGATGCGGCTGGATGAGGGCTACAGAGCTCTTCGGTGGCATGTATCCCAAGCATGTCCCTGAATAGTGGATGACAGCCCAACGGAAGGCTTAAGCTACGGTGGCCTGGGACTGTTGTATGTGAAGCTGACAGGGGACTCTAACTTTGCGAGTGATTTGGAGTGGTGGTTGGACGAAATCATGGATTTCAGAGAAGAGCTACTGAACGTCTCGGAAGTGCACTGGGCACTGGAAGAGTTTCTGGCCGTTCAGGAATGGGAGCTGGAGATCGCATACAGACGGCTGCTAGACTCTGCTCAGGGCTGGGCTCCCTTTGCCTGGGACTATCAGCAAAGACCAGTTGACAACTCCTGAAATCCTGGCTGAAGAGTCGGCAATGTGGCAGAGTAACCGTGTGCTCTGCCAACCTGCCCCCACAGCTATGGATGCGGAGGTCTTGTGGCGTATGCAGCAAGTGCTGACTGACCTTGATGATCCTATTTCTGCATGGGATGATCTTGAATGGAGGAATGTGCCTGTCCAGCAGCATGCCAGAGAATCGGCAGTGGAAAATCTGGAGATTGCCATCCCCAAAGCTGAAGTGCTGACAGCAGGACAGAGTTCTGCTAACCTCTGCCCAGCACCGATGGCATCTTCTGGGTTCCACGGACAGGAGATTGTGAACCACTATCCCCAGACACCAGTTGCAGAGACGGGGGATTTGATAGACTTTTCTGCTGAGGAAGAACAATTTGGGGAGCCATGTCATCTGCTGGTGTTAGTCCACTGTGCTTCATTAATTCCAGGGTCAACGCAGCCATATACCAGGAGATTTTGGAGCACTTCATGCTTCCTTCCGCAGACAAGCGCTATAGGGATGCTGACTTCATTTTCCAGCAGGACTTGGCACCTGCCCACACTGCCAAAAGAACCAAAACCCGGTTCAATGACTGTGGGATTACTGTGCTTGATTGGCCAGCAAACTCGCCTGACCTGAACCCCGTAGAGAATCTGTGGGGCACTGCCAAGAGAAAGATGAGAGACATGAGACCGAACAATGCAGAAAAGCTGAAGGCCGTTATTGAAGCATCCTGGTCTTCCATAACACCTCTGCAGTGCCACAGGCTGATAGCTTCCATGCTACGCCGCATTGAGGCAGTATTTGCTGCAAAAGGGGCCCAAACCAAGTACTGGGTACCTATGCATGCTTCTACTTTTTTTCAGATGTCCGATATTGTTCTATGTACAATCCTTGTTTTATTGATTGCATGTAATATTCAAATTTTCTGAAATTGTGGATTTGGGGTTTTTATGAGCTGTAAGCCATAATCGTCACAATTATGACAAATCACGGCTTGAACTATCTCATATATTAGTTTCACCTTTTTAAGTTGCATTAGTGAAATAAATTATCTTTTGCACGATATTCTAATTTTCGAGTATCACCTCTATATGCCATATTAGAGTGACTGATTCATACTGTTGGGACATGCACTGTAAGGAGATGCTAATGTCATCACCTCCAGCCATCTGTCTGTTGTCTGTGCTAATTGACCCTGCTATTGTGTGAAGATGTCCTGTGTTTACACTTATGATAATGTGTATTGTATAGCAGGTGAGCTAGGAGACGTGACGTCTACCCTAAAAGGTCATATCTTTTGAGTCACCTAGTCTGGGTAAATGATTAGTTCATTTATGGCTCATGTTAATTTATGTTCTGGTTACCTCCTCTTTAACTGTATATAAGATTGTATTCTTGGGCTAATAAAGCACTCCATGTTCATCAGAAAAAAGCGTATCGTCTCATTGTGCTTGTGAGCGGTTGGAATATCTGATATCTTTATCCAGACTGATAGGAAGCGGTATATGACGGAAGCACTCAAGCGGAGTGTGGGACGTTCCATTACAGTGTCTATATAATTTAACATCAACTACAATACAACCTTTTCCAGAACTATGTGAGACTTATGGTCTCTCCCCAAATCAGAAACTTTCAGATATTTACAAATCAAAATTTTTTATGAGCCTCTCCCCTTTTTGAAAGAATATGCCTAAAAGAACCACATGCTAAAGGTTGCATCTCGATTTAATTTATTCTCAATTGATCACTAAATCAAATACAATCTTACCTTCTTACGTTGGTAAGTTAGAATCAGATCTCGACTGTAAAATTGATAACAAGACTTGGACAAACATTTGGTCTAACACTAGCTCTTCTTCTACAAATGTATTGGCAACAAAGGCATCATATAAAGTACTCTCTCATTGGTATTTGGTTCCTGCCAGGTTAGCCAAATTTACAGCAAACGGTTCAGATCTCTGCTTTCGCGGTTGTCCAGATAAAGGAACCTATATGCACATCTGGTGGCAGTGTCCACTCATGCGTAAATTATGGGAAAAGATTTTTCGGATTGCCTGTAAATTATTCGACTATTTTACCAGATCCAATGGCAGCCCTTCTCAATATCAAACCAGTAACCCTTTATCAGAATCAATATACCGTATTTATCGGCGTATAACACGCACCCCAAGTTTAGGAGGGAATTTTAGGGAAAAAAAACTTTTAGGAGGGAAGTTTAAGGAAAGTTTTTTTACATTTAAACTTACATTTTAAATGCAGCCTTACCAGTGTCCATTGCAGCCTTGTCAGTGCAGCCTTGCCAGCAGTGTCCAGTGCAGTCTTGCCAGCAGTGTCCATTGCAGCCTTGCCAGCAGTGTCCAGTGCAGCCTTGCCAGCAGTGCCCAGTGCAGCCTTGCCAGCAGTGCCCAGTGCAGCCTTGCCAGCAGTGCCCAGTGCAGCCTTGCCTCAGTGCCCAGTGCAGCCTTGCCTCAGTGCCCAGTGCAGCCTTGCCTCAGTGCCCAGCGCAGCCTTGCCTCAGTGCCCAGCGCAGCCTTGCCTCAGTGCCCAGTACAGCCTTGCCCGCATTTCAAAAATGGCGCCACCGAGATCGCCGCAGAGACTGGGCGGGACGACGACGCCGCCGAGAACGCAGGGATACACATAGCCGAGTGTGCTCGGCTCTTCTCGGCTCCGCTCACAGTCACGCAGAGTCCCGCCCTATGATGGACATAACGCAGGTCCAATGGCGGGACTGGGCGTGACTGTGAGCGGAGCCGAGAAAAGCCGAGTACACTCGGCTATGTGACTCGATCGCTGCGCTCCGCTCAGTCAGCGGAGATTCGACGGGGGATAGGTGAGTATCGGCGTATAACACGAACACCCATGATTTTACCCAGTTTTTAGGGGAAAAAAGTGCGTGTTATACGCCGATGAATACGGTAAATTCCTTTCATTTATGATAGCCGCAAAGCAGACAATAGCTAGCGCATGGAAATCACCTGTAGTGCATCTGTCGGAAGCCAAAAAGAGAATGAATCAATCTTTCCTACATGCTAAAATGGATGCGCTAGATAAAAATAAGTTGGAAAAATTTGACAACATATGGAAACCATGGATCATATATTATTCGCCAGATAATTTTGATACAGTACATGAGTTCTCTCGTCATGGTGTTGATGCTTTTTCATGGATACCATGAACATAACATACATGTAACCTACCTTCGAAGCGCTGTGGTCCACCCCTCTCCTCCCATTAGTCCCCACCCTTCTTTTTTTTTTTTCTTTTTTTCTTTATTTTTATATCCTATTGTTTCAAAATCCCTACCTATTTTAACTCACTCTTTTTATACACCTACAGTATATTTTTTTTATTATATAATCGAAATGATGATTTTGGTCCGGATAGACTAAATCTTTGAATCAGTTGACCCATGTTATCCCTAGTTTTTAAAAGAACCAAACTTTTCAACTATTGAATATAAATTTGACTCTTATGGTTATAATATCTCTCACTATTACATGGTGTACTATTCGCTCTCTTCTCTCTTATCTCTATGGTGTAAGCCAAAACCTATTCTATATTGCAGAAAACATACTATAATACTTATATTTGCATTGATCTGTTTCTCAACATTGTATTTTTATTTTTTTGTCAACATCAAATATACTGTAACTGTTGTTTATTATTCTAAAATTATAACCTTAAATGTGGAAAGAAAAAAAGAAACCCTCTAGGTCGGACTTTGGAAGCAGATTGGAACAATGTCTTATCTTAAATTGGATTTTATTGAACATGGATACATAATCACAATCTAAAATTATAATTATAATTAGGCCTCATGCCCATGGACGTTTTTACAGCTGCGTTTTTGAGCGTTTTTTACAGCTTAAAAACGCCTGTCCATGTTAGTCTATAGCTTCATGCCCACCTAGGCGTTTTTGAGCTGCAAATAGCATAGACGTTTTTAAGCTGTAAAAGAAAAACCAGGACCAGTGCGTTCCTCAGCGTCAGAATTAGGCAGAAAAAAACGCGCGCGTCAAACGCTCAAACGCGCACTTACGCCGCGGTCGCGTTTTTCAGCTCCGACTTTTTTTTTTTTTTTTTCAAAAAAATAAATAAAAATTATACAATAACATGCACAGCCGTTTTTAAGCTGTAAAAAACGCCGCTGTAAAAACGTCCGTGGGCATGAGGCCTTAAAGTATGGTCCATTGACGGCCACGCAATGGCCAGAAAAGACTGACGTTGCATATACAAAAAGAAGAAAGGAAAGATGTTTCAACAGTATGGCATCAAAAACATGCGTGAGCCCTTGATGCCATACTGTTGCTACATCATTCCTTTGGGTATATGTAACGTCCGTCTCTTCTAGCCATTGCGTGGCCGTCAATGAACGATACTTTTTTGTATGTTCAATAAAATCCAATTTAAGATAATACATTGTTGTTCCAGTCTGCTTCTAAAGTCCGACCTAGAGGGTTTCTTTTCTAATGCATGACTGGAACAACAATGTATCTTAAATTGGATTTTATTGAACATAGTTACATAGTTACATAGTTAGTCAGGTTGAAAAAAGACACAAGTCCATCCAGTTCAACCGTAAAAAAAATAAAAAAAAAATAAACATATATCGTACAATCCCATATACCCAATTCTATACCCACAGTTGATCCAGAGGAAGGCAAAAAAAAACCAGAAGAGCATGATCCAATTTGCTACAGCAGGGGAAAAAATTCCTTCCTGATCCCCCCGAGAGGCAATCGGATATTCCCTGGATCAACTTTACCTATAAATGTCAGTACCCAGTTATATTATGTACATTTAAGAAAGAATCCAGGCCCTTCTTAAAGCAATCTACTGAGCTGGCCAGAACCACCTCTGCAGGGAGTCTATTCCACATTTTCACAGCTCTTACTGTGAAAAAACCTTTCCGTATTTGGAGGTGAAATCTCTTTTCCTCTAGACGCAAAGAGTGCCCCCTTGTCCTTTGTGTTGACCGTAAAGTGAATAACTGAACACCAAGTTCACTATATGGACCCCTTATGTATTTGTACATGTTGATCATATCCCCCCTTAATCTCCTCTTCTCAAGAGAGAATAAATTCAGTTCCTCTAATCTCTCCTCATAGCTGAGCTCCTCCATGCCTCTTATCAGTTTGGTTGCCCTTCTCTGCACTTTCTCCAGTTCCCCAATATCCTTTTTGAGAACTGGGGCCCAAAACTGAACTGCATATTCCAGATGAGGTCTTACTAATGATTTGAACAGGGGCAAAATGATATCTCTCTCTGGAGACCATACCTCTCTTAATACAAGAAAGGACCTTGCTCGCTTTGGAAACCGCAGCTTGGCAACATGGATACAAAAAAAAAAAAGTATCGTTCATTGACGGCCACGCAATGGCTAGAAGAGACGGACGTTACGTATACCCAAAGGAATGATGTAGCAACAGTATGGCATCAAGGGCTCACGCATGTTTTTGATGCATAAAAAATGTACGAGATAAAAAAAAATGTATAAATTAAATTTTTGGTGTGTGTATGTATGTATGTATGTATGTATGTGTGTGTATATATATATATATATATATAATGTGTGTGTGTGTGTGTGTGTGTGTATATATATATATATATATATATATATATAGCCAAGTTTTTCAGCACATTTTTTTTTTTGTTTTTGTGTGCTGAAAATGCCCCCCTCGGCTTATACTAATCATCTTTTTGTGCCTGATCTACTGGAATTGGGGACCTGGTACCAGCCGGCCGTAGGTCCCCTGGACCCCAAACTTGGCACACATGTAGCCTCCCTCTTCCTCTACAAGTGTGCAAAGTTTGTTGTCCAGGGGACTTACGGCCGGGGAGAACCGATTTTTCAAATCTGGGCACCCCTTCCATAGACTCCCATGTTAAACGTCAGTCTAGTCATGGGCACAATGAGGCATGGACACCCTAGGCTTATATTCGAGTCAATACGTTTTCCCAGTTATTTGTGGTAAAATTAGGTGCCTCGGCTTATATTCGGGTCGGCTTATACTCCAGGAGATATATATATATATATATATATATATATATATATATATAAAATTTAATAAACTTTTTCTTTTTTTTTTCTTTCTTTTCTTTCTTTTACTTTTTCTTTTTCTTTTTCTCACCCCTCCCAAAGAAAAAAAAAATATGTACTATATAATCAAATTAGAGCCCTATCTATGTATAATACATTAGGGTAGGCTACTGAACCTAAAAGATATATATATATATATATATATATATATGTGGAACGGAGATATTGCAGAGAAGAAAGTGTTGCTCTGGTACTCCAGAGGATTTAGGGATAAAGACCCAGGGACTCAAGTGGTTAAAGATTTAATAACATTTTATTGATCATTTTTTACTTGCGCTTTCTTTTCAAAAGCAGTTATATCAAATTGGTGGGTTTAGCTCTTCTTTACCTTCGTAATAGTAATTTTATAGTTTGGATGTTGTTGATGGTAATCTAGCACTTTCAGACCTCAAAAATAGTATAGAACTCTTTCCAAGCTATTATAGGTCATTTGTCACATAACTTCGAATTTGATATGCCTTTAGGCTTCATTCGCACAAGTGTTTTTTTACATGCTGAGAATCCCAGAGGCAAGAATCTGTGCATTCCGATCAATGGGATTGAGAGATGTGTTGATAGCTGCTGCATTTTTTTGTCCAGCCACGATCACTGCAAATACAGCCGTGAACAGCTGTGGCCAGCAACAGCTTGCCATTGCATTGAATGGGCTCAGTGGCCTCGGTTATATGCACACGTATCAATCCCAACTGCAGGAATCTGCTGATTCTTGTCACTGGGATTCGCACCATGTGTTATCACCCACACAATAGGAGCCTTAAAGTGGAACTTTAGTCAGAAAATTAAGTCCTGCTAGATCACTTCAGGCTGGCCCCTTTTTGGAGCAATAGCTACAGTGGGGCAAAAGTATTTAGTCAGCCACCAATTGTGCAAGTTCTCACACTTAAGATGAGAGAGGCCTGTAATTGTCATCATAGGTATACCTCCAACTATGAGAGACAACATGTGGAAATAAATCCAGACAATCACATTGTCTGATTTGGAAAGAATTTATTTGCAAATTATGGTGGAAAATAAGTATTTGGTCACCTACAAACAAGCAAGATTTCTGGCTCTCACAGACCTGTATCTTCTTTAAGAGGCCCCTCTGTCCTCCACTCAGTACCTGTATTAATGGCACCTGTTTGAACTTGTTATCAGTATAAAAGACACCTGTCCACAACCTCAAACAGTCACACTCCAAACTCCACTATGGTGAAGACCAAAGAGCTGTCAAAGGACACCAGAAACAAAATTGTAGACCCGCACCAGGCTGGGAAGACTGAATCTGCAATAGGCAAGCAGCTTGGTGTTAAGAAATCAACTGTGGGAGCAATAGTTAGAAAATGGAAGACATACAAGACCACTGATAATCTCCCTCGATCTGGGGCTCTACGCAAGATCTCACCCTGTGGAGTCAAAATGATCACAAGAACGGTGAGAAAAAATCCCAGAACCACACGGGGGGACCTAGTGAATGACCTGCAGAGAGCTGGGACCAACGTAACAAAGGCTACCATCAGTAACACTCTACGCCGCCAGGGACTCAGATACTGCAGTGCCAGATGTGTCCCCCTGCTTAAGCCAGTACATGTCCGGGCCTGTCTGAGGTTTGCTGGAGAGCATTTGCATGATCCAGAAGAGGATTGGGAGAATGTCATATGGTCAGATGAAACCAAAGTATAACTGTTTGGTAGAAACACAACTCGTCGTGTTTGGAGGAGAGAGAATGCTGAGTTGCAACCAAAGAACACCATACCTACTGTGAAGCATGGTGGTGGCAACATCATGCTTTGGGGCTGTTTCTCTGCAAAGGGAACAGGATGACTGATCCGTGCACATGAAAGAATGAATGGGGCCATGTATCGTGAGATTTTGAGTGCAAACCTCCTCCCATCAGCAAGGGCATTGAAGATGAAACGTGGCTGGGTCTTTCAGCATGACAATGATCCCAAACACACCGCCCGGGCAATGAAGGAGTGGCTTCGTAAGAAGCATTTCAAGGTCCTGGAGTTGCCTAGCCAGTCTCCAGATCTCAAACCCATAGAAAACCTTTGACGGGAGTTAAAAGTCCGTGTTGCCCAGCGACAGCGCCAAAACATCACTGCTCTAGAGGAGATCTGCATGGAGGAATGGGCCAACATACCAGCAACAGTGTGTGACAACCTTGTAAAGACTTACAGAAAACGTTTGACCTCTGTCATTGCCAACAAAGGATATATAACAAAGTATTGAGATGAACTTTTGATATTGACCAAATACTTATATTCCACCATAATTTGCAAATAAATTCTTTCCAAATCAGACAATGTGATTGTCTAGATTTGTTTCCACATTTTGTCTCTCATAGTTGAGGTATACCTATGATAATTACAGGCCTCATCTTTTTAAGTGGGAGAACTTGCACAATTGGTGGCTGACTAAATACTTTTTTGCCCCACTGTATGTAAAACATTTTAAATTAAGTGCCTATTCTGTTTAAAATCCTTCATGCTCAGTTGCTCTACATTTTTGGCACTAGAGACTAATCTGCTGACAGCCTAAAGATTTACTGCTGCTCAGGGGATCTGGACTTCAGCAAAATGGCAGCCTCCAGCAAGAAGAAACCGTAACAAAGCTGGAAGCAATTTACAGCTCGTACTAATTTTGGTAGCATAATGTGAAATGTATATTCCTTGCTAAAGAACCTTGTTTTATCAAGTTATTTATAATTAAAATGCCACTTTAGGCCCTTTTCACACGGGCGCTCCAATCAGGTCCACCTCTGTTTTTCAGGTGAACCTGATCAGACGCTCCATGTACTTCTATAGAGCGCTGGATGTCCGCTGACACTAGCTGCTATCTGATCCTGTCCATGAAATCCAGATGGATGGAAACCCTATTTTCCATCAGTCTGGAGAATCAGATGAAAACTGACAGGCGTTCCGTTTTGATCCGATCTCCCATCAAGAACGGGACTTACAGGTTCGTCTCAGCACAGTGAAGAGAGACAGACCTGTCATCTGCCTGCTCAGCGAATCACGGATAAGCCTGTGTGTAAGGACCCTTAAAGAACCAGTGAAAAGTAACAATTAAAAAGTAACTTCACTCTTAAAATTACAACAATCTACAAGCAGATACTTATACATTTTTCCTCCCTCATTCTTCCCACTGTAGCCATATTCACTTAAGCTAGCCATAGATGGGTCAGCTTTTTACTGACCCTGTTCCCCCATCCATCCATTTTGAGGTGGATGGGGCAGTCCTCCCATTGTATTTTGACAGTGGGGAGACTTTATCGCCCTCAGGATACATACAGCAGCACTGCAGTCTATAGCTTGCAGCTCTGATTGGAAAGACATTTTCCAGCAGGGCAGTTGTACAGAATAGGAAATAAAGTGAATCAGCCAAGGATAGGTGGAGCAAGGCACTACATCCCAAATTGAAGAAAATGGCATAAGGGGACTTTTAACCACTTCCGGGCTGCCCGCCAGGGTTGCCAACTTTCAGTAAATTTCCGAACGGTTTGTAAAATCCATACTTTTTGCATCTGACCTTGAATGTCTATTACGGACATGTAGGCTGCATGTCCGTAACTGACATTCACCCACAGATGCAACAAGTATGGATTTTACAAACTGTTTGTAAATTTACTGAAAGTTGGCAACCCTGCTGCCCGCCGTTGTTTTACGTCGCTACTTTGAAGAGGAATATCGTTATGGCAGCTAGCTACCGGTATCCTCTTCAAGAGCGGGTGGTCCAGTTTCCGATAAAAGTGGTCTCTGCAGCGGATTCGCTGCAAGATCACTTTTATCGGCATGCAGAGCTGTATGCTGATGTGATTTTTAGTGAGGGGGGTGTCTACTTTAATGAGATGCAACTTTTGCTTTTCCTTTAACTCCCACTTAAGTTTTATACATCCTTTAGTTCACAAGTGCTGTAAGTGTGCATTGAAAGTCTCCAAACAGAAGAGTTTTTATCCTACAATCTAATATTATTCTTTTTTTTTTTTTTTTTTTTACTGGTTGCTACAAGCATCAAATTTTAAAGTACAAAATTACTCTTAAAAAGGTCTAAAACACATATCTATATTAATACTTTATGACCGAAGTGAGTTCCTAATCAGTATTCTAAGCTTGTTTCCTAAATGGAATTTTTATTTATATTATCTCCATATAACAGTTCTGCAGCATATTACATGAACTGTCTTGCTGTTTCCAAATCTGCATGTAAATGTATTCCATGGCATTAGGCATTATTATAACTCTTATTAATATACAATAGATGTGTTCTAATGGGCCTATATATTTCATAATTCTAGTAACCATGATGATTTATTTATTTTTTTTGTACAATTTATCGCCTTGCAATGTTTTTGTAAAATATACTTCCTCTCCATATAAAGGGTGTATTTCCCACTGAAGGATTTGGCACCCATCATAAGGCTATTATATGAATTTTGATACACAATGTCATCCATGGCAGAGAGATCTGATATTAAGCATGACTTCTGCATTACAGCCATGGTGTTCAGTCACCACCTAAGACTTGATTTGTGCCGCCATAAAATAAAAACACTATCTTTTGCCTGTAGCTGACATAACTCACCTGTCCTTGGTTTAATTAGCCCTGCTAAACTGCTGGAGATTGGTTGCTGGGGGCCAGTGTCGCTAGACTGCAACTTAATAATTCAGTCTGGTTAGTGTTGCCTTCCCTGACTTGTCCAATTTGGTCATACTGCATTTATTGTCATGACTTATCCAGCACACAGACAGACAGGTAAGACGGGGCACTAAGTCCAGGTCTCTAAGCTACAGGCCACTCATTCTATCTAGGGTCCTGTGAACCATCCATTTTAAATTGAAATCCTTTCTACAGAGAGTTTTCATGGTTAGAACATTGGTGCACTCTTGCTTGTCCCAAAACTTTTTGTGTGGTTCTTTACCTGACATCTTTATAGCACTCTGTGTCCCCTATTGTTTCCTTGTCCCTTTCTGCGACATTGCTCCCTTTTTTCCATGCTGTGTCCTAAATGTTACCATGCCGCCCTTCTCTGGTATGCTTTAAAGTGGACCTTCTGGCAAATACACTGTTTAAATATGTATATTTTTTATTATTTTACAAGCTAGAGCATCCTTTCTTGATCTTTTTACCCTGGAGTAAAAAAAAAAGTAGGATATTGGGGAACCCCTGTAAATTTTTCATCTACAGTTCACATAACAGTCTGATCAGTGAGTTGTAGATGACAAAAACAAAGTTTTATATATTAGATTTTACTGCTTTGCAGTTGTACTCTATGCAAGACTCTAATCATAGGCATGCCTGGGCATATTCCCCCTGCTGCCTGGGCTCCCTGCCCCACCTTCCCACAGCATTGCTGACTTCCCTCCTCTACTGATGCTGTGGGCACACCATGGGATGTTTCAGGATGAAGAGCAGGGGAAGGGGGAATATGTAATTTACCAGCCCCTTTTCTTTTCTGAATAAACAGTGAGTGATCGATACCGATCACTCTGTGTGTTTATTCATAACTAAAGTATAGTAAACTGTGTGTTGACTATGCTTCAGTTTCTGAATGAACAGGAAGCTGCTCAGCACAGAGCACTTCCCATTCATTCACTGTCCAATGCACTGAGTCTGCACAGAGCCTCAAAAGTGAGATATCAGTGGTCTGTATGTACCCCTGATAGTTCACCAAAGTCCCCCAACAAGGCTGCTAAAAAAAACGAAAGTAAAAAAGAATAAACTACTGACGCCACTCAGTGCCCCGTTTGGCGGACACTGTGCTCTGCCCCGTTTGGCGGACACTGTGCTCTGCCCCACTGACATGTTTTAATACAATAACCCCTTTATAAAAAATATTACAACTAATTTAATTCTTTTACTGCTAGCAGTATAATACAACTTATTCCACATACAGCAATGTGTGTAATCCATTCATCTTACACCCAAAAGTTCCTTCTCCTTCACATAAAGTTCAGCTTGCAGAGAAGAGCTTACAACCTATGTGTATCTCTGGATCCCAGTATAGTAAACCGTCTATTCAACTAATGCTCCCAACATGATGTGTGCCCACATACAAATCGGGTTCATACTATTCCCAAGGCTAATCTTAAATTAAAAAACTTTTTTTTTTTTTTCATTCAACGAAAAGTTCTGGTGGCTACTGTCTTAGTTGACCTCTTCAGTTCTCTGCTACAAATTTTCCTCATTACCCAGAGGTTATCTTACTGTGTTGGGGGGATGTTAGAGACACTGGACCTGTCATTTTCACTCAAGTGTGCCGACCATGTCCGCCCTTTTTTTCCATTTATAGAAGCTGTACAATAGGTTCCAGCAATGAAAAGCTATCTATGAATGGAGGATGGGCTGGATTAATGTAAATCCACCTCTTCCATTCATAGAACACTTTTCATTGTTGGAAGCAATAGTACAGCTTCTGTGAATGGAGTAAGGTGGAAAGGGTGGGCATAGTTGGCACTCTTGATGAATGCCTATAATAGGTCCAGCAGCTTGGAGTAATCCCCACAGCACTGGAAGGGGGTGGTGGGGGGAGGAAACGGAGGACTTCAGACTTCAAACTTCAACTAAAACAGCAGCCACCAGCACAAGGGACACTGCCCTTTGTGCTGATTTAAAAAAAAAAAAAAAAAAACAGGCCTCTTTCCCTTGGGGTATGTCCGTTTTTCACCCATCCGTTTTCGGATGAAAAACGGACATACATGTATCCCTATGGGATAGCGGGTGTCAGCGGATGAACATCCGCTGACGACACCCAATCTCACCCGTGTCCGCTATGCTCCGTTTTTCAGGATAGGAAAATTTATATTTTTCTATCCGTCTGTGGAGCGGATCGGATGAACACGGACAGACGGTCCGTGTTCATCCGATTCCCCATAGGGGAGAGCGGAGATCTGACAGGGCGGTCCCTGCACAGTGTGTGGGGACCGCCCAGTCATCCGCTGGCTCAGCGGGATCAACGGAGCGATCCCCGCTGAGCAAGCGGAGGTTCACGGGTTGACTGATCCGTCCCGTGTGAAAGGGGCCTTAATGTAGGCTTTAATTGCATGGACTCTAGTCCTTCAGCATTTTCACAGCAGCACATACAACTTCAGTTGCTGCTGTCGCTCACAATAGTCTTTTTTTTCTTTCCACGCTACAGGTTCTGTGAAGGTTGCACCTCTCATCCTGCACTGCTCCATTTTGGTGATGTTGGAAGCCAGGACTCTAAGAGTACTGGTGGGCTGATATCTATGTCCTTGGAGAGTGGGAGGGGCATGTCAGCACAAGTCTTATCATTGGAGAATAGCCAGAAAATTGACCACGCTGTGCTCTCATGTTTAATGTGGCCAGTTTTTAATAGGAAAACAGAAACTGGCAGGAACACCAGGGATTTCACACAAAGGAAGCAATACAAAGCAAATAGTATACTTTTTTTATACAAGTACATGGTTCAGCAGGTACATATCAGGAATATGAAATGTTGCGGTAGCATACTCTTTAAAGTGGACCTTCACCCAGAAGGGGAAGTTCTGCTTTAAGGCCTCCTCCCCTGCTCCTAGTGAAGAAAAGTGCACTTTTGGGGAGTGAGGGGAGCAGGTACCTGATTTTGACAGGTACCCGACTCCAACTTCTGCTCGGATCGCCTAGGTGATCGGAAGCTTAAGTTCTCCTCCCCTTCCCTCCCCACAGTCTTCTGGGACATGTGAGGGGTTCCAGAAGACTACAGGACCATTGACAAGGCGCAGCGCCACTCGGGCAAGCGCAGTGGGCACAGTGAAGTCGCAAGCTGTCACAACCGGGTGCCCACAGTTGACATGCCGGTGTTCTAACAGTATGGGTCCCCTATCAGATAGTGCCCAGTTTGGACTGCGCATGCGCAATCAGGGATCACGGAAATCTGCGAGACGAAACCTCTGTTTCATCAGCTGTTGTTGGAGCATGCGCAGTTAATGCGCGCTCGCTCCCACCGCTCGTTCTATCAGATGGGGGACCCATCTAGATAGAACAGCGCTGGCCGCACTCAACTCAATACAGCAAGGAGCGGGATGGTTATATGAAAGGGGCGGGTGTATTATTGAGGACCCATTTCGATAGAAGAGCGCTGGCTACAAATACAGCAAGGGGCAGATTTTGATTATAAGAGGCCGCGCTCACTGAATACAAATAAATACTGCCTTTTTTATAAAACCATCTGCCCCTTGCTGTATTGAGTGAGCCCTAGCGTTATGTGAACACGCCCCGCAGACGTGTAGTTTGTGAAAAGCATCCTATCAAAAATTACTGCTCAATAATACACCCGCCCCTTTTATTTGAGTGCGGCCAGCACTGTTCTATCTAACGAGATGGGTCCCCCATCTGATAGAACGAGCGGCGGGAGCGAGCGCCAACAGCTGATTGAACAGAGCGAGCGCCGTGTTAACTGCGCATGCTCCAAAACCAGCTGATTGAACAGATGTTTATTTTCGGAGATTTCCGTGATCTGGGACTGCGCATGCGCATTGCAATCCGGGCACAATCTGATAGGGGACCCAGAATGATAGGACACCATCACTGGGGTCAAATGACATGAGGATGAACGGCCGGGGTGAGAACACCACTGAATCCTGGGACAGGTTAAGTCAGCCGCTACAGTTTTTTGTTTTGTTTTTTTGCACAGGAAACTGGAGCTCCTCCTTTAAGATGTAAACCCTCACATATACCCAGTGAAGTAAACAGCCTCAGATGATACACAGAGATGAAACCAATCTCCCTACATAAGTTTTACCTGTATATCTGCTGTCTTCAACTTTCTAGACTCTTTACAAAGTGCACATTGTGTTAGAAATCTTTCTTCCTGTTTCAGCAGTGGGGGGTGGGGGAGAGAGACAGTCTGGGTATACACTGTATGAGATGATTGGCGGGAAAGGCACCCCCCCCCCCCCCCCCTCCACAGAGGAAGAGGAACAAAGAAACTTGCAGAGCTGTGCTGTGACAAGACAAGCTCTCTGCTCATCTCTCTCTAGGGCTGCATTCACACTACAGCAGTTTGAATCGCAAGCAGATTTTACTGTGCCTCTGCCCGCTATTTGACAGCGCTGTTGTGTGAATGACAAATTGCGGAACTCGCATTTGAGATGCCATTCATTTGAATGACACCTCAAAACGCGGTGCGGGTCTGCAGCGATTGCCGCGCTGCAATCTGCATTGCGGGAAGCATGTCGCCCTAAAGAACCTCCTGAACTTTTTGGGGGCGACATGCTTCCTGCAATGCGGTTTGCCGCGCGTTTTATCGCATGACAATCGTGGCAGACCCGTATCGTGATTTTAGGTGTCATTCAAATGAATGGCATCTCAAATGCGAGTTCCATGATTTGTGATTCACACATCAGCGCTGTCGAATCGCGGGCAGCTTTGCGGCAAATTTGCCTGCGATTCAAAAGGCTGTAGTATGAATGCAGCCTCAGTTCCCTCCCCGACACAAATTGCCAGCTGCTTTTATCTCCTGTGTCGGAACTTGTCAGTTATCCTGCTGCTAAGAGTAACGGAGCAGCAGAAAGACACGGGACTCAGAGCTTTGCAGAAAGATAAGTAAAAGATCTAGATATAGATAGACATATCTATCTAATATAATAATTATGCCCAGGTCAGATTTCACAAATGGGGTTTGCATCCACTTTACGGTAAAAAAAAAAAAAATTGACTTTTGTACCACTTTAAATAGAGGAACTGTCAAGGTTTTTACCCAACAGATAGCAGCCAAAATGCAGTTGTAGTTTTGTCTCATCTGTTTTGTGCAGCAATGTTTGCAATCAACTTATTTAAGCTTTTTTCTGTTTTTGTTTTTTTTAGCCAGCGACTGGGTTAATTGACTATGACCAGCTAGAGGTGACCGCTCGTCTCTTCCGACCAAAACTCATTATTGCTGGGACCAGTGCATATGCACGACTGATAGATTATGCCAGGATGAGAAAGGTAAGTGGTATACCCTCTATATTAACATTTTCTATTCTAGTGTGTTATTTTCAAATATGCTCATGTTTTCTTGTACAGGAGGTCAAAATTTGCTAATGACATTATTCCAACTCGCTCCACCAGGATTCTTGGTGTAATCCTTTTTGTTTTTGTGCAGTGTTTTAACTATTGCTTATCGATGATATGTGTTTCCATGCATTATGTGACCTTTTCAATATATCTATTCTGTTAACAATAGTGTGGTTTTCGTGACTCAAAATTATAATATCCAGAAACCTAAAACGGAAAATACAGTTATCACTTACATCAAAATGGGACTGACCAGTGTTGCTAGATTCACAAATAACATACATTATGGTGTGTGTGTGTGTGTGTGTGTGTTTGTTTCATTTTTAGGTCTCCCCAGAGATGCTCAATTGGGTTTAAGTCAGGGCTCTGGCTGGGCCATTCAAGAACAGTCACGGAGTTTTTGTGAAGCCACTCCTTCATTATTTTAGCTGTGTGCTTAGGGTCATTGTCTTGTTGGAAGGTAAACCTTCGGCCCAGTCTGAGGTCCTGAGCACTCTGGAGAAGGTTTTCGTCCAGGATATCCCTTTAATTGGCCACATTCACCTTTCCCTCGATTGCAACCAGTCGTCCAGTCCCTGCAGCTGAAAAACACCCCCACAGCATGATGCTGCCACCACCATGCTTCACTGTTGGGACTGTATTTGACAGGTGATGAGCAGTGCCTGGTTTTCTCCACACATACCGCTTAGAATAAAGGCCAAAAAGTTCTATCTTGGTCTCATCAGACCAGAGAATCTTATTTCTCACTATCTTGGAGTCCCTCAGGTGTTTTTTTAGCAAACTCCATGCAGGCTTTCATGTGTCTTGCACTGAGGAGAGGCTTCCGTCGGGCCACTCTGCCATAAAGCCCCAACTGGTGGAGGGCTGCAGTGATGGTTGACTTTCTACAACTTTCTCCCAACTGCATCTCTGGAGCTCAGCCACAGTGATCTTTGGGTTCTTCTTTACCTCTCTCACCAAGGCTCTTCTCCCCCGATAGCTCAGTTTGGCCGGACGGCCAGCTCTAGGAAGGGTTCTAGTCGTCCCAAACATCTTCCATTTAAGAATTATGGAGGCCACTGTGCTCTTAGGAACCTTAAGTGCAGCAGAATTTTTTTTGTAACCTTGGCCAGATCTGTGCCTTGCCACAATTCTGTCTCTGAGCTCTTCAGGCAGTTCCTTTTGACCTCATGATTCTCATTTAGTCCGACATGCACTGTGAGCACTAAGGTCTTATATAGACAGGTGTGTGGCTTTCCTAATCAAGTCCAATCAGTATAATCAAACACAGCTGGACTCAGATGAAGGTGTAGAACCATCTCAAGGATGATCAGAAGAAATGGACAGCACCTGAGTTAAATATATGAGTGTCACAGCAAAGGGTCTGAATACTTAGAACCATGTGATATTTCAGTTTTTCTTTTTTAATAAATCTGCAAAAATGTCAACAATTCTGTGTTTTTCTGTCAGTATGGGGTGCTGTGTGTACATTAATGAGGAAAAAAATGAACTTAAATGATTTTAGCAAATGGCTGTAATATAACAGAGTGAAAAATTTAAGGGGGTCTGAATACTTTCCGTGCCCACTGTGTGTGTGTGGAGAGGGAGAGAGGGAGAGAGAGATCTATTGGAGGTCGACCGATATGGGTTTTTCTCTGGCCGATGCCGATATTTAGAAATTGGGGCGGCCGATTTATATGATGCCGATTTTTGTGGCCGATATTTTAGGCCGATTAAAAAAAAAAAAAAAAAAACCCTCACCCACTCTTTTTCTTCCTGCTTACTCCTGTCACTCTAGCACACACTTGATGTCCTCAGTACAGATGGCACTGGTTTGGAACTGGCAGATGGCACTGGTTTGGAACTGACAGATGGCACTGGCAGGTGGCACTGGCTGGGATTGGCAGGTGGTACTAGTTTGGAACTGACAGATGGCACCGATTGGCAGCAGGGGGCACTGGTTTGGAATTGACAGATGGCACTAGTTTGGGACAGATGGCACTGATTGGCAGTGGCACTTGCAATTGGAACTGGTTGGCACTGGCAGGTGGCACTGGCGGGTGACACTGGTTGGCACTGGCTGGTGGCACCGGCGGTGGCACTGGCTGGTGGCACTGATTGGCTCTGGCTTGTGGCACTGATAGATGGCACAGATTGGCGGTGGCACTGATTTGGGTGGCACTGACAGATGGCCCTGATTGCCACTGGCTGGTGGCACTGGCTGTGGCACTGATAGATGGCACGGATTGGCGGTGGCACTGATTTGGGTGGCACTGACAGATGGCCCTGATTGACACTGGCTGGTGGCACTGACAGATGGCACCGAATGGCGGTGGCACTGACAGATGGCACTGATTGACACTGGCTGGGGGCACTGACAGATGGCACTGATTTGGGTGGCACTGATTGGCACTGACAGATGGCACTGACAGATGGCACTGACAGATGGCACTGGCTGGGGGCACTGGCAGGTTTCACACTAAGCCGAGTGTAATGTGTGAAACTGACAGGAGAGAGAGAGAGCTGTTAGAATTGAGCTCGATGTGCTCGATGTGGGGGTGGGCGGGACCCAGCAGCTAAATTACACCAGCCAATGATTGGGCTGCTTTAGACGTAGTGGCCCGCCCAGATACCATCCCATTGGCTGGTGTAATATATCTGCTGGGGCCCGCCCACCCCGACATCAAGCTGACACATCCTCTCTCTCTCTCCTCTTACTTTCAGTTTCACACACACACAGCACGGCGCTTGATGCTGCGGAGTGTGGAGGAGTGTGGAGGAGTGTGGAGGAGGTGCAGCCAGTGAAATATATCGGCCAGTTTTGATATTAATCGGCCAAAGCTGATTTATCAAAAATGCCTATATATCGGCCGATATATCGGTCGACCTCTAATCTCTATCCCTATACCCCACACACACTATTTCAATGCACTATAAAACAAAAACAATGTAAAGATATTGTGTTACCTGTAACAGAATTGTAGGGGAATGTATAAAGTTATAAGGTGTTAAGTCAGGGCTTTCTGGGTGGCCATCCATCGGTGAGTAAGATGTTTATCGAGGTAATCTCACATGTGGTCTGACCAGTGTGGCGGTGCACTATCCAATTGGAGAATAAGCAGCCCATAGTTTCAATTTTTTTTTTTTTATGCCAGTTGTACATGAATTTTCTGGTTGGAGGTTCTTTTCAAAATTGTAATCGAAAATGTTGTTGCACAATAGTTACAGATTCCACTTTGCTCAATTCAAGAACACAAAACACCTTCTCCACTGCAGAAACTGCCATTTTGACTGACTAGTCACGTGACACATGTGCCTACGCGCTATCTCCTACGTCTCTTCCCTCAGTTGCGGGACACAAACATTGAGTACATCTACAGAACAGTTCGCAGCTGTGGTTTGGGTTTTACAGCATCTGGAAACTACTACTTTATTAATCCCGCTATACTATACCCTGTCACTGTACTAATGAACACTGGCTGGGAAGAGGTTAACATAGGGCGCTCAAGGGGTTAAACGTGTGTAAAGTGTGCTGCTTTTACTACTAGATCGGTTTCTCATTCTGCTTTGCAGGGATGAGCAACTGACAGATGACTCCCTCTGTACTGAGCTCTGTGTTTACCACACAGCCAATCAGCAGGTCCCAACCGTGAATCATTGGTCGGGACTTGCTGACAGGCTCCCGCTGTGTACAATTCGCTGTCACCAAGTGGTTAAAGGCCTCTAACATGGCCACTTGCTTTGAAAATGCTTGTTTATCCCTCGTAGAAGAAGAAACTAGCAGGTTTGGATGGACTTTTGCAATGCTGCATACAAGTTTGAGAAAATTTAGAAACCACCATGCCTTTTGAACAGGTTGAAACCTGCTGCTATGTAATATGAGCCCTCCACTTTTATAATAAAAAAAAAAAAAGAAAATGGTAGAAATGCACCACAGCAGTTTTCTTCGTCTTTACTAAAGATGACCCGAATGAAAGATTGGAGCTAGGAAGGTTTTTCAGTAAAGGTGGAACCCACGCAAAATAAGCAGCAAACACAATTGATTTTAAAGTGGTTACTATTTTATAACGTGAACATCTAGTGTGAAAGTCTCATTTATATTATGCAGTTTTACTAGAGTACTATTCTTTCTCGTTTGTTCTTCTTAAGCAGGTTAAGCAGATACAGGGCTGATAGAAAATCCAGACTAATATAGCGTGTTCCATCAGAGGCAATTACCTGGGGGACCTGATTCATGCCTGTAGACTGATACATTGTGTTTGTGTTTATGCAGAAATTCTGCTCCAAATGAGACAACAGAAGGTGCAGCATCTTGGCTGGGTTAGTCTTTCATTGTCTTGAGACCCTTTGGGTATAAATCATGAACCAGAGGAAAAAAGATGTTTGGCTATTTTAAGCAAAATGTTGCCAGTCTGAGTACAAAAAGTCTCTGGAGTTTTAGGAGGAAAACCAGAGAAGTCTCAACCTGCGAGCTTACAAGACTAAAAACCTCTCTGAAGAGCGAATTAAGGCTAAATTTATAGCAGACATATGAGAGTGGAATTGATCTTAACTCTGAATTGGTAAATGAGAACATTGGTTGGTGGAAAATTCCTACTAAAGATCACGGAGCTTGTACATGAAAGAATGTTTAGTAACACAAACAGAGGTTTTGTATTGAGAGGAACCGTAGAATCTGCTTTATTACCAAACCAGCTTCACTTCCACATTATGGTGCTATTGCCTCTAAAAAGGACTTTAGACAGAAAATCCCTTCTTGCTGATCATTAAAGTTAGAAGTGGTCCCAGTACTTGGGAGCCCTCCTCATTTTCCCTGTGTCCGCATCCAGTATCTGAAAACTGGTATCTGGGTTGTGACTGGTTAGGTGTTATGGTGCTCTGTGAACAACATAACGTTTGAATGTTTGGACTGCAAGCCCCAAGAATGTACCTGTAGCGCAAAAAGGAATGTACCGTTATTTGCAAGGACATATAACTGAGAAGCTATGTGCTGGCCTTGGTAAGGTAATGCTGACTGGCAGCATATGAGACCAAATGAATTAGAATTTCGCTACTGTTAAAGTTCCTGTGCTTGCTACTAGAGGTGCATCGAAATTTTGGCCGCCGAAACATTGGCGGAGAACCGTTTTTTTTTTTGTAATTCGGCTGAAAGAAAAAAAGGTTCCCAATAATGGCACCAAAAAGGGGGTGGTCCGCCCCGAGTGCCGCACATTGCGAGGTGTCATGCTAGCTTGCCCCAGTCCTCTCCTTTCTCCTCCCCTCCTCATCATTCAGAGCCGCAATCTCCCTCTGTGTCATGGAGCTGAATTGTTCGGCAGCCCATGTAACAAAGTCCCGCCTCCTGTGATAGATGGTAGGGCTGCATCCGACGAGCACTGGTGGGGCTGCATTGATCTCTTGTATCATGTCTGCAGTCTGACCATCTCCTGTATCATGTCTGCTAGAGTGTTTAATGTGTTTAAGTTTAAAGTGGGGTTCCACCCTGAAAGAAAAATGTTCACCAAAAATCTACAAATGGATAAAAAATAAATAAAATAAAAATGTTTTACTTGCCAGAAATAGCGGTTGCTATGCGGAAGTCCATAATCTGCCTCTTCATCCTCCGCGGTGGATCTTCTTCCTCGTCCTACACTCAGTGTCTTCTTGTTAATGGGGCGCGCTGCCTTCTGGGAACTGTGTGTATCCCAGAGAGCAGCCGGCCCATTCACAAAGCGCCGCGCTGCTCGTGCATGCGCAGTAGGAAACGGGCAGTGAAGCCACACGGCTTCACTGCCTGTTTCACTTTCTGAGGATGGCGGCGCCAGGAGCTGCCAGGATCGAGGGATCGACCTCGGCGGGGGCCCACATCGCGGGCGAGTAGGACAGGCAAGTGTCCTTATTAAAAGTCAGCAGCTACAGCGTTTGTAGCTGCTGACTTTAAAAAAAAATAAAAAATCGCGTTTGGGACCCCCCCTTTAAGTAAGATTGCAGACATAATACAAGAGATGGTCAGAGACTGCAGACTGCATTTTTTTGAGCTTTTCTTGCACTAAAGGTGCCAATAATGGCCAAATTCATACTAATGGAAATTGATGATATTAATTAAAGCGGAATATAATACAATTGTATATAAAAATATATAAATATTTTTGAAACACTCATTTTTGGCTAATTGCATCCTTTATGTTCTGTTGCGGCACCAAAATGTCCATTCGGTGCACCTCTACTTGCTACCACTCTTTGCTGTTAACACTGTGTGCCATTCCTAGGAAAAGATGGAGTTTTCAAACTCAGGGAAATTTTTAGGACACTTTGGAAATATCTGAGGAGTGGGTTGGGTACTAAAGACAGTGATACCCAGGAAGTAAAGAATGTGGATGGACAGGGTGCACTAGGTGGATAGGGAACAAAGGCCCTTCAGGTGGGGCACAGCCCAATTTCCTTATGGTTGACAGTGACCTAAGGGTATGTATATCTAAAAGCAGTCTGTTTTGGAGAACATGAGCAATTAACTATATTGATGAGCTCTCTTTTTTTTCTCCTACAGGTGTGTGATGAGGTGAAGGCTTACCTCCTGGCTGATATGGCCCACATTAGTGGGCTGGTAGCAGCTGGTGTCATTCCGTCACCTTTTGATCATGCTGATGTGGTCACAACAACAACGCACAAGACTCTACGGGGGGCCAGGTAAATCTTGGTACACTTTCAGCGCTCTAAAAAATATTTCATAGTACTATGTAACTTTTCCCCTAGTAATGCAAGTCTAATTTTTCTGCTCTATAATGTATATTGTATGCCCCATAGTATGCCGTTTTTCTAGGCTACCTAGAAGTGTTAAAACATGTACATGTGTTCAGACCTTTCATTACTTATAACCCCATGGTTATAAAAACTAAACCAATGACTGGCTTTATTTGCATTGTCAATTGAATTAAATGGGTGGCATGAATACAAATTGGCTTTGCAAAATATAATTCTTGTAGTTATCAGGAAATGTGTGACCTTGTAAAGGTCAAAGTTTGGTAGTACTGTATAAATGCCACATACACTTCAAAAGAAACCGTTCAGGTGGCGTTTGTATGAAATACTGTTTTGAATGTTTAATACTAAGGCCCCAAATAAGACACTAACTAAATGATTATAAAGTCTGAAGGTTTTTACCTTTAATGCATTCTCTGCAGGAATAAACCTGTTTGTTATTTTTTATTTTTATTTACATCCACTAATATATATGTGTGTGTGTGTGTATACACACACATATATATATATATACACACACACACACACACACACACACACACACACACACACACACACACACACACACACACACACATATATATATATATATATATAACACACACACACACACACACACACACACACACACATACATACATATATATACACACACACACACACATATATATATATATATATATATATATATATATATATACACACACACACACACATACACATATACACACACACACACATATATACACATACACACAGTGGGTACGGAAAGTATTCAGACCCCCTTAAATTTTTCACTCTTTGTTATATTGCAGCCATTTGCTAAAATCATTTAAGTTCATTTTTTTCCTCAATGTACACACAGCACCCCATACTGACAGAAAAACACAGAATTGTTGACATTTTTGCAGATTTATTAACCCCTTCCTTACTGGGCACATATACCCCCTTCCTGCCCAGGCGAAATTTCAGCTTTCAGCACTGTCACGCTTTGAATGACAATTGCGCGGTCGTGCGACGTGGCTCCCAAACAAAATTGACGTCCTTTTTTCCGCACAAATAGAGCTTTCTTTTGGTGGTATTTGATCACCTCGGCGGTTTTTATTTTTTGCGCTATAAACAAAAATAGAGCGACAATTTTGAAAAAAAAGCAATATTTTTTGATTTTTGCTATAATAAATATCCCAATTTTTTTTTTTTTATATTTTTTTCCTCAGTTTAGGCCGATACGTATTCTTCTACATATTTTTGGTAAAAAAAAAATCGCAATCAGCGTTTATTGATTGGTTTGCGCAAAAGTTATAGCGTTTACAAAATAGGGGGATAGTTTTATGGCATTTTTATATATATATTTTTTTTTATTAGTAATGGCGGCGATCAGTGATTTTTTTTGTGACTGCGACATTATGGCGGACACATCGGACACTTTTGACACTAATTTGGGACCATTCACATTTATACAGCGAACAGTGCTATAAATATGCACTGATTACTGTATAAATGACACTGGCAGTGAAGGGGTTAACACTAGGGGGCGAGGAAGGGGTTAAATGTGTTCCCTGGGAGTGATTGTTACTGTGGGGGGAGGGGACTGACTGGGGGAGGTGACCGATCTGTGTCCCTATGTACAAGGGACACAGCATCGGTCTCCTCTCCCTGACAGGACATGGATCTCTGTGTTTACACACACAGATCCATGTCCTTGTCTCTGTAACCGCCGATCGGGGGTGCCTGGCGGACATCGCGGCCGCCAGGCACGCGCATCGGCATTGCAGTGAAGCGCCGGGCACGTGCGCGCGCCGCCGCTCGCGCGACCCCAGTGGCCGAATAGCGGAGGCCGTATAATAACGGCCTCCCGGCATTTGACAACCACCTTGCGGACGTATATTCTCGTACGGCGGGCGCGAGGTGGTTAAAAAAGAAAAACTGAAATCACATGGTCCTAAGTATTCAGACCCTTTGCTGTGACGCTCATATATTTAACTCAGATGCTGTCCATTTCTTCTGATTATCCTTGAGATGGTTCTACACCTTCATTTGAGTCCAGATGTGTTTCATTATACTGATTGGACTTGATTAGGAAAGCCACACACCTGTCTATATAAGACCTTACACAGTGCATGTCAGAGCAAATGAGAATCATGAGGTCAAAGGAAGTGCCTAAAGAGCTCAGAGACAGAATTGTGGCAAGGCACAGATCTGGCCAAGGTTACAAAAAAATTTCTGCTGCACTTAAGGTTCCTAAGAGCACAGTGGCCTCCATAATCCTTAAATGGAAGACGTTTGGGACGACCGGAACCCTTCCTAGAGCTGGCCGTCCGGCCAAACTGAGCTATCGGGGGAGAAGAGCCTTGGTGAGAGAGGTAAAGAAGAACCCAAAGATCACTGTGGCTGAGCTCCAGAGATGCAGTTGGGAGATGGGAGAAAGTTGTAGAAAGTCAACCATCACTGCAGCCCTCCACCAGTCGGGGCTTTATGGCAGAGTGGCCCGACGGAAGCCTCTCCTCAGTACAAGACACATGAAAATGGCAGTAAGGAAAAGATATTGTGCTAGTCTGAATAAAACAAAAACTAAGTGAAAAAAAATAATATATATATATATATATATATATATATATATATATATAATAGAGCAGCTGCATAAAATGTGACAAGTAGATATAGGAAATGTGAATGGAGATGCAGAGCTGAAATGAAAAACCCAATATGTAAAATTGGGATAAAACACAAAGTACCCAAAAAATAAAACAAACAAATGAGTCCACATAAACGTCTTTGGTAAATATCCTAAAAGTGAAGTATATAATCGTAAAGATCATCCCCGGACGTGTAACTGTGAAGATCATCAGCATACAACATCTGGGACAATAGTAAGGTGAAATACTCTTACCAGAGCTGGTGGATCTGCTGATTAGGCAGATCATAAAAGAAATCGGGGACATCGCGGGCTTCTCCTGCAGGTAAGTGACACATAATGGACTACTATGCGATGCATAGTAGCCCATTATGCTTTACCTTTGCAGGTAAACAAAGAGGTAGTAAACCCATTGGGGTTTACTTCCTCTTTAAATAAGGGCATTAGCCAATGCATCCCATTGGGTAATACATTTAAAAGAGCGAACAAATTTCCTGGATTGCTCAACTCCAATGAAAAAAATGCATATAAAAGCAAAGAAAGAAGGCCTTCAAAAAATACAAGGTTGGAGGGATCATCATTGGCATTCAGACTTTATAAAGAATGCAACAAGAAATGTAAGGGTGCAATTAGGGCGGCTAAGATAGAACACGAAAGACACATAGCGGAGGAGAGCAAAAAAAAAATCCCAAGAAATTCTTTAAGTATGTAAATGGTAAAAAGGAGGACAGACAATATTGGCCCCATAAAGAATGAGGAAGGACATTTGGTTGCAAAGGATGGGGAGATGGCAAAGGTATTGAATTTATTCTTCTCCTGAGAGCCGGTTCACACAGGGGTGACTTGTCAGGCGATTTAGGCGCCTGCCAAGTCGCGCTCCGCTCTCATCAATGGAACCGTTCTAATAGGAGCGGCGCAAGTCGCTCTGACTTAGAAAAAGGTTATTTTACGACTTTGGGGGCGACTTGCATTGACTTCAATACAGAAGTCATTTTGCAAGTCGCCTCTGAAGTAGTCTTCAGATCGCCTTGCCGAGTCTCCCCCAAAGTCATGCCGCCTGTGTGTGAACCGGCTCTGTCTTCACGAGGGAATCGGGGGCTTCAGTAACCAAAACTGTAGTGTTTATCCTTACGACACATCACAGGAAGCACCTCCATGGTTAACAGAGGACAGAATTAAAATTGGACTTGGGGAAACTTAACATTAAATAAATCACCGGGATCAGATGGCTTGCATCCGAGGGTACCTGGGGAACTCTGTCAAGTAATTGCCAGACCATTGTTCCTAATTTTTACTGCCAGTCTACTGATTGGAATTGTACCAGCTGATTGGAGAAAAGCCAATGTAGCACCAATATTTAAAAAGGGCCCAAAATGCATCCCTGGGAATTACAGACCAGTTAGCCTAACATCAATAGTATGCAAGCTCTTGGAGTGTATAAGGGACTATATACAAGATTTTAGTAATGAGAGAACGGTATCATTGGCAGTAATCGGCATGGATTCATAAAGAATTGTTCTTGACAAACCAACCTATTAACCTTCTATGAGGAGGTGAGTTGCCATCTATATAAAGGAAGGCCCGTAGACGTGGTGTATCTGGATTTTGCAAAAGCATTTGACAGTTCCCCATAAACGTTTACTGTACAAAATAAGGTCCGCTGGCATGGATTGAAAACTGCCTACAAGGGGCGAGTTCAGAGGGTGGTGATAAATGGGTGAGTACTCGGAATGGTCAGGAATGGGTAGTGGGGTCCCCCAGGGTTTTGTGCTGGGACCAATCCTATTTAATTTGTTCATAAATGACCTGGAGGATTGGGTAAACAGTTCAATCTCTGTATTTGCAGACAATACTAAGCTAAGCAGGGCAATAACTTCTCCGCAGGATGTGGAAACCTTGCAAAAAGATCTGAACAAATAAATGGGGTGGGCAACTACATGGCAAATGAGGTTTAATGTAGAAAATTTTAAAATAATGCATTTGGGAATTAAAAATATGAATGCAATCTATACACTGGGAGGAGAACCTCTGAGGGAATCTGGGGTTCTAGTAAATCTCAGCAATGGCATGCAATGCCAAGCTGCTGCTAACTAAGCAGTGGCGTCACTAGGGTTGGTGTCACCCGGTGCGAAAAAAAATGGTGTCACCCCCCAACAACTATAGTCCCCCCTCAGTACAGACCCCCTCCACTAACTACAGACCCCACTCCCACAGTATAGATCCCTTCCCTCAGTACAAACCCGCTCCACTAAGTACAGACTCTCCGCCATCAATATAGACCCGCCTCCCTCAGTATGAACCCCCACCTCAGTGCAGACCGCTCCATCAGTACAGACACCCCCACCTCAGTGCAGACCCCCTCAGTTACAGACACCCCCCCTCAGTTACAGACACCCCTCAGTACAGACACCCCCCTCAGTACAGACACCCCCCTCAGTACAGACACCCCCCTCAGTACAGACACCCCCCTCAGTACAGACACCCCCCTCAGTACAGACACCCCCCTCAGTACAGACACCCCCCTCAGTACAGACACCCCCCTCAGTACAGACACCCCCCTCAGTACAGACACCCCCCTCAGTACAGACACCCCCCTCAGTACGACACCCCCCTCAGTTACAGACACCCCCCTCAGTTACAGACACCCCCCTCAGTTACAGACACCCCCCTCAGTTACAGACACCCCCCTCAGTTACAGACACCCCCCTCAGTTACAGACACCCCGGTGCAAACACCCCCGCCCCCCTTACCTTACAGACCTCAGAACAGAGCGGCAGATACACACAGCGGTGTGTCTCTCGAGCGCGGGCTCCTCCTCCTCCTCTGTGGATGTAAACAGAGAGGAGGCAGAGGGGGCGGCGGCTTCCTTCCGCTCCGCTGAGGGACACAGCCGCAGCGTGAGCCTAAGGCACAGGGCAGCGGGCGGGCGATGTCAGTGTGGCCGCTGCGCTACCCACGGGTGTCACCCCTCTGGTGGGTGTCACCCGGGTGCGGCCCGCCCCCCCCGCACCTGGCTAGCAACGCTAGTGCGTGTCGTCACATCATCACAGTGCAGTGTGATGATGTGACAGGCTGAGTCGCTCGCTGGCTCTGTAGGGTAGGGAGGAGGATTGGAATTTAGGAATAGGAAGAATAAGGAGCCGGAGGACACACACCAGGCGCGGCCGCGGCGCTGGAGGTGTTGTTCCAGGCTTCCAGCCCAGCGGGGTGAAATTAATCAATGAATGGGTCAGCTGTAAAAAAAAAAAAGGGAGGGTGTCACCCCTCTAGCGGGTGTCACCCGGGGGCGGACCGCACCCCCCGCACCCCCTAGCAACGCCTCTGTAACTAAGCAAACATAATATTGGCATGCATTAAAAAGGGGATCAACTCCAAAAACAATAATTCTCCCGCTCTAAAAGACTCTGGTCCGGCCAGACCTAGAGTATGATGTTAAGTTCTGGTCACCAGTCCTCAGGAAGGATGTACTGGAAATGGAGCGAGTACAAAGAAGGGCAACAAAGCTAATAAAGGGTCTGGAGGATATTAGTTATGAGGAAAGGTTGCGAGCACTGAACTTATTCTCTCTGGAGAAGAGACGCTTGAGAGGGCATATGATTTCAATTTACAAATACCGAACTGGTGACCCCACAATAGGGATAAAACTTTTTTGCAGAAGGGAGTTTAATAAGACACGTGGCCACTCATTAAAATTCGAAGAAAAGAGGTTTAACCTTAAACCACGTAGAGGGGTCTTTCTCTGTAAGAGCGGCAAGGATTTGAAATTCCCTTCCACAGGCGGTGGTCTCAGCGGGCAGCATCGATTAGTTTCAAAAAACTATTGGATAAGCACCTGAACGACCACAACATACAGGGATATACAATGTAATACTGACATATAATCACACACATAGGTTGGACTTGATGAACTTGTGTCTTTTTTCAACCTCACCTACTATGTATAAATGTATGTAATGGTGGCGATCAGCGTTTTTTTTTTTTTTTTGCGGGACTGCGACATTACGGCAGACAATTCAGACACCTAACTGACATTTTTGACACTCTTTTGGGGAACCAGTGACACGAATACAGTGATCAGTGCTAAAAATATTCACTGTTACTCTACTAATTACACTTGTAGTTAAATGTGTCCCTAGGAGAGGCATTCTAACTGGGGGGTAGACTGACTGGAAGAACACATAGGCAGATCACCGTTTTTCCTCTCTAGGAAACGATCAGTGGATGTCACGTCCGCCGGACCCGCTGATTGGCTCCCCCTCTGGCCAATCAGCGCATGCACGCCCATAGCATGTATTGTACTAAGTGACGTACAGGTACGTCGTTTCGCGCAATAGAGTATCCCTGCTGCAGTATATATGCAGTGGGCGGTCTTTAAGTAGTCAAAGATCAGCACATTTCTGTGCGGGTTAGGAATGCAAGTGATTTTGTGTGCATTCCTGACATGCATAGATCTGAAACAAGCCTTACCCTTAATAGCCAGAAAAGATTTCTTTTGATTTAGTTTTAATTTGTTACTGGGTCCTAACTTAAAGGCTAAGATACACCAACTGCCACCTTTGAAAGCGTCTTTATTAACAATGGAACAGTCCCATTGTTCCACAGTGGAATGACAGTTGGCAGGACATAGCTATTTACTCAGGGTTGGGGGTGTTTAAGCCATGGTAACAAAATCAAACTAAATTCAAGAGGGGCACAGCAGATACTTTGGCTAATTATAGCAGGCATTTGTGAAGTCAGGAAGCATTGATGTGTCTTAGGCTCTGTTCACACCTAGGCATTTTTGGTCATTTTCTGCTGTAAGCCTCAGCTCTAAAAATGCCCAACAAGACAAATCCCATTCATTTCAATGGCCCCTGTTCACATCTGAGCGTTTTGTCATCTGAAGCAAAACGCCTGAAGCTCAAAAGTGCAGGAGCTTCTTTTTTGGCAGATTACAGGCATTTTCTGCTTTTTTACATTGGTGACCTTTTGACCTGTACAAAATGGCGGTAAAATTTGCGCTTGAAAACTTTCTGCCTCAAAACAAAATGCCTAGGTGTTAACAGAGCCTTAATCTGAAATGGCTGTCCATTGATAATGCTTTTCTGTCTGTCACTAGGATGTATATAGGATTTATATAGCGCCAACAATATATGGGAGAAAGAAAATTATACTGTTGCTCTCTACTACTGTAAAAATGACTCCTACATAGTAATAGTGGTAGGTGAAAATGGAGCTGACGAGAGACTTTCCTCGGCTTTGAAAAAGACCCTTGTACACATCAGAAAAGTGGTAGGCAATGAGAAGATGGAGTGAGGGCCCACCTATCAGAAGATTGTCTGGACCCACCAGTGTGCAGCCATAGGAATTTACTGTAGCTAGGAAGGTCCAGGCTCTGGAGAGGAATGCCAATATTGTAAATTAGAACTGTTTAGGTATACCTTTTCCATGCGTTTTAAATAAAATAAACTAAAAGGATAGGTTTGAGTGATATTATGTCAGCTATATTTATACACCTTTTATGCTTATGGTGTAGTATGTGCATAGCATATCAGTCTCACTTTTTTCAAACAACACTCATAAATGTGGCTTCAGTAAAATTGAGCACTGTATAGCTTAAAAGCCCCAAACATAGGTATTCTATGCGATCATCCGTTCCTGTTTTTAAATCTCGGTTACGTATTATTTCCTTGTCAGTGTGTGCCAACTGCAGATTCTAAGCATCTGTATTTTCCCTTGAACGATGAGGGAGTCTGCAGCTAGCCTTGTGATAAGAATCCTCAGCGAGTGGTGAGAACTCTGCCAGCATTTCTTTGTGCCGTTCTCTACACCTTCCTATCAAAGTAATTAACAAACAGGGCTCAGCACACGTATGCCTCTACCCTTAACTCCCTTGGTTTTTCCTGATCTCTAGAGGTTTTTTTCCTTTTTTATTTTTTTTATTTGCACCTTTCTTGTTTCCGTTGCTTTCACACCCTGGAGTAGCGCGTGAAGCAGGAAACTGTGAAACTGAGCAGCAGGACTCCTTATCCTTCTCATTGGGCTTCATTCACCCTTTCTCAGCACTTTGCCAAGATCTCCAACATGAAAAACGTTGTCTTACAATGTATTGCTGCTCAGATGCGTTATAGCAAAGCTAAACAATCTGATTACTCATATGGATAGTGACAAATGTAAAGGGGTTGTAGGTTTTCAACACATAGATTATAAGGAGGAAAAGTTTGGGACTTTATATGAGGCATATGACAGACAATAATGTATAACAGTATTAAAGTATTTATTATTAAAGAGTATATCTAACACATGATACATACATGCAGAGTGAAATTATATACAGAACATGGATACATTGGATATGTGTAAAAGCATATATTGCATTGGTGTCAAAACACAAACTGGTAGCTAAAGTATGGTGCTCCATGTAATGAGTATGAAGGTAATAGTATTAAAACCATGTGGCTGTAAAAAGCACATTATGGTTTGAAGTCATGACTGCATTTCATAAGGCCCGACCTGTTTCATGGTACAGAACCACTCTTCAGGGGCGAATGAGGCAATATGTCTAAAAAAGACCAATAGGTTGAATGAAAATCTCAAAAGAAGTTTATATATATATATATATATATATATATAATTAGGGCTGTTACTGATTAAAATTTTCATGTTCGATTAATCAAATTATTTTTTTTAATCGACTAATTTCGATTAATTATAACGCACATACAGATCCAACTACTTTTAGCTGATCTCCTTGCAGGCCGATTCCCAGTGCAGCTACCAACCACTGGAAAAATGGATAACAAAAAACACACAAAGGCAGCGCTCGATGGGAATAGCATTTAAAACTTTTATAGTCTTCAAGTAGGTAATAAAATAAATATTGCACTGGAGATAAAATCCATGTAGCTACATAAACTGTAAAAATGGTGCGAGTAATACCAAATGGTAGCAAAAGCAGTCATAAAAACATGTAGCTAAGTATGATACTGGTATAAAAATGTGTACAACGATACCACTGCTGAATCCAGATGAGAAGGGGTTAACATCAGTCCGTCGGCATGTAGATGTCCCGCGAAGGGAACTATCACAACTCCCAGTGGATGGCTGTAGAATCCCAGTTGATAGAGGGAAGTGTAACAGCCCTTGCGTGTGGCAGATAGTAAGGTCCCGCCGGCATGCAGATATGAAGGCACAGCAAAGGAGCCCTTCAGATGGACACGGCAAGCCCAAAGAATTTTGATCGATCAAAACGATTAATCGAGGAATTAATAGTTAATTTCCACAGCCCTAATATATATATATATATATATATATATATATATATATATATATATATATAATATATGTGGTAACTAGGAAAGCACATCCAATCCCAAATAACTTATATGGAACAGGTAAGCAAGACATATGGTATGAGCCAACTGAGGGATCGTGTAGTAGCCTGTCCCGGGAGCTGAGGCGGGCAAACTGCAGGCAGCGCGCAAGCGCACACAACATTCCAGTGAATAGAAACCTCTGTAAATATTGAGTAGAGGTGCATGACTCCAGGGTCTGTAAAAAATATGTATAATTTGAGAATCTCACATGTGGCGTAGGATTGTAGAGAATGGAGTTAAGCATCTTGCACCATAGAGGGTGGTGAGGATATAAGTGAAGTATAGAAAGTGGAGGTGAATGGGATGTGAAGTGAAGGACTAGCGGGGTGGTGAACAAAAGAGGAAAAAGTGTGCAATAGTATAGAGTGCCCCATGTTAAATGCCTATGAGGACAAGTATGGTGTGAGAAAAGTAGTAAGTGCACTAACCACCATAACAGAACCAGCAGGGATTACCTTGTGATGTAGGTAGAGGGGTGTGAGAAGTATCCGCAACGTGATGTGCAGCATGCACGAATGTCCAGTGGATAGATGTGGCCGTGAGAACCATTTATGTGCACGCGCGTCTAATGCACGCAGAGCCCAGCCAGCGTCACGTAGGCATGACAAACTTTGTTTGATTTTCTTTAACCACTTAAGCCCCGGACCATTTGGTAGCTAAAGGACCAGAGGTGAATTCAGAATTTTGCACTGCGCTGCTTTAACTGTAAATTGTGCGGACATGCAATGTTGTACCCAAACGAAATTTGCGTCCTTTTCTTCCCACGAATGGAGCTTTCTTTTAATGGTATTTGATTGCCTCTGCGATTTTTTTTTTTTGCGATATAAACGGAAAAAGACCGAAAATTTTGAAAAAAAATGATATTTTCTACTTTTTGTTATAAGAAAAATCGAATAAACTCAATTTTAGTCATACATTTAGGCCAAAATGTATTCAGCCACGTCTTTAGTAAAAAAAATGTCAATAAGCGTATATTTATTGGTTTGCGCAAAAGTTATAGCGTTTACAAACTAGGGTAAATTTTCTGGAATTTACACATCTTTTAGTTTATGACTGCCTATCTCATTTCTTGAGGTGCTAAAATGACAGGGCAGTACAAAACCCCCCCAAATGACCCCATTTTAGAAAGTAGACACCCCAAGGAAATTGCTGAGAGGCATGTTGAGCCCATTGAATATTTTTTTTTTTTGTCCCAAGTGATTGAATAATGACAAAAAAAAAAAAAAATGACAAAAAGTTGTCACTAAATGATATATTGCTCACACATGCCATGGTTATATGTGGAATTGCACCCCAAAATACATTCTGCTGCTTCTCCTGAGTACGGGGATACCACATGTGTGGGACTTTTTAGGAGCCTAGCCACGTACGGGACCCCCGGAAACCAAGCACCGCCTCCAGGATTTGTAAGGGCGCAAATTTTTGATTTCACTCCTCACTACCTATCACAGTTTTGAAGGCCATAAAATGCCAAAATAGCACAAAACCCCCCCAAATGACCCCATTTTGGAAAGTAGACACCCCAAGCTGTTTGCTGAGAGGCATGGTGAGTATTTTACAGCTCTCATTTGTTTTTGAAAATGAAGAAAGAGAACATTTTTTTTTTTTTTTATTTTTTTTTTTCAATTTTCAAAACTTTGTGACAAAAAGCGAGAACTGCAAAATACTCACAATACCACTCAGCAAGTAGCTTGGGGTGTCTACTTTCCAAAATGGGGTCATTTGGGGGGGTTTTGTGCCATCTGGGCATTCCATGGCCTCCGAAACTGTGATAGGCAGTGAGAAGTGAAATCAAAAATTGACACCCTTAGAAAGCCTGAAGGCAGTGATTGGTTTTTGGGGTCCCGTACGCGGCTAGGCTCCCAAAAAGTCTCACACATGTGGTATCCCCGTACTCGGGAGAAGCAACAGAATGTATTTTGGGGTGTAATTCCACATATGCCCATGGCATGTTTGAGCAATATATCATTTAGTGACAACTTTGTGCAAAAAAAAAAAAAATTATTTTTTCCGCAACTTGTGTCAACATATAAAATTATTCCATGGACTCGACATGCCTCTCAGTATATAGCTTGGGGTGTCTACTTTCCAAAATGGGGTCATTTGGGGGGGTTTTGAACTGTTCTGGCATTTTATACACAACATTAGGAAGCTTACATCCACTCTTCTAACCACTTGAAGACAAAGCCCTTTTTGACACTTTTTGTTTACATGAAAACATATTTTTTTTTGCAAGAAAATTATGTTGAACCCCCAAACATTATATATATTTTTAAAGCAAAGGCCCTACAGAATAAAATGGTGGGTGTTGCATTTTTTTTTTCTACACAGTATTTGCGCAGCGATTTTTCAAACGCATTTTTTGGGGAAAAAATACACTTTTTTTAATTTTAATGCACTAAAACACACTATATTGCCCAAATGTTTGATGAAATAAAAAAGATGATCTTAGGCCAAGTACATATACCAAACACGACATGCTTTAAAATTTCGCACAAACGCGCATTGGCGACAAACTACATACATTTTTAAAAGCCTTTAAAAGCATTTACAGGTTACCCCGTTAGATTTACAGAGGAGGTCTACTGCTAAAATTACTGCCCTCGATCTGACCTTCGCGGTGATACCTCACATGCATGGTGCAATTGCTGTTTACATATGACGCCAGACCGATGCTTGCGTTCGCCATTGGGCAAGAGCAGGGCAGGGGTGCTTTTTTTTTATTTTATTTTTATTATTAATTTTGCTTTTTTATTTTATTTTTAAACTGTTGCTTCCATATTTATTTATTTTTATCACTTTTATTGTTATCTCAGGGAATGTAAATATCACCTATGATAGCAATAGGTAATGACAGGTACTCTTTTTTGAAAAAAACGGGGGTCTATTGGACCCTAGATCTTTCCTCTGCCCTCAAAGCATCTGACCACACCAAGATCGGTGTGATAAAATGCTTTCCCAATTTCCCAATGGCGCTGTTTATATCCGGGGGGGGGGTCATTCCCTCCCACTGCTTGTAAAAGCAGTCTAGAGGCTAATTATCTGCTAGAATTGCTTTTACATGAAAGCCGGCCACTGGCTGAAAAGAATGATACCAAGATGATACCTAAACCCGCAGGCATCATTCTGGTATAAACATTCAAAGTCCAGCAACATACCAGTACGTTGCTGGTCCTTGTTGGACATGTATTGTAATCTTTTTTTTCATGCAGCCTGTTGGCTGAACGAAAAAAAAAGATTGATCGGTGGGTATGCCCACCATTAGAATACCGCCCTTCATCCACCCACTTCTAATGATGGGCATACATGCACCATTTATATATGCCGAAGCATGGGGGCATCTTCTCGCAAAAGTTATGCCGCGTACACATGGTCAGACTTTTCCACGGGCAAGCCTCCGTCGGAATTTCGACCGTATGTACGCGGCATTAGAAGCAAAATCGCTCCTGCTGCCCCAATGCTTCGGCATATATGCTTTTTTTTTTTTAACTGTGGTGGTGAAATCACCTCCTACAGCACTGAAGTCGCAGGGATCAGGCCTGTCTCTGCGAACGCTGCAGTTATGTGTGTTGTGTTTTGTAAGTGACAGTGATCGATCGATACTGCACTTGGGTGGCCTGGGCTGGACGGAGGGGCAAAACGCAGGTGCCAGCAGGTATCTGGGCTGATCCCGCTAACACTGCGTTTTTGGGAACCCTAAACTGCTGGGGACGCTAGTATAGATCTGATCAGATCAGATATTGAGCTGATCAGATACTATACCACTAAGGGGGGTGTATGCTTCACGCGTGGGTGTTAGTGCTACTGGTACTAACCTGACGCTGCCTGGGGTGTGACGCAGACCCTCTCTGACGCTAAAACCTAATTGATATCACCCGCCGGGCGATCAGGGGGTTAAACCTTTATTGGGTTATATACGGCGGGTGCCCTGACACTATAAAAAGCAAACTAACTAACCAGCGTCACCCGTAACACTTATATGATCACTGGTGAAAGGGTTAACTAGGGGCAATTAGGGGGTTAAAACCTTTATTAGGTAATATATGGGGGTACCTGACGCTATATAAAAACCTGACGGCGAACCTAAAAAAAAATTACTGGCTACCTATCGGCATCACCGACACTAAGACAACGATCAGAAAAATGATCGCTTAGCGACAGTGGTGATAGGGGGTGAAAGGGTTACCTGGGGGGCGATCAGGGGGTTAAACCTTTATTAGGTAATATATGGGGGTACCCGACGCTATAAAAACCTGCGGCGAACCTAAAAAAAATTACTGGCTACCGATCAGCATCACCGACGCTAAGACATCGATCAGAAAAATGATTGCTTAGCGACGGCGGTGCTAGGGGGTGAAAGGGTTATCTGGGGGGTGATCAGGGGGTTAAACCTTTATTAGGGGGGGGTTAGGGGGCTACACTGGACCTAAAACTAAATGTAGTGACACTTTTACAGTCACAAATGTCACTGATTGCAGTGATCACTAAATAAATGGTCACTGCAATCAGTGACACTGTGACTGGGGGCTGGGGGGTGATCTGGGGGGGCGATTTATGTGCCTATGTGTCCTGGTGTCAGTGTGCTGTTTTGTGTACTAACGTGCATCTTCTCCTGTACGGCACTCGGTATATGTGAGCGCCGCAGGAGAGATGACATCACTTCCTCCTGCCTGGCAGGCAGAGAAAGCTCTCTCATTCGCCGGGAGCGATCGAGAGGGGGTGGCCGGAATCGAACGGCCGTCCCCTCATGCCGGATCGCTCCCGAAGGTAAAACGACCACCCACTGTAAAGAAGGGGAGTCCGATCGGACCCCCCAACTATACAAAGGCAATCACGTATATGTACGTGATTCTGCCTGTCGGTGCCATTCTGCCAACGTATATTTACAGTGGGCGGTCGTTAAGTGGTTAATAAAAGTGGGCCAACAAGCCCTCAAAAGGAAACATTTGTGTGGGACTGTTCTCGCTAGCAGGTGCTACACTTGAGCTAACAACCCCAAACATTACTATATATATATATATATATATATAAAAAAAAAAAAAATCTCTCTCTCTCTCTCTCTCTCTCTCTCTCTCATCTAAAGCCGTCTCCGCTGAATTACTGTACATGTATACATTCCTCTTGACAAAAAGCCTCCAGTTCCTGTACATTTTTGGTCTGTCTTGCATGAACTGCACGTTTGAGATCTCCCCAGAGTGGCTCAATGATATTGAGGTCAGGAGACTGAGATGGCCACTCCAGAACCTTCACTTTATTCTGCTGTAGCCAATGACAGGTTGACTTGACCTTTTGTTTTGGATCATTGTTGTGTTGGAATGTCCAAGTATAGCCCATGCGCAGCTTCCTGGCTGATGAACGCAAATGTTCCTCCAGTATTTTTTGATAACATACTGCATTCATCTTGCCATCAATTTTGACCAAATTTCCTGTGCCTTTGTAACATCCCCACAACATCAGTGATCCACCTCTGTGTTTCACAGTAGGAATGGTGTACGTTTCATCATAGGCCTTGTTGACTCCTCTCCAAATGTAGTGTTTATGGCTGTGGCCAAGAAGCAAAATTTTGGTCTCATCACTCCAAATGACTTTGTGCCAGAAGGTTTGAGGCTTGTCTCTGTGCTGTTTGGTGTATTGTAAGCGGTATACTTTGTGGCATTTGCATAGTAATGGCTTTCTTCTGGCGACTCGACCATGCAGCCCATCTTTCTTCAAGTGCCTCCTTATTGTGCATCTTGAAACAGCCACACCAGATGTTTTCAGAGAGTCCTGTATTTCACCTGAAGTTATTTGTGGGTTTTTCTTTGCATCCCGAACAATTTTCCTGGCAGCTGTGGCTGAAATTTTAGTTGGTCTACCTGGCCGTTGTTTGGTTTCAACAGAACCCCTCATTTTCCACTTCTTGATTAGAGTTTGAACACTGCTGATTGGCATTCTCAATTCCTTGGAAATATTTTTATATCCATTTCCTGTTTTATACAGTTCAACTACCCTTTCTCGCAGATTCTTTGACAATTCTTTTGCTTTCCCCATTTCTCAGAATCCAGAAACGTCAGTGCAGCACTGGATGGAGGATTTCAAGGGTCTGTCATTAGTCCAGAAACTCATTGACCTTTTTATGCACACACACACACACACACTAATTACAAGCAAACAGATCACAGGTAAGAGTGGTTACCTTTTAATAGCCATTCAAACCCCTTTGTGTCAACTTGTGTGCATGTTATCAGGCTAAAATCACCAGGGTATGTAAACTTTTGATCAGGGTCATTTGGGTAGTTCCTGTTTTGTGTGATTTATGATTTAAAGAGTAAACACAGTTGATAATAAATGGCTTCAGCCAAATGCTAACCATGAGTGAAAGATGTTTTACTCTTTCGTTCATGGACTGACACAGCTTCCTATTGACAAGTGAGTATTATCCTATCTTTAGGAGTGAAAAACTTGTAAAAACTGTTACATCACACCTTCTACAGCACCCTCTGGGCATAATCCCCCTCTCTGCACCTCGCAGATTATTTTTTTTCCCTGTCTAGCAAGGAGAGGACCTGGCTCCCTTCGGGCCCACTGGTTTGGGGGAATTTTTTTTCGAAGTTTTGTTTTTTTTGTTTTTTTTTTGTTTCCTGCGATCTTCGATCAGCTGCCGACTGGGTGACAGGCTGGATCCTCGATCCTTGTAGTACCCCCAGTTATGGCCATCGAGCGTGTGCTGACCCTAGCTACACGCTGGGTTTTCCACGACATGCCTGTCGCTGTTCGGGTGGCCGGTGAGCCTACGCTCCAGGGCTTGCATCGGACCGCTCCGCTTCCGCTGACTTTACGGCCGAGTCGCAGTAGCCTGGCAGGTGAGCTTGCGCTCCAGGGCTTGCATCGGACCGCTCAGCTTCGGCTGTCCGGTGAGCTTGCGCTCCAGGGCATGCATACCATCGTTCCCTAGGGTTCAATCACAGCATGCCTGGCCGACAGTCACCTCAGTGCGCGGATGATGATCTGTCCGGAATGTATTCCAGCATGATCCACGCAGGAAAGGTAAGTAGCTCCCCTGCTTCGGCAGGGGAACTTGGCTGGACATTCCTGGAGAGATCAAGTAAGTAGTTGTGGCCACTTTCTTTCCTCTCTCCCTGCCTTCCCTCCTCCCTGGGCTCTGAGCTAAGGTTGCTGGGTGCTGGGGGTCACCTGGGTGGCTCCATCCTGGAGCGGGGCGGCGCTGTAGCTGTAATTTTGCTTACCTGTGTGTGTGTGTGTATGCCTTTCTCCCTCCATGCTGTCGGCGGCGGGAATTTTTGGGGTGGTCCGTGCCTGTTGGCCTCTAGTGACCGGCGGCCATCATCTTGTGGTTCGCGCCAATATGTATACATCGCCGCTCGGCGGCCATTTTCTTGTGGTTCGCGCCCGCTTTGCCCTCTAACGACTGTTCGGCGGTCATGTTTCTTGTGGTTTATGCCTGTATGTAATTACTGCCGCCCATCTTTTTGTGGCCCGCAGCCGTTTTTTTTTCCTCTGTCGGCTCGGCGGCCATTTTCTTAGGGCCCACATTGTTTTCAATACGGCCGCTTGGTGGCCATTTTGCGTAAGTCTTCGGCCTCTAGGGTGCATTTCACTGGCGCGAATTCACACAGGGAACGCTGATGAGAATCAGACTGACACAGGCAGCGGTGGGATAGCATCACAGGCGGAGCACACAGCAGCGATAGTGGTACCGTTCCAGGGGTGGTGAGTCCTCCTGGGAGATCTGCATCTCTGTACCAGCTAGGAGGGTGGCCTATTGATACCTTGCCTGGAGTCCCTGTGGGTGACAGCGCGTGGGTCAGCATGGCGTCTGAAGCAGACGTTTTTTCCCCCTGAAACACCTGAGTTGGCAGCTGGTGCCCCTCGAGGCTTTGTTGCCAAGGTAGAAGCGGTGCATGAGAACACGGGGGGTGGAAATCGCCAACGTCCCCCGCAATCTTCTGGGGATGTCTCTGATGCAGAACCAGGCAGGCCCGGCTGTGGCTCATGACCCGGAATCTGATGCATCAGAGACTGCAGACCGTGACCGGTCGGACAGTGAGAATGACTCCAAGTCCAGGTCGGCACGCAAAAAGGCTTTGGTATCTGACCTTATCACGGCAATGCGGGATACGCTAAAATGGGAGAATGCTGCTAAAGCAGCAGAGACAACGGTCCCCTTTGGGTTCCGTAAACCGGCCCGAACTGCTAAGGTGTTTCCTTGTGTGTCTTATCTTGATATGCTCTTGTGCAAGGAGTGGGAAGACCCACTTCAGGGTTTTTTGGGGCGGTTCGGTACCCCTTGAGGAGAGTTCCTGAAAAAATGGACCTCTCCCCCGATAGTGGACTCCCCTGTGTCCAGACTTAACAAGTTACCACAATTCCAGTGGAAGGGGCTCCTGTCTTCAGGGACACTCGCTACCTATTCACAATGTGGGGCTCAGTGGTACGTCCAGCATTGGCTGGGGTTTTTCTGATGGCTCAGACACTGACTGAGTACGCAAAAAGGCTACTCCAGGGGTTAAAGACATGGGAGACTCCTAACGAGGTAGCTCTGGACGAACAGTTGGTACAGAGCCTTGAGTCTGTCTGCGAGTCAGACATGGATACTATTCCCTTGCTGCCTTGAGCCTCCGTTTAGGCGGTGGCGTTACGCCGCCTGATCTGGCTAAGGTGCTGGTCTGCGGACCAATCTTCCTAGAAGGCCCTGTTGGATCTGCCCTTTTAAGGCGACAGATTTTTGGGGCCTCTCTGGATGACATCTTTAAGATGCCACAGGAGGTAAGAGCACATTTCTTCTGCAATCCAAAGAAGGTAAGGAGCCATGCCATAGGCTAGGGCCCTCCATCACCGCGCACAAGCGGTTCTTTCGTCCACCTAGTGCGGCAAGTAAACGACCCCAGGCTGATTTAAGCGCCTTCTGAGGGACAGAAGCGTCCATGGGTTTGCAAGGCCAACCTTGCTTGCCTCCCGAACAGATTTTTTTCCCTCTTAACCGCCAGCTTCAGCCGACTTGTTGGGAAGCTTTACATGAGGCGGTCCAAGACCTGCTAATACGCAGGGTGGGCCTTCCTGTCTTAGTACAGGAATGGGTTCATGGGTCCTACTCAAATCTGTTCGCAGCGCTGAAGGAGGGGGGTTCGTCCTGTCTTGGATCTCAGGACCCTCAACTGCTTTGTGAAAGTACAAAAGGTCCGGAAAGGAGTTGGCTCGCTCTGTTGCGCTCCCCTCCATCCAGGGGATTTTCCGTGATCCTTGATCATCAAGGACGCATGCTTGCATGTCTCCATATGCACCAGGCATCAGAGATGTCTGCGGCCAAAGGAAGACCACTACCAATGGTGGCTCTCCCCTTTTGGCCTGGCATTGGCACCAAGGGTGTTTACCAAGGTGCTTGCCCCGATTCTGGCCCTACTAAGACAGCGTGGCTTCGCTATCATGGGCAACTTGGACGATCTTCTAAGGGTCACTTCAGACTTAAATTTCGAAGTAAGCGTGTCTATAACCTGTCATACCCTCCGATACTGGTGGGGTGCTAAACACTCAGGAGTCAGTATTGGTACCGTCCCAACTCCTAGTGTGTCTAGGGTTGATTCTGGACTCCTCGGAGGCGTAAATTTTTTTTTTTTCCTCCCTAGGGGAAAGTTGCAGACCCTTTAGGCTGCGGTGCGGCAGTTGACATCCCAAAGATGGGTTGTCACGCCACTTTTGCAGGCGAGTCCTGGGCCTCATGGTAGCCTCCTTCATGGCGGTTCCATAGGCACTATTTCACACGCGAGTGTTACAGAGGTAACTCTGCCCTGAACGGTCAAGTGGCGTATGTCAATCATCAGGGAGGAACAAGCAGCTCTGCTGCAGCATCGGAGGTTACTCACCTCCTAAGGGGGCTCCCTTACCAGAGGGGAAGCATGCCAGTCGTATATCTTCTGGCTTCTCGACTCAATCGGAAGGGATTGAGGTTTGTGGCCAGGTCAAGAGACCCATGGGCAAAACACGACAGATGCGTTGATGGCACTGTGGAGTCGGTACCGGCTAATCCATGCCTTTCCTCCTTGGAAGCTCCTTCCTCATCGGCTTCGCAGACTGGAGGCAGAGAGGATTACAATGGTCCCAATTGCTTTGAATTGGCCTCTGCGTCCTTGGTACACCGAGTGCGTCTGGTAGCAGACACATTTTGACATCTACCGCTAAGAAGGACCTGCTGTCGCAAGGTCCCATAAGCCATTCTTTTTATTTACAGCCACTGGCTTAACAGCATGGCTTGAGAGAGCGTTTGTACAGTGGGTTCGGGCCACCCTCCACTACCTCCGTGGGGCTTGTGTTGCAGACGTCCTTTTGGCGTTTACCACTACGAGAGGACCTGCTGGTGCAGGGTCCCATATGCCATCCTGCTTGCAGTCAATGGCTTTAACGGCATGGCCTCTAAGTGCCTCAGAAACCACCGTTTGAGAACATCAGGGCGATTCCCTTGTTGACACTTTCTCAGAAAGTCGTCCTTTTTTGGTGGCTGTTATGCCAGTAAGAGGGGTTTCTGAGCGGGCAGCCTTGTCATACAAGCCTCCCTATCTGATCTTCCACAAGGATAAGGCGGTGCTGCGTCCGCAGCCTTCTTTTCTTCCTAAGGTCGTGTTTCGACCTTCCATCTCAAGGAAGACCTTGTACTGCCATCCTTGTGTCATCTGTCGAATCCTAAGGAGATGACGGTGCATTCCTTGGGCGTTGTCCAAACTCTCAGAGAATGCTTGTCTGGTGCTGCTACGTTCCGGAGTCCAGACTCACCGTTTGTTTCGGTGGCTGGACCCAAGTAGGGCCCAGCGGTCTTGCCGGCCACCATCTCTAGGTGGATCCAACAGATCGTGATCAGGTTTACGCCATGAAGGGTCAGGCGCCTCCCTTCCTCGGCGCATTCGACCAGGGCAAGAGGTGCCTCTTGGTTTACGTCGGTTAAGACGGTTTTCTGAGTCGGCAGCCTTGTCATGCAAGACTCCTTATCTGATCTTCCACAAGGATAGGTGGTGCTGCGTCTGCAGCCTTCTTTTTTTCCTAGGATCTTCGACCTTCCATCTCAAGGAAGACATTGTACTACCATCCTTGTGTCTTCATCCGTCCAATCCTAGGAGACGACGTATTTTTTGGATGCTGCCCGAGCTCTGAGAGCATCTAGCGTAAAAAATCCTATTTTTTGTTATCATTCATATTCTCTGAAAAATGGCCAAGAAATCATACATTCTGCCAGGGTATGTAAACGTATGAGCACAACATTTTTATATATATATATTATTATTATATATTTTTTTTTTTTTGAGACCCTCTTCTATAGACATATATTTTATTGAAGTGTAACTCAAGACAAAGCAATGTACAGTTAGATTTACATATGTTTGCTATTTTAACTTCCAAAGTATATGTAATTTAAGCTCAGCCACCCTTGTGATTCCCACAATTCTCCCTCACTGCACAGACAGGAACATTTCTCCTTTTTATGGATCGGCTTCATTGCATTTTGGGTCTCATGCCTTTTAATTGTCCAGTGTGCAGGTTGGAGGGAGAGGGATGACACCCATACCGGCAGAGATCAACAAAGAAGAAAGTGTACCACTTGCCTGGCTGTGCAGTGTGGTATGGAGAGGGGTGTCTAGCAAATAATCCTACTGTGTATTTATCTGCTTGAAAACTTAAAACTTAATTAATATGAGTGGTGATTTTCAATAAGTTTTCTAAATGTAGAGCAACAGTGGTAGATGAAAATGGAGAAAAGAGGCTATATTCTTTATTGTAAAGTATATTTAGACTGTAGGAATGGTAAAGTCTAATTAGTTAAAGCATGTGTCTCTGCCAGGGCTCTACTGTGTAGTGGTTTTAAACGTATTCTTTCACATAATTTGTTGACCTGATACCCTTTTAGCAATTGATTTGTGAGCCACCAATTCTATTGCTGAACTTCCTTTTGTGGGATAGATTAAGTGAGCATGATTGGTGCATAGTGTAAATACGTTTTTTTTTTTTTTTTTCCTGCCAAAGCTTCTGCAAGTTTGCTGGTAAATTTTGAATGAGGATCTGAAGAAAGTGTGATCTCTAGGTGTTAGGGAGAAGGCGTGCCAGGTATTGATTAGATGAAGAGTGTTTTTAATTGTTAAAGGGGTTGTAAAGTTTCGTTTTTGAATTTTCAAAATAGGTACCTTTTTAAGCTAGTGCATTGTTGGTTCACTTACCTTTTTCCTTTGATTTCCCTTATAAATGTTTTTTTTTCTTTGTCTGAATCTCTCACTTCCTGTTCCTCCTCAGTAGGCTTGCCCCCATCATCCAAGCCGTTTTGGCTGGGGGTTAGTCTGCGTGCTAGCCCCCTCCCTTGGGACTACATCCCTGGGGCAAGCACGCTGACTAACCCCCAGCCAGAACGGCTCAGATGATGGGGGCAAGCTTACTGAGGAGGAACAGGAAGTGAGGCATTCAGACAAAAAAACACTTAGAAGGGAAATCGAAGGAAAAGGTAAGTGAACCAACAATGCACTAGCTTAAAGGAACCTATTTAGAAAATAAACAAACCTTTTACAACCCCTTTAAAGTTTATTCAAAACTTGGTATATGGTATTAAAATACAGTCCTATTATGTGTCTGGTGGGTCAGAAACAAGAATTCAATCCAAACACACTATTGATGTAGCTCAACCATGACTACATTTGTTTGGGCATTTGGGAAGTAAAACGCACAAATATACAGGTTTGTGGTCCAGTTTCCCTTTACAAAGTGAAAATGGACTGGCTCGTTTCTGTTCTTTTCCATCTAAAAGTTCACAAACTGAAGAGACACTGTCACCTTACCCATTCAGTGCTTAGGGACAATGTCTGTGTAATGCTTCCTTCACCTGACTAGAATATTCTGACCACCCCAGTGCTCTGTCGCAGACATATCAAAATACATGCAGTTGGTATTGAACGGAAGTGGTGACGCCCCCCCTTAGTTATGTAACTGTGCTGTTGGGCCCCAGCACTGCATTAGAGGACCAAGTCACATACTCCTCCATACTTGTATTTTGCATAAGCAGCCACAGAAAAATGAGTGGTGGGTTAGTGCTGGAATGGTATGAAATCCAACTTACAAATGACTCCTACTTGCAAATGGAAGGAGACAACAGGAAGTGAGAGGAAGTCTCCCCCTCCCCCTGTGGTTAAGCACTTTTCGGCTGGGTTCACACTGGTACGACATACGCGCTCTGACTTGTGTAAATCAATCTTTCCCTATAAGGGCTGTCTTAACTGGTCCGACACAAGTCGGTTCGACTTTGAAAAAGGTTTCTGCACTACTTTTGATCCGACTTTGGTCCTACTTCAGCCCATTGAATAACACTGAAGTCTGATCCTTGTCTTAAGCATCCGACTTGTGACATCTGACATGGTGATTACAGCAGCAGGAAAAAGGAATTTATCGGACACTGGGATTGTTTTGATTGGTTAAATGACAATTCAGACTATCTCAAATTCGGAGCAAAATCTTATCTTGTTTATTCAAGTAGGACCAATGTCACAGAGCAAAGTAGGATGACGGTAGTACAACAGTCGTGTCATACCAGTGTGAAACATGTTAGAGGTCTGTTTACCTGTTTTTTTTATTTATTTTTTAATTGGTACATGTAAAGGAATACTTTTAAAGTACTGGAAGTGCAGTCATTCATTATTTTAACCCTCTACCTCAGAGCGATTTAGTGTCGCCGGATATAGTCGGCAACACTACTCATTGTATTCTGCCAGTAGGGAAGGCTCTCCCTTGGCAAAACACAATAGTTCTGCGGGGGATTCCCTGATCAAACAGCCTTTCGAGTAAAGGTCCGCTCTAAACTTAACTTTTTTTCTGTTTTTAAAACAGATCTGGACTTATATTTTACCGAAAAGGTGTCAAGTCCGTGGATAAGAAAACTGGAAAAGACATCCTTTACAACTTTGAAGACAAAATCAACTTTGCAGTTTTCCCTTCAATTCAGGGAGGGCCGCACAATCATGCAATTGCAGCGGTGGCAATAGCTTTAAAACAGGTGAGGCAAAAGACACACTAAATGTTTTGTAATCCTGAACTGTATGTGGTGTCTGTTATGCTTGTCATTTTGCAGAACTAGAATTGAAAATAGTGTTGGGTTGCCTGGGATCATAAAAACCAAATCCATGTTTGAGGCATAGTCTTTAGGATGCATATTAGCCAGTCTTGAAATACACAAAGTGATCATGCACAGTTTTTGCACCAGTCTGCCTATTGCATTTAAAGTAATTGTAAAGTCTTGTTTTATTCCCTATAAAAATAACAAACATGTTATACTTAGCTGCTCTGTTGCAGTGGATTTGCACTGGGCAGCCTGGATCCTCCTCTTCTCCGGTCCCTCTTCTCTGCTCCTGGCCCCTCCCTCCTGTTCAGTGCCCCAACAGAAAGCAGCCTGCTATGGGGGCACCCGAGCCGAGTCACAGCTCCGTGTGTCCATTCAGACACGGTACCCCGGCCCCACCCACTCTCTCTCCTGATTGGCTAGCTGACTTTTACAGCAGCGGGAGCCAATGGCGCCTCTGCTGTCTTGGCCTATCAGGAGGGAGAATCTTGGACAGCTGAGACACTGGTGGACAGAGAGGGACCTTGGGTAAGTATTCGGGGGGCTGAGGACAGCTGCTGCACACAGGCTTTTTATGTTAATGCATTAGCATAAAAAAACCTTCTGACTTTACAAACCCTTTAAAGGATGAAAAACCTATACACCTATGCTACTCTAAACCAGTAATCCACAGTCAGGAATTTGATTCACATGCAACTAAAATTGCTCTTTAATGACCAGCATTAGATTCAGGGTTTATTTGACCAGATCGTTTTGCACACATGAAAATCTGACGTACTGTAAGGAAACGCCAAAGCCATCATGTTTTTGTTGTGACTGGGTTTTCATCACTGGTGGTATCATGGTATTTAGCACTACAATTACATAGATTTTGCCTGAGGAGTAAGGATAGGTTTTGGGTGTTGGGTTCCAGCTAGGACTTTTAAGTTAACATATGTCACGGTTAAAAAAAAAAAAGCAGATTTAGTACATCTTCGGAATACATGCACACCTTTCCTATGTTTTATTGTATCTCTCTAACCGCTCCTTCATTCCTGTTCGACAGGACAACACAGCCTGAATTCCTAAACATGTGGTGTCAGCCCTGCCTACTTTATCTCATATCAGTTACAGAGAACACAGACCTCTCTTCATCCCCACCCCTTCCTCGTCTCCATAACCCTTATTTTGTACACAGGCAGATCACACTGGACGTTATTGGATCACAAGATTTCTGTAATAAGAGATGTTGTTTGCACTGATCAAACTAACAAACAGTTTCACTTGTATACTTAGCAGACCAAAGGGAGAAAATAAGAGCAGTTCATTGTTAGGGTTTACATACACTTTAAAGTGGTTGTACACCCTGTACAACCACTTTTACCTACAGGTAAGCCTATATTAAGGCTTACATGTAGGTGCTGGAAATATTTCCTAAACTATGTCTACGGCGCATGCGCACTTTAGAAAGGGCAGATGGTGATGTTTTTAAAGGGGTCATGCCGTGACTGGCGGCTCCCACACTCATGCGCGGGAGTGACGTCACGCGACTGCGGTCAGTCACAGAGCCGGAGTTCGCGGCCCCCGGAAGGAAGAGGGGTGAAGATGGACGCTTGCTGCTAGTGGGGACAGCGGTGACATCGCAGGCTTCGGTTTCAGGTAAGTGACACATAATGGGCTTCTATGCGATGCATAGCCCATTATGCTTTACCTTTGCAGGGAAATAAAGAGGAAGTAAAACCCATCATGGTTTACTTCCTCTTTAAGGTTAGGAGCCATGTTCATGTCGAGTTTGCAAAAAGGTTAAAGCTGGGTACACGCTAGAAGTTTTTTTTTTTTTCGTTCAACCCAGTGTGCTGAGCGAAAAAAAAATACAGATCGCCATACTAACACATCCGATTTTGCACCCCACCAGAACACACTGATTAGCGCTCGCAGCCTTTGGCTGTGAGCACTGATCAAATACTGGTTTTCCAGCATGCTTGTTGGGTATGCTCGGACGAGGAGCTGTACACATGACCTGTGTTTATCCAGCTTAAGAGTCAGGAATGTGCAATAAATGTTAGTGCCAAAATTTCCAGGGTAGTGGTTTAAAAAGATAAAAACAAACCTACAACCTTAGACCGTACTCGTAGATGTAGCTCTTTGCTGTTATTGCATTTTTCGTGATGAGCATTATAGCCAGTTATTTACAGTATATTTTATGACACAAGCCTTGAATAAACATGGGACCCAAGAAAACTTAATGATGTCTACAATCGTCGCACAAGCAAAGTATCTGCAAGCAGACACACCTGAATTCTGTTTGGCTGCCCAACCTCAGCACTGAATAGAGAAATCTGTTTGTTCTGTGAATGGACAAGTGCAGAGAAGGGGTGGGCAATTTTATACTGGGGCTTTTGTGTTTGTGAACTATGGCTCTTGTTCATCCGAAAACAACTTTGTATTCTGTTCAAGAATACTAGGTGGCTTGTGAATGGACAAGAGGAGAGGAATTTGGAGCGCCAGTGACAGGATCCCCCTTCACCTTTTATGTAGCGAGTGTCGGAAGTAGAATGCTGACTGTAGTTTCTGACTGGTAGACATGAAAAATATTCCAATTTGCTGGTAGATTGCTTTTACTTATGTAGGAATGTACACTTCGCTGGTTCTCATCCTATCTATACCACCGCTCCTTCAGTGTCACAACTCCTCCCCTCCTCTTCCTTTCTCCATCGGTGTCCCCCAAGGTTCTGTTCTTGGACCTCTCCTTTTCGCAATCTACACCACCTCCCTGCGTCCGTTGATTGCCCCCAGCTCTCCCTATCTGTCTCCTCATCTATCGCCTCATCTATCTCCTCACACATCACCAACTTACTAACAGAGATATCAGTCTGCATGTCATATCACTTTCTCAAATTCAACCTATCCAAAACCGAGCTCATATTTGCTATCCCATGTGCCACTTCCCCTGATTTCTGTCAACCCCCCATGCCAAGGTCCTAGGTGTAATCCTGGACTCCGAACCAACCTTTCCACCCCACATCCAATCGCTATCCAAAATTTGCCACCTCAACCTCTAACATCTCCAAGATACGCCCCTTCCTTACCAATGTCACCACAAAGCTTCTAATCCACTCCCTGGTCTTCTCTCGCCTCGACTACTGCAACTCCCTTCTTATTGGCTCACCTCTAAAAAGGTATCCACACTTCAGTCCATCATGAACGCTGATGCCAGGCTCATCCACTTTACAAACCGGTCAGCGTCTGCTACATCCCTCTGCCAATCCCTCCCTTGGCTGCTACTCAATCAACAAATTTAATTCAAGATACTAGCCATCCACAACCTGGTCTCAAAATACCAACCAAATTGTCCTCTTCGCTCCTTCCAAGACCTCCTGCTCTCTAAGCTCCCTTGTCACCTCATCCCATGCTCGCCTCCAGGACTTCTCCAGAGCCTCTCCCATTCTTTGGAATGCTCTACCCCAATCTGTCATATTTTTCTCCTACTTTGTCCACTTTCCGACGATCCCTGAAAACTCATCTCTTCAGAGAAGCCATCTAGCCCCCACCTTACTGTACATTTATTTTCTCCATCAGCACATCCCCCACAGTTATTACCGCTTGTATCTCTTGACCTTCCCTCTTGGATTGTAAGTTCTAACGTGCAGGGCCCTCTGAATCCTACTGTATTTATTAAAGTGTTTGTATTTGTAATGTCTACTTTCAAGTTGTAAAGCGCTGCGCAAAATGTTGGCGCTATATAAATCCTGTATAATAATAGTAAAAGTTGGTGCCTGTGTTGACAAGCCTTTGTTCCCTTGGAACAGGTTTTGCAGTTGCTTAGTCTTTGGGAATGCAAAACCTGCTTGAAGTAAGTCAAATGCAGGTCAGGAGGAGATCTGCAGGTCTAATGCACCTGTCAGTGAGTTCTAAACACAAGCCCACCAACACAATACATGGAGTGGTACTGACCCATAATGGGCACATTGTTTGGTGAACTATTGCAGCATGGATCTTTGAGAAGTTGTCGTCAGAAAAATGAATTTTTATTAATGCATGTATTAGGACCAGTCGATTCCCATGCATGTGCTGTTTTCTTTGCTTGGAGGCGTGAGTGGCAGTCTTTTTTTTTTTAAACTCTATATGTTGTAATGTAGAGATATGAAATCTAATCTCAAGTATTCTGGGTCCCCTTGAAGATCCCTAGTTTCCATGTGTATTGCGATCAGTAATTTCTGGAATGGCCTGCTGCTACCACACATGCTTTACATTACAGACACACAGTAGTCTTCCTGTAAGCCTTTTCCTTGTTAAATGAAATTACAGTTTTCCTGTGTGTGGAACACCTGCTGGCCGATCACCACAGAGCAGGTGATTCCAACAGGAAATGCAGTTATTAATCAAAATGTGACAGCGCTGTGGAATACTGCAAAACAAAATAACCGCGGCACCTTGTGAAATCACTAATTGCGGACTGTCTGTACAAATGGAGCTCTGATGCATAAATGAGGGGGAGGTTTTTCTGAGAGCGGTTAATAGCTGCAAAACGCAAAGATTAAATTGAAAAGCACCAGGGGCTCGTAGCTTAAATTGTAAGATCACCCTTGCAGCTCAAAAATGAAAGACTTTGACCTGTCTTATGTGCTGATATATTTCCTACAGAAACATGCTTTTCTTTATCTTATATTATAAGAATACAGCAATGTTAGGAATTCTTAAACAGTCAGTCTTTACTACCGACGTCTGGAGGTTGGCACACCGGCAAACAAAAAAAAACGTAAACCAACCTCCATATAAAGATGTCTGCAACCGTCCTGCTTCAGTTTTTTTGCTTCTGTCCTGGGAGGTTGGGCACATTTTTCCTCAGCTCTGTTGAGAAAGTCTATTTTTGCTAGCCTTTTTATTCCTATTTTTTCTAGCCTTTTTATTCCTATTTTTTATTTTTATTTCAAAGTATTTGGTACACCATATATATTTTTTTTACTTCGATCAAGACTTCAAAATGCTGCCTAAGCTAGTCTCTACATAGCGGCAATCCAGATCAGCACATCCTTAGCAACTGCTTTGGAGGCAGTACCCGCTGGACTGGAAGATTGCAGGGCTAGTGTGTAATCATGACTTTCAGGCACTGGGCTTGGTGATGGTGAACCCATGGCACGTACTGAAGAAGAGCACACACTGACCGGCCATCCATACATCCATACAACCATACAAGCGGTCACATCCACACCGCCCCCCCGCCTTAGAACTACATCTCCCACAAGTCCTTAGGGCCAGTGGTGACGTGTCTCAGGTGGGCGTGAATGAGAAGAAGCGGCTCCCACACAGCTCCGAGCCAGGGGTGACGTGCGGGCAAGAATCCATTCATACAAGCCGTCTCGTGCACCACCCCATCGAACTACATCTCCCACAAGTCCCTGGGGCCAGCGGTGACATGTCTGGGGTGGGTGTGACTGAGAGAACAAGGCTCCCACGTAGCTGGGATCAGGGGTGACGTGCGGGCAGGAATGAGCTGCTGGATTGGGAGACACGTAGACACTGGAGCCAGGTGAGATGTTTAATGTGGGCATTGTGTTGTGTAGGTAAAATATCCGTTTTGTCCGTGGTGTCCCGCTTCTTGGAGGCAGAGGCTCAAGCTGCTTCTTTACTGTACATTCTGCTGTCAGGAGCCATGCAGTACCTGTACCACCTGCTGGTGGGTACCTTCCCCATCAACTCTTTCCTGTCTGGCTTTCACCATCCTTACCAGTGCCCAGCAAAATGCATCCTTACCAGTGCCCAGCAAAATGCATCCTTACCAGTGCCCAGCAAAATGCATCCTTACCAGTGCCCAGCAAAATGCATCCTTACCAGTGCCCAGCAAAATGCATCCTTACCAGTGCCCAGCAAAATGCATCCTTACCAGTGCCCAGCAAAATGCATCCTTACCAGTGCCCAGCAAAATGCATCCTTACCAGTGCCCAGCAAAATGAATCCTTACCAGTGCCCAGCAAAATGCATCCTTATCCAAAAATACATGCACATGTAGTGTGTGTGTGTGTGTGTGTGTGTGTTTCAATAAACTGTATAATTGAAAGCTCTGTTGTGCTTTTCTTTTAAGACATAAGCTGGCTGTTAGTTTGGACAACTATACGAGTTGTTTTTTCTAAACTAAAACCTTGGTAATCAATAAGTTGGTTTTGTGTTGCAGTTTGGGCACTCAGGCCTTTTTTCTCACACATCCTCTATGGAAATGACACAAACGCCTTCCCCCCAAAAAGAAGCAGAATTACCAAGTAGGAATTTTTTAAGGTATCACACAGTTATGTATGCTAACCACTTTACCTCCGGAAGATTTATCCGCCTTCATGACCAGGCCACTTTTTGCAATACGGCACTGCGTTGCTTTAACTGACAAATGAGCGGTCATGCAACGCTGTACCCAAATACAATTTGTCAAAAAAAAATTCCCACAAATAGAGCTTTTGATGGTATTTGATGACCACTGAATTTATTTTATTTATTTTTGCGCTATAAACAAAAAAAAAAAACTGCTCTAAAACATCCAATAAAAAAAGTAAAAAAGCAAATTTCTTCATAAATTTAGGCCAGTTTGTATTCTGCTACATGATTTTGCTAAAAAAAAAAAAAAAAAAAAATCCCAATAAGCGTATATTGATTGTTTTTTGTAAATGTTATAGCATCTACGAACTATGGAATATATACTGCAATTTTGTTTTAAAAAAACTTTTATACTGGTAATGGTGGCGATCAGCGACTTATAGTGGGACTGCGATATTACGACAAACAATCTGACAATGACAATTTTGACACTTTACGGGAACCAGTGACAGGAATAAAGTGATCAGTGCTAAAAATATACACTGTTGTACTAATAACACAATCTGGGAAAGGGTTAAACATCTAGGGCGATCAAAGGGTTAACTGTGGGGCTGGGTTGAGACACCGTGTCTAAATGGATACACGGAGCTCTGACTCGGCTCGGGTGCCCCCATAGAGAGCTGCTGGCTGAGGGGGCACGCTATAGAAGGGAGGGGCCAGGAGCAGAGAAGAGTAGGATCAAGGCTGCTCTGTGCAAAACCAACTGCGCAGAGGAGGCAAGTATAACATGTATGCATGTTGTGTTTTTTTGTTTAAACAAGACTTTACAATCACTTTAATGTTGTTTGTGTGCCAGTGTCTCAACTTCTTGAAGGCAGCAGTATAACCCAGCTGTTTAATCCCTAACATTCCTGTGTCCCTCAATGCACTTCAAGACAAAGATTTTACAGTAAGTGCAAAAATCATATTTCCAATATCTTACTTTTAAATGGCGTATGCTTAAATAGACTTGTACAAACCTGACCAGAATCTAGGAGCCAGCTTCAAAATGTTAGAGACCAGCAACATTGGAAGCACTCTTCTATGGAATACAGTGACATGGACAGGGTTGGGGCTTAGGAACTATGCTGCTTTTCTTTGCTTATCCATCCAGTAGGAGTGAATATTTTTTTACATTTTCAGATTTTAAACAACCACATTAGATCTAGTACGCACATACCTGTGACATGAAGGGAGCTGTAGAGAGAAGCAACTAGTTAAAAATGAGAGCAAAAATAAACAGATATACATAGGCTTCTGGAGGGGAGGTATAATATTGACAGGTACTTTAATCTTCTATCTTTTTCACTTTCTCCTCTTACCGTAAGCTCCTCTTTTCCCTGCTATAGAGGCTGTGACACCAGAATGAAAAAGACCAGTCCCCTCACTTGACCACACAACCACATTTTTATTGACGAGGGATGCAACATTGTTCTCTGTAAAGGGGGGCACATTGGAGTTAGTGCACCAACAAATTCAGTTGTTTATTTTCCTAACACTTGTAGAGGGCCAGCGTAATCCTCATAGCTAGTAAAAGTGGGCTTCTTCTAAGTGAAATTTCACTTTTCTTCTGCTGCAAGAGGGCAGAACTGGAGAATTGAGAATGAAGTACAGCAAGAAGAATCGAGTTCTGTAAACCAACTCCATGAATGTGGCAAATATGTATCCCATTATGATCCATGGGCCCCAAGGACCATAAGATAATACAGGTTTTTTAGAGCTGTCATTCCTCAGGCCAGGGGGCACTGGATGAAGAGGAGCACTGGCTGGGGAACCAAGAAGGTGAGGATCCAGGCTGCTCTGTACAAATCCACTGCACAGAGCAGGTAAGTACCGTATATGCTCGAGTATAAGCCAAGTTTTTTTTAGCACTTTTTTGTGTGCTGAAAATGCCCCCCTTTGGCTTATAGTCGAGTCACACATGTAGCCTCACTCTTCCTCTACAAGTGTGCAAAGTTTGTTGTCCGGGGGACCTACGGCCAGGGAGCACTGATTTTTATTTTATTTTTTCAAAGCAGGGCACCCCTTCCATAGACTCCCATGTTAAACGGTCATTTCTCCGGTGAATTTGGGGACCCGGTACTGGCCGGTCGTAGGTCCCCATGACCCGAAACTTGGCACACATGTAGCCCCATTTCTCCTCTACAAGTGTGCAGTTTTTTTTTCTGGGGAACCTATGCCCGAGGAGCACTGATTTTTCAAACCCGGGCACCCCTTCCTTAGACTCCCATGAGGCATGCACATGGACACCCTAGGCTTATACTCGAGTCAATACGTTTTCCCATATTTTTGTGGTAAAATTAGGTGCCTCGGCTTATATTCGGGTCGGCGTGTGTGTTTTAGTTAAAAAGAAAAAAAATCCAACCTTTAATATTACTTTAAGAATATTCTCAAATCTGCCGAAACAGCACCAAATAGGAAAAAACTGTAACATAGGGATATAAAGGCATCCAACTTTTCAGGGGAATTTTTCCAGGTGCCATTTGTATGTCCCTGTGCTTTGGTACTATATACATATATATTTTTTTTTTAATAAAGTTGACTTGATTGACAGGTAAAATCGGGTCACATGATTCCATCAGGAATTTGTCTGTGAACACCGGTGTTCCAAGGTTATACAGCTTGCTTATGGCAACCAACAAAATCTGAAAAAGTAAACAGGGCCAAATACATAGTAAAATGATTTGTGAAAAAATTGTATTTAAAACAAAATAATGAAAAATGCAGTAATACTTTAAAACTAGATTTATCCTGAAATTCTACTGTAAAGCTCCCTTTCCCCTCCTACCACTATTTCTGGCTAACCTGTATAAAGAAAGATGTATATAGTTTCCTATTTTCATGCAGCTCCAGTCCAGTCGCATGAACTGGTGGTTTTCCTGTGTTGGTCAACGGCGGCTGCAGGAGAGAGGAGGGAGTGCTGACAACGGATGGGCCGCAGTAGCATAAGGGTAAAGTCAGCACAGGCTTTACTAGCTGTTAAGTGTTCTCTCCTCTCCCTTGCTGCTGCTGGCTGACGTAGGGGATCACATGACCAGACCAGGATGGGCTAAAAATAGGCAAGTTTATATAACTTTTTCAGGGCCAGTTCACACCATAGAACAGTCTGGATGCGTTCCAGATGCTTTTCTACATGCGTGTTTTTGGTGCATTTTTGATACAGTCCAGGGCCCCCCCCCCCCATTTAGTTACCTTAAATAAGGACATGTGTGCGTTCCAGTGCATTTTTGATGCATTTTACAGCGTTCCAGTACAGGTAAAATGCAACATGTTCTACTTTTTTTTTCTTTCTCTGGAACGCACTGGAACTGCAAGCACTGGTGTGTACTATGCCACTGAAAACCATATAACCTACTTTCCATGCGTTTTTGATGCAGAAAGAAAATGGCGCAGTAGTTGGCATAGCTGTTGGGAGAGAGTAGCGAGCGTTTTTAAGACCAGTTAAGTTTAGGCTGGAATTCTACTTTAAATTTATAGGTAGAAAGTATTATGAAGGTGAATTAGCTCTAAAGAGTTTAAGATATTTGTATAATAGAATGAGGAATAAACAAGGCCCTGATGCATTTTAAGTGTTGAGTGTTAAATGTTATACTGAACTATTCTTTTAATCCATAGGCTAATTCTCCAATGTTCCATGAATATGCGCTGCAGGTCTTAAAAAATGCTAAGGCAATGGCCTCTTCCCTACTTAAGAAGGGGTACACACTTGTCTCAGGTATTTAATCATGAATACGTTTTGGAAATGTTATGATTGAAGGATGCTATACTGGATGTATGAATGTTGTAAAGATATTATGTTTTTAAACAGAAATATATACATCGGCAAGAAAACATAGGTGAACCTCTTGGAATTGCTTTTCTGCAGTGTTTTTGTCCTAAAATGTGATCTGATCCCCCTCCAAGTCACAATTATAGACCACATAATGTGCTTAAGCTAATAACACACAAACAATTCAAATTCCTTGTGTCTTTATTGAACAGAGGTGGCTCTTTAATTAGGCAAATTAGGCGGTCGCCTAAGGCCTCGCGCTCACAGGGGCCTCGCGGCCGCCTAATTTGCCTGACGGAGGAAGGGAAGAGCCCAGCAACGGGAAGAATGATGGCACTGCCTGCGGATGTGATGTGCGGGACCAATCTCCTCATGCAAGGACTCTGCACTAAAAAATGTAATACTTTTTCCCATTATGGGCGCGAGTGGGGCCTCATGTCTACGTTTTGCCTAAGGCCTCACAAAGCCTAGAGCCGCCTCTGTTTATTGAACACACTGATTAAACATTCATAGTGCTGGAGGAAAAAGTAAGTCAACTCTTGGTTAATAGCTGGTTGAACCTCTTTTGGCAGTAATGGCTTCAAGCAATTGCATTCAGTAGCTCTGGATCAGCCTTGGCAACATTCAGGAAGAATTTTAGAGCATTCTTCTTTACAAAACCACTTCCGCTTAGACACATTTGTAGGAAGTCTGGTGTGCGCAGCTCTCTTGAGGTCATTCCACAGCATCTCTATGGGGTTAAGGTCTGAGTTCTGACTATGCCACTCTAAAAGGTACATTTTATTTTTCTGAATCTAGGATTTATTTTGATTCTCCGGGTAAATGTCCTGCTGCATCACCGTATTTCTAGTAAGCTTTAGTTTACAGACGGCCATCTTGACATTATCCGTAAGGATATTTTGATAAACTTTGACATTTATACCCATAGGCATCCCAAATAATGTTGCCTCTACCATACACCACCATTGGGATGATGTTTTGATGTTGGTAAGATGTGCTTTTTGTGCACTATACATAGTGACGAGTCTTTTTCCTGAATGATTCAACTTTTGTTTCATTGGCCCACAAAACATTTTCTCAGTAGCTTTAAAGCGGAGTTCCACCCTTTTTTTATGTTTTATTAAAAGTCAGCAGCTACAAAAAGTGTAGCTGCTGGCTTTTAATAAACATACACTTACCTGTTCCACTGTCCAGCGACGCACCGCCTGGAGCTCCGCTCCTCTCCCCCCTCCTCCGCCGGCGCGTCCATTCATTGTGTGGGCACCCAGCCGTGACAGCTTTCGGCTTCACGGCCGGGCACTCACTGCGCATGCGCGAACGGCGCAGCGCTCTGTGAGTGGACAGGCGATCGCCTGGGACCTGTCACGTCCCAGGTGATCGCCTACAGGGAGGAGCCGCCACAAGGCGATATGACGTATCGCCTAGGCGGCTCCAGGGCGGAAGGAGGAAGTGGGACAGGAAGTCCCACTCCTACTGAAGCCCCCACTCCCCCCCCCAAAAAATTACATGCCAAATGTGGCATGTAAGGGGGTGCGGAGTGGAATAAAAAAAAGTAAAAAAATTGGGTGGAACTCCGCTTTAAGGTTAGCAAATGTTCTGTTTGGTAAACTTCAGACATGCAGCAATGTATGTTTTGTTTTTGTTTTTTGGAGAGCAGTGGCTTCCTCCGTGGTGTTCTGTCATGGACATCCTGCCGTTTCAAAGACTTATGTATGGTAGACACATGAACAGTGTTAGTTCCAGTGATGTCTTCAAGCCTTTAGCTGTTACTCATGGGTTCTTTACTGCCTTGAAGATTCTGCTTTGTGCCTTGGGAGTCCACTTGGCTGTGTGCTCACTTCTAGCAAGAAAAGCCACAGTTCTAAACTGTTTCCATTTATAGATCATGTGTCTGACTGATGGATGCCTAAACACTTTGAGATTGCTTTGCATGCCTTTCAAGCCTTATGCAGATCACCTACTCTTGATTTTATTTTTCCAGAGCGCTCCTTTATGCGAGGCATCGTTCACATCAGCTGATGCTTCTTATGAACCACAATCTTAAAATGTGTGTCTTTTATCAAAGTTGCTCTAAACCACACCTCCAGTCTCATTTCATTAATTGGACTCCAGGTGTGCAAACTACTGGCTATTATTGAAGTAATTAGTCTGAGTTCACTTACTTTTTCCTCCAGCATTGTCAATATTTAATGGGTTTGTTCAATAAAGATGACAAATTAGAGTTGTTGGCGTGCCATCAGCTTAAAGAGGAAGTAAACCCTCCGTTCAAAAACAAAAAAAAATAAAGATCCTGCAAGACAAAGGCATAATCAGCTAGTATGCAAAGCATACTAGCTGATTATGTTTTACTTACCTCCGATCGAAGCCCCCGCAGCGGTCCACGTCTCCCACTCCGGGCGCCGACATGTTGTCCCGGAGTGACTTCCTGTTATCGCCGCTCCGGCGCTGTGATTGGCCGGAGCGGCGATGACGTCACACGCATGCGCGCTCTGGCCGGCAAGATCCCATTCAGAAAACCGGCAATGATGCCGGCTCGCTAGTGCGCATGCGTGTGACGTTATCGGTGCTGTGTTTTTCAGCAAATATCTCCTTAACCATGTAGGTTAAGGAGATATTTCTTGCACATACAGGTAAGCCTTAAGCTAGGCTTTACCTGTAGGTGCAAGTTGTCTAAGTGGGTTTACACCCACTTTAAGCACATTTCGTTTGTCTATTTTTTTTGTAAATTCTTTATTTCTCTCTTTTCAACAGTAGGGTTTATACATACTTATATCTTGAATTATAAGTCAAATAACGAAAAAGAAAATAGAAGACAAATCAAGTTAATAAATTTGAGTCTATGCTTCTGTATTATAACTAACATTTCTAAATATAGTTCAGGACCTATTTCTTTACTTTATCTTTCAAAAAAAAAAAAAATTAAATCTATACATTGTCCATAGTATATTAATTTAGTGTGTATATGTGTGTGTGTGTGTGTGTGTGTGTGTGTGTGTGTGTGTGTGTGTATATATATATATATATATATATAAATATATTACACACACACATATATACACACAGTAGGTGCCGCCGATATTGTGTCAATCTCGCCTCTTCTAGCGGCGAGATTGACACCCTACGAGCCCCATCACGGGAGCCAGCGCCGAGCTGTCTCGTCACCGGGAAAGGAAAAATTTTGTTTTTCCTTTCACAATGAGCGACACGCATTGCCGGTAGACGGAGATCCGACGTGGATTCCCGCCAATACCAGGCACTGTGTTTGGTATGGAGGGCACAACACATTTCTTCAATAGTTCAGCTAATAGGTGGAGCTTGGAGCGCAGTCTGCTGGATGGAAATAAAAAAAATAAAAAAAAAACACCATGATTAATTTATTTTTTAGTCCATACCAGACAGGCAAATGCAGAGCCCCTTAGTTGTGGTGCTCTTGAAAAGAAGCAATGTTTATGCAGTAATACAGTTAGGTTAAATATAGAGAAAAAATGGCATTTATACAGAAAGCAAATCCCAGTGCGACTGTTGGCAATTTATCATCACAGTGGGGATTCAAAATTTCCATCTTGATTCCATCAATAGTGAGCAATCACATTGCTGATGAATTTTGCTGGAGATACCATTTCTAGTAAGAAAAGCACCACAATCGTATTTAAAGTACAGCTCCCAGGCATGTATCTAAATAGTTAAAATACATATGTTTACTGTTTTTACTGCTATAAGATTTCTAATTCTGTTCCGATCTTGTGATTTACACATTTGGAACACTGCACAGTCAGGAAGATCAACACTATTTATTCCTGCTTTGCTGCCTCTTGGATCACTTCCCTTTTTAATTTGACAGAGCTGATAATGCTGATTGCCCTATGTAGAAGTGTAGAGGTGAAATAACAAGCTCAATTTTTAAGCTGGAAAATGTCATCTGCTGCTCATTGGAGGGAATAAGATTTGATGTTGTAAGTCATTATCAAAAAAAATTGTATTTAAAAACCCAAGCCTTGCCACTTTGACCAAGATGGTTTCAAACAGTTTGGGAATCAATGATGACATGATGGTTTGTCTTTTCTGACCCTTTGTTAGGCGTTATTTGAGTCATGGCTTTCATAACCGCATTCTCCTTTCAGGAGGAACAGATAACCACCTTGTGCTAGTAGACCTCCGGCCTAAAGGTATGGATGGAGCACGAGCGGAGAGGGTGCTGGAGCTTGCATCTATAACTGCCAACAAGAACACATGCCCTGGGGATAAGAGTGCTCTGACCCCTGGAGGCCTGCGACTAGGTAAGTCCCCTTAGTGGGTGGTCACTTTTTTGCCATTTTTTATTTAAGGCGTTTTTGTGTCGCTTCCAGTGTCCTCCTTTAAAAGGGGCCACTTAAGGCCTTCACAAATTGCACACTGGGCATTTGACTCCCATGCAGGAGGTTCCAGAATTTTCATGTGGGCAGGAGGCACCGGTTCACCATCCAGCCCCAATGCCGGCAGCTTAAACTCTTTAAGAGGCTGAAAGCTGCTACAGCTGGATGGTGCACCAAGTGGCAGTAACGTTTATGGCAGTATATGCTCAGTCTAATGCCTGTAATGGAAGAAGTCTGGAAATCCTGGAGGTATAATTTAGAAAATCGCATCAGGTTTGCTTCGGTCACTGGTTCAGTAGCTTGCTTGAGCAGGTCTAATTTTGTTTTTTAACCACATCATGCCTGCGCTATAGCCGAAAGATGGCTACATCTGGCGTCCATGAACGTCCTCCCAGAACCACACCACCTGCGTGCCCTCCTGGGGCGCTCATCCGGTGCACTCTGTGATCGCGTGTCCTTCGAACACAGCTGTTTACAGAGATGATGGTAAAGAGCCAATCACAGCTGCCCTTTACCATGTGATCAGCTGTCTGACCACATGTACACAAACATGCCTGTTACCCGCATTCCTTTCCAAGTGCACTGTTACAGCGTGAGGAGAGCTGGTAATGGGCATATGTGACAGGACATTCACCCCCCCCCGATCCTCCGCTCTGACAGCTGACGTGGGGGGGGGGGGGAAGTCTTCTCCTCCCGTTAGCTGTATAAATAAAATTTTAAAAAAAGCTTCCCCCTGCCCGGCTGCTTCACTCATTTCTCTGTGAATTGAAAAGTACAAGTCCCGACAGCCTCAGCGGCTGAATGTTAGTTTGTTCATTCTTTCTGTCAGAATGTATCGATTTCCTCGGCAGTACGAAAAAGCAGATACACTGACAGATCTTCAGGAGACCTGCATGGCATCAGCGATCTGCTGATCACTGGTGCAATCCTGCAACCAAAAAATAATAAATGCTCATTTTTTTTACTTGCACAAAGGAAAACATTAGATGTGTGCGAAGGTCAGAAAGTCCACTCTAGCCATAATTATTAGGCTTGCTGTAGGGCATGTGCAAGGAAATACAGCCTTTTGTATTATGATTAAGTGCTTTGCAAACTCACTTTCACGTTCTTCTATGTAATGAGGTGGTATGTTTCCTGGACCATGGTGTTCACTTGTCTTCATTGTTACAAAGTCAGATTAAGTGCCATTTACCACTTAAGAGCAGTGGGAGTTGAAGGGGTTTAGCTAGTAGAATAGATATGTTGTAATGCTTAAGACGCCAAAATCTGAATTCAAGACACTCGGGAAGTAGGCAGTGTCCTTTTTAGTCAGTTTAAATGCATTTTTGTTTTACTCTACTTGCCAAAATTTAAACACGGTTTATTAGTGTGTGTATGGCACTAGGTAACTAGAATTTTAAACTGCAGATTGCCCTTGAAAATGAAGTGCAGGTCAGGTAAGTGGAAGAAGTGATCTATCATGAAGCTGTGCAGATGCAGAAAACATCCACCTGGGCCTTGTTCAATCAATAGACAATGAAAAAAAAGTCCTGCAGCAAAGCTATGTAATGTGCCAGAGCCCTGGAAGAATGAGGATAGCGGGAAGAAGGCACATTTTCCGGTGTCCCTCTGGATGACTTGATTCTGTCTATTTTCTATATATTATATGTTGAGGGGAAATCGTACATAATTATATAGTTGGTCAGGTGGAAAAATAAATAAAAAATGTCAAATTAAATGACAGATATAAAATGTAATGACACTCGCTTCCTCAGAACCGTAACCCCACAGTGGACTAGAGATGGGCACAACCCCATATAAAGCATGGTCCAATTTGCTCCAACAGGAAGAAAATCCTTCCAGATCTCTAAAGGCAATACTTATACTCCATAGATCAGTAATCTACAGTGGTGTTTCTTATAAATGGTAATGGCTAGTTCTATTTTTTGAGGGCATTTACTGGTAGAAGTTAAAAATAGAAGTGAAATGCCTACACCCAGGTGAATCTATGCATATATTAGCTGCTGACACTATGCACAGATACTCAGCACCACAGATGGGTATATAACAAGTGCAAAAATTATGAAATTAAATAGTAATAAAAAATAATCCAATGAATCACCAAGACCTTACCCCTGATATCTCCCAGCCAATTACTAACCAGGCCCCACCCTGCTCAGCTTATGAAATTAGGCACAGTCAGAGTGGTGTGGCCATAGCCCCAATGTCTATTGTTAACTGCAATATGTAATCAAAATGCTTTACATAAACCATGACATTGTGGTAATATACAAAACCTAAATCAACAAAGAGCTTAACTCCAAGAATTCATATAAATGCACATGAACTGGAAATCACACTAGGACAGAATAAAAAGTGTCACAAGCTATGATGAGAAAATAGGATGAGCTCCTCAGGCCCTCACCATCAAACATTTGTAAGGTCTCCCAGGTGTCAATTGTCACACATAAGGCTTGCCAAATAATGCAACCTTCCATATAAGAGTGGTCACAAGCACATAGACTCACTCCTAAACCTTGTGGACAGCCTTCCCAGAAGAGTTGAAGCTGTTATAGCGGCAAAGGGTGGGCCAACTCAATATTGAACCCTACGGACTAAGACTGGGATGCCATTAAAGTTTGTGCGTGTAAAGGCAGGTGTCCCAATACTTTTGGTGATATAGTGTATAAATGTCCAGAAGTAACGCTGCATATCGCATGGTACAGCAACATGGAATTCAGCATCAAAGATGGGCGCCGTTCGCTTGCACATGCCAAGTCATGTGTTTGGGTCCGCCCTACCAGTTTTGTCACATATGACATCAGGGGCAGCTACTTATCCAACTCCATGTTTGCTTTATATAAGAAATAAAAACGACTAAAACAATATGAAAGTGCAGATTTTTTTTACACTAAAAGCCAGTTCCCACTCTTGCTTAACCCTGGCATCAATACCCACCCTAAAATACTCTATAATGTTTCCTGCCATATGATCTGCCCTATCCAGTAATGCCTTCTCTCCAAAAGACAATGGGGGTCATTTGCTAAAGGCAAAACCACTGAGCACTTCCAAGTGCACTTGGAAGTGCAGTCGCTGTAGATCTGAGGGGGACATGCAAGCAAAATAAACAGCATTTTTGCTTGCACATGATTGGATGATAAAATCAACAGATTCCCCTCATTTCAGGTCTTGCAGTGCAGAGTGGATTTGCCTTTAGTAAATGTTTTTAAGACCGGTAGTCTACAGATAAGGGATGACCATAGAAAGGAATGTTAATTTTTGGCATAACTTCAGTGCATTTACCAGGTGTCCTGTTCACGTCTAAAGCCAGTCCTGGGCCAGTGAATAGTGCATGCTGTAGGCTTCATAATTGGAAGTTGGCATTTCTGGAGAGAAAACCAGCTTTGAATTGGGCTAGGTTGCTTGTGGAAAATGTTTGCCTGTGTTCCAACATTATTAAAGGTTGCCTATTCTGTAAACCTTATGGATGCTGAGTGTAGTGGCTTGTAGTATAAAAGTACAGCTGCCTTTTTAATACCATGTCTTTTTATAGCATATGACAGAACTCAACTTACCATTTACCATTGAGATCTGGATTACACCTTTTCACAGTTTATTTTTTATTTTTTCTTTCCCATGAAAGGTGCCCCCGCACTTACATCCCGCAATTTCAGAGAGACTGACTTTGAGAAAGTGGTTGACTTTATTGATGAAGGCATTCAGATTGGGCTTGATGTGAAGAGCAAAACATGTGAGTATCAATGGAGTAGAATAGTAGGCTTCTGTTTTTTACTTTACTCATTTGATATATTGACAGCAAAAACCTTTACTGTAAAATTTCCTAGAACAGGGTTTCTTGAACTATGGGTGGTCGGGGACATGTTTCTTTCTCGTACATCACGGGACACAGAGCGACATAGTCATTACTAATGGGTTATATAGATACCTTCAGGTGCTGGCACTGGCAACTTCCAAAACCGGAAGTACCCTCCCCTATATAAGCCCCTCCCATCCGGGAGCACCTCAGTTTTTTGCCAGTGTCTAAGGTGTTGGCCAAGAAGTAACATGTGTTTTTCACTGAGCTTGCGTACAGGTTCTTTTGGGCCTCAGTAAGCTATTCCGGATCCGACCAAAAAAGCTTCATAGCTAAACGGTCGGTACCCGGGCCTTGCAAGAGAAGAGCAAGGTTTTGCCTGTAATGCCTCTCTTAGGAGGGCTGGACCCTGGGATCCAGAGCTCTGGTCATACCCACGACCAAGATGTTTTCTGTGCAGGGTGCTATACAGGTCCAGGGGAGTGGAATCCTTGGGAACCCGGTCCCTGAAGGTTTAATTACAATGCCTGCCGTGATAGGTGAAGTTTGGGCTTCTGTGGACCAAACAGAGTCCTGCGGCGAGGAAAAGGTAAGTGGGGGCCCTCGGGAACTTGGTTCTATTGAGGGACCCCCAAGCCTATTTTGTCTTTTTGCCTGTTACCTAAGGTATTCCCGCTAATATTCTGTGTATGCCTGTTACTACTGAGAAAATGTAAAAATTTTAATAGTAGGCAAAAAAAAATGTGTAAGACCGCGGTACCTGTGTTAGCCGCTATGGTTCTTTTTCTTGTAATGTGGATTTTTTTCTTCCAAAATCAAATCCAGGCAGTTGGTAAGTTCTCTGCTGGGAAGCTGTCTCCTCTGCCCTGTTGCTGCGCTCATCCATCCCCGGGCCCTGCGGCAGGGACCCTGGCTCCCATCTAGTTCCTTATTTTTTTCAAAAAAGGCGCCGAAGGCGCACGTGCCTCTATATATAGAGGCGATCTGGAAAAAGGGGCGGAGCGGGTGGATGACGCTCGGTGTGCGCCGCTACTGCGCATGTGCGGCCGTCCAGCGTGTTTTAAAGCACAATCATAGCTGGCTATTGAAGTGCACAGACAGAGCTAGCAACAGTATAAAGGCACACAGAGGCGGTTGATGCAGGCATCCCCTAGAAAGGCACTTTAGTAGACACCAACTGTTATATAGCAGCAATTGTGCTAGACTATTCTCAGTAAAAGTGGTGTATTACGGCTGGAATACCTCAGCTTTAGGCTTAGGAATATGCCGTTCAGAAGCTCCGGAACTGAATCTTCCAGGAGTCTCATCGGGCTCTGAGGATCTTGGGCATGCTTCTGCTGCACCAGTCTCCCCTGAAGTTCAGAGGTAAGTGACCGTAGAGACCCCGCAGGGGTACTTGGTACTGTGGCTGTCCTCAGTTCACCTGCTCCTGTGTATGTAACAGAAGAGGTTTTTTCCTCAGCTCTGGGAGGATTAGAGAGAGATTGTCAACATTGATCGCTGCCTCCCTGTCAGGGAAAGCACGCCCGATCTCCGTCTCCTCCTTCAGAGTGCCTGTTAGCAGAGCAACAGTCCCATACAGGGATCGACCTGCCTGAAGGGGATCAGGATGAGGTTGATTCTGTTATAGAGGAATCAACAGTGGGGGAACCTTGTCTCAGCATCTCAAGCTGAAAGATTATGGGTTCAGTCTCTGACTAACATGGTCCGATCAGCATTTAAAAATGCACCTTGCGGAACCATCAACCACTACTGTATCCTCGTTGGGGTCGCTAGAAGCCCCCAGACTGTCTGTTCTTTTCCACTTCACCCTTTACTGAAAGGGCTCATTTACCAGGATTGGGAACATCCTGAGAAAATATTTATTCCCCCCCAAGACATTTCCGGTGGTCTATCCCATGGAGGATAAGTTCATAAAAAAATGGAAGGTCCCTACAGTGGACGCAGCCAACTCTTGTGTGTATAAATCACTGACATGTCCAGTGGATAATGTCCAAATGTTCAAGAACCCAATAGATAAAAGATTAGAGTCCTTATGAAAGTCTGCTTCTTTCTACAGCAAGCTTGGTGACACAACCAGCAGTGGGGTCTGCTAAGCAGTGAAGGATCAGTTGAAACAGGTCTTGAGAGACTTGACAGATCAGCAGGCCCTTGCCCTAGCTGATCTACCTAGAGCCTTAGGCTTTGCGGTTGACGCCATAAAGGATTCAATCCATCAGGCCTCCCGCTGTCTGTAGTACATATGCGTAGGCTTCTATGGCTCAAAAACTGGTCTGCTGAAGCTCCCTGTAAAGAATGGCTGGCTGGTTAGCGTCCCATTTCATGGTGAACGCTTATTCAGGGAAGACCTGGACAAATATATCCAGAAAATTTCCAGCGGTAAAAATACACTCTTGCCGGTTAAAAACAGAGTTAGAGGTCCCTCTTTAAGAGGCCTGCTTCTCCAGTCCCTGGGGCATCGGCTGTGTAACAGTTCCGACGGCCTCCTCGGTCAATTCCCGGGGGTAAAAAACAGGGACAATCGCAGGGTAATGAGAAACCCTGGGTCAGGGGAGGTACAAAACCTCCCCCAAAGTTAAATTCATTGAAGGGTTGCCCCCACTCAGTCGGGTGGGGGGAGGACTCCAGTTGTTCGCAAGAGACCTGGCGGGACACGATCAAAACAGATAGGTGCTCTCCGCAGTATGTTTGGGATACAGATTGAAGTTAAAAGACTCTCCTCCTTCCCATTTTTGAGGTCAAACGTGCCAAGGGATCCCCGGAAGAGAGAGTCCCTCCTGTTGGCACTAGAACAACTATTGCTCCAAGGAGTAATTATGGAGGATCCCCTGGAAGAATGGGGGTTCGGGTTTTACTCAAACCTCTTTACAGTCCCGAAGCAAACGGGGACGGGGAGGCCCATATTAATTCTAAAAGGGCTAAACAAATTCCTGTATATCAGGACTTTCCGATGGAGTCGATCCGATCGGTGGCCACTGCCCTACAAGGGGAGGATTGGTTAGCCGCGATCGACATCAAAGATGCTTATTTGCACATTCCCATCTTTCCAGTCCACCAAAAATTTCTACGCTTTGCAGTAGAAGGGCGCCATTTTCAGTTCAGAGCCTTACCCTTCGGTCTGGCCACAGCACCACGAGTTTTTACAAAAATTCTGGCCCTTTATTGGCCAATCTAAGAACACAAGGTGTAATGATAATGGCATGTCTAGATGACTTGTTGCTGATAGACCACTCAGTGAAAAAACTAGACGTGGTCGTTCACAAGACAATCAAGTATCTGGAATCTCACGGTTGGATTATCAACCGAGACAAGTCAGCCCTAAAAACCAGTCAAAAGTCTGGAATACTTGGGGCTAAGATTGGATTCAGGCCAGAGAAAAATATTCTTGCCTCGAGGAAAGGTGTTGTCTTTGAAAGATTTGATCCACTTAGTGGGTACAAAAAAGACAGCCGTCCATACGCCTGTGCATGAGGCTGCTGGGAAAAATGGTGGCATCATTCGAAGCAGTACCCTACGGTCAATTCCATTCAAGGAATTTGCAAGGGGCCATACTGTCAGCCTGGAACAAAAAAGTTCAGGCCCTAGACTTACAATGTCCTTGTCCCCTTCCGTTCGCAAGAGCCTCCGTTGGTGGTTGGTTCCCCAGAATCTGGAAAAAGGGAAATCCTTCAGTCCGATTTCTTGGAAGGTGGTCACTACAGATGCCAGCCTTATAGGCTGGGGAGCAGTACTGGAGCAATGGTCTCTCCAGGGCAGATGGTCGGATGCAGAAAAGGCCCTGCCCATCAATCTCTTAGAGATACGAGCAGCCCGGTATGCCCTAGTAGCATGGACATCCAAACTCCAAGGGTCCCCTGTCAGAATTCAATCAGACAATGCCACAGCAGTGGCATATATCAATCATCAGGGGGGCACCAGGAGTCGTGCAGCCCAGAGGGAAGTAAATTACATCCTGAAATGGGCAGAAAGATATGTCCCAGCCATATCTGCGGTATGCATTCCAGGAGTGGAGAATTGGAAGGCGGACTTTCTAAGTCGCCAGCAATTATGCCCAGAGGAATGGTCCCTTCACCCCGAGGTTTTCTGGACAATATGTCAGCGGTGGGGAACACCGGATGTAGATCTTCTAGCATCCAGATTCAACGCAAAGGTGGACAGGTTTGTCTCTCGGACAACGGATCCCCTAGTTTGCGGCTCGGATGCCCTAGTGTTCCCTTGGGATCAGTTCAAGCTGATATATGCATTCCCACCGCCACAATTGTTACCTCGATTACTCCGCAGAATCAGGGTAGAAAAGAAACCAGTGATTCTGGTGGCTCCAGCGTGGCCCCGAAGAGCATGGTACGCGGAGATTGTAAAATGTCAGTGGGGAGTCCTTGGACTCTCCCACGTCGTCCGGACCTGCTTTCGCAAGGACCGATATACCACCCTTCCTTACCAGCCCTAGGTTTGACGGCCTGGCTATTGAAGCCCACATTCTAAAAAAGAGAGGGCTCTCTAATCCTGTGGTATCTACCATGATCAATGCCAGGAAGCCGGTATCCAGGCAGATCTACTATAGAATCTGGAAGGCGTACATCGCGTGGTGTGAGGCCAAGAAATGGCATCCACATAAGTACGTAATAGGTAGGAGTCTGGACTTCCTACAGTGGGCTGTACATAGGAAGCTTGCCTTGAGTACTATCAAGGGTCAGACGGCCTTGTCAATATTTTCTCAAAGGCCCTTGGCTTTGCATTCATTAGTCAAAGCTTTCATACAAGGAGTGAGGCGTATTAGCCCTCCGGTTAGTATTCCCATATGTCCATGGGACTTAAACCTGGTTCTGTCGGTTCTACAGAAACAACCATTTGAACCATTGCGGCACATTTCCTGGGTTCTTCTCACCAGGAAATTGATTTTCTTAGTAGCCATTTGTTCGGCTAAAAGAGTATCGGAATTAGCCGCCTTATCCTGTAAGGAGCCATATCTGGTTGTCCATAAGGACAGAGTAGTATTACGTCCTCATCCAGCCTTTCTTCCTAAGGTGGTATCGAGGTTCCATTTGAACCAAGATGTGGTTCTTCCTTCCTTTTTCCCCAAACCTAGCTCGGTAGAGGAAAAGTTATTACATTCTTTGGATGTAGTAAGAGCAGTTAAAACTTATCTAAAAGCCACTGCTCAGATTCGCAGAACGGATACTTTGTTTATTCTGCCGGAAGGCCCCAGAAAGGGTCAGGCAGCGTCAAAATCTACTTTAGCCAAGTGGATTCGACAGGTCATAATGCAAGCCTATGGCTTGAGAAGGAGACCGCCTCCGTTCAAAGTTAGAGCGCACTCCACGAGAGCAGTTGGAACTTCATGGGCAGCGCATCACCAGGCCTCCCTGGCTCAAATCTGTAAGGCCGCAACATGGTCTTCAGTACACACGTTTACTAGGTTCTACCAGGTGGATGTTAGAAGTCAGGAGGATGTCGTCTTTGGGCGCAGTGTGTTGCAGGCCGCAAAAGATCCTCATGTCTGATAGCGCTCAGCTTATGTATGGTGTATCCCCCCCCCCCTCATTGGGCATTGCTTTAGGACATCCCATTAGTAATGACTATGTCGCTCTGTGTCCCGTGATGTACGAGAAAGAAAATAGGATTTTTATAACAGCTTACCTGTAAAATCCTTTTCTTGGAGTACATCACGGGACACAGAGCTCCCACCCCTCTTTAGGGACACTTATTGCTTTGCTACAAAACTGAGGTGCTCCCGGATGGGAGGGGCTTATATAGGGGAGGGTACTTCCGGTTTTGGAAGTTGCCAGTGCCAGCACCTGCAGGTATCTATATAACCCATTAGTAATGACTATGTCGCTCTGTGTCCCGTGATGTACTCCAAGAAAAGGATTTTACAGGTAAGCTGTTATAAAAATCCTATTTTTTGATGGGTCCCCCATTTTAAAGAAGAATTAAGAAGAGTGACTATGCACATGCAGCGCTGCGCCCCAATAGTCTTCAATAGGCCACCTGGAGGCAAAACACACCAGGAAAAAAAAAGCCGTTCACAGTATAAGGGCCTGTATATGAGGCCTATGACTTTTCTTCTTTACAAACAAGAAAACATTGAGAACTAAAGTATACAGTACTGGAATATAAAAAATATATACTTTTACTGATTGTGTGCTGTGTTTTTTTAATGTTTTATACAGCCATTGTTTTTTGTCTTTTTTAAGGTTTTGATTGTATCCGTGGATCCCAGTAATTTTTGTTATCTTTTTAGTATATAGCACACATTTTATTGTAAAAAAAGATGCTTTTCTTTTTTTACAACAGATACGAATAACTGGGAATATATGTGTGTGTGTGTGTGTGTGTGTGTGTGTGTGTGTGTGTGTGTGGAGAGAGAGAGAGAGAAATCTAAATTGAAGTAATACTTGGTGTGACCACGCTTTGCCCTCCAAATGGCATCAATTCTCCTAGGTACACTTGCACACAGTTTTTGAAGGAACTCAGCAGGTATTGCAAACATCCTGGAAAACTAACCACAGATCTGTGGATGTAGGCTGCCTCCAATCCTTCTGTCTCTTCATGCGATCTCAGACAGACTCCATGTTGAATTCAGGGCTCTGTGGGGGCCAAACCATCAATTCCAGGATCCCTTGTTCTTCTATGTTGAAGGGAAGTAAGAGCTGCATGATTCTGGCCAAAATGAGAATCACATTTTTTTGCTTAGAATAAAGATCACGATTCTCTCAGCGAACATCTTTCACATGATGCAAAAAAAGGGCTAACGTAACTGTTTAGTTAATTATGTTTTTCTATTTCAATTTTTTTTGTTTTAAATGCATTTGAAAGACCGCTGCGCCAATACAGTGTGACATAAAATATTGCAACACCCGCCATTTTATTCTCTAGGGTCTCTGATATATATATATATATATATATATATATATATATATATATATATATATATAATTATAATCAATGTGTGTGTGTGTTTGGGGGTTCCAAGTAATTCTCTAGCAAAAAAATACTGATTTAATTAGTAAGCAAAAAATGTCCGAAAAAGGTCCTCCAGCTACAAGTCCCATGATGCCTCTGCCTGTGGGAATCATGTTTGTAACGGTCAGCCTTACAATGCCTCGTGGGACTTGTAGTTTTGCAACAGCTGGAGGGCCACCAGTTTGAGACCCCTGCTTTAACCACTTCCAATACCAGGCACTTACCCCCCTTCCTGCCCAAGACAATTTTCAGTTTTTAGTGCTGTCAGTTTTTAAATGACAATTGCGCGGTCATGCTACACTGTACCCAAATAAAATTTAGATTATTTTGTTCCCACAAATGGAGCTTTCTTTTGGTGGTATTTGATCTCCTGCGATTTTTATTTTTTGCTAAACAAAAAAAGACCGAAAAGTTTTTCTTTCTGTTATAAAATGTTGTAAAAAAGTAAGTTTTCTCCTTCACTGATGGGCACTGATAAGGTGGCACCGATGAGATGGCACTGACAGGTACTTATGGGAGGCACTGATGGCTCTGGCAGGCATTATTAATGGGCACTGATTGGCATATGCCTGGTGGTCCAGGGTGGCATACCTGTTTGGGTTCCTTTTGTGGGCATCCCTGGTGGTCCTGGCAGCATCCCTGGTTGTCCTGGGTGGGCATTTGTGGGGGGGCTACGCTGATAAACAATCGTCACAGACCCCCCTGTCAGGAGAGCTGCCGTCAGACGCGAGTGAGGAAAAGCCGATAAACGGCTCTTCCTGTTTACATCGTGATCAGACGTGATTGGACACAGCTGATCACGTGGTAAAGGGCCTCCGTCAGAGGCTCTTTACCGAGATTGGTGATGCGGTGTGTGTCAGACTGACACACCACACCACCGATCGCCACGCTGCGTGCCCCCACAGGTGCGTGATCGCAGCTTATCCTGCGTGATCGCAGCTTATCATATGACGCCCAGTCAGGATAACTGAACCACTTCCCAGCCGTCATTCTGCAATAGGCCAGGCGGGAAGTGGTTAAGCATCCCTCATTTACAGACCAAAGTTCATTCCTTTGATCTAAAAGGACTAAGTGTTACAATGTGTCTTTTTACCTCTATTTAAGGCTCTAAGCAATGTTGTAATTAACCTGGCAAGTTGCTGTCTGCTCTGAGCAGAGAACTCTATGCACTTACATAGTTGGTGAGGTTAAAAAAATGCATGCCAATATTTGAAGAAGTAATTTGACGTAAAGCGTATAGGAAGGAAGGAGTCGCAGTGGCTACGTCATCCCGCGAGAATCTTGGCATTTCTATGCATCCTGAGCCCGCACTGCTTAAGTGCTGCATTTGTGAGTAACGCTTTAAAGTTTTATTGAGCAAATAAACCGTTTTGATCAGAGAGCACTAGAGTTTGCCTTTTCTATTCCTATGTGCACCGGACCCCATTGAGGGAATATGTACTGGCTGGTATCCATCTAATCAGCCGGAGGCAGCACGGACGGAATAGGAGCTCCATGACCATCTGATCCGTTTATATCCCTGAGAGGGAACCTGCTTTTTCTGACCTTCTGGTGAAACCGGGGTCAGAACGTGAGGTGAGCGGCTAGGATATTGAGGTGGAGGAGAGCACTTGCATTTTCAACATTCAGGCACTAGTGGTGTGTCGGGCGTTTTTATGCAGAAGACTCTGAGGACTATATTTGTGCATTTGGACTCCTAATTATTTTTTTAGTGTGTGGACTTTATTGTATTGTTTATTGTTCACCATTCCCATTTAGGGAACACGTATTTTTCATTTTTGGTTTACTATTCCCAGTCAGGGAACACGAATATCTGATTATGCACTCAGTATCTTGCTACATTGCAAGTTAATCACTTGTTCTCATTTAAGGATTTATGGGGAGTTATTTTGTATTTAGGAATCGCAACACTGTTTTGTTTTCAACAAACCTGTGAAGTGTCCCCGCGAACATTGGAGCGAGAGCAAAAATTCTAGCCCTACACCTTCTCTGTGACTCAAAACATGTAAGCAGTAAAAAAAAAATTAAATCCCCTATGGGGATTTTAAGTACCAAAGTTTGGTGCCATTCCACGAGCGTGTGCAATTTGGAAGCGTGACATGTTGGGTATCTATTTACTCGGCATAACTTCATATTTCACATTATGCAAAAAAAATTACTTTACTGTGTTGTATTTTTTTTTTTTTTTAAATTGCTGCGCCAATACCGCGCGACATAAAAAGTTGCAATGACCGCCATTGTATTCGCTAGGGTCTCTGCTAAAAAAAATATATGTTTGGGGGTTCTATGTAATTTTCTAGCAAAAAATTATGATTTTTACATGTTGGCAAGTGGTTAATCTTCTTCTGGTGAAGCCATTCCTTTGTTGATTCAGATGTATGCTTTGGGTCGTTGTCATGCTGAAAGATGACGTTCATGTTCAGCTTTCTAGCAGATGAATGAAGGGTTTGTGCCAATATTGACTGGTATTTGGAACTGTTCATAATTCCCTCTACCTTGACTAAGGCCCCTGTTCCAGCTGAAGAATAGCAGCCCCAAAGCATGATGCTGCCATGCTTCACTGTGGGTATGATGATCTTTTGGTGATGTGCTGTGTTGTTTTTGCACCAAACATATCTTTTGAAATTATGGCTAAAAGTTCAACCTTGGTTTCATCAGACCATAACACCTTTTTCACACATACTTTTGGGAGACTTCAGATGTGTTTTTTCAAAATTTACTTGGGCTTGGATGTTTTTCTTCGTAAGAAAAGGCTTCTATCTTGCCATTCTACCCCATAGCCCAGACATATGTCCAGATCTTGGGTAATGTCACCGTCGTGCCATATTTTCTCCACTTAATGACTGTCTTCACTGTGTTCCATAGTATATCTAATGCCTTGGAAATTCTTTTGTACCCTTCTCCTTTTTTTTACTTAATTGCTTTTTATTTGTTTTACATATCAATATATAAATGTAGTTACATTAAATTCCATATATAGTGAAAAGGGAAGAAATGTCACAAATAAAAAAAAGAAAAAGATTTATCACAATATGCTGTGTGTAATCCCGCCTTAGCGTGTTTTTTCCTCCACCCAGACCTCCCTCCCGCCCTCCCCCACACCACATCACGTTTAAAGATTAGTGTATAGATAAATTGGCTGTGATTACAAAGGCGGAAATAAAGAGGGAAGGGGCCCAAGAGAAGCAGTAGAGAGAAGAAACATAGAGAAGAGAGAGCAGGGAAGGGGTAAGAACTCAACGGAGAGAAAAAAGAAAGGGGCAGGGCAGAAAACAGTGTGGAAGGGAGAGAAAAAAAATAGGACAGACTCAAGGAAGACAAGGGCGGGAGGTCGGCCGGACAGGGGAACAGAAACAGGTGTGAGAGAGTCCCCCCCCCCCCCCCAAGGCCGCAACGTCCGTGCAGGAGCCGGGGAAGGACAAATATATTGCAATGAGCAAGGCCCTCCGGCTCCATACTCCAAACCGGGCCCCAGAAATGGCTCCCACACACTCCCTAGCCACCCACCTATGGGGGGCACCCCACCTCGTCCAGCCATGGCCTCCACATTCTTTCAAATTTTTCAATCTTACTCTGTTTGATATATAACACCCTTTTACTCCATACCAGTACATTTTTTGGTCTCTACCCAACTTCCCACTGCTGGGGGGTTTTGGACTGCCACTTCTGTGCGATTAACTTGCGTGCCTGAAATAGGCACCTCAAGATCGCTTCTGTAGTGTCTGGCGGGGTTCTCCTCTCCTCTATTCCTAATAGGCAAGTCTTGGCCACCGGTTCTAGCAGGGTCCCAAATGTTTTATTTAATCTTGCTATTATCTCCTCCCAATACCTAAATAACTTAGGACATCTCCACACCATATGGATAAAATCCCCTGTCGTTTTACACCTAGGACATTCGTCGTTTATCCTCCACCCAAGTCTATGCATCTTTTTGGGGGTATAGTAAACTCTATTGAGGAAATGTAGGTGAGATATTCTCTGCGCAGGGGAAATCGAAACCAGAGTTCCCTGCTCCAAAACCCTATCCCATTGTGCGGTACTTATTGCCCCCACATCTCTTTCCCATCCTATTTTACTCTTGGAGGGTTCCGCTCTGCTTATTACTCTCGCCCCCAGTCTGTTGTACAGCTCTGAGATTAGGCCTTTTAGATTTACATGCCGTAGCTATTTTTGAAAGAACGGGGGACTGGGTCCATGCTAATGTTGGTGACTTGAATTGGGCCTGGATAGCATGCCTGATCTGGAGATATTTGTAGAAGGTCTTGTTTGGTATATTAAATTCACTAGTTAAATCAGAGAATATTTTCATTTGGTTACCCCTGTATAACTGAACTAAACGTTTAATACCCTGGCTGTCCCATTCCCTGGATTTCTCTATGGCGCTAATTTCTGGGAATTTTTTATTGCTCCATATGGGGGTAAACTCGGTTACTCGACTGTATCCCATGGATACCTTAGTTCCCTGCAAGACTTTAACTAGTTCTACCGTCGGGCATCTATAGGCAAAAGAGTCTGCCTCCAGTGCCTCCGCCAATATGTGGTGTGGGGCCCCCATTAGCATCATGTTGACACTAGGATTGCCCTCCATTGGGAGTCCACAACCCGCCAGGTGCTGTAGTTGGGAGGCCAGGAAATACAATCACGGGTGGGGAACCGCGAATCCCCCCTCTTTATTCGGGAGTTGCAAGGTTTGCAAGCTGATCCTCGACTGCCGCCCCTTCCATATCAGCTCCCTAAAGAGTGATTCAATTTTCTTGAACCAATTATGGCCAAGCCAAATCTGAGAATTGTGGAACAGGTACAGTAGTTGTGGCAGCCATATCATTTTTATCAAGTTGCAGCGCCCTGCTACTGATAGGGGAAATCGTTTCCATATGTCGCCTTTCTGTTTTAATTTAAGTAATAATGGGGCAATATTTAAATGTATATACTGGTTTATGTCCCTAGTAATCCAGACCCCCAGATATTTCAGTTTTGTGGAAACTTTTAACCGGGCTACCCCAAGCAGGGCCTGGCCATCAAATGGGTCAAGCGGCAACAAGGCCGATTTTTTTCCCAATTGATGACCAGGCCTGAGAAACATCCGAATTGCTCGACCAGCTGTATTACTGTGTTTAATGAGGACTCAACGTCACCCAAGAAGAACAGCACATCGTCCGCGAATAGTGCTATCCGTTCCTCCCCCTCCGGCCTGCTAAATCCTCTTATTCCTGGAATTTTCTGGTCTTGATAGCCATTGGCTCCATTGCAAGGGTGAACAATAGGGGGGAGAGGGGGCAGCCCTGTCTTGTCCCTCGCTCCAGTTGGAACTGCTCTGATGATGCATTGTTTGTTTATTTTTATTTTGGCACAAGGTTCATTGTACAATAGTTTGACCCAATTAATAAAAATCGGGCCAAATCCAAACCTCTCCATTACCCTCCACAGATATTCCCACTCAAGGGTGTCAAATGCCTTTGCGGCATCCAAGGCTAGCAATGCTCTAGTACCGTCATTGACTGTGGGGATTTGTATATTTAAGAAAACCCTTCTGATATTGATACTCGTTGATCTATTTGAGATAAAGCCTGACTGATCCGGGTGAATGAGGCTCTGGATACATCTGAGGCGTGTTGCGAGTACTTTGGCCAAAATTTTTACGTCGGTGCATAATCGTACCCTTCTCCTTAATGATACCTTTTAACAATGAGATTCCTCTGATGCTTTGGAAGCTCTCTGCGGACCATGGCTTTTGCTGTAGGATACATCTAAGAAAATGTCAGGAAAGACCTACTAGAACAGCTGAACTTTATTTGGGGTTAATCAGAGGCACTTTAAATGATGGCAGATGTGTACTGACTCCTATTTAACAGGAGTTTGAATGTGATTGTGTATTTCTGAACACAGCTACATCCCCAGTTATAAGAGGGTGTGCACACTTACTACCCCCCCTTAAAAGATTTCAGTTTGTTTTTCAACTGAGTTGTACAGTTTATAGGTCACATTAAAGGTGGAAAAAGTTTTGTAATGATTTATTTGTAATTTTTTTACACCACAGAAACCTGACATTTTAACACGGGTGTGTAGACTTTTTATACCGTGTGTATGCATGTGTGTTTGTGTGCACGCATATGTGTGTGTGTGTGTGTGTGTATTAGGGGGTGCAACTGATCAAAAAACTCACGGATCCTATCGATCCTCGGATTAAAGTCACGGATCGGATAATTTTTCGGATCAGCAAAAAAAGACAAGACAAATCTTGTTACCCCCACCGGAGTTTTAGATTTCACAGTTATTTTCAACACAAAACGGAGCTTATATGCTTAAATACAGTATTTGTAAATCCGACAGACTGTTTACATGTTAAATTTTTAAAAGCAGCAGCAAACCTGCTGACCTTAAATGCTTGCTAATGTGACAGAACACCTCTGATTTTCACATTTAACGAAATGTTAAATGTGAAAATCAGAGGTCTTCCGTCACATTAGCAAGCATGTAAGGTTTGCTGCTGCTTTTAAAATTTAACATGTAAACAGTCCGTTGGATTTCCAAATACTGTATTTAAGCATAGAAGCTCTGTTTTGTGTTGAAAATAACTGTGAAATCTAAAACTCCGTTAGGTGTAACAAGATGTCCGCTTACCCACTTCTCACTATCATTACTGTGCAGGAGTGTGGGGTGGAGAAAGATGGCAGCGACGAAACGTCACCTCCTGACGAGACAGCCGCCGCCGGGTGTACCAAGATGGTCGCCGCTCCGGAGCTAGGCCAAAGCCGAGGCCTTTCCTATGGCCAAGGCTGCGGTGCGCTCCGCGGATCGCGTGGTGTGCCGATCCGAACAGGGTGACCCGTTCGGATCACGGATCGTCACCGATCCGTTGCACCACGTGTGTCTGTATGTATGTATATGTGTGTGTGTATGTATGTATGTATGTATATATATATATATATATATGTGTGTGTGTGTATATGTGTATGTGTGTGTGTGTGTGTATATATATATATATATATATATATATATATATATATATATATATATATATACAATTATATAAATATATATATATACAATTATATAAATATTTTCCAGGTTTCCAGCAGACAGTTAATATATATTGCTAATCAATTGCTGCATAGGCTTGGTAACATTGGTGCTTTAATATCTATTGTCTAACTCCGAGTGGCTTTTATGAGAACGAAAATTTAATGCACTGAGCTGAAGAACTTCTTTAGTTGGCTCTAAGCAAAATGTGTCTTTGTCCATCAGGTGACTGCTGAGTTTTTTCAGTTGACTGGAAACCGCTTCCTCACCGTGTAAGATAACAAACTCTGCTCAGTGGGAAACCAAACATACACTGATTGCAGAGCCTGGATTGTATTTCATGTGGAATCCAGAAACTGGGAAGCTGAATACAATTTTTTTTTTAATTGTCATTATTCTAATCCTGTAGAGCAGGGTAAATCGGTTATAGTCAAAGATGTACTGATGCAGTATTTCGAGCTAGGATAAGAAATCTATAGGCTTTGTCTTATCTTATCGCTCGTATCTACTGTGCGTGCTCCCTGACCCATATATATTTGACATGATTACCTGTCTAGTATCCTGTGGTGAGGCTCAGTTCTGTATACTATTGTGAAGACAGATAACACTTGGTATAGTTTACTAAACTGAGCTTGAAATTTGGGGGAAAAAATGACCTAAATGAAAGTGCCAGATGGAAGAACGGTCTATTTTGCTTAAATTTAGAAATCAGATTATCCATTTTTTACACTTTAAAACCCAATTCTAGTTTAGCTTGAAAAAGAAAAAAAATGTTGCCCACAATTTTAAAAGCGCAACTCTTACTACAATATTTCCCTTCTGACATTCACTGTCTTTCCCCCTCCCAGGCGTTCTCTTCTAAAGTCTAGAGTAGGTCAACCTTGGGTTGAATGACATCCAGTTATTTAAACCTTAAAGGAGAAATCTAGTGAGGTCCTTTTTAGGTAATGAGATTATGTGCTGCTGGGAAGATTTCCTGCATGTGGATTTCCTTGTAAAGGTAATTTACTATACTTTAATAAAAAAAAAAAAAGTGTATTAAAAGTAGAATACAGTAAAATCTTGGATTGCGAGCATAATTCTTTACGGAAACATGCTTGTAATCCAAAGCACTTGTATATCAAAGCAAATTTCCCCATAAGAAATGATGGAAACTCATATGATTTGTTCCACAACCATTTATTCATAAATCCTTCAGTTTCTAGTCCATATAAAAAGATTATAGCAATGTGACCAGGCTGTGTAATCATAAAATGTCCATCCAAAAATGGCAGCCTCCACAAGGGGATTAGAAGAAAAATCCAGCAGGAACTACAGAGTATAAAGAGAGCCATCTCTTAAGTGTAGCAATATGGTTAATTTTAATGAAGGTACAACAATTAGCAACTCACATGTTTTTTTAAAAGAGGCACATCCAAGTATGCATGTATCTGGGGTAAAGCTGTCCACAAAGACCATCCCCCACACCACCGGCTCTTACTGCTGTCGGTCTGCAATCATGACCAGGTAGACTACCCTGCAGTAGAGCAATCTGTAAGCGAGGTTTGAAGCGCTTGTGGAGCGCAGCGTGTGGAAGGGATGACGTCGGCAGTGATGTTGAGGATGGTTTGTGTGGACAGCTTTACCCCGGATGCCTGCATACTTAGATGTGGCTGTTTTAATCATCAACCATGTGACTTGCTGAATGTTGTACCTTCATTAAATGTAACCATATTGCTACACTTAGAGGCGCCTCTGTTCTCTTTTATACTCAGTTGTGACATGACGCTACTTGTATATCAAGACATCGCTTGTATATCAAGTCAAACTTTATTTAAAAATGTTGCTTGTCTTGCAAAACGCTCTAAAACCAAAGTTTTACTGTATTAGGTCCCCAATTATAAGCAAGACAAAGAATCCGCTTGGTATTTTTTTTTCTTCAACTTTACATTTTACTTTATTTTGCATCTGCTGTTGTAATCCTTAATCTTCTACTTTGAGATGCTTTTGGTTTTAAGAGCCTTATGACCTTTTAGGAGCCTCGGGCATTGTGACTTTATATGTTTAAAAATTGAGCAGTGCCATTCCCACTGACCTTTTTTTTTTGTAATATATATTTTTTTTTTTTTTGCAGCCAAACTCCAAGATTTTAAGAACTTTCTTCTAGAGGACAAGGAGACGGTACAGAAAATTGCAGACCTCCGTCAGCGTGTAGAGAAGTTTGCTCGTGTCTTCCCCATGCCAGGATTTGATGAGCGCTAGAAGTAGATAGACCCTGGGAAGAAAGCTGCTCCATTTTGCCCTATGCAATCTTTCTCTTGTCCATTCTTTTTTTTTTTCTGCCTTTTCGTTATTAAAGCATTCCTTCATACTTACTTTTTCTTGCCTTTTTTTGGCGCAGCTTACTTTCAACATGACCTCTAACGGTGACCATGCTTTATACAGTCTGATTGTACTCTCTCCTTTAGATCTACTATAGACTATAAAGTATAAGGACCTGCCTAATTTGAGATTTTGAATGCTTACGTTAGGTTTGTCCTCATATTGCATAGTTTTGGTAATTCTAAAGGAGATTGTACAATCAGATTGGCGTTTGGTCAGTTTTAATGCTCTCAAACAACTGGATTCTACTAACGTAGCAATGGCCGTGAAGATTTTGACATTTGTAGACTGTTAATAAAAGCAATAACACCCATGTGTGACTGGATTCACTTACCCTGATACCAGTATGGTTATACCAAGTCATTTAAAAATAAACGACAATTGAATAAATCATCTTTTATTATACAGTGGATATAAAAAGTCTACACACCCGTTAAAATGTCGGGGTTAGTTGATGTAAAAAAGAGACAGATCAATCATTTCAGAACTTTTTCCTTTAATGTGACCTATAAACTGTACAACTCGGTTGAAAAACAAACTGAAATCTTTTAGGGGATGGGGGGAGTAAAAAAATTAACAAAAATAATGTGGTTGCATAAGTGCACTCTTGTAATCTTATAAGATGTGCCATGCTGATAGACTCGTACACAAAAAGACTGAGTGCTGTAATAAAATCAAAAGGTGCTTCAACAAAGTATTACTTTAACCAATTTAGCCCCGGAAGAATTTATCCCCTTCCTAACCAGAGCACTTTTTGCGATTCGGCACTGCGTCGCTTTAACTGACAATTGCACGGTCATGCAACATTGCTCCCAAACAAAATTGACGTCCTTTTTTTTTGCCACAAATAGAACTTTCTTTTGGTGGTATTTGATCACCTCTGCGGTTTTTATTTCTTGCGCTATAAACAAAAAAAAAGAGCGTCAATTTTGAAAGAAAGCAATATTTTTTACATTTTGCTATAATAAATATCCCCCAAAAATGTATAAACAAATTTCTTTCTCAGTTTAGGCCGATATGTATTCTTCTACATATTTTAGGTAAAAAAATTGCGATAAGCGTATATTGATTAGTTATAGCGTCTACATAATAGGGGGTAGTTTTATGGCATTTTTATTATTAGTAATGGTAGCAATCTGCATATTTTTTTTTTTATTATTATTATGGCGGACAATTTTGGGACCATTGTCATTTATACAGCGATCAGTGCTATAAAAATGCACTGATTACTGTGTAAATGACACTGGCAAGGAAGGGGTTAAACACTAGGGAACGATCAGGGGTTTAAGTGTGTCCTAGGGAGTGATTCTAACTGTGGGGTGGTGGTCTCTCTACAACTTGACAAATCACTGCTCCTGATCACAGGGAGCAGTAGATCTGTCATGTTGCTAGGCAGAACATTGAAATGCCTTGTTTACATGGGCATCTCCCTGTTCTGCCGCTCCGTGATACGATCGCGGGCACCTGATGGACATTGAATCTGCAGGACCTGCAGGCATGCTCACGGGGCGTGCGCGCGCCCACTATGATGCGATTTAAAGGGGAAGTACAGGTACGTCCCTTTGTGCAGCCATGCAATTCTGCCGATGTACATCATCGGTCGGCAATCGCTTATGCAACCATATTTTATTTTTTTATTTTTACTTCCCTCCACCTAAAATTTCAGTTTGTTCTTCAACTGAGTTGTACAGTTTACAGGTCACATTAAAGGTGGAAAATGTTCTGAAATTATTTCTTTGTCTCCTTTTTTACATCACAGAAACCTGACATTTTAACAGGGGTGTGTAGACTTGTTTATATTCACTGTATATATTTTAATTAAGATAAAAATCGGCTTCAAACTGGGTGGGGCGAGCTGTGATCGGGTCCCCATTTACAGCTGCCACCCCACATGGTGATTGATGCTTGTCATTTGTGTTCAGGTAAATTCAGCATGTTCTTGGAAATTAAAATGAACACTGGGGCAAGTCTTAGCCAATTAGTAAGGCCCCGTTCACTCCTGAGTGATTTTCTGTTTGAAACTTGCAGCTCTAAAATGCTCAACAAGCCAAATCCCATTTATTTCAATGGCTCTGTTCACATCTAAGTGTTCTGTCGCCTGAAGCTCAGAAAAGTACTGAGCTTCTTTTTGGCTGATTACTAGCATTTTTGGCTCCATAGACTTCAATCGAAATTCCTGACTTGAGTTTTCTGCTCAAATGGCAGCTCTCTCCACCCCTAATTTCCTCTCCTTCCCTGGTGTTTTCTATTGGCTAAACAAAAATGGCTGAAGCTGTAAAACGCTTGTAATACGCTTCTAAAATGGCTGAAAAACAGTAAATCGATACGCTTAGGTGTGAATGGAGCCTTGGGTCAAAGAGGACGAACCTCCTCAGATACGAATGGCTACCTTGACAAAGAATCTCGTGCTTTGAATAGCTAAGGGCTAATAGGAGTTTATTACATTAATTATGGTCACCTCATGCCTGTCTTCTGTTTTTGTTTTTCTTATGGTGCTGTGCGGAGCCATGTTTTCCCTCACCTACACCTGTTGTGTGGGATAGTCATGGGACTCCAGGAGCTTATGTGGAACAAAGATCCTACCATCAGCTGGGCTTTGGGATGTGCACATGACAAACTCTGGCTATGACTCTTGCTGAAGAGTATGGGAACGGTGTGCTGTTCAAGAAGCAAAGTTTTACCAGAAGAGGGACATGAAGTAATCATAATGTTTACTCGAATCCCTTTTTTTTTTTTTTTTGCCCAAGCATTTCCCTATAAGGGCTCATTCAGATGGGCACAGAGCCGCTACGTTCAGATCTGTGCTCCTGCCCACATGTTAAATTCTGACATGCGATTGTGTTCACTTATATGGGCTTCCTGCATGCAGCTCTGAGGTAAGATACACGCATCTGCCAGAGGCTCTGCAGAGAGGATGGACTTAAGCACCCATCTTTATGAGCGCCAAACATTAAGGCTACTTTTATACTGGGACGATTTAAAGCTAAAAATAGCGACTGCAAAGTGCCTCTCCTGTCACTCCAGGGCTTTCACACTGGAGCGGTGTGCTTGCGTAACGTTAAGTCCTGAAAACAGCATCATTGGAATCAATGGGAAGCGCCTGCAAAGCGCTTCGGCAGCGGCGCTTTGCGTGCGCCAGCGAGGGTTAAAAGTGCAGCTAAAATTACAGTAAACCGCAGCTAAAAATAGTCTCGTTTTCTACCCCTGCTATCGTATTAAACGTCCCATTAGAAAAAGCCTTCTGTGTGCAGCAGCTAACCCAATACCCCCTAACCCTAATACTTACCTGAGCCCCATCTATGCCCCCACATCTGTCAGCTGTCTGGGACTCTCCCTCCTGATTGGCTGAGACACAGCAGCAGTGACATTGGCTCTCGATGAAGGTCAGTTGGCCAATAAGGAGAGAGGTCTGGCCCGGGCCACAGCTTCAAGTCTGAACGGATATACAGAGCTGCAGCTCGGCTCAGGTGGCCCCATAGCAAGCTGCCTGCTGTGAGGGCACTCAACAGGAGGGGGGGGGGCAGGAGCAACAGCCAGGGACCCGAGAAGAGGAGGATCTGGGTTGCTCTGTGCAAAACCAACTAAACAGTGCAGGTAAGTATAACATGTTTGTAAAGTCTAGTGTTTTTTGTTTTTTTTTTTCAATTAAAATGACAATCGCTTAAAATTGGTTGTACACCCTGTACAACCATTTTTACCTATAGGTAAGCCTAGATTAAGGCTTACCAGTAGGTGCTGGAAATGTCTCCTAAACCTCCACGGTTCAGGAGATATTTAGAATAGAGACGTGCGCCGAAGATAACGGCGCAGGCACAATTTAGAAACGGCGATCGTGCCATTTCTAAAGGAGGACATGCCGCGGGAGTGACGTCACATGACTGGCCAGTCACAGAGCCGGAGATTGCGGCCCTGGAAGGAAGAGGGATGAAGATGGACACTTGCTGCTAGTGGGGACAGCAGTGACATTGCAGGCTTCGGTTTCAGGTAAGTGACACATAATGGGCTACTATGCGATGCATAGCCCATTATGCTTTACCTTTGCAGTGAAATAAAGAGGAAATAAAACCCATCATGGTTTACTTCCTCTTTAACGCAATACTGATGACTTTTCAAGGATTTTATTTTAAGGGTGAAATCTCTCCACATAAATATGGAAGATTTTATTGGAAATACTTGTCAAGTACGTTTTCCTTTTTTCTAACCTTAAAGAGGAACTGCAGTCTGCTCACATAATTTGTAATAAAAACATTTTTGCCATTCTAAAGCTTTCCTCCAACCTCTTTGCATATTATTTTATATATACTGTGATTCTGTACTTGCCAAATATGCTGCAGAAATCTCCCTCCACTGAGTCTGGCTGCAACCATTTTAACTGTGGGCAGCTGAAGCTGCTGGCTGTTCAATTCTTGGATTTACACAGACACACACAGAGGGCAGCCCTTCTGCTCTGCAGTTCTGATTGGCCCTCTTATGACTCACCCCCCCCCCCCTTCCTGGCACACTCTCACAAGAGTGAGAGCGCTGTGCATGATGTCGTAAGCCTAGGCTTTTTACCAGACAAGAAACAGGAAGAGGGCTGTATAAGGTATTTACTGGCAGAAAAAAAAAAATGTTTTACTATCCAAAGGTAAAAGACAACAAGGGTAGAAGATTTAATAGATGAAAAGGTGAACAACATGACTGAAGTGCGCTTTAAGACCATATCTATTTTAAATAAGAGGGTATTGAATCTAAGAGCAATATAATATTACAAGTCCTGTTTAGACCATAATTGATGATGTTTGTGTCCATAAAGCAAAACTATGGGCAATTGAAATACATACAGGATCGCACAAAAGTGAGTACACCCCTCACATTTTTGTAAATATTTTATTATATCTTCATACTGAAGAAATTACACTTTGCTACAATGTAAAGTAGTGAGTGTACAGCTTGTATAACAGTGTCAATTTGCTCTCCCCTCAAAATAACTCAACACAGCCATTAATGTGTAAACTGCTGGCAACAAAAGTAAGTACACCCTATAAGTGAAAATATCCAAATTGGACCCAAAGTGTCAATATTTTGTGTGGCCACCATTATTTTTCAACACTGCCCTCTTCCACTCCTCCATGATGACATCACAGAGCTGGTGGATGTTAGAGACCTTGCGCTCCTCCACCTTCTATTTGAGGATGCCCCACAGATGCTCAATAGGGTTTAGGTCTGGAGACATGGTTGGCCAGTCCATCACCTTTACCCTCAGCTTCTTTAGCAAGGCAGTGGTGGTAATTATGGAGGTGTGTTTGGGGTCATTATGTTGGAATACTGCCCTGCGGCCCAGTCTCCGAAGGGAGTGGATCATGCTCTGCTTCAGCATGTTGCAGTACATGTTGGTATTCATGGTTATCTCAATGAACTGTAGCTCCCCAGTGCTGGCAGCACTCATGCAGCTAAAGACCATGACACTACCACCACCAAATTTAACACACCTGGTCCCCATTCACACCGGAGATCTTGTAAAACTAACGAGTCACATGACACCGGGGAGGGAAAATGGCTAGTTGGGTCCAATTTGGACATTTTCACGTATGGGGTGTACTTACTTTTGTTGCCAGCGGTTTAGACATTAATGGCTGTGTGTCAAGTTATTTTGAGGGGACAGCAAATTTACACTGTTATACAAGCTGTACACTCACTTCTTTACATTATAGCAAATAGTGATGTCGCGAACATAACGTTTTCCGTTCGCGAACGCGAATTTCCGCAAATGTTCGTGAACGGGCGAACCGCCATAGACTTTAATAGGCAGGCGGATTTTAAAACCCACAGGGACTCTTTCTGGCCACAATAGTGATGGAAAAGTTGTTTCAAGGGGACTAACACCTGGACTGTGGCATGCCGGAGGGGGATCCATGGCAAAACTCCCATGGAAAATTACGTAGTTGACGCAGAGACGGGTTTTAATCCATAAAGGGCATAAATCGCCTAACATTCCTAAATTGTTTGGAATAACGTGCTTTAAAACATCAGGTATGATGTATCGATCAGGTAGTGTAAGGGTTACGCCCGCTTCACAGTGACAGACCAAACTCCCCGTTTAACGCACTGCAAACAGTCCATTTGCACAACTGCAAGGCTTTAATGATCACCTTAGATGATCACAAAGAAAATTAATGTTTTTTCTATGCAAAATTATCCAGCCGATCGCTTTTGGTCTGTTCACAATGAAGCAACGACCTTATCATCTGGGGTGTGCCAACATTGCCATTGCCAACACACTCATAGAGGTGGTCGCTTCATTGTGATGCGCAAGCCCCTTCACCACAACAAGGTAACGATCACGAAGGGGAATTGACACATGTATGTGCTTTTTGTTTTTGCAGCCACAGTGCAGCACCAGAGGCCAGAAAAATTGGGCATGTACACATGCCTGAAAAATTAGGTATTGTTGCAGCTGCTGCTGTAGCAGTGGCCAGAAAAATTGATGTTTTCCAGGCAGAAAGTGCCCTAAAACATTGCGGCTTGAACCCTAGTTGGTGGCGGATAACTCACGCAAGTCATCCGGTATGCAGAGATAAAATACAGCAGCGTGTGGACCATTTTTAGCCCAAGGCAGCTCATCTCATCAGGCCTTTTTTAGTCAAATGTATCGCCCACTGTCCGTCTCTTCGGGATCCATGCCTCATTCATCTTAATAAAGGTGACGTAATCCAGACTTTTTTTGACCTAGGCGACTTCTCTTCTCAGTGACAATTCCTCCTGCTGCACTGAAGGTCCTTTCTGAAAGGACACTTGAAGCGGGGCAGGCCAGAAGTTCTATCGCAAATTGGGATAGCTCAGGCCACAGGTCAAGCCTGCACACCAGTAGTCAAGGGGTTTATCGCTCCTCAGAGTGTCGATATCTGCAGTTAAGGCGAGGTAGTCTGCTACCTGTCGGTCGAGTCGTTCTCTGAGGGTGGACCCCGAAGGGCTGTGGCGATGCGTAGGACTTAAAAAGCTCTGCATGTCCTCCATCAACAACACGTCTGTAAAGCGTCCTGTCCTTCCCGGCGTGGTCGTGGTAGGAGGAGGATTACTTTCACCTCTTCCCCTGTTAGATTCCCGTTGCGCTGTGACATCACCCTTATACGCTGTGTAAAGCATACTTTTTAATTTATTTTGGAACTGCTGCATCCTTTCAGACTCCCGGTAATTCTGTAACATTTCAGACACTTTATGCTTATACCGGGGGTCTAGTAGCGTGGCCACCCAGTACAGGTCGTTCTTTTTCAGCCTTTTTATACGAGGGTCTCTCAACAGGCACGACCGCATGAAAGACCCCATTTGCACAAGGTTGGAGGCCGAGCTACTCATGTCCCGTTCCTCGTCCTCGCTGATCTCACTGAAGGTCTGTTCTTCCCCCCAGCCGCGTACAACACCACGGGTACCAGATAGGTGACAATGAGCACCCTGGGATGCCTACTGTGGTTGGTCCTCCTCCTCCTCCTCAAAGCCACATTCCTCCTCTGACTCCTCTTCCTCAGACACCCCTTCCAGCGTTGCTGCAGGTCCAGCAAGCGATGCTGATAAGGCTGTTTCTGGTGGTGATGGTGACCACAACGCTTCCTCTTCCTCTTCACGCTCATCTATGGCCTGATCCAGCACTCTTTGCGGGGCAAGCTCCAGGAAGAAAACAAATGGAGGAAGGGAGGTAACCGCTCAGGTGCAGCCGATGATCTCCTCACAGGATCCAGAACCGTGGGTGCAGCCAATGCATATAGCAATGCAAAAATAGTGAGAAAACTTGGACTGCCGCACTCCAAAAAAATTGGTTGTTCTTTTATTAAAATAAAAATAACATAGCTATGATTAAGCGCTGAAGTTCAGTGCGAAACGTGTCAGCTCACACTAGCTGTTCCCTTTGCTGTGCTATGTATTTGTTATTTTTATTTTAATAAAAGAACAACCAATTTTTTTGGAGTGCGGCAGTCCAAGAAAACAAATGGGATGATGTCGCTGATGGTGCCTTCAGTGTGACTGACTAGGTTTGTCACCTCCTCAAAAGGATGCATGGGCCTACAGGCATTGCGCATGAGCGTCCAGTAACGTGGCAAAAAAATTCCCAGCTGCGCAGAGGCTGTCCTAGCACCCCGGTCATACAAATACTCGTTGACGGCTTTTTCTTGTTGGAGCAGGCGTTGAACATTAGGAGTGTTGAATTCCAACGTGTCAGGCTGTCGTAAATCAAGCACCTCACTGGCATGTTGTTTCGCCGCTGGATATCTGAAAAGTGCGCCATGGCCGTGTAGGAACGCCTGAAATGGCCACACACCTTCCTGGCCTGCTTGAGGACGTCCTGTAAGTCTGGGTACTTATGCACAAAGCGTTGTACAATCAGATTCAACACATGTGCCATGCATGGCACGTGTCAACTTGCCCAAATTCAATGCCGCCAACAAATTGCTTCCGTTGTCACACACCACTTTGCCGATCTCCAGTTGGTGCGGAGTCAGCCACTGATCCACCTGTGCGTTCAGGGCGGACAGGAGTGCTGGTCCGGTGTGACTATCTTCTTTCAGGCAAGTCAACCCCAAGACGGCATGACACTGTCGTATCCGGGATGTGGAATAGCCCCTGGGGAGCTGGGGGGGGGTGCAGTTGATGTGGAGCAAGACGTAGCAGCAGAAGAGGACTCAGCCGAGGAGGTTATCGAAGAGGATGGAGTAGGAGGAGTAGAGGAGGTGGCAGCAGGCCTGCCTGCAAGTCGTGGCAGTGTCACCACCAACTCCTCTGCAGAGCCACGCATTACATGCTTGGCAGCCGTCAGCAGGTTTACCCAATGCGCAGTGTAGGTGATATACCTGCCCTGACCGTGCTTTGCAGACCAGGTATCAGTGGTCAGATGGACCCTTGCCCCAACACTGTGTGCCAGACATGCCTTGACTTCCTTTTGCACAATAGAGTACAGGTTGGGGATTGCCTTTTGTGAAAATAAATTTTGGCCGGGTACCTTCCACTGCAGTATCCCAATAGCTACAAATTTTTTTAAGGCCTCAGACTCCACCAGCTTGTATGGTAAAAGCTGGCGGGCTAAGAGTTCCGACAAGCCAGCTGTCAGACGCCGGGCAAGGGGGTGACTCTGTGACATTGGCTTCTTACGCTCAAACATGTCCTTGACAGACACCTGACTGTGGACAGATGAGCAGGAACTGCTCAAGGCGAGAGACGGAGTGGCGGATGGATGAGAGGGGGCAAGGAGGACAGCAGTGGTTGATGTGGCTAAAGATGCTGGACCAGGAGGAGGATGGTGGCTTTGAGCTTGTGTACTGCTTGTACTCGTCATCATGTGTTGATCCCAAAGGCGTTTGTGATGTGTGATCATGTGCCTTCACAAAGCAGTTGTACCTAAGTGGGTGTTGGATTTCCCACGACTCAGTTTCTTTTGGCACAGGTTGCAAATGGCATCACTGTTATCAGAGGCAGACACACAAAAAAAAATGCCACACTGCTCATCTTTGCAATGACGGCATTCTGGTGGTGGCAACAGCATGCGTTGATTGGCGTGCTGTCTGGCTGACCCCGGGTGCCGATACATGCTGTCTGACTGTGCCACTAGCTCCTTGCGACGACCTCCCCCTGCTTCCAACTCGTCTCCTCCTCTTCTCTGTCTCCCCATCTGAACTTTCCCCCCTGTTCTTCTTCTCTTCGAGCGGGCACCCACGTGACATCCACGGACATATCGTCATCAACCGTTTCACTTGTATCTGACAACTCAGCAAAGGAAGCAGCAGCGGGTACAACATCATCATCACACCGTACGTCCATGTGTGTAATGCTGCCTGACTGAGACATATCTCTTTTATCTACATCCTCTGGCAATAATGGTTGCGCATCAGTAATTTCTTCCAACTCATGTGTAAATAACTCCTCTGACAGATCAAGTGAAGCAGCTGTGGTGCTAGTGTTGGTGGTGGCGGCAGGCGGGCGAGTGGTAACTTGAGAAGTGCCCGAAGCTGAGCTGGAGGAGGATGGTGCGTCAAGGTTCCGAGCGGAAGCTGTAGAAGATTGGGTGTCCTGTGTTAGCCAGTCAACTATGTCCTCAGAACTTTTCAAGTTCAGGGTACGTGGCCTCTGAACACTGGGCATTATTCAAGGGCCAAAGGGAATCACAGCACCACGACGGCCCCTGCGGGGTGGCCTGCCTCTGCCTGTCATTTTTTTTAGATTATTTTAGTTGTACTATGCGTGCAAGCTACTGTGACACCAGATATGTGCACTGGCAGAAGTTGGCAGAGTAGACGCTGTAGGCCTGACACACACGCTGGCAGGCAACTGACTGCTATTCTATTGCAGTCAAAATTGTGTTGTTTTTTTTTTAAATGTAATCTACTGTGACACAAGATATATGAGTGGTGGCACTGGGCAAGTGGACACAGTATACGCTGTGAGCCTGACACACACACACGCTGGCAGGCAACTGCAATTAGATTACAGAGAAAAAAAAAAATCAGACTGATGTACTAGCCCTAAAAAGGGCTTTTTGGGGTGCTGGGGTGCTGTCCTGACAGCAGAGATCAGACGAGTCTTTCAGGACTGGAGTGGACACTGAATACACTGGCCTAGCTATAGATTTCCCTATTACATCAGCAGCAGCTACACTGTCCCTCCTCTCACTAAGACTGCAGCTTCCGAATGAATCTAAAATGGATGCTGTCCAGGAGGTGGGAGTGTCTGGGAGGGAGGGTATGCTGCTGATTGGCTGGAATGTGTCTGCTGACTGTGAGGTACAGGGTCAAAGTTTGCTCAATGATGACGAATAGGGGGTGGACCGAACATCGCATATGTTCGCCCGCCGCGGCGAACGCGAACAACGTAAGTTCCCCCGGGAACGATTCGCCGGCTAATAGTTCGGGACATCTCTAGTAGCAAAGTGTCATTTCTTCAGTGTTGTCACATGAAAAGATATATAATAAAATATATTTACAAAAATGTGAGGGGTGTACTCACTTTTGTGAGATACTGTATATATTTACCCTGTAACCGGCTCTCAGCTCTAAGTGTCCATCAAAACCACAAAGCTGCCTATGTCACATTATTAGACAGTAAATCGGCACCATTAACTCTATACAGTGAGCAAGGTGCTGACCTAGGAAGGATGCAGCAGATAGATCTTGCTGGCTAGAAGAGGTTATACAGGTCCTTCTCAAAAAATTAGCATATTGTGATAAAGTTCATTATTTTCTGTAATGTACTGATAAACATTAGACTTTCATATATTTTAGATTCATTACACACAACTGAAGTAGTTCAAGCCTTTTCTTGTTTTAATATTGATGATTTTGGCATACAGCTCATGAAAACCCCAAAATCCTATCTCAAAAAATTAGCATATTTCATCCGACCAATAAAAGAAAAGTGTTTTTAATACAAAAAAAGTCAACCTTCAAATAATTATGTTCAGTTATGCACTCAATACTTGGTCGGGAATCCTTTTGCAGAAATGACTGCTTCAATGCGGCGTGGCATGGAGGCAACCAGCCTGTGGCACTGCTGAGGTGTTATGGAGGCCCAGGATGCTTCGATAGCGGCCTTAAGCTCATCCAGAGTGTTGGGTCTTGCGTCTCTCAACTTTCTCTTCCCAATATCCCACAGATTCTCTATGGGGTTCAGGTCAGGAGAGTTGGCAGGCCAATTGAGCACAGTAATACCATGGTCAGTAAACCATTTACCAGTGGTTTTGGCACTGTGAGCAGGTGCCAGGTCGTGCTGAAAAATGAAATCTTCATCTCCATAAAGCTTTTCAGCAGATGGAAGCATGAAGTGCTCCAAAATCTCCTGATAGCTAGCTGCATTGACCCTGCCCTTGATAAAACACAGTGGACCAACACCAGCAGCTGACATGGCACCCCAGACCATCACTGACTGTGGGTACTTGACACTGGACTTCAGGCATTTTGGCATTTCCCTCTCCCCAGTCTTCCTCCAGACTCTGGCACCTTGATTTCCGAATGACATGCAAAATTTGCTTTCATCCGAATAAAGTACTTTGGACCACTGAGCAACAGTCCAGTGCTGCTTCTCTGTAGCCCAGGTCAGGCGCTTCTGCCACTGTTTCTGGTTCAAAAGTGGCTTGACCTGGGGAATGCGGCACCTGTAGCCCATTTCCTGCACACGCCTATTCACGGTGGCTCTGGATGTTTCTACTCCAGACTCAGTCCACTGCTTCCGCAGGTCCTCCAAGGTCTGGAATCGGTCCTTCTCCACAATCTTCTTCAGGGTCCGGTCACCTCTTCTCGTTGTGCAGCGTTTTCTGCCACACTTTTTCCTTCCCACAGACTTCCCACTGAGGTGCCTTGATACAGCACTCTGGGAACAGCCTATTCGTTCAGAAATTTCTTTCTGTGTCTTACCCTCTTGCTTGAGGGTGTCAATGATGGCCTTCTGGACAGCAGTCAGGTCGGCAGTCTTACCCATGATTGCGGTTTTGAGTAATGAACCAGGCTGGGAGTTTTTAAAAGCCTCAGGAATCTTTTGCAGGTGTTTAGAGTTAATTAGTTGATTCAGATGATTAGGTTAATAGCTCGTTTAGAGAACCTTTTCATGATATGCTAATTTTTTGAGATAGGAATTTTGGGTTGTCATGAGCTGTATGCCAAAATCATCAATATTAAAACAAGAAAAGGCTTGAACTACTTCAGTTGTGTGTAATGAATCTAAAATATATGAAAGTCTAATGTTTATCAGTACATTACAGAAAATAATGAACTTTATCACAATATGCTAATTTTTGGAGAAGGACCTGTATATCATAAACATGGCTGCCTAGAGTTATAAATCTTTTGACCAGTAAAACAATAAACCTAAATATATTTCAACCGTGTGTTTAACAATTTGCAAAAGTGGCAGTAAAGTAAAAAAAAAAAAAAAAAACACAACATATTATGCTGGTGGAGGTGCTTATAATGGTCAGCTTTTATTCATATGGCTTAAAGTGGTAGTAAACCACCAGAAAAATACAAAAATAATGGGGCCTCCTATGCAGATCTAAAAAGATTGTAAAGCTTTCATTTTTTTTCCTTCAAAATAATAAATATGTTATACTTACCTGCTCTGTGTAGTGGATTTGCACAGAGAAGCCTGGATCCTCCTCTTCGCGGGTCCCACGCTGGTGTTCCTGGGTCCTCCCTCCTGTCGGGTGACCCCACAGCAAGTAGCTTGCTATGGGGGCAGCCAAGCTGCTACTGTGTGTGTCCATTCACACACAGAGTTGCAGTTCGGCCCTGCCCCCTCTGTCTCCTGATTGGCTCACTGGCTGCGATTGACAGCAGTGGGAGCCAATGGTTTCCCCTGCTGCCAATAGCCAATCGGGAGTGCAAGTCCCCAGAGAGGCAAGGCTCTCCTGGACATTGCTGGATCGAGGGGGGCTGCTTCTCACAGAAGGCGTTTTACCTTCATGCATACAATGCATGAAGGTAAAAAACCTTGTGCCTTTACAACCACTTTAAGTCATAATGTACTAGTATGCAACGCATACTAGCACATTATGACAGACTTACCTGTACATGAAGCCCTCCTGCACAGCACTGTCATGGCTCCTCAGCACCACCAACTTCACCTGGTCTTTCTTCTGGGTTTGTGGCCTCTTGGTGTATGAGAGGCCAGGGCCGCGGTGATGCCACTCCTGCACATATGAGCGGGGGGCAAAGGCTTCAGCACAGAGCTCTGAAGGTCTGGCACGGTATGCCGTCTCTTCAGAGCGCATACGCCATTGACGCCACAGACTGCTTGTTGTGTGAATATCTCCTAAACAGTGCACGTACCTACAGGTAAATTTTATATATTATTATAGGCTTACCTGTAGGCACAAGTTTAAGTGGAGTTTAAGTTTGCTTTATCTGTTTGTGTTATCTTGACTTGGGCTTTAATGTTTTTTTTTTTTTTTTATGTAACGTTCATTTAAAAATACATGTCCGTCAAAAACTACCCTTCCCCACAGTGACATGTCATTTTACTGCAGAATGAACAAGGTTGCCATCTTATTACAGGAAGGGAAAAAAATCATAGATCTTCTAAGTTCAAAAGGTAACAACATTTTTCTGACTGAGAAAAACAAAGAGACATCTGTTATCAGCTTGCATCCTCTGTGATTTTTTTTTATTAATATGAATATACAGTGAGGGAAAAAAGTATTTGATTCCCTGCTGATTTTGTACATTTGCCCACTGACAAAGAAATTATCAGTCTATAATTTTAATGGTAGGTTTATTTTAACAGTGAGAGACAGAATAACAACAAAAATATCCAGAAAAACACATTTTAAAAATGTTATAAATTGATTTGTACTTTGATAGATCAAATACTTATTTCACTCATTAATCAGCATGATCTTTGGCTCCCAGGTGTCTTCAATACAGGTAACAAGCTGAGATTAGGAGCACTCCCTATCTCAGCTTGTTACCTGTAAAAAGACACCTGTCTATAGAAGCAATCAATCAGATTCCAATCTCTCCACCATGGTCAAGACCAAAGAGCTGTCCAAGGATGCGGGGACAAGATTGTAGACCTACACAAGGCTGGAATGGGATACACAACCATCGCCAAGCAGCTAGGTAAGAGGGTGACAACAGTTTGTGAGATTATTTGCAAATGGAAGAAACACAAAATCACTGTCAATCTCCCTCATCAAATCTTTGGTGAGAACCTCCTTCCCTCAGCTAGGGTATTGAAAATAGGTATTCCAGCATGACAATGACCCAAAACACACAGCCAAGGTAACAAAGGAGTGGCTCAAGAAAAAGTAAACCAGGGTCCTGGAGTGACCTAACCAGTCTCCAGACCTTAATCCCATAGAAAATATGTGGAGGGAGCTGAAGGTTTGTGTTGCCAAACGTCAGCCTCAAAACCTTAAGGAATTGGAGAGGATCTGCAAAGAGGAGTGGGGCAAGAGCCCTCCTGAGATGTGTGCAAACCTGGTGGCCAACTACAAGAAACGTCTGACCTCTGTGATTGCCACCAAGTACTAAGTCATGGGGTCTGAGGGTCTGGGTGCCAGGACGTGTTTCCATGTGGCTACTTTCTATCTATTAAGTTGACACCATCTACATATTGTTCTATATTAACTCTTTATCAATTTATAGTTCTTACTGAGTACAGGGCTACACCCTCCCTTGGCTTCAGTGTTGTCAGCTGTCCAATGCTTCCCATGCTAGCCGGCTGTATTCAATTTTCATTTGATGTAATATCAATACATGCTGTGAAGACCAGCTACTCTAAATAGGCAGATTCTTGGAGACACAGTTCCGTTTATATTCTTTGTTTTTAATAGCTTAATTGGAAGGTTTTCCACGAAATATATATATGATTGACCTTCTTATAACATCCCTGAAGAAGGAGACATTGATACTCTGAAACGCGTCGGGTGAATTACGAGAATTTTAAAGTCAATCTTTGTGGTGATACACAGTAACTGTAACCATACCAATATACTTTGTTTTTATCTTGCTTATGTAGCGGGTATGTACTTTCCCGGGTGTAAATTTGAACTTGGCAGAGACATCAGTGATGTGTAATTCCCTGCAGCCCAGCAGGTGGCGCTGTCGCCCTGGGCTGGGGTTGAATCATTGCTGTGTGCCGTGCCTCCTTTTTGTCCTCCCTCAGCAGCGGTATGGTGGGGCGGGGAACCCGCCGTGCTTGCTGGGAGAGGGTATAAAGGGGCCGGCCATCTTTGTCACGGGGTCGAGCCCCAGGCACCTTCAACCTGTGGGCGGTGGTTCGTGTCGGTCCTCTAGGTCCTTCTATAGTTGGGAAAATACTGGAGAGAATAATAAAAGACCACATGGATGAGTTCTTGCTGGAAAAAAACTATTTAAGCAACAGACAGCATGGATTCATGAAAGACAGAAGTTGTCAAACAAACCGGATTTATTTTTATGAAGAGGTAAGTAAGACCTTGGACAAAGGGGTGGCTGTGGACGTGGCATACTTGGATTTTGCAAAAGCGTTCGATACAGTTCCCCACACACGGCTCATGTGTAAGGTAAAGTCTACAGGATTGGAAATATCAGTTTGTAAATGGATAGAAAACTGGCTAAAAGACAGAATTCAGAGAGTAGTGGTTAATGATTCTTACTCTGAATGGTCCAAGGTTATCAGTGGTGTACCCCAAGGTTCAGTGCTGGGACCCTTACTTTTTAATATGTTTATAAATGATTTTGGGTCTGAGATCAAAAGTAAAATTTCTGTCTTTGCAGATGACACCAAGCTATGCAGTGGAATAACGTCCTTACAGGATGTCGCCAATTTACAAGCCGACCTCAATGCTCTGTCTAATTGGGCGACTATGTGGCAGATGAGGTTTAATGTTGATAAATGTAAAGTTATGCACTTGGGGGCTAAGAATATGAATGCATCATACATACTAGGGGGAGTACAACTGGGGGGATCCGTAGTGGAGAAGGATCTGGGGGTTTTGGTAGATCATAAGCTCAATAATGGCATGCAATGCCAAGCTGCGGTTTCCAAAGCGAGCAAAGTCCTTTCTTGTATTAAGAGAGGTATGGTCTCCAGAGAGAGGGATATCATTTTGCCCCTGTTCAAATCATTAGTAAGACCTCAACTGAAATATGCAGTTCAGTTTTGGGCCCCAGTTCTCAAAAAGGATATTGGGGAACTGGAGAAAGTGCAGAGAAGGGCAACCAAACTGATAAGAGGCATGGAGGAGCTCAGCTATGAGGAGAGATTAGAGGAACTGAATTTATTCTCTCTTGAGAAGAGGAGATTAAGGGGGGATATGATCAACATGTACAAATATATAAGGGGTCCATATAGTGAACTTGGTGTTCAGTTAATCACTTTACGATCAACACAAAGGACAAGGGGGCACTCTGCGTCTAGAGGAAAAGAGATTTCACCTCCAAATACGGAAAGGTTTTTTCACAGTAAGAGCTGTGAAAATGTGGAATAGACTCCCTGCAGAGGTGGTTCTGGCCAGCTCAGTAGATTGCTTTAAGAAGGGCCTGGATTCTTTCTTAAATGTACAGAATATAACTGGGTACTAACATTTATAGGTAAAGTTGATCCGGGGAATATCCGATTGCCTCTCGGGGGATCAGGAAGGAATTTTTTCCCCTGCTGTAGCAAATTGGATCATGCTCTTCTGTTTTTTTTTTTTGCCTTCCTCTGGATCAACTGTGGGTATAGAATTGGGTATATGGGATTGTACGATATATTATTATTTTTTTTTATTATTTTTTTTTTTTATCCCAGGCACCTTTAGCCTTGGGTGAGGTACTCGGATGGAGGTCTGGAGCTCAGTGCCCAACACTGAGTTCTGCGAGGGAAGGAGATCCGAGGGTACCCAGGGATTGGGTACCCGAATCCGGAAGGCGTAATGGACCGGGGGGAGCTCCTCACTCGAAGACCTGGTGCAGCATATTGCCAGTGACGGGTGAGCCTCTCATTGGAGACCGCCTGGAAGGAAATCCCCCCCCCCGCTCGGAGACCGCAACTCACTTTCAGGGAGGAAAGTGGAGAACACATTGTGTCTGGGCCTACTCGCATCCACACCTCCTTTTCTGTTCTGTTTCTACCAAGGGAGTTCAACTGATTGTGTTCATTCGAGAAGAATAAAGGAGCGTTGGACTTTAATGGTGTGGGGCTCATTTCCTAGCAGACATTGTTTAAGGTAACACTCGGTGGGGGCTCCAGGTGCACAGCACTGACCCGAAGGTAAAAGAAATTTGCTTACACCACATTGACACCTGTGGGGAAGGCCAGGCGTGGTATCCCCGCTCCCTTCCCCTCTGGACGTACCCCTAGACAAGAGACGGACGAGCTGAAGGAAAAAGAGGGGAGTGAGGAGGGTGCTACACGTGGGGGCTCGGGTCCGGCATAGTGTTTGTGCACCACGGAATTGAACGTGTCTGCTGGAGGAGTTACGCGAGTAGGCAGGCCTTCATTGGCCGAAGTGCATCCCTGCTCGAAGTCGTGGACATGACCCAATGAAGGGAAAGGCCTGCGCAGAAGAGTGGAATAAGGGGGAAGCTCAGCCGTGTGAAGTGGGGGCTTCTATTGCACTGCGCCACCAGGCACACCCCCATCGTTTAGTTTGTGGGCGTGACTCAGAAACAGAAAAGAAGAAAAGCCTGCGAACTGGAGCAAAGGGGAGGAGTCCAATACGTGTGAAGGACTACACGTGGGACGTTGGCGCAAAAACTTTGCAGTGTGCGATGGATCAGCAACAGGTCGCCATGTTCGGACATACATCGTGGATTCCAGTTCACCCTTCCACTACGACATTGACTGCTGCTGCTCCGGTAACAGATACGGGGATCCGGCTAAAGCCAAGGGGTCGGTTCGCCCTGTATTCGTGCATGGACTTTGAGGCCCTGGGTGTGATTTTGTCCCGGCTGTTCTGGACTGGTGTGCCAACTGAAGCCATTCGGGCGATGCAAGGCCTGTGGGTAGTTCCTGTTCGAAGTGGATCCGGCTGTTGAGAAGCCGAGAACCATCTACCCTGGCCGTGCTACAGGCAACACCACTCAGAGAGGAGGAATCACTGCTTTGACAGACACCCCTACGCACACTGCAGCGACCGCGGAGGAGGTCGTGAAAACTCAACGGGAGAAATCTGAGGATGCTGACTCGGTCACCACTGTCTCGCAGCGTCCACCACCGAAGAGAAAGACTGGCATGGTAGCCCCGACCAGCGGTTGTGGTGGACCGTCTCGCCCGCTTACGCCCGGCCCGGATGGATCCGTCGACGAGAGTTCCGGACGTCCCGCTTCAAGTAAAAGCCGAGGTAAGCCAGGCAGAGAGATTTGGTGTGTGGGAAGAGGTGAAAACTCAGTCTCCACTACAGGCTACCTGCCCGCAGAGGAGTGTGACACCTCTGACCTAGAGTCGCTCTCGGACATGGGAGACGACGTTACAATAGATGAACGGTTTGCAGAAAAGGGCTGGGACAAAGTACCTCTCGCTTCATCCCGGGGGACCAGGGATCCACCCATGTCTACAGGGGAGAGTACACCCCGGGTGGAGGCACCAGCGCCTGAAGAGGGGTCCCGTCCCCAGCCTGCCTCTACATCTCTGGTGCCATCTGTACCGAAGACCGGGGAAAAGAGACTGTTACTGCGGGCACCAATGCCCAGATCAGATGTGATCAAGGTCCCTCGCCACCCGGACTCAATAGTTTTGCCTGGCGAAGGGGAAAAAAGCTACCATGCCTCCTTTGGCGAGACTACAACGCCTATTTGGCCAGAAGGTTGCTGCAGAGTACGGATGGGAGTATCCATACTTGTCGAAGGAACTGCTCTATGAGGTGGAAGTGTGTCGGGAGCGCTGGTACAATGACTTTGTGTGGACCCACCTTCAGGTTCCCTACGCCCGCAGGTACCTGGCATGCTCTCCCAAGGCTTCTCAACATTTTAAAGACTGCAAGGCAGAGTGGATGTTGGGACCGCACATCCATGCAGACAAAGTGTTGATCCGGCGCAAGGAAGGAGAAGATGTGGAGTATCATCTGGAGACCATGGATCAACACTTGAAGCCACTTGTTCTGCCGCATCCCCGTTTTTACCTGTAGGAGAGAAAAGACTCTGTTCTTGTTATGCTGCTGAACTTTCTGGGGCCCGTTGCTTTTGTGCCCAGAGGAATGAAGGACTGTTCCTGTTGTTCTTCACCTTTCCTACAGGAGATCATGGACTCTGGGTAGATAGGGCCAAAGAGAAGAGGAAAGTTCCACGAGTGCAGTTACCGCGATGCTGTCACCAGGTGGCAGTGTTGCGCAACATTAAACACTTTTCACGCACTCACTCTTTGGAGAAAAGGGATTTCTTCCCGGAGAAGTTTCTTTTCTCTCACACGAATACATGTGTCAGGGTTATGTGTGTTGATTTCTTTCTTTTCCCTCTGCAGGAGAACATCCCATCAAGATCACTGAGAATGGGGTGGATCTTAGTCAGGATGGGTGGGAAATGTAAAATGTGAATATGTGATTCCAAGTTGTGGTTTAATGCTGTTGTTTCTGTTCTTTCTTTCTTCCCTTTTTATTACAGGGCTCAGACACAGTGTTTTAGTTGGGTAGTTTTTTTCCTAAAAAAGTTTTATTTTTGTGCAATTGTTAGTCGGTCTCTGGATTGGATTATGTCAGCCGTTGAGGGCATGATTTACTCCAGACACTGGGGACCAGTGTCAAACCACCAGGGGGAGAGTGTAGCGGGTATGTACTTTCCCGGGTGTAAATTTGAACTTGGCAGAGACATCAGTGATGTGTAATTCCCTGCAGCCCAGCAGGTAGCGCTGTCGCCCTGGGCTGGGGTTGAATCATTGCTGTGTGCCGTGCCTCCTTTTTGTCCTCCCTCGGCAGCGGTATGGTGGGGCGGGGAACCCGCCGTGCTTGCTGGGAGAGGGTATAAAGGGGCCGGCCATCTTTGTCACGGGGTCGAGTCCCAGGCACCTTCAGCCTGTGGGCGGTGGTTCGTGTCGGTCCTCTAGGCGGCCTAGGCCTAGAGGACAGCCGGAGGTCGTGTTCCATCCCAGGCACCTTTAGCCTGGGGTGAGGTACTCGGATGGAGGTCTGGAGCTCAGTGCCCAACACTGAGTTCCGCGAGGGAAGGAGATCCTAGGGTACCCAGGGATTGGGTACCCGAATCCGGAAGGCGTAATGGACCGGGGGGAGCTCCTCACTCGAAGACCTAGTGCAGCATATTGCCAGTGACGGGTGAGCCTCTCATCGGAGACCGCCTGGAAGGAAATCCCCCCCCTCTCAGAGACCGCAACTCACTTTCAGGGAGGAAAGTGGAGAACACATTGTGTCTGGGCCTACTCGCATCCACACCTCCTTTTCTGTTCTGTTTCTACCAAGGGAGTTCAACTGATTGTGTTCATTCGAGAAGAATAAAGGAGCGTTGGACTTTAATGGTGTGGGGCTCATTTCCTAGCAGACATTGCTTAAGGTAACTCTCGGTGGGGGCTCCAGGTGCACAGCACTGACCCGAAGGTAAAAGAACTTTGCTTACACCACATTGACACCTGTGGTGAAGGCCAGGCGTGGTATCCCCGCTCCCTTCCCCTCTGGAGGTACCCCTAGACAAGAGACAGACGAGCTGAAGGAAAAAGAGGGGAGTGAGGAGGGTGCTACACTTATTATGTTCAATAAAATACGCTTTTTCTATCAACCATGTTAGTGCCTTAAAAGTCCACTTAGGGGATACTCTCATGTTTCTGTTTTGTGAAGGGGTCAAATATTTATTTCACTCATTAAAATGCAAATCAATTTATAGCTTTTTTGGAATGCACTTTTCTGGATATTTTTGTTGTTATTCTGTCTCTTACTGTTAAAATAAACCTACCATTAGAATTTTAGACTGATCATTTCTTTGTCAGTGGGCAAACGTACAAAACCAGCAGGGGATCAAATACTTTTTTCCCCTCACTGTAGTCTCGCTAAGGCCTCATGTGCATGGCTGGCTGGAGCTGTATGACCTAAAATGTGGGTGGATTTTTCTTGCCTGTGAGTCACAGGTGCTTGTGCATATCCGTCTTTGGAAAGCAATGACCGCATGAGGGTGTACACCAGTATTTGTATAAACACGCACATATGTACAGACATACAACCCTGGATGCAGGCAACCCGTACACATGCATGCGCTTACTCATATAGAGGCGTATATCTGTGTAGAGCCGCTGGTTTCTATGGGCAGATGTACGCACCACCTTTGACTCCTGAATTTGATGTCAAACAGCCCAGGCAGCCGTGTGCACGAGGCCTAAAAGTGTCAGTTAGTGAGAGATCACTTAAGTCAGTCCATTAACTGTCTCACATCCCTACCTTCCCTGTGAACATTCTCTAGAGTCTAGAGTATGTGCAATTCAGGGAAAATGCTGCTAAAGTCTAAGTGGAAGCACTGAATAGTGGTATGATGCATCCTTAACATAGCATGGTTTATCTTACTCTTGGTAGTTTTTAGAGATGTCTGTCTTATGCAGTGCCCTAGCCTGTGACGCCGTGTTTCCCTTTCCTCCTCATTCAGGGCTCAAAGCCATAACTTACCATCACAGCCAGCGAACTATTATCGTAAAGCAAATTCAATTTGTTTAGATGAAATTGTATTTGCCCCGAGGCGGTGGCTGCGTTTTGTCCCTGAAAGGAGCAGGCAACAGCTTGGGAAGTAGACTCCTCGCGTTTTGTTTTTTTTAAACGATCCCGGCGGTCAAATTAGAATCGATTAACAAACAAACGGAGTAAATGTAATGAAATGAGACTGGGTATTGGTGTAATGTTCCCATCTGCTCACCGCCTGGGGTGACATGCACAGTTCTGTGTTATTAACCCCTTTTGCTGAAGGGGGACAGCAGTAGATTGCGCTGCCAGGCCTAATGGGACTTCTTTCTTAGAAAGGAGATCACACCACTTTATACAGGATAATTGTGGTCTTTTCCAAATTCTCATGGTAAAATAAACTGCTAGCACTAGGACACGTCTTTGTTTTTAACATCACTTTGGTGCATGATTTGTCTTCTTCCTTCCCTTATGTGTGCGGCATGTCAGAGCTAGAGTCTTAATTACGTGCTAGTTCTTTTAATTGTGAGAGACAAATTCCTGATAGTTCAGGTGATGTAATGAAGGTGTATGTTTAGAATGCATTCCGGAGACTGACTTCTAAACTGCAGCATCTGTTCAGACAGCAGAACCACAGTCGAGTCGCTTGCTTAAAGCTGTTTAATGTATTTGTAAAGTTTATGGATTTTGCATGCATACAAAGTCACTCCATGCATCTTCACCCCAGTCTGAGCCAGTAGATCCAATCAACCAAATTGAAAACTGACCTGTCCTGAAAATACTATGAATGGCTTTAAGATGGACTCTTAAAGGGGTTGTAAAGGTTTGTTTTTTATTTTCTAAATAGGTTCATTTACGCTAGTGCATTGTTGGTTCACTTACCTTTTCCTTCGATTTCCCTTCTAAATGTTTTTTTTCTTTGTCTGAATTTCTCACTTCCTGTTTCTCCTCAGTAAACTTCTGTCATGGATATGCAGTAGTGTTTGTCTGTCAGCTTACCTTCCTTCCCATGTGTTCATCTTAGAGGCCAGAACCCTTTCACCTGGCTTCCTTTATAATCTCCTCCCAGCCTGACTCCACCCCAGGCCCTATCACAGAACACTATATTAACCTGTGCACTGCAAGCCTGCTTTGCTGATCAACGTGTATGTTTGGCATTGTGTGTTTGGGTTCCTGCCTGCCGTGTGCTACGTCTGTCTCTCTGTTACGTTATTGGCTTGTCCCCGACTATCCCTGTCTGCTCATGACCCTTGACCTTCGGCTTGTCTTTCGTTATCCTTGTCTGCTTGTGGCCCTTGACTTTCAGCTTGTTATTCGTTACTCTTATATCTCGTGCTGCTGCTTCCCCTCTTGTCCCCTTATCCTACGGGGCATGAGCTAGGAGACTCTAGGGGCCGCGACCTGGACCCAGCCTGCAGCATAACATCCTCACCACTAGAGGCTCTGGAGAAGACCTGCTGGGTCTTAGACTCCGCGCCCTGGGGAATCTTGGCTCTAGCTTCCTATAGGATCCCGGTTGTGCTCCTCTGGTCCCGCTTTCCACAACCACCCAGTTTTCTATCCGCAGCAGTCAGCCATAGGGTTCACTACCTTGCGGTGCACTCCTGTCCCCCTACGGTGTGCATCTGTCACCTGGCCACAGGTGACCTGACAGTTTGATCAGCCATGAACCCGGCTGACATCCCGCTCCCCGCGGATGATCCATTGCAGGGCATAGTTTGCAGACTTGAAACCCAGGAATCGAATCAGACTCAGGTGATGCGATTCCTCCAGGATCTGGCTTCTCGCTTCGAGCAGCTTCAGGCCTCCTTGGGAACCCTGAATCCGCAACCTCAAATACAACCAGCGGCTGCACCTATTGCACCAGTCGCAGCCACACACTCACTACAACTGCCAGCTCCGTCCCGTTTCTCTGGGGACTCTAAGGCTTGCAGGGGGTTCCTTAGCCAATGCACGACTCATTTTGAGCTCCAGCCCCAAAACTTCCTGTCTGATCAGGCTAAGGTAGCCTATATCATTTCCCTCCTCTCTGGTGAAGCTTTAGCCTGGGCAGCCCCTCTGTGGGAACTGAATGATCCAGTGGTTTCTAGCCTGTCTGGCTTCTTGAAACTTTTTCGGAATATCTTCGAAGAACCGGCTCGTGTCTCTTCAGCGGCCAGCGCCCTTTTACGTCTCCGCCAAGAGTCTGCTTCTGTGGGACAGTATGCCCTTCATTTCCGCATACTGTCGGCTGAGTTGAGCTGGAACAATGAGGCCTTAGTCGCAACCTTTTTGCATGGCCTGTCAGAGTGAAGGATGAATTAGCAGGAAGAACCATCCCCACTGATCTGGCCGGCGTTATCTCCTTGTGTAACCAGATCGATATTCGCTTTCAGGAGAGGACCTTAGAAAAGCAACGCCAGCACTCCTTGGTTCTTAGTCAGCCTGAGCTCCCCTCTCTTCGACCCGTAGAGCATCTCCTACCAGCTGAGGAACCCATGCAGCTGGGTCGGACCAGGCTATCCCCCGAGGAACGTGCTAGGCGCAGAACTCTTGGTCTGTGTCTTTACTGTGGGGGCAAAGGTCATTTTCGTGACACTTGCTCTCTTTGTCCAGAAAAACGTTCGGGTCCACTTCATCTGGAAAGTGGAGTATTGGACCCAGAAATATCACCTTCCCCTTCTCGTCTTCTGCTTTCTGTGTTCCTTCATGTTGGTGCTTCTTCTCATTCGGTCTCAGCATATCTGGATTCCGGAGCCGCTGGTAATTTCATGGACTGGGAAATCGCATCGTCCATGAGACTTACTCTTTTGCCCCTCACCACGCCATTGGTGGTCTTGGCGATTGATGGTACTGTTCTCCCAGGGGGACCTATCCGCTTCCAGACCCTCCCTGTTAAGATGTCGGTAGGGACACTCCACCAGGAGTGGATATCCTTCCTTATCTTACCCAAGGCCTCAACGCCTATAATTTTGGGTCTCCCATGGTTACAGCTCCATTCTCCTCATGTGGACTGGACTACTGGACAGATCCTGGCTTGGGGTCCCTCCTGTTCCTCGTCCTGCCTACCCAAGGTTGCCCCCCTGTGAACCTGAGTCGGTCATTCATTCCAGGTTGCATAACCATTTACATTTCTCTGTCCCTAACCACCCTTGGACGCACAGCCAGGCTAACTTGTCTACAAGTCCTGCAGTCGCTACATCTTGCGATGCGATTCAGGTAGTCGCTACACCTGACTCAGCTATTCACTCTGCCTCTGTACTAGTTATGCCAGTCCAGCCCATGCCCAGTGAGCCTCCTACTTTTTCTTGTTCAGGACATTCTGCTTGTCCTTCAGCTATTCAGCTTGACTCCGGCGACATGTCACCTTCTAACCAACCTGACTTCAGGGTTCCACTGACATCTGCCCAGTCTGATGGTCCTGTGCAAGATGACCAGTTCCCCTTTAAGGGTCTAGGGGACCCTCCTCAGATTCCTGTTGATCCTCTCATGCCCTTGCTTATTCCTAGAGAGCCTTTGGTCCTCAATAGATCTTCTTGTCATCTCCCTACCTCGTTTTCGGTCTCTGAGGATAATCTTAAGTATGAGGTTAGACAAGTTCTGGATTCTCGGCTCTGCAGAGGCATTCTTCAGTACCTTGTGCATTGGAGAGGTTTTGGTCCTGAGGAGGCGTCTTGGATCGCTGCATCTGATGTCGCTGCACCTCATCTGTTGAGGAGGTTTCATCAGAGATTTCCCTTTAAGCCTGGGCCCAGGCGGGGGAGGGCCCATAAGAGGGAGGGTACTGTCATGGATATATGGATATGCAGTAGTGTTTGTCTGTCAGCTTACCTTCCTTCCCATGTGTTCATCTTAGAGGCCTGAGCCCTTTCACCTGGCTTCCTTTATAATCTCCTCCAAGCCTGACTCCACCCCAGGCCCTATCACAGAACACTATATTAACCTGTGCACTGCAAGCCTGCTTTGCTGATCAACGTGTTTGTTTGGCATTGTGTGTTTGGGTTCCTGCCTGCCGTGTGCTACGTCTGTCTCTCTGTTACGTTATTGGCTTGTCCCCGACTATCCCTGTCTGCTCGTGACCCTTGACCTTCGGCTTGTCTTTCGTTATCCTTGTCTGCTTGTGGCCCTTGACTTTCAGCTTGTTATTCGTTACTCTTATATCTCGTGCTGCTGCTTCCCCTCTTGTCCCCTTATCCTACGGGGCGTGAGCTAGGAGTCTCTAGGGGCCGCGACCTGGACCCAGCCTGCAGCATAACATCCTCACCACTAGAGGCTCTGGAGAAGACCTGCTGGGTCTTAGACTCCGCGCCCTGGGGAATCTTGGCTCTAGCTTCCTATAGGATCCCGGTTGTGCTCCTCTGGTCCCGCTTTCCACAACCACCCAGTTTCCTATCCGCAGCAGTCAGCCATAGGGTTCACTACCTTGCGGTGCACTCCTGTCCCCCTACGGTGTGCATCTGTCACCTGGCCACAGGTGACCTGACAACTTCACACCATCATCCGAGTGTTGTTTAGTCAGCCAGAACAGCTTACTGAGGAGGAACAGGAAGTGAGAAATTCAGACACAGAAAAAAAACATTTAGAAGGGAAATGGAATGAAAAGGTAAGTGAACCAACAATGCACTAGCTTAAAGGAACCTATTTAGAAAATAAAAAACAAACCTTTACAACCTCTTTAAGTAGATACTAATAATAAAATGTAGTTGCATTTTTATTAATGTGACTTTATTTCATCATCTCTTTTTTAAAGCTCTACACAGTAGACGTAGAAAAGGAGGGGCAGTACTTGGGCCTGCTACTTGAGTTGGTACTTGAGTGTCCTTCATTCAGTGTTCAGTCATAGGCTGGGTGAGATGGGTGACCTAGTTGGGTTGCTTAACTGCAACAGAAAAATGTGAGGTAAGTAGACTTACTATCCCTTTTGGCCAGGCTGTGTAAATTTCAGAATTGGATGGACAGAGATACAAATCCTTTGCCAGACAAGAGCTCCAACTGCATGTTTAACTCTTCAGCTAAAGAACAGCTTCACACTGTCCCTATGCAGTCCCACTCCGCTTTGGGCAAAGCACAGCTAACCTGCGGGTTGGTTGCGCTTTCCCATAGACATCTATGATGTGGCTTCAGAAAGCACACCAAAGATGCCGTATTCAAGAGTTGCACTTTAGCAGAATAGGACAGTGTGAAGCTGTCATAAGGCTCCATTCACAAACTGCAAACTGTATTAGGGCAGCCCATTGATTCAAATTGCTTGTCCAACACACTAAAATCGCACCAAACAAGTCATTGCACCTGCACACTTCACCAGAACACACGGGTTGATTTACTAAAGGCAAATAGTCTGTGCAATGCAAGTACAGTTGCTCTAGATCTGAGGAGAACATGCAAGGAAACAAACAAACCGGCATTTCAGCTTGCACATTATTGGATGATAGAAATCAGCAGAGCTTTCCCTCATTCCAGAGCTTCCCCTTAGATCTAGCGCCACTGTACTTGCAGTGCACAAACTATTTATTTTCCTTTAGCCAACCCCAATGTATTTTGTTACCATGCGTTCTGGTGTGCCAAAACACATACCAGCCATTTTTGCCGTAAATCTTGTGAACTAATAGCTGGCCTGTGCACAAGGAGGGGTTATGGAGATTACGAGGCAAAGTTTTCTGTTCTTAATAATAAACCCTAAATCGAGTAGACAGGTCTGACAACACCGGCTTTGAAATTTAAAGCCAAAATGAGTGTATTGTTATGTCAAAAAGGAAGGGAGGGCAAACCATATTACTCTTTCGTCCATGGACAGACACAGCTTCTCTATTGACAAAGTGGGTATTATCCATTAATTAGGAGTGACTAGGCAGAAAAACTTGTAAAAAGTGTTGCATCACACCTTCTACAGTACCGCCCAGGGGGCGGACCCTCTAGGTATACCCTCTCAGTCTGCATCTTCGTAGATCAGTTTTTTTCTGTCTAGCAAGGAGTAGGACATGGCTCCCTTCGGGCCCATTGGTCCGGGGAAAAAAGATATATATATATATTTTTATTTTTTTTGCTACATTTGTTGTTTCCTGCGATCTTCGATCAACTGCCGACTGGGTGACAGGCTGGATCCTCGATCCTTGTAGTCTCCCCAGTTTCGGCCATGGAGCGTGTGCCGACCCTAGCTACGCGCTGGGTTTTCCACGACATGCCCGTCGCTCCACGGGTGGCCGGTGAGCTTACGCTCCAGGGCCTGCATCGGACCGCTCAGCTTCGGCTGACCTTACGGCCGAGTCGCAGCAGCCTGGCCGGTGAGCTTACGCTCCAAGGCTTGCATCGGACCGCTCAGCTTCGGCTGACCTTACGGCCGAGTCGCAGCAGCCTGTCCGGTGAGCGTCATGCTCCAGGGCATACATATGATCGTCCCTTCTGGGTCCAATCACAGCATGCCTGGCCAACAGTCACCTTCCGTGCGCGGATGATGATCTGTTTGGAATGTCTTCCAGCAGAATACATGCAGGATAGGTAAGTAAAACTCCCCTGCCTCGGCTGGGTGATTTAGCTGGACATTCCTGGAGAGATCAAGTAAGTGGTTGTGGCCCCTTTCTTCCCTCTCTCCCTGCCTTTCCCTCCTCCCTGGGCTTCTAGCTGAAGGTTGCTGGGTGCTGGGGATCACCTAGGGGGTCCCACTGGAGCGGAGCTGGCTGTAACTAACATTTAAAAGAAATGTCATTTTTTCTTACCTGTGTTTGTGTCCTTCCTCCTCCATGCTGTCGGTGGCCATTTTGAGGTGGTCCATGCCAAGTTTGGCCTCTTGTGACTGCCCGGCGGCCATCTTCCTGTGGTTCGGCCACACCCACTGGCCCCTATCAGCTGATCGGCGGCCATGTTTGTCCACCCTGTATGCAGATATTACCGTTCGGCGGCCATCTTTTTGTGGGCTATGGCTGCTTGAGCTCTATCTTCTGTCGGCGGCCATTTTCTTAGAGCCCACATTATCTTCCATACAGACGTTTTTGGCAACCATTTTTCGAGAGCCTCCGGCCTCTAGGGTGCATTACACTGGCGCGAAAATTCACACAGGAAGTGCTGATAAAAGAAGCAGACTGACACAGCAGCAGCGGGACAGCATCACAGGCGCAGCATAGCAGTACCTATCCAGGGTGGTGAGTCCTCTGGGTGACCCGGCCTCTCTGCAGCACAGGAGGGTGGCCTATTGATATCTTGCCTGGAGCCCTGTGAGTGTCAGCGTGTGGTCAGCATGGCATCTGAGCCAGATGTCTTCTCCCCTGAAACACCAGATTTAGCAGCTGGTGCCCCTGAGGTGTCTATGAATGCTATGACTGCAATCCTAGAGGCGTTTGCTGCCAGGGTGGAAGCAGCACACGGGAATACAGGGGGTAGTAAACGCCCCATCCCCTGCGAGCTTCTGGGGATAATTCTGGTGCAGAACCAGGTCCAGCTACGGCTCGGGGCCCAGATTCTGACGCATCAGAGACTGCAGACCGTGACCGGACAGTGAGAATGACTCAAAGTCCAGGTCAGTACGCGAGACGGCTTTGGTATCTGACCTTATTACTGCAGTGCGGGATATGCTAAAATTGGAAAATACTGCAGAAGCAGCAGAGACTCCGGTCCACTTGGGTTTCATAGACCTGCCCGCACTGCTAAGGTGTTCCCTTGTGTGTCTTTTGATAAACTCTTATACAAGGAATGGGAGAACCCACTGAGGGTCTTTACAGCCCCAAAGAGGTTTGCGGTACGGTACCCCTTTTGAGGAGAGTTTTCTGAAGAAATGGACCTCTCCCCCCTATAGTGGACCCTCCGGTGTCCAGACTTAATAGAGCCACCACAATTCCTGTAGAAGGGGCTCCTGTTTTCAAGGACCCTGTGGATAAGAAGGCTGAAGCACTCGCTTGCTACCTATACTCAGTGGTAGGCTCGGCAGTACGCCCGGCATTGGCGGGGGCCCTAGTGTCTCACACACTTACTGAATGGGCAAGATTGCTACTCCAGGGGTTAAGGAGCGAGATGCTCCTCCTGATGAGATAACATTGGCCGACCTGTTGGTCCAGGGCCTTAGGTTTGTCTGCGAGTCAGACATGAATACTATTCCCCTGCTGTCTAAAACTTCGGTTTATGCAGTAGCAATACGCCGCCTGATCTGGCTAAAAGGCTGGTCTGCGGACCAGACTTCCAAGAAAGCCCTGTTGGATCTGCCTTTTAAGGGCGACAGACTTTTTGGGGCTTCTCTGGATGACATCATCAAGGATGCCACAGGAAGTAAAAGCACTTTGCTTCCCCAAATTAGCAAGGGTAAGGGGCCACGCCAAGGGCAAGGGCCCTCCTTTACTGCACGCAAGTGGTTTTTTGTCCCCCTAGGGCGACAGGGAAAAGACCCCAGGCCGATAAAGCGCCTGCCCAAGGACAAAAGCTTCCCTGGTCCCGCATACCCAATAAGCCTGCGGACAAATTTGCGTCCGCATGAAGGTCCACCCCCACCCAGCTCTCGGGTGGGGAGACGTCTTCGCAAATTCGCGACTCAGTGGACAGCACTAATCTCTGACAGGTGGGTTTGCGAAGTAATCTCCTCAGGCTACAAGATAGAGTTTCTCTCTTGTCCACCGGACAGATTCAACACCTCCAATCTCCAGCTACTACCGACCCGTCGGGAGGCCCTGTATGGGGCGGTCCAGGGTCTACTGGAACGCGGGGTAGTTATTCCAGTTCCAGAACTGGAACGGGGTTTTTACTCAAATCTGTTCATTGTGCCGAAGAAGGAGGGGGTTCGTCCAAGCTTGGATCTCAGAGCCCTCAATTGCTTTGTGAAGGTACAAAGTTTTCGGATGGAGTCGGTTTGATCTGTAGTCATGGCTCTCCATCCGGGGGACTTTCTGGCCTCCTTGGACATCAAGGACGCATACCTGCATGTCCCCATATACTCCAGACACCAGAGGTTTCTGCGATTTGCTATCGGGAAGGACCACTACCAGTTTGTGGCCCTCCCGTTGGGCCTTGCCTCAGCACCCAGGACGTTCACCAAGGTGCTCGCTCCAATTCTGGCACTTCTAAGACAGCGGGGTATCGCTATCACAGGCTACTTATACGACCTTCTGCTGAAGGCCCCTTCAAGCTCAGAATTAGAGGTAAGCGTGTCCATTACCTGTCAGACTCTTCGAGACTGTGGTTGGATACTAAACACGCAAAAGTCAGTATTGGTGCCCACTCAACGCCTAGGGTACCTGGGGTTGATTCTGGATTCTTCAGAGGCAAAGTTATTCCTCCCTGTGGAGAAGTTGCAGACCCTCGTACGGCAGCTGACTTCCAGGAATTGGTCGTCACTCCGTTTTTTGCATGCGAGTGTTGGGCCTCAGGGTAGCCTCCTTCGAGGCGGTTCCATATGCTCAATACCACATTCGAGTGTTACAGAAGGAAGTTCTGTCCAGATGGAACAGATGTCCATCATCTCTGGATTATCAAATCCGAGTGAGCCACATAGTCAGGAGATCCCTGGTATGGTGGCTGACAGCACCGGCTCTAATGGCCGGGAAGTCATTTCTTTCGGTTTACTGGATAGTGATCACGACGGACGCCAGCCTTACAGGTTGGGGGGGAGTCTGGGGTGTTCAGTCGGCGCAAGGTCGCTGGACTCCAGAGGAAGCCCTCCTGCCGATCAATGTCCTGGTAATCTGGGCGATCAGGCTGTGCCTCTTCAAATGGTCTCAGAGGCTGCAAGGGCGTCCAGTCAGGATCCAGTCAGACAACGCCACAGCAGTGGCATATGTCAATCATCAAGGAGGAACAAGAAGCTCAGCTGCAGCATCGGAGATCGCTCGCATCCTGAAGTGGGCAGAGAGGAGCGTACCGGCACTGTCGGCCGTGTACATTCCGGGTGTGGAAAACTGGCAGGCGGACTACCTGAGCCGCCAGATGCTGGACCAGGGAGAAGGGTCCTTACACCTGGAGGTGTTCCAACTCCTCTGCCAAAGATGGGGCACACCAGACGTAGATCTTCTGGCTTCCCGACTCAATCGGAAGGTATTGAGATTTGTGGCCCGGTCAAGAGACCCATGGGCAGACGCAACGGACGCGTTGGTAGCATCGTGGGGTCAGTATCGGCTAATCTATGCCTTCCCTCCCTTAAGGCTTCTTCCTCTTCTGCTCCGCAGAGTGGAGGCAGAGGGAATTCCAATGATCCTAATCGCTCCAGATTGGCCTCAGCGTCCTTGGTACGCCAATCTAGTACGTCTGGTAGCAGACGTCCCCTGGTGCCTACCACTACGGAAGGACCTGCTATCGCAAGGTCCCATATTCCATCCTGCTTTACAGTCATTGGCTTTAACGGCATGGCTGTTGAGAACCAGGTACTGAGAGACCGGGGCCTGTCAGACTCAGTAATCTCTACTATGAGAAGTGCTCGAAAACCGTCCTCTAGGAAGGTCTATCACCGCACTTGGAGGGTCCTACATCTCCATGTGTGAGGAAATGAAATGGCATCTGCGTACCTATTTGGTTTCCAGAATCCTGCTGTTTTTACAGCATGGGGTGGACCAAGGGCTTGCCCTAAGTACGATTTAAGGGACAGATATCTGCCCTGGCTGTCTTTTTTCAGCGACCCCTGGCGACTCACTCTCTCGTGAGTACATTTGTGCAGGGGGTCCGACATGTGGCCCCTCCGGTCCGTCCCCCGTTACCTCCGTGGGACTTGAACCTGGTCCTCTCGGTGCTTCAGAAGGCACCGTTTGAGAATATTAGAGATATTCCCCTGTTGACACTTTCTCAGAAAGTGGTCTTTTTGGTGGCTGTTACGTCAGTTAGACGAGTCTCTGAGCTGGCAGCCTTGTCCTGCAAGGCTCCCTATTTGATTTTCCACAAGGATAAGGTGGTGCTGCGGCCGCAGCCTTCCTTTCTTCCGAAAGTCGTTTCGGCTTTTCATCTCAACGAAGACATTGTACTTCCATCCTTGTGTCCTCAGCCGTCGAATCCTAAGGAGTCGGCGTTGCATTCCTTGGACGTTGTCCGAGCTTTGAGAGTATACCTATCTGCTACTTCCCTGTTCCGGAAGTCAGACTCACTGTTTGTTTTGGTGGCTGGTCCCAAGAAGGGCCAAGCAGTCTCATCGGCCACCATCTCTAGGTGGATCCGACAGATAGTAATCCAGGCTTACGACTTAAAGGGTCAGGCGCCCCCCTTTCCTGTCACGGCGCATTCGACCAGGGCAATAGGTGCCTCTTGGGCTTTCCGACATCAAGCGTCTGTTTCCCAATTATGTAAAGCGGCGACTTGGTCGTCCGCTCACACTTTCACAAAATTCTACAAAATTGATGTAGGTGCATCTTCGGATGCCTCTTTTGGCCGCAAGGTTTTGCAAGCGGCTGTTTAGAGTTGCAACTCCTCCGTTGGAGGAGTGCTGTTTTGTGTTTGGGGTGAAGTTTATTTTTATACTGTTACCACCCCTCGTTTTTTCTCTGACACTGCTTTGGGACGTCCCACTTTGTCAATAGAGAAGCTGTGTCGGTCCATGGATGAAAGAGTAAATAGGATTTTTTACTCACCGTAAAATCCTTTTCTCTGAGTCCATGGACCAACACAGCACCCACCCCTCCTTTTAAGTTTGTACTGCTTTTTGACAAACTGATCTGCGAAGATGCAGACTGAGAGGGTATACCCAGAGGGTCCGCCCCCTGGGCGGTACTGTAGAAGGTGTGATGCAACACTTTTTACAAGTTTTTCTGCCTAGTCACTCCTAATTAACGGATAATACCCACTTTGTCAATAGAGAAGCTGTGTCGGTCCATGGACTCAGAGAAAAGGATTTTACGGTGAGTAAAAAATCCTATTTTCTAGCACATCAGCAGTGTAGCCTCTTTAAAGGGCAAAAACATTGGGAAAGTGTGTATGTATTACAAAGAGTAATGCCGCATACACACGATCGTTTTTAATGTCATTTTCAAAAACGCCGTTTTTCTCGACGTGATTTTTCTTGTTTCCTCTCAAGCCTGTCTTGCATACACACGTTCATTAAAAAAAACGCTTGAGCAAAGCGCAGTGACGTACAATACGTACGACGACACTATAAAGGGGAAGTTCCATTCGGATGGCGCCACCCTTCATGTTAGTAAAGTTTGTTGAGCGACGATCCGCGCTTTTCAGCCTCGTGCTTTTCAGTCCGTTACAGCGTGACGAATGTGCTATCTCCATTACGAACGCTATTTGTACCAGAACGAGCGCTCCCGTCTCATACTTGATTCTGAGCATGCGCGTTTTTTTTCCCCTCGTAAAAGCATACACACTACCGTTTTTCACGTCGTTAAAAAAAACGACGTGAAAAAATAGAGCAGGTTCTCATTTTTTTTAGGCCATTTTTCACGTCGTTAAAAATGCTCTGGAGCCTACACACGATCGTTTTTAATGCCCAATTGAAAAAATGGCATTTTTAACGACGTGAAAAATGATCGTGTGTACGCGGCATGAGAACAATGTTTTTTTTTCCCACTTTGGCATACACGTTTTCCTGAAACGATCGACTTTAATAAGTCTGTCCTTGCAGTCACTATATTTTTTAATTTTGTAATTGAGGACTCTTGAAATTGACACCAAGAACAGACTTGTGGTTGTAAACTGCAGTTTGTGCAGCTCTCATCCAGTTGATGGAATGTAACCGTGTCAGAGTAACTACACGGTGTTGTCAGTCACTGTCATCAATGAGGCTGCAAGTATCTTATAGCAATCAATCTACTGCCGCCACTTCAGATGTTTCCGCTAGTACACAAATGAGAAAACCAGCTACCCATAACCTGAGATCTGAAATCCAATGGGGTGTCAAAAATGGCAGCTTGTTTTACTGATTTGTGTGAGTAATTAAACAATTTTTTCTTTGCCTAATTATTAAATAAGATACAGGCTCGTCCAATAACCAACAGAGCAGGTAACATTTTATATGCCTGTACATCAGTAATTGAAAAAAAAAAAAAAAAAAGTTATCTGAAGCTTAGTTTAATTGGCCTGCAATATGTAGAGTGGTCAAGTGATTTTTGAGGTAACCCTATAGTCTAGGAAGCATGTTTAAAAGAAGCATGAGAAGCAGCACAGTCCCTCGTTAGCACTAGTAGCATGCAAGGAGGCACGTTTCAAGGATCTTCACCATCTGCTCAGTGTCACAAGCCTCTCCTGTGCTGAGAGTGTATTTAGACTCCTCCTGGCCTGAGGTTTGTGCTCCAGACATGGACAGCTGCTCAAAGGTCTTAAAGGTCTCTGGAATTCTAGAGTCATTTAACAATCTTTCTGTAACCCTCTCAGTGCTCAGCAAGAAGATTCACTAATAAAGTTTATATTGAGTTGATTTGTTATATAAAGTCCGAAGCTCAAGGAAAACAATTAAGAAGAACCTTAGTAATGATCTGTCCTGTGATTACAACAAATAACGAGTACGCACAACCAGGATACAAGCAATTAGGAACTTGAGCGATGAAGTCTATTCATTGTTTGTGTATGCTATTTGAGTGTTTTTTGCATTGCTCACGTCACACTGGCTAGTTCTCAGGCCCAGGAACAACATCTATCGCAGTTTTTTTGCTACTTCCTTTTAATGAAGTAAAAACAAGTGTCTTATATCAGCCGCAAATTGTTTTAGTGTATCCTGGGAAGTACAATTTGTTCTCTGAATGTCCTTTCATAGGGGAATAGGATGTCTTCTGCTTCGTGACACATAGGGGATGAAGTGTATTTATTCACTAGAATGAACGCCCTGCTGCTGAGATGGGAGCTACCATATGTTGCCTAGGGCAGATTGGACCTGTCCCAGACTGGAATCACTTATGCTTTCGCATTATCATGGCGCTCCTCGGGGAGGTATACAGTTGGCCAACCTTGCTCACTTTCTTACTGTTGTACGCTGCTATCCACTGGGGATACAGACTGCATTGTACATCTCAGTGGAAATACAGAATGCACTTAATATGCCTTGTTGCATAGAATAAATACAAATCCTATATCAGTCCTGGTTTGTTGTAACCTTCTTACCTTGGCAAAGCAAGGATGTCATTTTTAACTGTTTTTACACATTGACCGTCATCTATACAAAAGGTTTTTGAACCCTTATTTAACAAACAACCATTATACATTGTTTTTAATATATATTAATAAATTATATATCATTACTGTAACTTATGAAGCAACAATGTTAGCTTGTATATTTAGTAACTACTTTATTGGCAGTAATCCCAGCCAAATACTTTTATTTTTTTTATAAGGACTTTATTGAGAATATAGGAAACCATACAGTTCAAGTCGTAGCGATACAACGAGGGCATGGGGCCTATCGGCCAAATCCATAGTATAAAAATAAAAAGAACACAGAGTACTCGATCTCATATGTCACATAGAACAGAGGAGAATCAATGTTGACCGTATCGTTTTGTACCCTATAGATTAGTGGTCATCAACCCTGTCCTCAGGGCCCACTAACAGGCCAGGTTTGCAAGATAACTGAAATACATCACAGGTGATATAATTTGCTGCTCAGTAAATGCAGTATTCTAGTCTGCATCTCCCCAAGGTAATACATAAAATCTGGCCTGTTAGTGGGCCCTGAGGACAGGGTTGATGACCACTGCTATAGATTGATAATCGTGACAGACAAAACTTTCTTTAGCAGCGGATTTGACCTGCATAGCAGTTGGGAGGTATTTTATGATATTCCTTTATTCTTTTCGTTTATATTTTTGGGGGGGGATGATGTATTGCTTGGATAGCCTACTTCAAACTTGGCCAGAGCTTTTCAGTGGAATTCAGGTCTGGACTCTGATTAACTATAGTACAACTCAGAGCTTCTTGAGACTTTGGGACACGAGTTTGTTGATTTTAACAGCTGTTACATGTTCACATTCTTTTAAATCACAGCCAAAGGTTTTGTCATATAAATAAATATAAATATAGTGAATAAATAAAGTCCAATAGTCCACCACCAAGTGCCAATATATTTCCTAGTTCATCAAACGTGATGATAAAAAAAACAATGGTGTCTCCAAAGAAAAGTGTGTCTCCTTTCACCAGCTATTAGGTAAGTATCCTACTCACCGGACGAAATTGACACCCATGACAGGTAGTCAAAAACAGCAAAACAGCCAGGGATCCAGAAACAGCAACTGAAGGCAAATATGTTCCTCGAATTAATATGATATATCAACCAAAAAGAAGAAAACAGAAGCTCCTTATAGTGCAGTAACGTTAAAAAGCATGTTTATTAAAACGACAGATTGCACTTCCATAATAAAGATGAAAATCATGCCCATAGAAAATGGCAGGGACGCAGTCCGCGTTCCACCTGCGTTCCAACTGGTCACATGACCCTTGATTACGTCAGACGCTACTGACGAAATGCGCCGGGTCCCATGGTACGTTCTACGTCACTTCCGCCACCAGTTGGAACGCGGATGGCGTCCTCCCTGACATTTTCTATGGGCATGATTTTCATCTTTTTTATGTAAGTGCAATCTGTAGTTTTAGTAAACATGCTTTTTAACGTTACTGCACTATGAGGAGCTTCTGTTTTCTTCTTTTTGGTTGATATACCATATTAATTTGAGGAACATATTTGCCTTCAGTTGCTGTTTCGGAATCCCTGGCTGTTTTGCTGTTTTTGACTACCTGTCATGGGTGTCAATTTTGAGTAGAATACCTAATAGCTGGTGAAAGGAGACACACTTTTCTTTGGAGACACCATTGTTTTTTCATCATCACGTTTGATGAACTAGGAAATATATTGGCACTTGGTGGTGGACTATTGGACTTTATTTATTCACTTACCTGTTTGTGTATGTTATCTTTGAAACATATAATTTTTGTAACACATTTTTAATGTTTAGCGCGGTATAGAATCACAATTGAAAAAAATAAAGCTGTGCTCCCCTTGTAAATTACATAAACGTAAACCTAAAAATGAACCAAACTTGTGATGAACCAAATTAAATGGTGATCAAGTAAAGGTCAATATAGATTAACCCCTAGGGAGCATCACATTATAACCACACATATTTGCACAAATATAATATAATAACCAGTTACACAAATATTGAGTTATGTGATTATAGTGAAAGTATTGATAATTGTGAATCAAATAAAGAATAGTCCGTAAGTGGTGAGTAATAATATAAAGTCCATAAAGCCGGAAAAAAATTAGGTCCACAAGTTGAGAAAACACTCAAATGACAGATGTCCACCAAAAATTCCGTGCACCACCACCATAAAGATTACAGGCTTACTAGAGGCAAGCTTTTGACAAGCAAGCGGCTATAACTCAGTCCGGGTCCTATATCAGGAAGCAGCAAGCGACTCATTCAAGCACGGCTCTCTGTGGATAGGTATTCCGGCTGGGGAGAGACAGCCGGAATAACTCATAGCTCAATATTTGTGTTACTGGTTATTCTATTATATTTGTGCATATATGTGTGGTTAATATGTGATGCTCTCTAGGGGTTAATCTATATTGACCTTTACTTGATCACCACTTAATTTGGTTTATCACAAGTTTGGTTAATTTTTATGTTTACGTTTATGTAATTTACAAGGGGAGCGCAGCTTTATTTTTTTCTTTTGTGTTGTTGGTGTATCTCACTTTTTAGTTGCTGCTTCTTTAGGTCCCAATACAAGGGCGGTGTCCTATTTTTTATTTTTTTTATAGAATCACAATTGTTTTCTTTATTTAATTTTTGTTATAGTACACACTTCATCTCAGATATATGAAGTGAGAGATATACCTGCAGATCGTTTGCATTCACTAAATGATTTACTTTTTTTTGAGGATTGTGCAGTTTGCCCTTACATTGATCGGTGTAGGATGATAAGCCTGTAAACTATCCTTTTGGACTGTGGATTGGTGGAAGCTAAAGCCATTTTAAAGCTTTGGTGACTTGTTCCTAAGTTATGATCTTTGGCAGCACTTCTATGATCCCCTGAAATATCCTTTGCTCACATTAAATTACATTTTAGTATTTTTTAAGTGCAAGCAGTTTTTTCATTACTGGAGCAAAAAAAAGTAAACCGCTTTTCAAGTTGTGGAGGGAGAGTTAATAGTACCAGAATTATAACTTGGTTTGTTGGAACTTCACTCTTCCAATTAACATTGATTGTTTTTAATCCTCGTGCTGCTAGCATCAGTAGATAGGAAATTATATCATATTTACTTGTTTTTTTACTGGTTTCTTTCCTAGGCAAATTAAGAAAAAAAAAGTGTAGTGCTATGTTAAACAGCCAACAAAATCCTCAAAAAATGAATGTGATAACTTACAAAACACAATAAAAATAAAAAAATAAAATACCATGTATTCCTGCCCAAAAATATCAAAGTTGCAGTACTCACAAATCTGAATCTAATAATTTAACTGAAGTATTCAAAATAAGATGAAGTACCCTACTTTGTTGTGAACCATATACCAGTGCAGAACAGGCCTGGAACATTATGCTCCAGCATTAAGTGGAGGGCCTACATGACTGAGTTTGCAGTCCAGGCTGTTGCTAGGCAGTTTTATAGGTCCAAATGATTGGACGGTAAGAAGGTGGGGCAGGGTGGGGCATTAGGGGTGTAGTAAGCTGTGGGAGTTTACTGTGCATTAGTCTGAGAAGTTCAGCCTAGGAGAAACTTTGCAGGTCTGTACTGCAGAGCCCCTTCTAACCTCGTTTTCTCTCATTATGGCGGACATTAAGAGCATGCTCTCTCAGATCGGGGCTGCAGCGATGGCGAATGGCCCCCAGTGGCTGGAGTCCAAACTCACTGGAATGCTGCAGGGGTCGGGGCAGGTTAGTGCTACACCTGCCCCCATCATTTCATGGGCGAGGAGGTCCAGAAGTGACCCCTAGGGTCGGCCGCCGCACTAGGAGCCCCAGACGGGACCCATCAGCCCCCAAAGCCAAGAGAACAACTCCTCTACAAGCTGCCGGGGCTGGGAGAAATCCTCTACTTCGGCGGGACCCGGGCGGGAGTGCTCAATCTGCCACCAACTCCCTGTCCCCTTCTCCAGGAAGCCAGGCTCTTGCGGCCAGCTCAGTAGGACCTTCTCCTGCTGCACGCGCGGCCCAGCGGGGGAGCGAGTTACCTGCAGGTGCCGGCCCATCCCCTGGAGTGGCTGGGGCCCCGTCTGGAAGAAGCGGAGGTCGCCGTCGTCCCGGAGCTTCGTCGCCGTCCCCGGTTCCAGAGAGGTGTGAGCAGGGCAGCCGCACCAGCCATATGGCGGCGGCTACTGACGTCATCAGTGGGCGCCTGTCAGGGGCCGTTAACCCTTCCCTGGATGTGGTGGTTCTTGTAAAGGATGAGCGATCGGAGGGTGAGATCACAGCGTCGGAGGGTGAAGAGATGTCCCAGGGAGAGGAGGAGGCTGCTGCAGGATCGGGTGCTCACACCCCGGGCCAGCCTGGTAAGTTTGCTTGTTTGTCTGTACCTTCTCCTTTCTTTGCAAATGTTGTGGGTTCTGTGTTGCCCCTTGTGTCTGCCTCTGCGGGTGGTGGGTCCCTCCGTATTGAGCTCTGCGGGTGGTTGTGCGGGTGTCACTGCTGCTGACGCTGTCGCTGCTGGGCCGGCTGGTCAGGAGTGGTTGTTGGCACAGGTGCTACAGACCTGGTTGGCGGGGTGCAGGGACCTGTTGGTGCGTTGGGTCGTGGGGGTGTCTTCTTATCAGGTAGGGTCACCTTTGTCGGCCTGGAATGATTCGGGGGACCTGAATGCGTCCATCGTGGGAACTTCGGGGCCCATGCCGGGTCTTCCTGCTGTGGTGTCTGGGGGCGCGGCGCCGTCTGTGGTAGGAGTAACAGGCTCAGTAGTTGCGGCCCCCGCTGTGGCCTCATCGGACTGGGCACAAAAGACTGCGGTGGAAGCTAAGAAGGCGGACGGGGCCTTTGATGGGGTACTTTTATCGAAGCGCAAAATGTGAAATTTACGTTTGCTTCGAGGGCCCATTAGGCGCGCATCTTAAGCCTGAGGTGATAGAGAAGATCTGGAAGGGAGAATATGTTGAGATATTTTCCCTTTTACCACTTGAAAAATTCAATTTAGACAAGGTAAAGCCGGACGAAAGCAAGAAAGAAGAGGAAGAAAAGCGGGGTTACCGCTTGATTCCTAGGACTTTTGGGAACTGGCTCCAGGCGTTCAATATCCTGGCCAGTGTAGTAGGTGAGAAGGCTCCGGAACATTGTTCGGCTCTCTTCCGTTACCTGGACTCTGTTAGTGAGGCCCAGCGCGTGTATGGTGGGATTGCCTGGCTGTGCTATGATGAGCAGTTCCGGCAGCGGACATAAGCTTGTGGATGAAATTGATGACCCAGGCTAGGACTGTTTCCCAACCCTTTCAGGGGGGGGCCGGGGGTGCTTCTACCTCAGCAGCATCGGCCACGCTCAAGAAGGGCTATTGCTGGCAGTTCAATGACGGGACCTGTAGGTTCGGAGGATCCTGCTGGTATCGTCACGCTTGCTCCGGATGCGGGGGCTCTCACCCCCTGTCCAAATGTTTTAAGCAAGGAAAGAGTAAGTTGACCGACGCTGGAAAAGGGGAGAACCCCGGTGCGGGCGGAAAAAATGGCGCCCTTTCTCCGTAGATACCCGGACAGGGCCGCTGCACAGTTTTTGTTGCAGGGGTTTACTGGCGGTTTTCCTATTCCCTGTACGTTCCCTGTCCCCCCGATGGTGGATAATTTGTGGTCGGCTCGTTTGCATGCTGGGGTGGTTTCTGCGAAATTGGCTAAGGAAGTGTCCTTAGGGAGGATGGTGGGCCCATTTGAGGTTTCGCCCCTGGCCGACTTGGTGGTTTTCCCTCTCGGGGTTGTCCCTAAGAAGGACCCTAACCAGTTTCGCCTCATCCACCATTTATCTCACCCTCGGGGGGGGGGTCTGTTAACGACGCAATTGATCCTGCCCTGTGCGCAGTGTCCTATGCCTCTTTTGATGATGCCATTGCTTGGGTGCGCAGATTTGAAATGGGCGCGCTGCTGTCAAAACCGACATCGAATCGGCCTTTCAGCTGCTGCCTGTCCGCCCGCAGAGTTTTCGCCTATTGGGCTGTGTGTGGCAGGGTCAATATTTTCTTGACCGCTGCCTGCCAATGGGCTGTGCCATTTCTTGCTCGTTTTTCGAAACGTTCAGTTATTTTCTCGAATGGGTGGTGCAGGATTTATCTGGCCTCCAGTCAGTGATACATTATTTAGATGACTTCTTGGTGATCGGCCTTTCGGGGGCTCAAACTTGTCAGATCTTGTTGGCCACGATCCAGCACGTGTTTGATGTTTTTGGGGTTCCCTTGGCACCCGAGAAAACTGAAGGCCCCATTGAGGAGCTAAAATTTTTGGGGATCATCGTTGATACCTTGCGGATGGAATGTCGGCTTCCCTTGGACAAGTTGGAGGATATGCGGGAGTCGGTGGTCAGGGCACGTCGTGGCAAGAAACTCACCTTGCACTCCCTTCAGTCTCTTCTGGGCAAGCTTAATTTCGCCTGTCGCATTATGCCTATGGGTCGAATGTTTTGCCAGCGGCTGGCGGCTGCCACTGCTGGGGTTCACTCGCCTAATAATTTTGTGAGACTGACCTCGGAACATCTGGAGGATCTGCTTGTCTGGGAAATGTTCCTTGATGAGTATAATGGGCGGTCCTTGTGGATAGAGGTAGTGGTGTCCAACTCTGATTTGAATCTGTATACGGACACGGCGGGTTAGGTGGGCTATGCGGCCTACTTTCACAGTCAGTGGAGCGCAGGTCGCTGACCTACGGCATGGAAGGTTTCTGAATTCATCCGCAACCTGGTGCTATTGGAATTGTTTCCTATAGTGTTGGCTGTTTGAGATATGGGGTGAGGCGTTTCGGAACAAGCGTGTTCGTTTTAACTGTGATAACATGGGGGTGGTCAATGCCATTAACACCATTACCGCTTCTTCACCGCCTGTGGTGCGGTTGCTGAGGCGTTTAGTGTTGCAATGTTTGAATTTGAATGCTTTCGTGTATGCTGTTCATGTGCCGGTGGTGTGTAACACAGTGGCTGATGCCCTTTCTTGCTTACAGTGTGAAAAATTCTGTCAGTTGGCACCGGAGGTGGAGCAGCTGGGAATTCGGTGTCCATGTCATTTGTGAAGCGTCGCCTTGCCACCGTAGCGGAGTTGATCAAGCATTCGGTTTGCCCTTCCACGTGGACAGCATACGATTGGGTCTGGCAGGAATGGCATGAGTTGGTAAGTTCCGTGGGGGGGTGCTTTCAGGAAAAAGACCAGGTGCACATTCTGTTGTACTTCATCAGCAAGAATTTTGAGGATGGTGTCTCGGTTTCTTCTTTGAACCACAAGCTGTCCGGTCTGGCGTTTGTTTCGACTCTCAGGGTTGCCTGACGCAACAAAATCCTTTTTAGTTAGGAAGGCCTTACAGGGTTACCGGAAGGGCAGGCGACTGCCTGATGCTCGATGGCCTGTTTCGTTCGAACTGCTGGGGGTGCTCTTGGGGCATTTACCCACGGTTTGCTCTTCTCCTTTCGAAGTGGCTCTTTTCCAGACCGCTTTTGTTCTGGCCTTCTTCGGGGCCCTCCGTGTGGGTGAGTTGGTTAGCCCTTCTACCCGTGTCGGGGGAGGCTTGGGGGCCTCGGATGTCACTGTTCAGGGTGATAGGGTTTCTCTGTATATTCGTAGGTCAAAGACGGATCAACTGGGTAGGGGGTCGAGAGTTGAGCTTGGCCAGGTTCTTCATTCTTCGTCGTGCCCAGTAGCTGCGGTTACCGAGTGGCTAGCGCTGAGGCCACGTGGACCTGGGCCTTTTCTGACTCATTCTGATGGTTCGGCTTTGTCGAGGTTTCAGTTTGTTTTGGTTTTTCGGAAGTGCTTATCGGCCGCTGGGTATACCCCTTCGGTTCGACTTCACTTCCCATTCTGGGTGACCGGGCTTTATTGAGCATTGGGAATCCCGGCGTTTCCGTGTATATGTTCGTCCTCATCTCTTGTAAGTTTTTTTCTGTTTGTGTCGTTTTCCCCAGAGTGTTGTTTGCTGTAAGTTCTGTTGAGTATTTGTTGTCTCTGTCTGTTGGACTGTGGTTGTTACGATGCTGGTGAGCGGTACAATTTTATGTTTTTCAGGCGGAGAATGTTTGGTGTGGATTCTCGAGCACTCCTACGTTTTTTGGGGGGCCAGGAGGGCTACAGTCAGACCACAGGGGTTTCCTCTGAGTTCAGCTAATGTCAGGTGGATTGGTGTCCTGGGTATGCTGTGGTCCCGGGTGTTGCCTGAAGTCCATCATTATGCCAGACTGGATCGGCCCCCTGATGTGTTACTTTTGCATGTTGGGGGCAATGATCTTGGGCAGCGGGCGACACAGGAACTGATTCGGGACATAAAACTGGACTTCCTACGCATTAGATCGTATTTTCCAGACACAATTTTGGTCTGGTCCGATATTGTGGCCATGTCTACGTGGCGCCTGACCCGCTCAGTTGACAGGATCAATGCAGCCCGTGTTAAAGTGAACAAAGAAGTTGCAATTTTTTTTTCAAGAAATGGGGGCTTGGCCGTTCGACATGCTGAATTAGAAGGGGACAACTGGATATATTTGAGGGGGGACGGGGTTCACCTGAATGCCATCGGTATTGATATGTGGTTCCTGGGGTTACAGGACGATGTTCAGAGAGCTTATCATTTGTGGCAGGTTGCCCAAGTGTGAGGTTGACCGCCCAAGTGTGAGGTTTCCCACTTGGTCGTCGGTGGCAGGGGTTCCAGGCTTGCCTCCAAATACCTGGATTTAAGATAGTCAGTATTACACAGTCAGTGAAAAAAGTTAGTCTTTCAGGAAATAAAAAGATACATTTGTTTAATTGTTTGTTGTTAATAAAATGGCGGCTACGGCCGTTTAAATTCCAATTAAGGTGGTTGTGTTTTCATTTGCATGAAGGGGGTAAGGCAAAATTCTATGTCTTGGTTGTCAGCCAACGAATCAGCAATACTTCAGTCAAGAACAGGCCTGGAACGTTATGCCCAGCATTAAGTGGAGGGCCTACATGACTGAGTTTGCAGTCCAGGCTGTTGCTAGGCAGTTTTGTAGGTCCAAATGATTGGACGGTAAGAAGGTGTGGCAGGGTGGGGAAGGGTGGGGCATTAGGGGTGAAGTAAGCTATGGGAGTTTACTGTGCATTAGTCTGAGAAGTTCAGCCTAGGAGAAACTTTCCCTCCCTCCCGCCCTAATAAAGTTTATTATTATCTGTTGTGCTGTTACGTGGCTTTCTTTTATGTTGCTAGTTTGAGGGCATTTGTGTTACAAGGGGTTGCTAACTTTGGAGGTGGGATAGCAATGTCGTAGCTGGTGGCAGGGGTTCCAGGCTTTTCTGTGGAGAATTATGGGTTGGGCGCATCTTTGGTATGGGTACCTTCCCGTAGATGTGACGTCAGTATGGTGATATTAGTACTGGGGCTGTATCGGGTGGTAATGTGGTAACTAATTGTCCTTGAGACAGTGTAATTGCGGTTGAGGGCCGTGGTAAGGGACTTGGTACTTGATACAGCCAATTCGGTAGACCATGCTTGCCTCCAAATACCTGGATTTAAGTCAGTATTACACAGTCAGTGAAAAAAGTTAATCTTTCAGGAAATAAAATGATATTGTTTGTTGTTAATAAAATGGCGGCTACGGCCGTTTAAATTCCAATTAAGGTGGTTGTGTTTTCATTTGAATAAAGGGGGCAAGGCAAAATTCTATGTCTTGGTTGTCAGCCAACGAATCAGGAATACTTCAGTCATGTAAATATCAACCAACAAATAATGAAAATAGTGTTATATATATGATTTTCAGTGCTATAAACAATATTCAGAATAGTTCAAGATTAACTTGATATAAATGAACAAAAGATATTAATAGTGGTAAGTGCCCAAAAGCCAAAAACTATAATTATTAGTGCTCCTAAGTGGTATAATCAATTTCCAGTGTTATAACTAGTAAAAGCTATTCCATAGAGTGACCAACTAAAGTGAATAGAGCTTCTTTAAAGTTCATTAATAGTGAACTATTGACCCAAAACAAAACCGTTTTTTTGCGTGATGAGATCCCAGTCCTGTGGTAAACTGCTCCACCACGGTGCAATCTAGCAGCTCATCTTGGGTAGAGACCTATACTCTCAAACTCGCCAAACAGTGACGCTTCAGGCAGAAATTCCTCATCTCCAGCAATTATCATATATAATGGTAAAAACCGCTATAGTGAAGTACTTCTTTAAAAGCTAGTTTATTCAGAAGTAGTAACTTGCATATATAAAATAATTTCATCAGTGTGACACCTATAGTAACGTCACCCGGCTCCTCCCCATTAAGTGTTGGCAGCTTCCTGGATTATAGTTCCACAGTAGGTAAGGTTGAATAAAGACAATAGTCCATCTAGTTCAACCTGTGTAGGTGCACAAGCGTCAGTGTCTATAATTATTTCCCATATCCCTGTATGTTGTGTTTTTTAAGATGCAAATCCAAGAGTCTTTAAAAAATATCCATACTCCCAACTGCCACCACCATTTGTGGAAGAGAGTTCCATATCCTTATTGCCCTGGCAGTGAAAACCCCCCATGGCAGTTTAAGGTTAAACCGCTTCTCCTCCAATCTCATTTTGTGGCCCCGTGTCCTCTTACACTCCTTGAGACTGAATAGTTTTTTTCCTATGCTGGGATTACCATTTAGATATTTGTAAATTGCTATCATATCTCCTCTAAAGCATCGTTTCTCCAGCGAGAATAAATTTAGTACTTGCAGTCTTTTCTCGTAATTTCCCCTTATTTGTTTTGTTGCCCTTCTTTGGACTCTCAAGTTCCAGCACATCCCTTCTGAGGACTGGTGACCAGAACTGGACAGAATACTCCAGATGTGGCCTAACTAGAGTTTTATATAGTGGCAGTATTATAGTTTTAACTCTGGAGTATGTCCCCTTTTTTTATGCATGCTAAAATTCTGCTGCAGCTTGACATTGCATGCTATCGCTCAATCTGTCATCTACTAGGACTCCCAGATCTTTCTCCTTCCTTGATTCCCCCAGCGGTTCTCCCCCTAGTGAGTAGTTTGCATTTATGTTTTTTGCCCCCAAGTGCATTACTTTACATTTTTCCACATTAAACCTCATTTGCCATGTATTTGCCCACTCTATTATTTTGTTCAGGTCTTTGTGTAAAATTTCTATATCCTGATGTGAAGTTATTGCCCTGCTTAATTTTATGTTGTCCGCAAAAACTGAGATTGAGCTAATTATCCCACCCTCTATATCATTTATGAATAAATTGAATAGAATTGGTCCCAAGACAGAACCCTGGGGCACCCCACTTGCCTGTAACCATTTTTTTTTACCCAAGAACCAAGAAGACATATATGTCTTTGAATTATTGCTTAGGTAAATGATGTCATTCATCCTGAGTCTTCGGGAGGGGAAGAGAGGAGGAGGTGTTTTCTCAGCTAAGTACACCCTCCTACAGCATAGCATGGTTGAGCTAAGAACGGATGAATTCCCTGAAGTAAATGCTATATGAATTATTTGCCCTTACTCAAGATGGCCACAGTCAGAAATGCTAGGGGGTTGTTTTTCAGAGTGATTTCTCAACAAAATAAAGTATAAAACATGAATGGATGGGGGAGTTTGCTTTGAATATTGAAAATTAATTATTATTTTTTTTGTTTGTGGTGTTCAGATGAAGTGAAGATCCACGTTAAGGATCTTTGGCAATTGCAGCTTACTGCCTGGATTTAGCAGTAATTCAGAAGTGCAAAGGGTGTAATTTGTATATATTTTTTATCTCCTTTTTTGTCCTATAAAGTAATCCATCTGACAGCCACACTTCTAAGATGCTCGTCTTTGGCAAAATGCATTCTAACAAAATGAATAACTGGTGGACAATTTCTGACCTGTTCATCAAATACAATATTTGTGCTTGCCATGTTCACCACAATTGCGTACCAAGTATACCTTTATCCTTAGAAAATGTCCACCCTTTAGTACTTTTTGCACACCTCTTTTGAATCCAATTCTCTCTATCCCTTTACTTTTCTGGTCTGATGTATAGACCCTTTTTTTTTTTAAATCACGTTTTATTGTTTTTATGTATAGATCTTTTTCAATGGACTATCCAACGTGTTACCCTACAATTTTTTTATTTTTTTGATCCAACCTCTAATTATTACATTTGTTATTTTGAAAAGCCAGTATATACTAAGTGCTAAAGGTGTAATTTTTCTTCTCAAGACGTTCGGAGGTATGTTTATTGCAGTGGCCTGTCCATTAATTATTATGCTTTGGCTTCAGTTGACATCACAGATGTGATGTGTAGTCATGGAAAGCAGGAAGTTCTGACCTCTTATACTTAGAAATGTATGGGAAATAGGGATGAGCTCGGTGTTCGAGTCGAACATACGTTCGACTCGAACATCGGCTGTTCGATCGTTCGACGAAGATCGAACGATTTGGGCCGTTCGCGCCTAATTCGAGTGACGCGAACGGCCCACAATGCACTACGCCATCGCAGTGTCATCCAGGCGCTGTGATTGGCCAAGCATGCACTGTGACCCCGCATGCTTGGCCAATCACAGCGCCGTCAGCGAGGAGAGCAATGATTGGCCACAGGCAGGATGCCTGTGGCCAATTATTGCTGAGGGTGTTTAGTACACGCCCCACACTATAAAAGGCCGCCAGCACGGCGGCCTAGTGTAGTGTGTTCCGGAGCAGGGAAAGAGAAGCATAGGCAGGGACAGTGACATTTTTTTTTCTTGCTTAACCTGGATTCCTTTAGTTTAGGGAAAGAGAAGGATAGGTAGGGAGAGTGTCAGTGTGTTTTACTGTGCTAATCCTTGTTTGTAGGGACAGGGAAGGACAGTGAGGGAAATTCTCCTTGTGCTATAGTGTGCTAAAGCATTGATCATCAACCATCTTTAAAAAAAAAACTTTTATAGGGACAGAAAACTATAGGTAGGGAGAGTGTCAGTGTGTTTTACTGTGCTAATCCTTGTTTGTAGGGACAGGGAAGGACAGTGAGGGAAATTCTCCTTGTGCTATACTGTGCTAAAGCATTGATCATCAACCATCTTTAAAAAAACATTTTTTATAGGGACAGAAAACTATAGGTAGGGAGAGTGTCAGTGTGTTTTACTGTGCTAATCCTTGTTTGTAGGGACAGGGAAGGACAGTGAGGGAAATTCTCCTTGTGCTATACTGTGCTAAAGCATTGATCATCAACCATCTTTAAAAAAACATTTTTTATAGGGACAGAAAACTATAGGTAGGGAGAGTGTCAGTGTGTTTTACTGTGCTAATCCTTGTTTGTAGGGACAGGGAAGGACAGTGAGGGAAATTCTCCTTGTGCTATAGTGTGCTAAAGCATTGATCATCAACCATCTTTAAAAAAATGTTTTTTATAGGGACAGAAAACTATAGGTAGGGAGAGTGTCAGTGTGTTTTACTGTGCTAATCCTTGTTTGTAGGGACAGGGAAGGACAGTGAGGGAAATTCTCCTTGTGCTATACTGTGCTAAAGCATTGATCATCAACCATCTTTAAAAAAACATTTTTTATAGGGACAGAAAACTATAGGTAGGGAGAGTGTCAGTGTGTTTTACTGTGCTAATCCTTGTTTGTAGGGACAGGGAAGGACAGTGAGGGAAATTCTCCTTGTGCTATACTGTGCTAAAGCATTGATCATCAACCATCTTTAAAAAAAATTTTTTATAGGGACAGAAAACTATAGGTAGGGAGAGTGTCAGTGTGTTTTACTGTGCTAATCCTTGTTTGTAGGGACAGGGAAGGACAGTGAGGGAAATTCTCCTTGTGCTATAGTGTGCTAAAGCATTGATCATCAACCATCTTTAAAAACATTTTTTTTATAGGGACAGAAAACTATAGGTAGGGAGAGTGTCAGTGTGTTTTACTGTGCTAATCCTTGTTTGTAGGGACAGGGAAGGACAGTGAGGGAAATTCTCCTTGTGCTATAGTGTGCTAAAGCATTGATCATCAACCATCTTTAAAAAAACATTTTTTATAGGGACAGAAAACTATAGGTAGGGAGAGTGTCAGTGTGTTTTACTGTGCTAATCCTTGTTTGTAGGGACAGGGAAGGACAGTGAGGGAAATTCTCCTTGTGCTATACTGTGCTAAAACATTGATCATCAACCATCTTTAAAAAAACATTTTTTATAGGGACAGAAAACTATAGGTAGGGAGAGTGTCAGTGTGTTTTACTGTGCTAATCCTTGTTTGTAGGGACAGGGAAGGACAGTGAGGGAAATTCTCCTTGTGCTATAGTGTGCTAAAGCATTGATCATCAACCATCTTTAAAAACAAATTTTTTATAGGGACAGAAAACTATAGGTAGGGAGAGTGTCAGTGTGTTTTACTGTGCTAATCCTTGTTTGTAGGGACAGGGAAGGACAGTGAGGGAAATTCTCCTTGTGCTATAGTGTGCTAAAGCATTGATCATCAACCATCTTTAAAAAAACATTTTTTATAGGGACAGAAAACTATAGGTAGGGAGAGTGTCAGTGTGTTTTACTGTGCTAATCCTTGTTTGTAGAGACAGGGAAGGACAGTGAGGGAAATTCTCCTTGTGCTATAGTGTGCTAAAGCATTGATCATCAACCATCTTTAAAAAAACATTTTTTATAGGGACAGAAAACTATAGGTAGGGAGAGTGTCAGTGTGTTTTACTGTGCTAATCCTTGTTTGTAGGGACAGGGAAGGACAGTGAGGGAAATTCTCCTTGTGCTATAGTGTGCTAAAGCATTGATCATCAACCATCTTTAAAAAAACATTTTTTATAGGGACAGAAAACTATAGGTAGGGAGAGTGTCAGTGTGTTTTACTGTGCTAATCCTTGTTTGTAGAGACAGGGAAGGACAGTGAGGGAAATTCTCCTTGTGCTATAGTGTGCTAAAGCATTGATCATCAACCATCTTTAAAAAAACATTTTTTATAGGGACAGAAAACTATAGGTAGGGAGAGTGTCAGTGTGTTTTACTGTGCTAATCCTTGTTTGTAGGGACAGGGAAGGACAGTGAGGGAAATTCTCCTTGTGCTATAGTGTGCTAAAGCATTGATCATCAACCATCTTTAAAAAAACATTTTTTATAGGGACAGAAAACTATAGGTAGGGAGAGTGTCAGTGTGTTTTACTGTGCTAATCCTTGTTTGTAGGGACAGGGAAGGACAGTGAGGGAAATTCTTCTTGTGCTATAGTGTGCCAAAGCATTGATCATCAACCATCTTTAAAAAAAAAAATTTTATAGGGACAGAAAACTATAGGTAGGGAGAGTGTCAGTGTGTTTTACTGTGCTAATCCTTGTTTGTAGGGACAGGGAAGGACAGTGAGGGAAATTCTCCTTGTGCTATACTGTGCTAAAGCATTGATCATCAACCATCTTTAAAAAAACATTTTTTATAGGGACAGAAAACTATAGGTAGGGAGAGTGTCAGTGTGTTTTACTGTGCTAATCCTTGTTTGTAGGGACAGGGAAGGACAGTGAGGGAAATTCTCCATGTGCTATACTGTGCTAAAGCATTGATCATCAACCATCTTTAAAAAAACATTTTTTATAGGGACAGAAAACTATAGGTAGGGAGAGTGTCAGTGTGTTTTACTGTGCTAATCCTTGTTTGTAGGGACAGGGAAGGACAGTGAGGGAAATTCTCCTTGTGCTATAGTGTGCTAAAGCATTGATCATCAACCATCTTTAAAAAAACATTTTTTATAGGGACAGAAAACTATAGGTAGGGAGAGTGTCAGTGTGTTTTACTGTGCTAATCCTTGTTTGTAGGGACAGGGAAGGACAGTGAGGGAAATTCTCCTTGTGCTATACTGTGCTAAAACATTGATCATCAACCATCTTTAAAAAAACATTTTTTATAGGGACAGAAAACTATAGGTAGGGAGAGTGTCAGTGTGTTTTACTGTGCTAATCCTTGTTTGTAGGGACAGGGAAGGACAGTGAGGGAAATTCTCCTTGTGCTATAGTGTGCTAAAGCATTGATCATCAACCATCTTTAAAAACAAATTTTTTATAGGGACAGAAAACTATAGGTAGGGAGAGTGTCAGTGTGTTTTACTGTGCTAATCCTTGTTTGTAGGGACAGGGAAGGACAGTGAGGGAAATTCTCCTTGTGCTATAGTGTGCTAAAGCATTGATCATCAACCATCTTTAAAAAAACATTTTTTATAGGGACAGAAAACTATAGGTAGGGAGAGTGTCAGTGTGTTTTACTGTGCTAATCCTTGTTTGTAGGGACAGGGAAGGACAGTGAGGGAAATTCTCCTTGTGCTATAGTGTGCTAAAGCATTGATCATCAACCATCTTTAAAAAAACATTTTTTATAGGGACAGAAAACTATAGGTAGGGAGAGTGTCAGTGTGTTTTACTGTGCTAATCCTTGTTTGTAGGGACAGGGAAGGACAGTGAGGGAAATTCTCCTTGTGCTATAGTGTGCCAAAGCATTGATCATCAACCATCTTTAAAAAAAAAATTTTTATAGGGACAGAAAACTATAGGTAGGGAGAGTGTCAGTGTGTTTTACTGTGCTAATCCTTGTTTGTAGGGACAGGGAAGGACAGTGAGGGAAATTCTCCTTGTGCTATACTGTGCTAAAGCATTGATCATCAACCATCTTTAAAAAAACATTTTTTATAGGGACAGAAAACTATAGGTAGGGAGAGTGTCAGTGTGTTTTACTGTGCTAATCCTTGTTTGTAGGGACAGGGAAGGACAGTGAGGGAAATTCTCCATGTGCTATACTGTGCTAAAGCATTGATCATCAACCATCTTTAAAAAAACATTTTTTATAGGGACAGAAAACTGTAGGTAGGGAGAGTGTCAGTGTGTTTTACTGTGCTAATCCTTGTTTGTAGGGACAGGGAAGGACAGTGAGGGAAATTCTCCTTGTGCTATAGTGTGCTAAAGCATTGATCATCAACCATCTTTAAAAAAACATTTTTTATAGGGACAGAAAACTATAGGTAGGGAGAGTGTCAGTGTGTTTTACTGTGCTAATCCTTGTTTGTAGGGACAGGGAAGGACAGTGAGGGAAATTCTCCTTGTGCTATAGTGTGCTAAAGCATTGATCATCAACCATCTTTAAAAAAAATGTTTTTATAGGGACAGAAAACTATAGGTAGGGAGAGTGTCAGTGTGTTTTACTGTGCTAATCCTTGTTTGTAGGGACAGGGAAGGACAGTGAGGGAAATTCTCCTTGTGCTATAGTGTGCTAAAGCATTGATCATCAACCATCTTTGAAATCCTTGTTTTTTGGACAGTCAGGGAAATTGTCGTTGTGCTATTCTGTGCGAAAGCAATCATCCTCAACCATATTTAGAAATCCTTAAGTAAAGGGACAGAGAAGGACACCTGAAGGTAGCCCTTATTGCTTTTTTCCCATCTCCCTGCAGGCCATCCATTAGAATGTCTGGAATGCAAACAAGGAGAGGCAGACAGTCAGGAGGCAATAAAAGAGGGCAAGCAGGCTCTGTGTCTGGGGGCAACAGTGCTGGTCGTGGACGCGGTGCATTGTCATCAGCACATGGCCATGGGACACGCTTGTCCTTCTTTTCGGCAGCTGGACATGTTGAGCCACATCATGCCGAAGACTTGGTAGAGTGGATGACCAAGCCCTCCTCCTCCTCCTCATCCTCTCTCACCCAGGCTCAGGGTACTGGCAAAGCAGCTGCCAAAGCGTCCTCTTCCCTGGTATCAATGTCAGACTCATCATCAGTCACTCCTTCCCTAGACCCACCATGTCCTCCTCCTGAGGAGTCCCCCGAACTGTTTGAGCACAGTGTTGGGTACATGCTCCAGGAGGATGCCCAGCGTTTCGAAGGGTCTGATGATAAAACCCAGCTAGAGGAAGGCAGTAGCGTGAGAGCAGACAGAGGGGATGCTCAAGAAGGACACCAATCTGGCAGTCATGTTCCAGCAGCTGCAGCATACTGCCAGATTGGCTCCAGTGATGAGGAGGGAGGGGATGATGAGGTCACTGACTCCACGTGGGTGCCTAATAGGAGAGAGGAGGAGGAGGAGGATGAGGAGGAGGCACATCTCCAACGAGGCAGGATGCCCTTTGGTGGCCAGCGTAAGGGCAGTACACCGACGGAATCACACCGCAGAGCTCCGCCTGTGCAGGGCGCTGCCTCTGCCCGTCATTCAAAAAGTTCTTTGGTGTGGGCCTTTTTTGAGGCTAGGGCATCAGATCGCACAGCTGCTGTTTGCAACATATGTCTCAAGCGTATATCGCGTGGCCAAAACATCAGCCGCTTGGGTACCACATGCCTGACCAGACATATGTTGACCTGCCATGCAGCTCGTTGGCAAGCCTACCTCAAAGACCCACACCAAAGAACAAAGCGGACCTCTCCTTGCACCGCATCAGCTGGGATCTCCAACCCCACTATAACTTCAGTCCTCTCTGAAACATGCACTGAGAGGAATGAAGGTGTAGAATTAGGTGTGTCACAGCCAAGTACTTGCGGCCACTCTGCCAGCAGTACACCGACGTCCGATTCTAGCAGGCAAATTTCCCTGCCCCAGCTGCTGGACCGTCGAAAGAAGTTCACTCCCAGCCATCCACATGCCCAGCGGTTGAATGCTAGCTTGGCTAAATTGCTAGCGCTTCAACTGCTGCCTTTTCAGTTGGTAGACTCGGCCCCCTTCCGTGAGTTTGTGCAATGTGCGGTTCCTCAGTGGCAGGTTCCCAAACGCCACTTTTTCTCACGGAAGGCTATTCCTGCTCTCTACCGGCATGTGGAAGGCAATGTCTTGGCCTCGCTGGACAGGGCGGTCAGCGGTAAGGTGCATATTACCGCTGACTCATGGTCCAGCAGGCATGGACAGGGACGTTACCTTTCTTTCACGGCCCATTGGGTCACTCTTTTGGCAGCTGGGAAGGATGCAGGACAAGGTGCAGTAGTGTTGGAGGTTGTTCCACCGCCACGCCTCCAAAATGCTACTACTGGTTGTGACACACCTCTCTCCTCCACCCCCTCCTCTTCTTCTTCCTCCATGGCCTCTTCCTGTGCTTTGTCCTCTGAACCAGCGGTGCTCCGTAGCCGTTCAAGGGGCTACGCAAGTACGCAGGCAAAAAGATGCCATGCCGTGCTTGCGCTGGTGTGTTTGGGGGACAGAAGCCACACTGGGGCAGAGGTCCTGTCTGCTCTGCAGGGCCAGGCCGAGAGGTGGTTGACGCCACGCCAGCTTAAGCCAGGAATGGTGGTTTGCGACAATGGCACCAACCTCCTCTCCGCCCTCCGACAGGGACAACTGACCCATGTGCCCTGTGTGGCTCACGTCCTTAACCTGGTGGTGCAGCGGTTCTTGGGCAGGTACCCGGGCTTACAGGATGTCCTGAGGCAGGCCAGGAAAGTCTGTGTGCATTTCCGCAGATCTTATAATGCCAGTGCTCGCCTGGCTGAGCTGCAAAAGGAGTTGAACCTGCCCAAGAACCGCCTTATATGTGACATGCCCACCAGGTGGAACTCAACGTTGGCCATGCTGCAGCGGCTGCACACGCAGCAGAGGGCCATCAATGAGTACCTGTGCGACTACGGCACCAGGACAGGGTCAGGGGAGCTTGTTTTTTTTTCTCCACGTCAGTGGGGCATGATCAGGGATGCATGCACTGTCCTGGCACCATTTGAGGAGGCCACGAGGATGGTGAGCAGTGACAGTGCATGCATCAGTGACACTGTACCTCTTGTCCACCTGTTGGAGCACACGCTGCGTGGAATAATGGACAGGGCACTTGAGGCAGAACAGAGGCAGGAAGAGGAGGACTTCCTTGCCTCTCAAGGCCCCCTTTACCCAGACAGTGTTCCTTCTGTGGAGGAGGAGGAGGAAGAAGAGGAAGAGGAAGAGGAAGAAGAGGAAGAGGAAGAGGAAGAAGAGGAAGAGGAAGAGGAAGAAGAGGAAGAAGAGGAAGAAGAGGAAGAGGAAGAAGAGGAAGAGGAAGAAGAGGAAGAAGAAGAGGAAGAGGAAGAAGAAGAGGAAGAAGAAGAGGAAGAAGAGGAAGAAGAAGAGGAAGAAGAAGAGGAAGAAGAGGAAGAAGAAGAGGAAGAAGAGGAAGAAGAGGAAGAAGAGGAAGAAGAGGAGGAGGAGGAGGAGGAGGAGGAGGAGGAGTCTTTTAGGGATGATTTACAGTCCCAAGAAACCAGTGGACTTGTACGTGGCTGGGAGGAGGTGGCTGCGGATCATGTCGTCCTTAGTGACTCCGGACCGAATGCCTCAGCTAACCTACGCTGCATGGCCTCCCTGATCCTGCAAAGTCTGCGGAAGGATCCTCGTATTCTTCGGATCAAGGAGAGGGACCATTACTGGCTGGCCACTCTCCTTGATCCACGGTACAAGGGTAAGGTTGCGGACCTTATGTTACCGTCGCAGAGGGAGCAGAGGATGAGACAACTCCGGGAGGCCTTGCAGAAAGGTCTGTGCAACGCGTTCCCAGAGACTGGGAGGTTACAAACTCCTGGTCCTGGACAACGAGTTGCTGAGGCTTCGGCCAGTCAAAGAAGGAGCGGTGGGGAAGGTGGCCGTCTGACCGATGCGTTCAGACAATTCTTTAGTCCGCAGCCCCAAAGTATGATCGGTTCCAGCAACCATCGCCAGCGTCTGATAAACATGGTGCAGGAATATCTAGGGGCAAGGTCAGACTTGGACATCTTCCCCACCGAAAATCCTCTGGCTTACTGGTTCTTGAGGATGGATCACTGGCCAGAGCTTGCACAGTATGCAATTGAGCTACTGGCCTGTCCTGCATCCAGCGTTCTTTTGGAACGCACATTCAGTGCTGCTGGAGGATTTGTCACGGATCACAGGGTGCGCCTGTCCACCGACTCGGTTGATCGACTGACTTTCATCAAGATGAACCAGTCTTGGATCACCACCAGCTACCACACACCTGATGCTGATATAACAGACTAATTGATTTTAACATGTCACATCCCTTCAAGACTGATGCTGATGCTGAGTGCCTGTGCTGTTATGTTGACTGGCTATCCTCCTCCTCCGAGTCCTCAATGATACGATTGATGATGATAGCTTGGAAGATCATTTTTGTTTATGGGTGCCGCCACCAGTGGCTAAGGCCCAATTTTTCAGCCCCTGTTTAACAGGGGCGTGTAATTACAATTTTTGAAGCAATACTTTGCAACAGGGCTCATTGCTGTGCTCCAAGTACAGTATCTGTGAGGGGTTGGAGTGTTGTGCCACCAGTGCCTAAGGCCCAATTTTTCAGCCCCTGTTTAACAGGGGCGTGTCATTACAATTTTTGAAGCAATACTTTGCAACAGGGCTCATTGCTGTGCTCCAAGTACAGTATCTGTGAGGGGTTGCAGTGTTGTGCCACCAGTGCCTAAGGCCCAATTTTTCAGCCCCTGTTCAACAGGGGCATGTAATTACAATTCTTGATCTAATAATTCACAGCAGGGCCCATTGCTGCACCCACCAAGAGTAACTCTGAGGGCTTACAGTGTTGTGGCAACGCCACCACCACCACCACCACCACCACGAAAGGCCCAATTTTTCAGCCCCTGTTCAAAAGGGGCATGTAATTACAATTCTTGATCTAATAATTCACAGCAGGGCCCATTCCTGCACCCACCAAGAGTAACTCTGAGGGCTTACAGTGTTGTGGCAACACCACCACCACCACGAAAGGCCCAATTTTTCAGCCCCTGTTCAACAGGGGCATGCAATTACAATTCTTGATCTAATAATTCACAGCAGGGCCCATTGCTGCACCCACCAAGAGTAACTGTCAGGGCTTACAGTGTTGTGGCACCAGCACCACCATCAAAGGCCCAATTTTTACTACCACTGTTCAACAATTATATGTAATTACAATTCCTGATATAATAGTTGACAGCAGGGCGTTCCAGCACCAACCAAGAGTAACTGTGAGTGCTTACAGTGTTGTGCCAACACCAACAACTAAGGGGCCTATTTCTGCAGAGTATATACGGCAGGTCCCTACTTTCAAACATCCAACTTACAAACGACTCCTACTTGCAAACGCAAGAAGACAACAGGAAGTGAGAGGAAATCTACCCCTAGGAAGGAAAATTCTCTCCTGTAAGAATTAATATGGGAGAAAGGTGTCTCCTCTGTACTGATGCTTTATCACCAATCCTTTCAAGAAAAACACCACATTTCAAAAACAGTTGTCATTGGGACGGAAAGTGAGGTGAAATGTTCTGAACAGGGGCACAGACAGCAAAACAAATGTTACAGGGGTGATAACCCTTACCTATGTTTTCCAAAAAGTTTAAAAATAGATTTTTGGGCTGGAGCTACACTTAAACAATGTAGCTGTTCAAAATTACAAACACATTCTACATAAGAACAAACCTACAGTCCCTGTCTTGTATGCACCGCCTGTATACGGCTGTTCAGAGTATATAGGGCCTTTTTTATTTTGTGTGCGGTGTTCCCCTTAATATCCATACAAGACCCAAAGGGGCTGGTAATGGGCTGGGGTAGGGGGGGGGTGGGGGTCATGGGGTAGCTATGCCATTTTTCTTAAAGATTTTCATCCATATTACCGGGACCAGACATTACATTAAAGCCGTAAGCAGTTTTAAATGGCTTTTTTTTCCTTTAGAAGTGTCATTTTGTGCAGGGACAGTTCTAAACACGGGAAACACGTGGCACTTCACAGGCATACTTTAGACACCCCCCAGGTACGATATTTAAAGGAATATTTGACTTTTTTTTTTCACTTTATGCATCATTAAAATGACTGCTCCCGAAAAACGACCGTTTTTAAAACTTCTTTTTGCATTGATACATGTCCCCTGGTGCAGAACCCGGGTTCCCAAACCCTTTTTAGGACAATAACATGCATAATAGTCGTTATAATTAGCACTTTAGAATTCGAACGTTCGCATCCATTGTATTTAATAGGCTTCTAATGTTCGTACGAACGTTCGGTCCGTTCGCGGGTTCTGGTGCGAACCGAACCCGGGGGTGTTCGGCTCATCACTAATGGGAAAGCTTTCCTTACATCAAAGACCCTCCGTATGTCAGAACTTTAATCCTCAGAAGCTGAAATGGTGTCATCAAACTGGGCATGTTGGAAATATGAAGGCAAAATATTGTTTTTGAGAAGCTTTATTAGGAAATCCTCAAGAGAAAGACAGTATTTGCATTTTATATATATATTTAGCATAATAATAATAAAGTCAGCCACCAGAATGAGTAGATCCACAGGCAGCATGTATCGAAAGGATATGCCACAGTCTTCATTCATGGGAAAATCTTAAAATACTATCTGCTCTACTTTCAAATATTATATACAAATGAGCCATAGCATGGAATGGCTAGCACGATCAGTCAAAGAGCTTTTTTCTTTCTCCATATTAAAATTCATAACCATGATCACAACAGCAAGTATATAGCAGCTGCAGTGTTTTGAGATCTTTAACCTTTTTCAAGCCTTACTGTCATCTCACCAAGTTTGATATGAATAAATATAAAAAAAAAGGCATTTTAACTGTAGAAGATGCCAACCATTTCATGTCATAATGCTGTTCAGATCTGGTGACCAGTTGAATCAGGTCAAGTCACGTCATTCATTGGGTGTCTCTGGACTACTTTACAATGCAAATGCACTGCAATTTAAATCCCATTACTTATAGTTTTTGCTGATCTTAGGAAGGAATTTGAATCAACCCTTTGTATTCACATCCCATACATGTCCAATGTGTTCTTTGCACAAAATCTAATTTTGCTGATCTAATATGTGATTTTGCATAAAGCCGTTATATACACATTCCATAAATGTCCAAGGTGTTCTAAGAAGTACATACAGTATAGGTAAACTATATGTCTTTATTAGTACTTTCATATTTTTTTTGCCCTAGCTTTAAAGGTGATCTTTTCTATACCGAGCAGGGATACATGAGTAAACACAGTTGTATATAGACTCAAGGGGGGTGATTTACTATAAACAGTGCGCTGCGCCAGTTCATACCTTAATAGGTGCGCCGGCTAAATCCTTAATTGAGAGCAGGAACCGGCGGCGCACTGCTATAGTAAATAAAAATTTGAGCGGCGCTCTCTTCAAAATGAGCCCATTGATTTGAATAGAGGTCGCCCGGGAAGTCGGATGAAGAAGATCTGACTCGCGGAGCGACTCGTGTGCCGGTTGACAGAAGGACAGCGCGACTTTGCGAGGCAACTTAGACACAACTTGAGCGTGAAGCAGCCACTCAAGTCGTGTCCTAGAGGCGACTACCTTCCCAAGAATGTCTCCAGCGCGATGCCATCGCACTGGTTCTCGGCACAGGCTACTGCAAGCCTCGCGCTCGCTGTCTCCTGTGTTTGGTATGAATCATGAAGGGAAACTCCACGCCAAATTTTAATTAAAAAAAACGGCATGGGTTCCCCTCCAGGAGCATACCAGGTCTATAGGTGTGGTATGGATTTGAAGGGAAACCCCCCTACGCCGAAAAACAGCGTGGGGGTCCACCCCAAAATCCATACCAGACCCTTATCCGATCACGCAGACCGGCAGGTCCGGAAAGGGGGGGCGAGCGCTCCCCCCCTGAACCATACCAGGCTGCATGCCCTCAACATGGGGGGGGTGGGTGCTTTGGGGCAGGGGGTGCCCTGCGCCCCCGCCACCCCAAAGCACCCTGCCCCCATGTTGATGGGGACAAGGGCCTCTTCCCGACAACCCTGGCCTTTTGGTTGTCGGGGTCTGCGGGCGGCGGGCTTTTCGGAATCCGGGAGCTCCCTTTAATAAGGGGGCCCCCAGATCCCGGCCCCCCCACCCTATGTGAATGAGTATGGGGTACTCCTACCCATTCACCTGGTGGAAAAAAAGTCAATAAAAAACACAACACAGGCTTTTAAAGTAATTTATTAGGCAGCTCCGGGGGTCTTCTTCTGACTTCGGGGGTCTTTCTGCCGGGCGCCCCGCTATCTTCTTCCAGCTTTTTTGCTAGCAGGGTCCCGGTCTTCATCGTCGTCTTCTTCCAACTTCGGGGGGTCTCTTGTTCTGTTCTCCGGTTCTTCTCCCGCTCTCCGTGCCTTCTCCTCGATCTCCGGTTCTTTCTGCCTTCTGCCGGGCGCCCCGCTATCTTCTTCCAGCTCTTTTGCTAGCGGGGTCCCGGTCTTCATCGTCGTCTTCTTCCCTCTTCTCTCCGCCCAATGTTGCCTCGTCGCTGTCTGCAGCTACAATGCTCTGTCCGCGGAGCGCACCCACTTATATTGGCATGGGGCGTGGTCACCAGGTGATGCCACCAGCTGACCCTGCCCCCGTACGACGTCACAGTCCCGGGGAATGATGGGACTGTGACGTCATACGGGGGCGGGGTCAGCTGGTGGCATCACCCGGTGACCACGCCCCATGCCAATATAAGTGGGTGCGCTCCGCGGACAGAGCATTGTAGCGGCAGACAGCGATGAGGCAACATCGGGCGGAGAGAAGAGGGAAGAAGACGACGATGAAGACTGGGACCCCGCTAGCAAAAGAGCTGGAAGAAGATAGCGGGGTGCCCGGCAGAAGGCAGAAAGAACCGGAGATCGTGGAGAAGGCACCAGAGAGCGGGAGATGACACCGGAGAACAGAACAAGAGACCCCCCGAAGTTGGAAGAAGACGACGATGAAGACCGGGCCCCCGCTAGCATAAGAGCTGAAAGAAGATAGCGGAGGGCCCGGCAGAAAGACCCCCGAAGTCGGAAGAAGACGACGATGAAGACCGGGACCCCGCTAGCAAAAGAGCTGGAAGAAGATAGCGGGGCGCCCGGCAGAAAGACCCCCGAAGTTGGAAGAAGATGACGATAAAGACCGGGACCCCGCTAGCAAAAGAGCTGGAAGAAGATAGCGGGGTGCCCGGCAGAAAGACCACCGAAGTCGGAAGAAGACCCCCGGAGCTGCCTAATAAATTACTTTAAAAACCTGTGTTGTGTTTTTTATTGACTTTTTTGCCACCAGGTGAATGGGTAAGGGTACGATGTACCCCATACTCATTCACATAGGGTGGGGGGCCGGTATCTGGGGTTCCCCCTTATTAAAGGGGGCTCCCGGATTCCGATAAGCCCCCCGCCCGCAGACCCCGACAACCAACGGCCAGGGTTGACGGGAAGAGGCCCTTGTCCCCATCAACATGGGGACATCCTCACCATGTTGAGGGCATGCGGCCTGGTACGGTTCAGGAGGGAGGGGGGCCGCTCTCTTGTCCCCCCCTCTTTTCCTGCGGCCTGCCAGGTTGCGTGCTCGGATAAAGGGTCTGGTGTGGATTTTTAGGGGGACCCCCACGCTATTTTTTTTTTAAGTTTGGCGCGGGGGTTCCCCTTAAAATCCACACCAGACCTGAAGGGCCTGGTACGGATTTTGAGGGGGACCTGCACGTCATTTTTTTTTTTTTAATTGGCGCGGAGTTCCCCTTAATATCCTTACCAGACCTGAAGGGCCTGGTAATGGAATTTGGGGCGACCCCACGCATTTTTTTTTTATCAAAGACTTTCAATGACTTTTCTCTATATTGCCGGGAGCCGACAATTCATTATAGCCGCGAGTGCTTTTAAATGCCTTTTTTTTTCCTTTAGAAATGTAATTTTGCTGGCGCACTGTTATATAATGGAAAGTTCAGAGCTGCGCCTGTTCAACTTATGCAAATTGATTTACGTGACTTGAGATTTACTAAGATTTTGCCAGCGCAGTGTCCCGGCGCGTTTGAGTGAAATTCCCACTCTGAGCTCAAAAAAACCTCTTGCAGTTCTAAACCTAATTGCCGGCGCAGCGGGCTGGTTCTGAAAAAGTTACTTTCTCACTCTATTTTGGGCATATTTGTTATTTGGGCAGGTGTCACTATACTTCCTCACATCACCCCAGGTCACCCCCATTCTATTCGCACTTCCAGCTTCTTTATATTTAGATTTTAAGATGCCGTGCACCAGGTCCATAGTAGCGCACTGAGCGCCTCCTCCCGTCCACCGAGAACACTATAGTAAATGGGAAATAGAGCTGCGCTATCTGCGCAAATGTTTTGTAAATACCAAAACAGCCGTTGCGCACGCAGATGCGCCGATACTCATGGCGCAAACGTTTCGTAAATCAGCCCCTATATGTCAGGCATATACCCCACATACTCATCCTAAATAACTCTTACAGCTGTCCTCCAAGTGTTCTCCCAAGTGCACAGTTTAATTACTTCTGGAACCATGTTAATGGCACTAATCCATGAGTGATTACAGGGAATACTAACTGCTTATGTTCTACTTTCTTAACCACTTAAGGACTGCCGCACGCCGATGTACGTCGGCAAAATGGCACGGCTGGGCACATGGGCGTACAGGTACGTCCCCTTTAAGAGCCCAGCCATGGGTTGCGAGCTCGCCGCCGACAGCGCGCTCGCGACCCGGTCCTCTTCTCCGTGACCGTCCCCACGGGAACAGCGGACCCGATCAACACTGGAGTCCCGCGATCGGGTCACAGAGAGGAAGAACGGGGAGAGGTAAGTGTAAACAAACCTCGCCCCGTGCTTCCTAGTGTGCCTGTCACTGATCGTCTGTTCCCTGTAATAGGGAACGACGATCAGTAATGTCACACACTAAGCCACGCCCCCCCACAGTAAGAAACAGAAATCAGGGCACACTTAACCCCTACAGCGCCCCCTCCTGGTTAACCCCTTCACTGCCAGTGTCATTTTTACAGTAACCAGTGCATTTTTAAAGCACTGGTCGCTGTAAAAATGACAATGGTCCCAAAATAGTGTCAAAAGTCTCTGATGTGTCCGCCATAATGTCGCAGTCACGGAAAAAATCGCTGATTGCCGCCATTACTAGTAAAAAAAAGAATAATAAAAATGCCATAAAACTACCCCCTATTTTGTAAACGCTATAACTTTTGCGCAAACCAATCAATAAACGCCGATTGCGATTTTTTTTACCAAAAATATGTAGAAGAATACGTATCGGCCTAAACTGAGGCAAATAAACATTTTTTTATATATTTTTTGGGGATATTTATTATAGCAAAAAGTAAAAAATATTGAATTTTTTTCAAAACTGTCGCTCTATTTTTGTTTATAGCGCAAAAAATAAGAACCGCAGAGGTGATCAAATACCACCAAAAGAAAGCTCTATTTGTGGGGAAAAAAGGACGCCAATTTTGTTTGGGAGTCACGTCGCACGACCGTGCAATTGTCAGTTAAAGCGACGCAGTGCCGAATCGCAAAAAGGGCCTGGTCCTTATGCTGCGTATTGGTCCGGATCTTAAGTGGTTAAAGAGAAACTGAATTCTGGAAGTTGTGTCCCAAAAAAAGGCATGTAGAGGACTAGTCATTAGAATTACCTGTGGTCTTCCCTGCAGCAGACCTTTCCCCATGACTCACTTACAACGCCTTACTCTACACCAGTGTTTCTCAACTCCAGTCCTCAAGTCGCCCCAACAGGTCATGTCTTCAGGTTTTTCATTATTTTGAACAGGTGATTTGATCAGTTTCACTGCTCTACACCATGGGTGCTCAACCTGTGGCCCTCCAGCTGTCACTGAACTACAAGTCCCACCATGCCTCTGCCTTTGGGGAGTCATGCTTGTAACTGTCAGCCTTGCAATGTCTCATGGGACTTGTAGACCCGCAACAGCTGGAGGGCCACAGGTTGAGCACCCATGCTCTACACTGTATCTCTGTATGGAGGTGGCCATCTTGGTAGAGGAAGGGATATGTTTCGTCCTGTCTGAGCCAGCAAGGAAAGCAGTGAGCAGCACAGAAGTGGTATCACCAAATCTCAGTCATCTCCTAAGACTAGTAGTCAGAGGCAGTGGTGTCTGAGATCTCACATTGCAGATATACAGTGCCTTTAAAAAGTATTCATACCCCTTGAAATGTTTTCTTTTTTCACATTTTTTTTTGCTTTTATTGTGATTATGTGATAGACCAACACAAAGTGGCACATAATTGTGAAGTGGAAGGAAAATGATAAATGGTTTTCAATTTTGTTTTACAAATAAATATGTGAAAAGTGTGGTGTGCATTTGTATTCAGCCTCCCTGAGTCAATACTTTGTAGAACCACCTTTCACTGCAATTACAGCTGCAAGTCTTTTTGAATATGTCTCTACCAGCTTTGCACATCTAAAAAGTGACCATTTTTGCCCATTCTTCATTGCAAAATAGCTCAAGCTCTGTCAGATTGGATGGAGAACGTCTGTGAACAGCAATTTTCAAGTCTTGCCACAGATTCTCAATTGGATTTAGGTCTGGACTTTGACTGGGCCATTCTAACACGTGATTATGCTTTGATCTAAACCATTTCATTGTAGCTCTGGCTGTGTGTTTAGAGTCATTGTCCTGCTGGAAGATGAACCTCTGCCCCAGTCTCAAGTCTTTTGCAGACTCTAACAGGTTTTCTTCTAAGATTGCCCTGTATTTGGCTCCATCCATCTTCCCATCAACTCTGACCAGCTGTCCCTGCTGAAGAAAAGTATCCCCACAACAGGATGCTGCCATCACCATGTTTCACGGTGGGGATGGTGAGTTCAGGGTGATGTGCAGTATTAGTTTTCTGCCACACATAGCGTTTTGATTTTGGGACAAAAAGTTCAATTTTGGTCTCATCTGACCAGAGCACCTTCTTCCACATGTTTGCTGTGTCCCCCACATGGCTTCTTGCAAACTGCAAACAGGTTTTCTCATGGCTTTCTTTCAACAATGGCTTTCTACTGCCACTCTTACATAAAGGCCAGATTTGTACAGGGCATGACTAATAGTTGTCCTGTGGACAGATTCTCCCACCTGAGCTGTGGATCTCTGCAGCTCCTCCAGAGTTACCATGGGCCTCTTGGCTGCTTCTCTGATTAATGTTCTCCTTGCCTGGCCTGTCAGTTTAGGTGGACGGCCATGTCTTGGTAGGTTTGCAGTTGTGCCATACCCTTTCTATTTTCGGATGATGTAATGAACAGTGCTCTGTGAGATATTCAATGCTTGGGATTGTTTTTTATAACCCAACCCTGCTTTAAATATCTTCACAACTTTATCCCTGTCTTGTCTGGTGTGTTCCTTGGCCTTCATGATGCTGTTTGTTCACTAAGGTTCTCTAACAAACCTCCGAGGGCTTCACAGAACAGCTGTATTCATACTGAGATTACATTTTACACAGGTGGACTCTATTTACTAATTAGGTGACTTCTGAAGGCAATTGGTTCCACTAGATTTTAGTTAGGGGTATCGGAGTAAAGGGGCTGAATACAAATGCACACCACACTTTTCAGATATTTATTTGTAAAAAAAAAATTGAAAACCATTTATCATCTTCTTGCCACTTCAGAATTATGTGCCACTTTGTGTTGATCTATCACATAAAATCCCAGTAAAATACATTTACGTTTTTGGTGACATGACAAAATGTGGAAAATTGCAAGGGGTATGAATACTTTTTTCAAGGAACTGTACAGCTATGAGGCTGTGGGCACATGAGTGCCTACCCACCCTCACATACCAGGAAGTGCACTGCTTTATTTTAGGAGGAATTCAGGACAAAAGGTAAACTTCAGGGTACTACTCAGGCCCAAGTAACGTACCATATCTTCACTTTTTAAACTTGGTTCCAATGTAAGTGATCCTGTCATTATGCCACTGCTGGCATCCTATTAAAATATGCTAGTTGCCCAGCTGTGTTTGGTGTCTATTTTTTGAGCAACATATTTGGAACATACATACTATAAATGAGTGTCAGAAATCATTATTGTTATTGGTATTCCAGGTCAGTGACACAGGAAGCAGTGAAGTTAAAATATCAGCATGACATGAGTATGGTTAGAAATGGCAACTTCTATCATTCTCTCATGACAGGTTTTCTTTGGTCCTCTTTTTAGCATTGTGATTTGGCAATGAAAGAACTTTGCTAAGGTCTTCCATGTGTTCTCTCCTGTAAGCATGTTCACAGTTTTAGTCTTACCATTGCAGTGGAGACCTAAATCTGCTTTTACACGGGAGGTCAGGGGGTGGTAAAAACAGGCAGTTGAGTCGTTTTACTGCCTCCAGACTGCCCACCCAAATTCTACTATTGCAACTGGATGGGATTGAACTTGTGCCATAGCAAATTGTATTTAGCTTGCAGAATTTGACAGGTCAATGGGTGCACGTTGCAACTGCAAGCCAAGTGCTTTGTTCATGGTTGTGGCCATTAAAAAAACAGTATCCCCCTACTGCACACCTGGCAGCCACTGCTCCACCTTCCTCTGAAAAGCGATCCACTGTGGTAAACACTGCTGTGAAATAGCCATAATTGTCTCAAAGTAAAGGTAATCTGAATACATTTATGTTGGCTGTAGTTATTTTATAAGTATGTATTAAACAGACCCGTTCAACTAAAAAAAATGCAGGTAAAAGCACAGAATAATCAAGTATTTTAAATGCCTACTTGCAGTGTTTTTCCATCCATAAATAATGTTCACTTGCAATTTGTCTTTGAATTTGCTAGAACATTTGACTAGCCAATTCCCTAGTGCAGCCCCCTGCCTCCTTGCATTTCTTGCCTTTCTTTTTCTGATAGTGTCTAATTAACTGAATGTGCTTGCCAAAGTCCTCCACCCCTCCATTCACCTCCATACACCTCTGGGGGAAGAAGTAAAAGGGATTACTGGAGACCAGTCTTTCTTAACCTTTTCAACATAGAGGAACCCTTGAAATAACTTTCCGGGCTCAGTGAACCCCTTCTAAAAATGATTATGTCTACAACTCATGATTCATTAGCGTGATGGTCAGTAGCAAGAATGCTCCTTAAATTTGTGGTCATTGGGAAGAATCCCCTCTTACAAATAACTAAAAATATCAATGGTGTCAGTGGGAACTTATCTAAGAGGCAAACATTGCACATTGCTTAAGGAACCCCAGCAACCTTTAAAGGAACCCTTGATGATGCCCTGGAGGAGGGGCGAAACGCGTTGACGTAATTTCCGGCCAACTTCTGAACCAGTGACGTTCGCTTCCGGTTCCCGTGGAACGCATGCTGTGTGTAACCCGGAACACACTGACGCTCGTTTTTCTAATAAGTCCGTGAGTCTTTCAAAGAACAGCGTTATGTTTTATTGTTCCTCAGCGGTACTTCACAGGTTGTTTTTTCCTTTTCCCCTCATATGACATCTGGATTATTGCTGTTACCGAGTCCAACTGCTGAATTACATCGTACCTACCGGACGCAGCTAGATGCTGGGTGATGTTTTCATTTTTCTCTTTCCTCACTCACTCTCTTGTTTGATGAACTGCTGAACTTAAATTAGCCTTTTGCATACGGGTCGTTATCAACAAATCTTGGTTGGCTGCTGTTTCTTTTTGGCTGGTGGGGTCTCAAAGAGGAAATATCATAATTGCAACCAGTTTTTTGATACAATTTATATGCCGATGATATATATATTTGTCACTACTGCATATACTATTTTAATTTTCTTTGTAAGCGCAGACATTTGCTATTAATATTGATTATACTATTTTCTTTGTAAGCGCAGATATGTGCTATTACTATTGATCATATTATTATTATTATTTTTTTCACCAGTTTGTATTCAATTTTGGAGGGTGACAACATCTCCAGGATTGACCTTTAGGTGTCACAATTGTTGTTGCACTTTAATTAATTTTCTGCTAGCGCTGCATTCATTTATTTTCCAATATATCTTAAATGACGTCACCCAGCAATAGTTTTTGGGCTTTTGAATGTGCACAGGGAAGCTTTTACACGTAAATAATGCACTTACAATATGGTAAATGAACATATAGAAACATTTTATGAAATACATGGTCTGGTGACAGGGTCTCTTTAACTGGAGTAAAGGGGCTTTGTTTACGGTGACCATGTTGCCGTAGTAAGTTTACTCAGCCAAGCTCTGCCCTAGATACTGTACATTAAGAAATGCTTGCATAGTTATCTTGTACCCTAAAATGAATATTTTAACATATATGCTGTCTAAATCAGTTCAAAAGTTTTTTGAGGTGTGTATGGACATATCTACAGTGTATGTGTGTGTGTATATATATATATATATATATATATATATATATATAATCTCGTTGTATCATGTGAAGAAATACAGATTTTACTCCTGGTTTGTCCACATTCATACGAATTTCCCAAAGAAAGAAAGAGGAGATTACAATGATTTTATATAGTACAGGTGCCCGGTCAGTGACACAAATAATATCCTATGCCGAAGCAGCAGGAGTCCACCTTGCAAAACACATTTTCAGATCCAGGAAATCTGTGGAGAAAAATAATAATAATTTTACAATTTTGATTATGCCCATTACTATGCATTCAGAATATTCTTAAGCCCTGTACACACGATCAGATATTCTATGGATTTTCGTCTGATGGATTTGTCCATCAGAAATCTGATGAAACTGTTTTCCATCAGTCTTGCCCACACACCATCAGTCAAAAAACCGACCGTTCCAAACGTGGTGACGTAAAACACTCCGATGAGCTGAGAAAAATGAAATTCAATGCTACTGAGCATGTGTCGACTTGATTCTGAGCATGCTTGGGTTTTTTATCTGATGGATTTCCCCACAGACGATCGGAAATTGCCATCAGTTTTTTATCCATCAGATAATTTAAAAACATGTTCTATTTTTTAAAACTGATGGAAAAAAGACTGATGGGTCCCATACACGATCGGTTTGTCTGATGAAAACAATCCATCAGACGGTTTTCATCAGTCAAACTGATCGTGTGTACAGGGCTTTACCCTTTTTTACCCTATAAAACCAATAGAAAACAGCACAGGTGTTGATGGATAAACTCTTGGCTCCTCAAAATGGACATTTAAAATAAGTTGTTATAGGTAATAAAACTACTCAACTGTCTGTCTCAAATTTTATTTGATATGACCATTTACAAATCGTGCTAATAGTAATTAATTTTTGTGACTAGTTACTACAGGGATGTTATGAACCATTTAGAGACAGGTGGGCCCCAATTAATGCATGTTTGCATGTTTGTTTACACGCTAAATTAGAATCTGCTCTAGTGACTGGTCTATAAAAAAAAAAATATGTTCTTCAGAAGCCAGGTTAACCATATGACTGCCTGCTGTCATTGACATTTCCACCTTTAGATTGCCTGGTAATTGCTTCCTTCTGTTTGTGAACGTGTGGTGTTACTCAGATACACTTGGCTGCATTACATGAATTTTGTTTTTAGAATAGACAATGATCTTGTAGTATTCAGTACTTAACTAAATATAGTGACAGCTGCAAGGCATGGAAATCAAGACATCAGCACATACAAGATCGATTAGACAAAGAAAATAACAGGCAGGTGTCTCATCCTAAGTAGAGGGAAGTAAAATATATGCATATCCTCTATGAAATTAAAGGAGCATCAGATTATCTTAAATCACTGGATGAGTGCTTATGACACGCACAATTAACTCTTTCTTCTCTCATCACCTTAAAGCATATTTCAAAAGTCATCTTCCAGGATGACTTATTGAGAGAGCCTCCTCCCACCTAACACATGAAACACAAATCCGTATTGGTTCAAAAACAGGCGTGAGCCTAGGGTTCTACAGTATTTTCTGGCTAGACAGGATCACCACAAGCTTAGAGAAGAAAACGTTTAGGCGGCAGGGGCCTCCTGGCGGTGGAACTCTCTATACCAGTGGGGGTTCTTTATTTGGCATGGGCTCTCCCAGGCCTTTGGCGCTATGGGGAGGATTTGGGGGACCCCCTCTCCCCTACTTTATTCTGTCGATGAAGGTGGCCACAGTGGGAGGCAAACCTGGTCCCTGTGAGGAGTGCAGAGGGTGCATACCTGGCTAGGGAGTATATTTTTCCTTCCCCTGGCGGTCATTTTGGCTTTGTTTGGCAGTGGTGGGGCTGGGAATGCCAGGCGAGACGTCACTTCTGATCGGGTAATGACAACTTCCCAGGGGAAGTGATGAGCTGGATGTGGATGGTGGCCATCTTGCTTTTGGGTCGCAGGTAAACATCGGAAAAGCTAGAGGGGAAGGAACTACAGGCTTTGGGACTAAAGAACGGCATCCCCATACTCATGTGAGGGGCCAGGACTGGCAGGTATGGACGAGGGCTGTGCTGGGCAGGACCCAGAACACATAAGGACTTTGCATTACCCTGAGACCCCGCATGGCACAAAGGAAGTGACTGCGGCAGAGGGGAGGCAGGCAGATCCAGGCCCTAAGGTAGGAAAGTGATGTTGGTACCTCATCTTGAAGGTAGCAGGTATAGATTGTACACTAGGTGGCCTCTTTGCCTTCCTCTTTTCTTTAACACTTGGCAGCTCTCTAAGGCACTGTATGTTGCTTGTACCTTACAGGGTAAGAGTCACAAGGAAAAGGATTTAGCTGGCCCTGCGGAAGGCCCAAAAAAAGACATGCCTCATGTAAACAAAAGCTGTCATCCTCCTTGAGTAAACCCTATGTCAGGATTGCATAGATGCCACAGCTAAGATAGAAGCAGACTCTATGTTTAAGAAACTGCTGGATACTTTAAGTTTAAATAGCCTTTCTGGCACCAATGCACGCATGTGTGTGCACACCCACTAACCACCCACGGGCAGGAGTTCTGAGGCTTGTGTGTCTGTGCACATGAATATTCCTTTCCTGGCAGATACTATAAAAAGTTGAAATAGTGAAAACCTTTCAAACATTTAGGTCATCGCTGCAGGATTCAAGCTCTTCTGATGTCTCTATGCCTTGCACGTCGGGCTCTAGCTAAGCATCCCTGGCTTCTATTCCCGTGGCTGTGGTATAGGAGCAGGGTACGTTGGAACAGATGGAAGATGGGTCTAGTGGAGACTGGAGGGAAGGGAAAGCTGTGTTCAAAGGTTCTTATTTCCCTCAGATGAAACAGATGACCTGCTTACACTGATTTATGACACTTTAGAGCTGGAAGAAAAAAAATTTTTTTGTTTTTTTTTCATCCACGACTAACTCTACGCGGGGTTGCAGACAAGACAGTCCAGAACCTTTCCTGTGCATACAACTCTAAAGGACACCATACTACAGGAACGGAGGAAACCGGAAAAGGTCTTTCTGCCTAACAGCCTGAAAAGGAGATTCCTATTCAAGGAATTTGCCTTCCCGTGGGCAAAATGTCAGAGGCTTGATGCTGCCCTGTCCAAGGTGGCAAAGAAGTTGGATCTGTCTTTTGAAGATGCAGGGTCGTTCAAGGACATCATGGACAGGAAGACAAAAGGGTACTTGAGGATGATTGTGCTGAGTGTTGTAGTGTCTGTTAGACTCCATGTTTCCCCATATAATATCAGAATGTGGTGAAACAAAGCCAGGTTCTCACTACAGCTGACCTGAATTCAAAATACCAATAGTCAACATTGAAAATTTTGACTTAATATACAAGCGATGTCTTGGTATAAGAGTAGCGTCATGTCACAACTGAGTATAAAAGAGAAGAGAGGCACCTCTAAGTGTAGCAATATGGTTAAATTTAATGAAGGTACAACATTTAGAAACTCACATGGTTGATGATTAAAAAAGGCACATCTAAGTATGCAGGCATCCAGGAAAAAGCTGTCCACATAGACCATCCTCCGCACCACCATTGATGTCGTTCCTTCCATGAGCGGTTCAAGCCTCGCTTTCAGATCGCTTTACTTCAGTGTAGTCTTCCCGGTCACTTATTGCAGACTGACAGCGGTGAGAGCCGGCGATGAGGAGGACGGTCTATATGGACAGCTTTACCCCGGATGCCTGCATACTTAGATGTGCCTCTTTTAATCATCAACCATGTGAGTTGCTAAATGTTGTACCTTCATTAAATGTAACCATATTGCTACACTTAGAGGCGCCTCTCTTCTATTTTATTCTCTGTAGCTCCTGCTGGATTTTGCTTCTAATCCCCTTGTGGAGGCTTCCATTTGTGGATGGACATTTTATGGTTACACAACTTATCACATTGCTATAATCTTTTTATATGGACTATAGACTGAAGGACTTATGAATAAATGGTTGTGGAAGGAATCATTTGAGTTTCCATTATTTCTTATGGGGAAATTTGCTTTGATATACAAGTGCTTTGGATTACAAGCATGCTTCCGGAACGAATTATGCTCGCAATCCAAGGTTTTAATGTACTCTGTATGGGTATAGTGGTGATATGATTATACATACTGTATATTTTGAATTATCGTGTGCATCCTATGTTTCATTCCTGTCTGTATGATGATCATCTTGTATATCGCTATATACATGGGGATGTGGAAAGGATATATGAAATCCCTGGTCATTTCCTCATTTCAGCATTGTGTCTTCACTGGGACAAGTAACAAAGTGCCATGCATTTAAGAGGTGGGTGTGCAAATTGCACCTATTGCAGATCTGCTGAGTAATCTCACACTACAGCAGGTACAAGAACAGTCATTTAGAATTCAATCCATTCTACCTGTTTTCATTATAAAAACACTTTAAGGTCTTCACCTCTCCTTCAGAGGTCTGGACCTCATTTATACCATGGTTCTGGCTCTTCCTTCTTTACCCAACTGCGAAAAAAACAGCAAGACAAAAAAAGTATGAGTTAAATCAAATTATTATTTTTTCTGTCCAGTAATGAAACAGATAGGGGACACTCATAGACTGATCCTGTGAGATTTCAAAACTGTGATTGTTTTTGTTAAGATTACCTGGGTAGTTCCTTTTGACGCCAGTTCTTTGTTGCTGATAGAATCAAAACCAATCAGTATTACACAGCACCTTGTGCAGCAGGTAGAGTCGATGTGATCATGATACAAACAAGCACGCATCCTGGCAAGGAGCTGAAAGTACTTAGAGACCACATTTCGACCACCATCTGCATGCTATTATATGAACATTTGTGTAAAGATAATAGATAAGGAACTCCTGCAGTAGCATATGCTTGCCATTAAGAGAAGAGAACTGCAAATGATTAACAAGAATCTTATAAATAGTTTTTCTTTTTACATGAGACCTAAGGGCCTATTCACACCTAAGTGTTCTGTTGCGTTAATGTGTGTTGTGGCATGCGTTGTGTTGTGTGTTCATTATGAATGGGCTCCCAACGCACCACAACAGATGGAAAAACATACACAACTCCTTCTTTGAACATTCAGTACACCAAAATGCATGGTATACAGCAGTGATCTCCAAACTGTGGCCCAGGGGCCAGATACGTCCGTTTGCTTTTAACCAGCCCTTGGGGCACTATTTTAATCCACTGATACCAGTGTAGCGCTACCCCCGCAGGAGCCACTTGAATAATGGTGTCCAAGTTTCCCACTGATTAATCCACAGCCAGTCACAGGGTATTTTCACACAGCCAGGGGCACACACTCTTCCGTTCGTCTCCAATAACTAGTCTAGGGGATATGTTTTTTGTTTTATTTGGAGAACTTGGATAGGAGAAGGGATTTAGTAGGATAGTACAAATTAACTATTCACAAGCAAGGACAACCTCCTAATAGAACTATGCAGCAGACTGTCAGTAGAACTATGCAGCAGGGTGTACAGAATAGAACAAGTCCCTTTGTAGCAGAAGGAATTTAGTGGACTTTGCTTCTAAAAGACACTAGCCAGTGTCCCCTTTAGCTTACAACCAGTATGCTGACTTCTAGCACCAAGAGGGGGATTTTAGCAACAACAGTATCTTGGATCCCTTTAGGGGGTCTATACTCACTGGGCCCTGGCCAGGTCACCTTCCTCCATGATACCAGACAGGACATCCTCCCTCATTCAGCTCTCACAAGAACCATGGGTTGCAGCTTCAGTGTTTCAGGCCCTCGGGTCGCCCATCTGAGGATGAATGGCAGTCTGCGCTGGGGAGAGGCAGCAGCCTCCTCCCCATCTGGACCTCTCTCTCTAGAGGAAGACCCAGAACCCATGTGCTCATCAGATATAAATACAGTTGCCCCTTCTAAATGACATGGGCTGTAAAAAGTATTTCCCACTGACAAAGATATGATCAGTCTATAATTTTAATGGTAGGTATATTTTAACAGTGAGTGACAGAATAACAACAAAAATATCCCAAAAAACTCCTTTCAAAAAAGTTATAAATTGATTTGCATTTTAATGAGTGAAATAAGTATTTGATCCCCTATCAGCAAGATTTCTGGCTCCAGTTGTCTTCTATAGAGGTAACGAGCTGAGATAAAGAGCACTCTCTTAAAGGGAGTGCTCCTAATCTCAGCTTGTTACCTGTATAAAAAAGACCTGTCCACAGAAACAATCATTTAATCAGATTCTAATCTCTCCAGCATGGCCAAAACCAAAGAGCTGTCCAAGGATGTTAGGGACAAAATTGTAGACCTACACAAGGCTGGAATGGGCTACAAGACCATCGCCAAGCAGCTTGGTGAGAGGGCGACAACAGTTGGTGCGATTATTCGCAAATGGAGGAAACACAAACTAACTGTCAATCTCCCTCGGTCTGGGGCTCCATGCAAGATCTCACCTCGTGGAGTTTCAGTGATCATGAGAATGGTGAGGAATCAGCCCAGAACTACATGGGAGAATCTTGTCAATGATCTCAAGGCAGCTGGGACCATATTCCCCAAGAAAACAATTGATAACATACTACGTCATGAAGGACTGAAATCTTGCAGCGCCCGCAAGGTCCCCCTGCTCAAGAAAGCACATGTACAGGCCCATCTAAAGCTTAGTAATGAACATCTGAATGATTCAGAGGAGAACTGAGTGAAAGTGTTGTGGTCAGATGAGACCAAAATCAAGCTCTTTGGCAGCAACTCAACTCGCCGTGTTTGGAGGAGGATGAGGAATGCTACCTATGACCCCAAGAACACCATCCCCACCGTCAAACATGGAGGTGGAAATATTATGCTTTGGGGGTATTTTTCTGCTAAGGGGACAGGGCAACTTCACTGCATCAAAAGGATGATTGACGGGCCATGTACTGTCAAATCTTGGGTAAGAACCTCCTTCCCAGGAGGGCTTTGAAAATGTGTCGTGGATGGGTATTCCAGCATGACAATGACCCAAAACACATGGCCAAGGCAACAAAGGAGGTGCTCAAGAAGAAGCACATTGAGGCCCTGGAGTGGCCTAGCCAGTTTCCAGACCATAATCCAATCAAAAATATGTGGAGGGAGCTGAAGGTTTGAACTACCAAAAGTCAGCCTCAAAACCTTAATGACTTGGAGAGGATCTGCAAAGAGGAGTGGGACAAAATCCCTCCTGAGATGTGTGCAAACGTGGTGTCCAACTACAAGAAACATCTGATCTCTGTGATTGCCAACAAGGGTTTGCCACCAAGTTCGAAGTCATGTTTTACGAAGGGGTCAAATACTTATTTAATTTATTAAAATGGAAATTAATTTATCATTTTTTTTAACAGTTTTTTTTTGTTTTGAGTTTTATGTTGTTATTCTGTCTCTCACTGTTAAAATATACTTACCAATAAAATTATAGACTAATCATTTCTTTGTCAGTGGGAAAACATACAAAATCAGCAGGGAATCATATACTTTTTTCCCTCACTGTAGACCAGTGTGAAACATCAAGACAACATGAGCAGACTCTACTAATCAATCACAGCTCTCTGTTAAGCAGACAGCACATAAATTTGCTTAGCTGTTTCTCTGTTAAGCAGGGAAAACAAAAACTATATACACTCACTCTAGCGCCTACAGTTGTGCTCAAAAGTTTGCATACCCTGGCAGAAATTGTGACATTTTGGCATTGATATTGAAATAATGATGCCAAAAAAAAGTCTTTTATTTAAGGATAGCAATCACATGAAGCCATTTATTATCACATCGTTTTTTGGATCCTTTTTAAATCATAATGAAAACAGAAATCACCCAAATGGCCCTAATAAAAAGTTTACATGCCCTGGAATGTTTGGCCTTGGTACAGACACAGAAGCTGACACACACAGGTTAAAATGTCAATTAAAGGTTAATTTCCCACATTTGTGGCTTTTTAAATCACAATTAGTGTTTTTCTATAAATAGTCAATGAGTTTGTTAGCTCTCACATGGATGCACCAAGCAGGCTAGACACTGAGCCATGAGGAGGTAGAAAAGAACAATCAAAAGACCTGCGTAACAAGGTAATGAAACTTTACAAAGATGGGAAAGGATATAAAAAGATATCCAAAGCCTTGAATATGCCAGTCAGTACTGTTCAATCACTTAATAAGAAGTGGCAAATTTGGGGATCTCTTGATACCAAGCCAAGGTCAGTTAGATCAAGAAAGATTTCAGCCACAACTGCCACAGGAACTGTTCCGGATACAAAAAAAACAAAAAACCCCACAGGTTTAGAAGAAATACAGGCTGCTCTGGAAAATGATAGTGTGGCTGTTTAACCACTTCAATACCGGGCATTTTCACCCCCTTCCTGCCCAGGCCAATTTTCAGCTTTCAGAGCTGTCACACTTTGAATGCCAATTTTGCGGTAATGCAACATTGTACCCAAATTAAATTTTGTTAATTTTTTTTCCCCACAAATAGAGCTTTCTTTTGGTGGTATTTGATCACCTCTGCGGTTTTTATTTTTTGTGCTATAAACAAAAAAAGACCAACAATTTTGAAAAAAAAACACAATATTTTTTACTTTTGCTATAATAAATATCCCAATTTTTTTGAAAATAATATTTTTTTCCTCAGTTTAGGCCGATATGTATTCTTCTACATATTTTTGGTAAAAAAAAAAATCGCAATAAGCGTATATTGATTGGCAAAAGTTATAGCATCTACAAAATAGGGGATAGATTTATGTCATTTTTATTATAATTTTTTTTTTTACTACTAATGGCGGCGATCTGCGATTTTTATCGTGACTGTGACATTGCGACGGACATATTGGACACTTTTGACACTATTTTGGGACCATATACATTTATACAGCGATCAGTGCTATAAATATGCCCTGATTACTGTATAAATGTGACTGACAGGGAAGGGGTTAACACTAGGGGGCGATCAAGGGGGTTAATTGTGTGTCCTAGGGAGTGATTCTAACTGTGGGGGGAGGGGACTGATGAGAGGAGCAGACCGATCGTTGTTCCTATATACAAGGAACATACGATCAGTTCTCCTCTCCCCTGACAGGACGGGGATCTGTGTGTTTACACACACAGATCCACGTCCCTGCTCTGTGAAGAGCAATCGCGGGTGCCCGGCAGCCATTGCAGCCGCCGGGCACGCGCATCGGGTCTACAGTGATGCAGCGAGCGCGCCACAATGCCAGGAAAACAAAGACGTCATATGAGGGAGGGAGGGTTCCTGCCGCCGTCATTTTACAATACGGCGGTAGGCAAGTGGTTAAGGCATACAATACGATGATACTTGAAAAAAAAAAGAGCTGCATGGTCAAGTTGCCAGAAATAAGAATTTACTATACGAGTTTCAAAAAAAAGCCTGGATACAATATGCCCAACAACACCTTGACATGGCTCATTGGCTTTTTTGGAGAATTGTCGCAGAAAAGGCTTCCTTCTGGCAGCTCAATCATGCAGCTCTTTTTTTGTTCAAGTATCGTTGAATTGTGCTCCTTAAAAACAACCACACTGTCTTTTTGGAGAGCAGCCTGTATTTCTCCTGCAGTTACCTGTGAGTTTTTCTTTGTATCCTGAGCAATTCTTCCACCAGTTGTGGCTGCAATCTTTGTTGGTCTACCTGACCTTGGCTTGGTATCAAAAGAGCCCCTAATTTTCCACTGGCTTTGGATATCTTTTTATATACTTTTTCTATCTTTGTAAAGTTTCATTACCTTGTTACGCAGGTCTTTTGACTGTTCTTTTCTACCTCCTCATGGCTCAGTGTCTAGCCTAGTTTAGCTTAATGCATCCATGTGAGAGCTAACAAACTCATTGACTATTTATACACAGACACTAATTGTGATTTAAAAAGCCACAAATGTGGGAAATTAACCTTTAATTGCCATTTTAACCTGTGTGTGCCACCTTCTGTGTCTGTACCAAGGCAAAAAATTGCAGGGTATGTAAAGTTTTTATCAGGGCCATTTGGGTGATTTCTGTTATAATTATGATTTAAAAAGGATCCAAAAAACAATGTGATAATAAATCGCTTAAATGTGATTGCTATCCTTAGATCAGTCATATTTTCAATATTAATGCTAAAATCTTACAATTTCTGCCAGGGCATGCAAACTTTTGCGTACAAATGTACCTGAGAGGGCGCTACACCAGCAATGGGGCAAAATCCTACCCCCTCCCCACTGACACCAATAAAAGGGTAGAATTCCTCCCAATGACACCAAGGATGGGGCACAATTCTTCCCAATGACACTAACAATGGGGCGCTATTTCTCTCACTGACACCAAAAATGGGGTATTGTTCATTTCCACTAACATCGGCACCTTTTCTACTCACAATTCCCACAGTCCAGCCCCCCTAAAGTCTGAAGGACCGTAAACTTGACCTTTGTTTAGAAAGTTTGGAAAACCCTTGTATGGGCTGCGGTGCCCCGGGGGTAAATTTTGTAGGTGAATGACTCACTGAATCATTAGTTGTTAGCATTGTAGAGATCACTGCTGCTGTCAATCAAATCCAGTGATGAGGTAGCAGAAGGGGAGGGGCCGAGCCGCACTGTGTGTGTCAATAAACACACACAGTGTGGCTCAGGACTGAGGGCGTGTGAGTGCACCCCTAGCAAGCACCTTTCTATGGGGGCACTCAGAAGGCAGGAGGAGCCAGGAGTGCTGGCAGAGGACCCCAGAAGAGGAGGATCAGGGCTGCTCTGTGAAAAGACATTGTGTGGATCAGGTAAAAATAACATGTTTGTTATTTAGAAAAAATAAATAAAAAATCCCTCATAATCACTTTAAAAAGTATCTCTAGTCAATACATTTGCAAGGTGACCTTGTTACTTATATTAAAGTGGTTGTAAACCCTCTTTTGCAAGTTACACCTACAGCTAAGCCTAGATTAAGGCTTAGCTGTAGGTGTTTGCAATATCTCCTAAACCTACACGGTTTAGGAGATATTTGCCAAAGGGATTACACCGTTGTGTACGGCGCAGGCGCACTGTAAATCCCATTCACAAATCCGGCCTTGCCGGATTTGACGGCCCCCGCGCACATGCGCAGAGTGACGTCTTCTCCGCTCCGGGCAATCACAGCGCTGGAGCGGCGATACCCGAAGGTAACCTTCCGGCGAGATGACTGCGGCCGGAGGGGGAGACGTTGGTTTCAGGGGCTTCGATCTAAGGTAAGTGTGACAGGGGGGTCACTTTGGACACAGGGTGAGCCAGGAAATAATGGACATTAAGAAATATATCTTGGACTACCTGAAATGGGTCTGTAATATTTATCCACCATATTCCCAAGGATATCTGTAAAGGACTATTTACTGATTCTGAACTCAACAGGTTAATTGAGAGATACAGATGTGTTCAGCCTCAATCACCTGTCTGCCTAGTGTAATGCTAATGAATCGCAGCTTCTAAAAGACCTGTTCATTGTTTGTGGTGATGTGGATTGGGGAAATTAAGTCTGTCCTTGTGTGTATTGTAAAGTAACAGACAGTCTGGTGAATATAAAGGTCATGCATAGTTATTTAAACATAAAGGGATTAGCTATTGCCTTCTAAGAGATGGGTATTGGGAGACAAAAGCTAGCCTACTGTCAAATGCGTATTGGGTCTTGTTATGTTGTGGGTGGAGCTGGACCATTGTTCATTTTAGATTAATGCAGTATTGGATGTGTATAGTTACAATGTTTTTGGCAATAAAGGCAGTCTATCCAGAGAAAGATACAGAGTGCGTCTCGTTCTTTCAGAAGGATTAATTCCTATGGGAAGTGGTCGTCTGGCTGTGGAGGATCGACAGTGAATTTGTGTCCAGGAGGGGGAATATCTTTAAACGGCGTTAAACCCCTTTCATATTTGGGGTGTCGTTACAGTAAGTAATGCATAATGAGCTAGTATGCTAGTCATACTAGCTCATTATGGCTTTGTCTTGCAGTTTTTTTTTTTGTTTTTTTTGTACCCTGATGTAGGAGGGAACAAATGCTTACAACTTCAACAGGCGACCATTCTTGGCTGTCTTGCAACATCACTGCTATTGACACTTCAAATATCTAACATTTCTACTGCAATTTATTTCTTAGGTATATACTGTATTTTACTATAGTGTGGTTTATACAGTACCTTAATTCTCGGTTGAACAGAGTGTTCTTCACCAAGTAGATTGTAACATTAATAACTCCCAGTCCTGTGAAACCAAGCATTGGCACCAGCTGTATTAAAAATAGAAAGTACAATATTAGACAATATGTTAATATTGGCAGCAACAAATTTAATATATATATATTTTTTTTTATGTCAGTTTAAAACATTATCAGTCGCCTATTCAAGGTGAGAAAAGCCTGTTTGATAAGGATGACCATCTTGATTCACCAGGAATCTTTGACTTTATGAAGAGATCAATTAAACTGATAGCTGTAATATGGATAGATATGTACTGGATATAACACACTGATAACAAGCATAGCATGGATCTCTCAAAGCCAATAACAAGTGAAATTTGTGTAGCTCTCCACATGATTTGTCATCGATATTTACCCTGAAATTAAATTCTGATTTTCTCCAGACTATAACAATTTTTTAATGGCTCTCAACTCTTCCTCCTGGCACGTGTTTAAACTTTGTGTGACCTCTGTTGCTCTGGACAAGATATGCCATCTGTATATCAGAAATTGCTCAGCGAGAGCTTATTGTGTAGTACTAGTCACAATGAAAGATATATGCAACAATTTATGGCCACACAGCGCCCCTTTTATCAGTCGACTATTGCCTAATAAAGCGGACTCCATGTGGCCCTCAAAACTCTTCATGTCTGTCATTATGACTAAATTAAAAGCCTGCTGAGCAATTTCTTATGTACAGATGACATATCTTGTGTCTTGCATTTATGGAATGGTACCATCTGTTTCAGTCATTCCAGCCAACTATAACAAAATTCTATTGTATGGAGTGTGGCTGGTGATTTCTCCAGTTTATCTTTATTGTGTTATCTAAATACCTTACCTAATGTCATTGCATTTAATAAGACAGTAGGATGCAGGAAAAGCAAACGGCAGAGGAGATTTTGTGTCAATCATCCCTACTCTGCGCCTTCTTTCACGTTCTAGCCACCAGTGCAATCACTCCCACTGTCAATCTAAATTGAAATTTAAAGGGGTTGTAAAGGTTAGTTTTTTATTTTCTAAATAGGTTCCTTTAAGCTAGTGCATTGTTGGTTCACTTACCTTTTCCTTAGATTTCCCTTCTAAATGTTTTTTTTGTTTGTTTTCTTTGTCTGCATTTCTCACATCCTGTTCCTCCTCAGTAAGCTGTTCAGTAAGCTGTTCTGGCTGACTAAACACCACTCGGATGATGGTGTGAAGTTTAGTGAGGAGAAACAGGAAGTGAGAAATTCAGACAAAGAAAAAAAACATTTAGAAGGGAAAACGAAGGAAAAGGTAAGTGAACCAACAATGCACTAGCTTAAAGGAACCTATTTAGAAAATAAAAAACAAACCTTTACAATCCCTTTAAAGGGCATTGTCACTTTTAATTAAAAATTCTGAGTTCTTCACCAAGTGGCCTTACCTGGTGCCACACAGTCTTTGCAGAAAAAGTCCTGGTCATGTCCAGCTCTTAAAAGGAGCACTAAAGCTTTTTTTTTTTTTCTTAAAAATAACAAACATGTTATACTTACCTCCACTGTGCAGCTCGTTTTGCACACAGTGGCCCCGATCCTGGTCTTCTGGGGTCCCTCGGCGGCTGTCTTGGCTCCTCCCCGCAAGGACTCCACACCTTAATGCGAGTGAGCTCGCATGGTGTGGAGTGATTGCGGGCGCGCTCCCGTGATACAGCGGCGGCCATAGCCGCCGACTGTATCACTCGGCCCCGCCCCCCGGCGTGCCGCGTCATTGGATGTGATTGACAGCAGCGCCAGCCAATGGCTGCGCTGCTTTCAATCTATCCAGTGTAGCCAATCGGCGGCCAGGCAGAAAAACAAAGAGGATGACGGGGACGAGCATGGGACTTTCGAGGGGCCAGGTAAGAAAAACGGGGGCTCGGGGGGGGGCGGTATTGTCGAATGTTTTTTCACCTTAATGCATAGGATGCATTAAGGTGAAAAAACATGTAACTTTACTACTCCTTTAATGCTCATGCAACCTGCACCCATTCAAAGCAGCGCAGACCATCTATAGGAATTAATGGACCAAGGGGTGCATATAGGCAGTAGGAGCTGAAAGAAGCTAGGATTTTTTTACTGCAAAAGCTGTGCAGTGCCACATACCTTTTAACCCACTACTGGGTTCTAAACTAAGTATTAGGGTAGATGGATGCCACTCATGTGGTAACATTTAACCGGTTCCCGACCGCCTCCTGTACAAATACGTCGGCAGAATTGCACGGCTGGGCCCCTGCCGCGAGCCCCATGACCGTGCCCGCAAGACCCGCGGATTCGATGTCCGGGGATGTCCTGCGATCGTGTCACAGAGCTGCGGAACGGGGAGAAGTGTAAACAAGCCTCTCCCCGTTCTGCCTAGTGACACTGTCACTGATCGTATGCTCCCTCTCATCGGGTGCAGCAATCAGTGACTTGTCACTCGTAGCCACGCCCCCTAACAGTTAGAATCACTCCCTAGGACACACTCAACCCCTTCAGCGCCACCTAGTGGTTAACCCCTTCACTGCCAGTGTAATTTTCTCAGTAATCAGTTAATATTTATAGCACTGATCGCTGTAAAAATGACAATGGTCCCAAAAATGTGTCAAAAGTGTCCGATGTGTCCGCCATAATGTCGCAGTCATGATAAAAATTGCTGATCACCGCCATTACTAGTAAAAAAATAATAATAATAAAAATGCCATAAAACTATCCCCTATTTTGTAGACCTTATCACTTTTGCGCAAACCAATCAATATACGCTTATTGTGATTTTTTTACCAAAAATATGTAGAAGAATACGCATCGGCCTGAACTGTGGAAAAATTTCGTTTTTTAGAGATTTTTTGGGGATATTTATTATCGCAAAAAGTAAAAAATATTGAATTTTTTTCAAAATTGTCGCTCTATTTTTGTTTATAGTGCAATAAATAAAAACCGCAGAGGTGATCAAATATGACCAAAATAAAGCTCTATTTGTGGGAAAAAAAGGACATCAATTTTGTTTGGGAGCCACGTCGCACGACCGCGCAATCGCCATTTAAAGCGACGCATTGCCAAATCGCAAAAAGTCCTCTGGTCTTTGGCCAGCCAAATGGTCCGGGGCTTAAGTGGTTAAAGGACAGCTTTACTAAAAGCATAGATGTCCTCTAAGCAGAAATGCATAAAATGATGGTAATTTAACATAAATAAGAATCACTGGACATGTACAATGCAGTCTTAAGTACATCGTTTTAAAGCTGTAGTAAACCGCGGACATTCAAAAAAAGGAAACTTGCAAGGCAATAGCAAAATGTGCTAGTATGCATCGCATACTAACACATTATGAAATACTCAGCTTGGAATGAAGCCAGCGCTGTAAAGTCACGTTTAGGAGATATTAATTTTACCTTCAGGTAAGCCTTATTATAGGCTTACCTGTAGGTAAAAATGACCAAGCAGGGTTTTCAACCTCTTTAAGCGTTTTAAGATATGCCTGCACCATATCAGCGCTGTTCCATGTTTACTTACTATATTTTTAATGTCACATGGCACTGTGGCTCCAGCTCCCCTGTGTCTGCTGCAGGGGAGAGCAGGGAGCTCTGACAATGGCTAGATCATCGAAGCCTATAGGTGATGGAGGTGTCCCATGATGGTGGTGGGACATGTAGCGTATGGGCACAGGCAGCACTGGGCAGAAAGGCAGAGGCTCAGAGGCAGAGCTGGCTGGCTGTAGCGGAGCGGTACATCAGAGGAAGACTGGTGGTGGACGGTAACGATGTGACCGCACGTGGCGGTACACAGACAGGTCACACTTACTGCCAGTGGCACTGTAATGATCAGGGGGGTGCAGGGAATGTTTTCTTACCTTCCTCTATTCCTCCGCCGCTGCTGCGCCAGCGCCTCTGACACTACGGAGGGACTCTAGAGCGGAGCGGCTGCCTGTTGGGTAAGAGTTAGTTGCTGAGAGGGAGTAGGATCACCAGCGGCTGGGCGCCCTAGGTGGCAGTGCGCCCTAGGCGGCTGCCTAGTTTGCCTAGTGGTAGCGCCGGCCCTGCTTGTCAGGCTTCAGTAGACTTCAACTAAATGGCTGCTGTTTGCGTACAGCCACCCTTTTTCCTGAGTGTGAATAGAATGGGTAAAGGATGGCTTCAGCTCCTGTTCTCCCCCTGTAGAAAACCTGTCAGCCGTGTTTCACCCTTCTCTGGTCTTAATTGTAGAGGCCTCTATGATTAGGCCCCTGAAAAGGGCGAAACGTGTCTCAGGAGTTTTCTAAAGGTGGAGAACAAGAGCTGAAGCCATCCTTTACCCATTCTATTTACACTCATGCAACAGGCAGTGAGTGTCTATGTGCAGACGGCCACCAGTTTGTTGTAGATATAGCCTTTACTACCACTTTAAAGCTAACCAGTTCTCCTATTGCATGATATATTAACCACTTAACCACTGCCTGCCGACAAATAACGTCGACAGGGTGGTTGCTTAACTCTGGGAGGACGTTATATAACGTCCTCCCAGAATCGCGCTCCCGCGCGCCCCCTGGGGCGCGCACACGGGAATCTCCGTGACCGCCGGGTCCAGAGGACCCAGCGCATCACGAATCACGGTAAATCGCCACTGATAGCGGCCGTTTACCACGTGATCGCTCCGTCAAATGACGGAGCGATCACTTGTAAACAAACCGGCGTCATGTGATGACGCCGGTTCCTCTCTCCCCTCTCTGTACCGATCGGATCATGTCAGCTCCCTCCCCCATGTCAGATCATGTCAGCTGTGAGCTGGATCTGTGACAAATGCAGTCACAGATCCATCCATCCATCCCTGCTCAGCCATCCCTGTGCAATACTCTGCAATACCCCCTGTGCAATACTCTGCAATACCCTATGCAATACTCTGCAATACCCTGCCCATACTGTGCAATACTGTGCAATACCCTGCCATACTGTGCAAGACTCTGACATACTCCGCAATACCCTGCAATACTCCTCAATACTCCGCAATACTCCTCAATACCCTGCAATACTCCTCAATACCCTGCAATACCCCGCAATACTCTGCAATACCCTGCAATACTCTGCAATACCCGGCAATACTCCGCAATACCCGGCAATACTCCGCAATACCCGGCAATACTCTGCAATAACCACTTCCCACCCGCCGGCCGTCATATGACGTCCTTGACTTTGTGCGGGGATATCTGAATGACGGGTGCAGCTACAGGCACCATTCAGATATTAGCTTTTTCAGCCGGCGATTCCCTACACCATAAGAACAATCATAGCGGCTGTTCCGCCACTTGATCATTCTTACGGGAGGAGAGAGGGGACGCCCCCTCCCACTGCCCTCCGGTGCTTCTACCGACTCACCGCTACGATCAAAGCCAAGATTTTTTTTTTTCAGGCTTCCCAGCCTAGAGGTGAGATGTGGGGTCTTATTGACCCCATATCTCACTGTAAAGAGGACCTGTCATGCCATATTCCTATTACAAGGGATGTTTACGTTCCTTGTAATAGGAATAAAAGTGATCAAAAAAAATATTGGAGCGGAAAAACATGTCAAACTAAAATAAATAAAGTAAAATGAACAGTAAAATATATATATATTTTTTAAAGCGCCCCTGTCCCCGCGAGCTCGCATACAGAAGCGAACACATACGTAAGTCCCGCCCACATCTGAAAACGGTGTTCAAACCACACATGTGAGGTATGTCTGCAAACATTAGAGTGAGAGCAATAATTTTGGCCCTAGACCTCCTCTGTAACTCAAAACATGTAACCAGTAAAAATATTTAAAGCGTCGCCTATGGGGATTTTTAAGTAGCAAAGTTTGGCACCATTCCACAAGCGTGTGCAATTTTGAAGGGTGACATGTTAGGTATCTATTTACTCGGCGTAACTTCATCTTTCACATTATGCAAAAACATTGGGCTAACTTTACTGTTTTTTTTTTTTTAACCACAAAACTGTTTTTTTCCGTAAAAAACGCATTAAAACATTTCTGCGCAAATACCGTGCGAGATAAAAAGTTGCAATGATCACCATTATATTCTCTAAGGTCTTTGCTAAAAAAAACATATATAATGTTTTGGGGTTCAATGTAATTTTCGAGCAAATAAATGATGATTTTTACATGTAGGAGAGAAATGTCAGAATTGGCCTGGGTGCTCCAGAACGCCTGAAGGTGCTCCAGAACGCCTGAAGGTGCTCCCTGCATGTTGGGCCTCTGTATGTGGCCACGCTGTGTAAAAGTCTCACACATGTGGTATTGTCATACTCGGGAGTAATAGCAGAATGTGTTTTGGGGTGTAATTTGTGGTATGCATATTCTGTGTGTGAGAAATAACCTGCTAATATGACAATTTTGTGAAAAAAGAAAAAAAAAATCTTGATTTTGCAAAGAATTGTGGGGAAAAAACGGAAAATGTATTACCAAATACTTACCGTAATTTTCCTTTCCTGATGGACTCCATGGCAGCCTACGTGTGGGTTAACCCCGCCTCCTCTCCAATGCTATAGGACCCCATACCCATAAAAGTAAGCTCACCTCTCAGCACTGTGTTCCGTAACTAGCCGACTCTTGGACACTTACTTTCTTTTATTAATATTTTCTTTCAGGTTGGGAACTCCGTCTGCCATGGAGTCCATCATGAAAGGAAAATTACGGTAAGTATTTGGTAATAAATTTTCAGTTTTCCTGACTGACTCCATGGCAGCCTACGTGTGGGAAATAACTAGCCAGACCACACGGGTGGGTATGCTGAACAAAAAAGCTTTAATTTGTCCTGTCAACCGACAGGATTCTTAACCCAAAATTAACAGACGACAATGATGCCGGTTCAATGCAGTAATGGGCCATAAATGTATTGATAGAGGCCCACGAGGCCGCTTTACAAATGACATCTGGAGCCACATGTTGGGCTGCCGCCCAGGAAGCTGCCATCCCTCTCGTGGAGTGTGCCGTCACCGCCTGTGGAGGAGCCAAGCCCTTAGCCCTGTATGCTTGCTGGATTGTTTGGACGATCCATGATGCAATTGTTCTGGTTGATGCTTTCTTCCCTCTGTTGTTTCCAGAATGTAGAACAAACAGATGATCAGATCGTCTGAAGGAAGAAGTAATTTGTAGATACTCCTTTAGGATTTCACCCATATCCAGGGGATGAGTTTCACTGGAATCTGGAGTCTTAAATATAGGTAGAACAATTTCTCGATTTTCGTGAAATACCGAAGACACCTTTGGATTTGAACCCAACATGGGTATAAGGACTACTCAATCCGGAAAAAATGTTAGAAAAGGTTCTTCATGACCTGGAGACCCAATCTCAGAGACCCTCTTAGCCGAGGTGATGTCTACTAAGAAGGCTACTTTTGCTGAAAAGTCCTTAATGGAGGACGGGGAGGGCCCCGACATACTGAGTCCAGTCAGAGAATCTAGAACGAGTGGAAGATCCCACTTGGCAGATCTTGGTTTTCTTTGGGGCTTAATTCTTGATGCCCCCCGAAAGAATTGTCTGACTAAGGGATGGACTGCCCATGAGACTCCAGAGAAGGCCGACAAGGCCGAAACTTGTACTCTTAGAGAGCTAACAGATAAGGGTAAGTCTAGTGCTGTTTGCAGAAAACTAAGAACATCCTGAACTCCTGGATTTTTGAAGGAGGGGAAACCAAGGCCTGTTTGGCCAGTAGGGAGCCACTACTGTTACTTCGGCTGATTCCGCTTGAAGTCTTCTCAGGAACTTGAGAATTATCAGGATCGGGGGGAAAGGCGTATGCCCTCTTGAACCTCCATCTGTCCGTCAGGGCATCCGTTCTGATTGCCTGGCTGCAACGGCTCCGAGAATAAAACTTCACAGTTTTGTGATTGTAGGGGGAAGCGAATAGGTCCACTTCGGGATTGACTCCCAGAGACAGAATCCAGTTGAAGGACTGTACATGGAGGGACCACTCGTTGTTGTCTAGACGGGTTCGAGAGAGGAAGTCTGCCTGGGAGTTCCGGACTCCCGGAATGAAAACTGCCGAGATATTGGCCAGGTTTTTCTGGGCCCATGTTATTATAGGCTCGACCTCTAGAAGGAGAGTAGAACTCCGAGTCCCCCCTTGCCTCTTCACATACGACACTGCTGTTGTGTTGTCCATCTTTAACAATACCGACTCTCCTTTCAGGAACTGGGAGAAAGATTGGAGGGCGCACCAGGCCGCCCTGAGCTCCAGGACGTTTGAGCCTGGGTTGTGAAGACGAGCATCCCTGAGCTAAGTTCTGACCACAAAGAGCCCCCCAGCCTGAGCCGCTGGCGTCGGTCGTGACTGTAACCCAGGAGATGGGGGCAATGGAGTGACAATTTTGCAAATTCTTGAGTTGGAGCCACCAGAAGAGGCTGTTTCTCATTTTTGCGGATATGTGGATGAGTTGACTCTTGTCCCCTGACTTCCACTGCCGGAGGAACCCTGACTGAAAAGGGCGTAACCTCCATAGAGCCCATTTGACCATGGGGGTCGTGGAGACCATTGTGCCGATAATTCTTAGGCATTGTGATGCTTTCAGATGAGGAGCATCCAGAGCCCGAGAAATCCTCTTCCGAATCACCGGAATCTTCTCTGCCGGGAGGGAGATGGTGTTCTCCACTGTGTTGAACAGAGCCCCTAAGTAAATTAAATGTTGGGCTGGAACCAGGTGGCTTTTTTCCAAGTTTAGAAGCCATCCAAAGCTGGAAAGGGTTGAGATGTTCTCTGTGCACCAGGAGCTGTTCTCTGTTTTGAGACAGAACTAAGAGATCGTCTAAATAATGGTAAAGACGCACACCTTTTAGCCTGATGAGGGCCACTACGGCCAAGAGGACCTTGGTGAAAACTCGAGGAGAAGTCGTCAAACCGAACGGTAGGCAGATGAATTGAAGATGTTCTTGCCCGATATGGAACCGGAGGTACTTTAAAAAGTCCTTTGCCACTGGCACATGGAAATATGCATCTTTCAGGTCTATCGAAATCATCCAGTCGCCTGGTTGAATGGCTTGCTGGATTGTTGACAGAGTTTCCATTTTGAATTTTCCGTGCCTTATGAACCTGTTCAGGTATGTCAGATCTATTACCGGGCGCCAGGCACCGCTTTTCTTTTGGACTAAGAAAAGGGGGGAGTATACTCCTTGGAATTGTTCTTCCTCTGGGACAGGTACTACTGCTCCCTGTGTTTTCAGCAGGTCTACGTAGGACAGTAAGGCCTGTTTTTGTTCTTCCATATTTTGAAGTAGGGTTGAGATAAATCTGGGGGCAGGGAATGCTGGAGAAGGACCATGGGTGACCTGACGACACTGTCCTGACGACCCAGAAGTCTGAGATTGAGGCCACCCACACGTGCCGGAAGAGGAGCAGGCGTGCCCCTACCCGACCCGCCTGGGCGGGCAAAATCTCAAAAGGATTTAGCCTGATCGTGACCACTGGACGCTTGGTTGTTTGCTGGCTTGCGGAAGGACGCTTGGCCTCTGCTCCAGTTTCTTCTGAAGTCCCGGCCAGGTCTATAGGAGCGTGCTTCTCTTGAGCGCTCTGGACTGCGTCTTCTGAACTGGGGCCTTCTTCGATTCTGTCGACGCCTGCCCTGTGGAAGAAAGACAGATTTTCCGCCTGTGGCCTTTGCTATGGCGTCATCTAGTTTATTACCAAACAGGGATGATCCTTCGAAGGGAATCTTGCACCATGTTTGCTTAGAAGACGGGTCAGCCTGCCAAGGGCGTAGCCATAAGGCATGTTTAGCTGTAACTGAGGATAGCATAATCCTGGACAGTAGACGGATCAGATCAACTGATGCTTCACCCAAAAAGGCTACTGCTAGTTTTAGCTCTGCTGCTGCTGAGTTATTTGCCAGATCTTCTGAAACACCTTTGAGAAATGAATCTACATTCTCAGTCCATGCCTCCATAGCCTTAGATACGGCTGCCAAGGCTAGAGCGGGTTTACAAGCTGTCCCAGCAAGACCGTAAATTCTTTTAAGGTCCTGATCCATTCTTCTGTCAAGACTGTCCTTAAAGGAGACTGTGTCTTCAAGAGGGAGCGTGATGTGTTTAGCCAGACGCATTACCGCTGCGTCCACAGGAGGAATATTCTCCAGGTATTTCACCTCTTCTGCCTTGAATGGATACATTCTGGAGGCCTTATTTGTCATCGAGGACTTCCTGTCCACTTTGCTCCACTCTTCATCAAAGATGCCCTTTAGTTCGGCTAAAAGCGGAAAGCTTGGGCGCTCTTTCCCCAGGCGCTTTTCTGTTTAGCTGGGGGAGTAGAAGGGTCTTCCCACATAAGGGCCTCTTTGACCGCTTTAATGAGCGGAGTAACTTGAGAGAAATCAAATTCCACACTCTCTTCATCACTCTCTAATTCTCCTTCCGAAGGAAGAGGCGAGGATGCGTAGGGCTGGGAAAGACCTGGAACTTCACGGACCACATCAGCCGGGGAGCCAGATCGAATAGTGCTGGACTGGCTTTGTGGGTGGGAAGCATCCATCTCCTTAAGAGAACGTTGCACCACCTGTTTTACTAGAGACTCGATCCGTTGGTCTTCTGTCTCTTTTTCCCCAACCGCATGGGCATAGCAATGGCTACATAATGATTTTCCCTCTGGGACTCGTGAGCCGCATCCCCAGCAGGCTCTCCGATCAGAATAACTGTCCTGGCGGTGGGAGCGGTGTCTGGAGGAGGAATGGGAACTTCTCCTCTGGTGGTGAGATGCAGACGGGGAATCACGTCTGTGTTTTGATTTTGATGAATGCTGCGGCATGGCAAGGTCTGAGTCGAGATGAAGATCTGCGGAAGGGCTAAAAAAGGAAAAAAGGGGGATTGGGGAAAAGAGATAAGCCGTCAAGCAACAATACTTGCGACTGAACCCCACGCCCTCCCCTCTCCTGCACATACCTTGTGCGTGAGGGCTGGCCACATGTAAGCAGTGAATTGTCCATAACTTCTGGACTAAGGATTCACAATAGAGACAGGTCGACCAAAAAAACCTACAGTATTTATACAAAAAAATAAATTGGTAACTTGCCCTTTAAGGAAAGTGCACTATATAATGATAAGCGATATATGTTGAAAAGACACACTATGTACATATACACCTATATGTATAACCAAAGACTATGATTGGAACAGACAAAAAACAAATCCGCACTGCCTTTAAGTCTTTTAAATAGTGCACTGACCTGATTGAGAGACAAGAGCCTCAGCAGGGAGATCCAAGTAGTCTCTGCTCGCCTGTCAGGGGAGATCCCAAAATGACACAGGCGAGCCTAGCTTTTAAATTCCCCGCCCGTGACATCACCGCTGTCAATCCAGCTCACCTGCGTGTAGGAGGATCTCCCATCTGCGCCTGTGCGGCCGCCTAGCGACCCGCTGGACCGCGCATGCGCGAACCAAGCCTCGCTCTGGGAGCGGGCACTGCGCATGCGCGAATGGCGGCGGCGCCCGAGAATTGGGTCACCGCTGTGGGCTGGAACGCAGAGCGTTCCAGCCGCCATTGGGGAGAGCAGGGGCATGTTTTAACAAACAAACAGACAACAAATATAACAAAGATGCGACTGCCATGGAGCATGGAAAAAATAAGTAGCAGACCTGCCAGCCGGGGGAATTCAGGGCACACCGCAGCAACTTCCATTCAAACCTTCATGGTTGCTGTAAGCTCTCCACCCGCCCATGGTTGGGTTCCGAGCTGCACCGCTAAAGGTGTGCCAATCATCCATCGATCCATCCATCCGGAAATCTGCACAGCCGTGCGTGCTTCAGGTCCATTTGAGGAGGACAAAAAAGGAACACAGTGCTGAGAGGTGAGCTTACTTTTATGGGTATGGGGTCCTATAGCATTGGAAAGGAGGCGGGGTTAACACACACGTAGGCTGCCATGGAGTCAGTCAGGAAATTACATCTTCAAAAAACTCACAATGCCTCTTTCTAAATACCTTGGAATGTCTTCTTTCCAAAAAGGGGTAATTTGGGGGGTATTTGTACTTTTCTGGCATGTTAGGGTCTCAAGAAATGAGATAGGCCGTCAGTACTTCAGGTGTGATCAATTTTCAGATATTGGCACCATAGCTTGTGGACTCTATAACTTTCACAAAGACCAAATAATATGCACCAATTTGTACTTATTTTTACCAAAGATATGTAGCAGTATAAATTTTGCCCAAAATTTATGAAGAAAAAATAAAAATTTGCTAAATTTTATAACAGAAACGAAAAAAACAACATTTTTTTACAGAATTTTCAGTCTTTTTTCTCTTATAGCGCAAAAAATAAAAAAACCAACGGTGTTTAAATACCACGAAAAGAAAGCTCTATTTGTGTGAAAAAAAGGACAAAAATTTCATATGGGTACAATGTTGTATGAGTAATTGTCATTCAAGATGTGAGAGCTGAAAATTGGTCTGGTTATTAAGGGGGTTTAAGTGCCCAGTGGTCAAGTGGTTACAGAAGAATAACTGCAGAAAAAAGACCAAGTGTTCAAACAAGCATGCCCCAATTTTTTTTTACTTTTTTGTCTGAGTATAGCTCTATGTTTGCTCCAAGCAATTTTAAATCCACGTACCGTTGACTGACTTACTACCTCTACTGGAAGTCTATTCCAAGGATTAACTACTCTTTTTTTTTGTAAAATACTTTCTAATGTGAAGAACACATTATGCTGTTATTTTGTTTTTTTACATACAGAATAGATGACCAACAATCTGTTAGAAATTTTACTATATTAGAACTTAGATCTTATGTATTTTTCTTTTAAACATTTTTGAAAAGAAAAGGCACTTAGGATAGAAAGACATGCTCTGGAAGCCGCGTTAAGTGGATGTATCCTTCTAAAATTAAGGTCTTGTTTTAAGCGATTCCACTTGTCAGTGGGAGAACTAATATTAATTTCCTTCCAGCTGTGTAACCCAAAGTAATTGTGTTAGTCGGGGCTATGATGTCACAGCTATGAATAACAATCTTGCAGAACCATAGGTGATAATACAAGTACTCATAAGCTCTCCTGTCATGCTGACCATTGTTCTGCATTTATCTATTTTTAGGAAAAATACTTTTATAATTACATTTTTTATTTTAACTATTTAGGGTATCTATATAGACACCACTCAAGTAAATGCCATGAAAAAATAAATAAAAATAACAGCATGTTTTGTAATTGCGATTTATTTTTCTAGCAGATAATTGTAGATCGGTTTTTAGGTCACACAGTATAATAAAGTGCCCCTTCCCCTCATGCTCAGTGGTACAGCAATTTGAAAAGATTAACCAATTTATTATTATTATTATTATAACAGGTATTCTTATAGCACCAGCAAGTGGTGCTTTACATTCTGTGCATTCACATCAGTCCCAATGAAGGAGCTTACAAAGGTCCCTCCCTATCTCATATGCATACATAAACACACATACTAGGGCCAATTTGAACAAGAGCCAATTAACCTACCAGCATGTCTTTGGAGTGTGAAAGGAAACCGGACTATTCAGAGCAAACCCACTCAAGCACTGGGAGAACACTGCAAACCCCATACAGGTATTGTCCTGACCAATAATAAGTCTTGTTTTAGTGATCTACTGGCTGCACTCTCTGGATACTGTTCTAGGCCAGAAAGGTTCTGCCTGCATTGGGCATAGCTGACATGAATACTGAAATATATGTTGGTAAAAAAGAAAAACAGCAGCATTAGACCCCTTTCACACTGCAGAGTTTTTCAGGCGCCTTAATACCACCTGAAAACTCCTGCCCCTGCAGTCACACTGAGGCGGTGCGCTAGCAGGACCGTTCCAAAAGTCCTGCTAGCAGCATCTTTGGAGCGGTGTGTTTACCGGTCCTTCAGTGCTCCTTCCCATTGAAAGTAATGGGAAACCGCAGTAATACCGCCGGCAATGCGCCTCCGCAGAGGCGCATTGCCGGCGGTATTAACCCTTTTCGGCCGTTAGCGGGGGTTAATACTGCACCGCTAGCGGCCGAATACCGCCGCAATTCCGACGGTATAGCGCCGCTAAAAATAGAGGCGCTATACTGCCACCGCCCAGCGGGCATCCAAAGGTGTTGGATAAGTATGTTAGACAAATGGCTTTGTTAGTTACATCTTTACAAAGAGTTGTTAGTTTAATTTAAAAAAAAAAAATTATATTCTTCTGCAGGGCCTGGCAATAGATATTTCAAATTTTGGTAGATACCAAATAGTTGATCTACCTGGCAGTTTAATATATGGTATGTCTCCAGGACTCTAGTGGGAAGTCTGCACTCCTGCTCTGCCCATTATGAGAGGTTCCCACTTTCCCAGCCTTCATTTATTTTATAGTAAGGAGAAGGTATCAGAAGGTACTGGAACCCATAAAGGTGAATGAAACACCCACATATTCCAAGTGGACAGAAAAAGAGTCAGCATTATGACAGAGGGTGTTCATGCTTTTGGAAAATCCAAGACCAAGAAGCCAAGGGCTGAATCGGCCTTCCAGACTCCACCTATAACAACATTATCACTTCTATTTTGGTTCATATTACCAACCTACTTGTAAAGTTTGTATTTGCTTTCTTTTAGGCCTGGTTCACACTGGTCCGACAAACGCTCCGACATTAGGAGCTCATGTCGTATGACGTGTGAAAATCAATGTTTCCCTATGAGAGCTGTCTTAACTGGTCCGACACAAGTCGGTCCGACTTTGAAAATGCTCCCTGTACTACTTTGGTCTGACTTTGATCCTACTTCAGCCCATTGAATATCATTGAAGTCGGATCAAAGTAGGATCCTTGTCCTAACCATCCGACATTTGACATCCGACATGGTGATTACAGCAGCAGTAAAAGGAATTTATCTCACCCTGGGATTGTTTTGATTGGTCAAAGGACAAGTCAGACTAGCACAAAGTCGGATCAAAGTAGTATCCTGTTCATGAATGTCGGATGGATGTCGGACCAATGTAGGATCAATGTAGGACTGATGTCGCAGAGCAAAGTAGGATGAAAGTCGGATGAATGTCGTGTCGTATCAGTGTGAACCCAGCCTTAGGCCTCTCATTCACAGAGGTGTAAAAAACAGACATTTCACCTGAATGCTTTGCAAAGCCAAAGCCTGTACTTTACATTATCAGCAAACTTTGTAGTGTACATCCAGATCTTGTTCACATGGGAGTAAAGAACACGCTTTTGCACAATGTTATTGAAGTCCCAACACTGCAAAGCCAATAGCTGTAATATATATTAACAGCTAACCATGTAGTACACAAAATGAATTCAATTAATTAGAATTAGCAGCACATTTGTGTCGCATTGCATTGCTTCTGATATGGTCTGCAAGATTTGGCAGGCGTCTCAATTCAAGTCACTAGAGGTTCGCCGTAAATGTACCCCTAGCATTTTGCAAGCATTTGTCTGGCTTTTAGCAAAGCATTAGAAACAGTCTCTGAATGAAACTGGGAAATGATAGAGCAGAAAATAGAGAAGTTGCATCAGCCATTTCCTGTATCAATGTTTTTAGGACAACATGATTGCAATGAATGTGACTGCACTTATCCATGAAGGGGAGCAGCATCCAGAGCCATATGATCCCTCTGGACCCAGCTACAATGATGTATTCTACAAAAAAAGAGACCTGGGAAGAAGCCTGCAGGCTTGTGTTTACTGGATAACCTTTCATCCAAAGAGAAACTTAAATACAATGGACACAATTCACTAAGCGATATGTTACCACATGTGTAATTCACTGAGAAACTCTCCTTAAAAACTTGCATGTGTCATCTTTTCAAAATATGCCTTAAATACCGCTTGAAACCATACAGTAAGTTATCGCAAGCATAGAAATGTCTCCAGCTACCATCTGGTATGATGCTTTTCCAAAAAAGTGTAAGGCAGCCAGCAAATTAGTCATGGCTGGTATGGCATGGCTTCTCAGTGTTGAGGGCTCAAGGTACCCTATGAGTTGGGTATAGAGCTCCATAAAAAGTGTCTTAGATCCGTGGTTCTCAACCTCAGTCCTAAAGTACCCCCAACAGGCCATGGTTCAGGCTTTCCTTTACTTTTCACAGCTGCTTTAAATCAATATCAATGACATTGTATTGATAAGAGCTATTTTATCTAAGGGACGTTCCCAAAACATGGCCCGTTAGAGGTACTTGAGACCTGAGGTTGAGAACCACTGGCTTAGATAACCTGAACTTCTGCAAGACATCAGCATCAGAGAATTTAACCAGCAGTGTTCACTCCTTAAAGGTTCTTTCCTTTAAAAGGACCACTTGAGATGTTCTCCTCCTCCTCTTCTGCATTGCTTTAAATTTCAGAAGACTGGATTCAAAGGGCTCCATCCTATTTGATATGCGGTCTGTCAGGCTCCAGAAATAACTAAGTTCTGACTAAAATATAGCTGACAAATGCTCTAGCACTTTCCCACCTATTTTTTAAACCAATCACGGGGGGGTCTGGCCATTGCCATAGTTATCGCAAGCTTTGACCACTACTTAATAACCACATGCATTTATTTATTTCCTTTTGTGAATTGACTTTAATGCTTTTTTATGCAGTATTTAACAAGCGTTTTTGGGGTTTGCGCTAAAAACCACACACAGGCAATAGTGAGTTTACATTTTCATTATCGCATGCGCTAAGTGGTCATGTGATCGTCATAACGCATGCGTTAACCTTTAGTGAATTGTGCCCAGTAAGTTAAAAGAGTCCTGTGCAGTGGCGTAACTAGAACCTTCAGGGCCCCGGTGCAAGAAACCATGAAGGGCCCCCCTGAACCCCAGCCGGGGCCCTCCCCTTCGAGTCTGGTGGTGGAACTCCAGGGCCCGGTTACAGGTACGACCTTTGTCAGCCCTGTAGTTCCGCCACTGGTATGAGTAGTTTTTTTATTAATTTTTTACAATTTTTTAGGAGCCCCGTTGGGGGGCTTTGGTAAGATATCAGGGGTCTAAACAGACCTATGATGTTCCACCTTTGAGACAAAGAGGAAGACTGAGGACACAGCCCCCAATCTCCTTCTCTGCAGACTCAGCTACATAGAATGATTGGACAGGAATAGCTCTGTACAGAGCTTCCTGTCCATTCATAAACTGAAGCATAGTAAATGCAGTGCCAGGAGAGGGGGATCCGGAGGAGCTTGCTGTGGACACAAGTCATGCAGGGAATGCACAACTAAAAAGCAGCCAGTGTGGGAGTCGAGCATGGAGCTCTGATAGTCACCCCCCCTTCAGCCACCCGTGCGCACAGTGCACTTGTACTCCTAGCCGCCTATGCTGCCGCCGGTCATATGTAGAGTGGTGCCGCACGAGCCCCCTACAGCACAGAGCCCAGTTGTGGTCGTGACTCCTGTGCCCCCTATAGTTACTCATCTGGTCCTGTGTATTACTATATTACCCACTTCCAGACCAGAGACCTACCCGTATTTTGCTGGACTTCGGGTTATTATCCCGGGATGATGCCTGCAGCTGCAGGCATCATCACAGTACTGTTTTTTAGAGCCAGTGATCGGCTCACTTGTAAACATAATTTCCTAGTGGCTAACTAGCCACTGGATTGCTTTTACAAGCAATGAGACAACAAAGCCCGGATCGGCTTTGATCGGCTCTCGGCTATGGTAACCCGGAAGCGATGACCTGCCATCACTTCCGGTTTACCCGGATGTCAACAGCACCATTTAAAAAAAATCAAAAGCATTGGAAAACGCCAATCTTCACATGCTACCACATTATAGCAGACTTACCTGGACACGGAGCCCTCCCGCGCAGTGCTGTCACTGTTCCCTGTGCTCCCATCTTCACCCGGTCTTCCATCCGGGTTCATGGACTCCAGCTGTATGAATGGCACACAGCTCTGAAAGTATAGCATGGGTATGCCGTCTCTTCAGCGCACATTCAATAGTGACGTCATGGCTGCATTCTGTTTGAGAATCTCCTAAACAGTACAAGTTTAAGAGATATTCACTATACATACAGGTAAGCCTTATTATAGACTTACCTGTAGAAACAAGTTAAAAAGTTGACTTTACTTCCACTTTAATGAAAATTGCCACCATGGTAAGAGCATTAAGGAAAAAAATTAAGAGGTAATCAATGAAACAAAAGCCTGCATGTAACTCTAAAGATGTTTTTTGTCATTTCACAATAGTTATAATGGTGCCTTTATCTTATTTCGGATGTCCTAAATGGAGGTTCTCTTTAATACATTTTGTACCTGCAATAAACAAATCTGGAATTGGAACAAGACTAAAAATGAGTATAATCATGCAGATATGCAGTAAAATCATTTATTGAGCTTTATGTGCATGAAGTTTGGGCTTTATATTTTGATATATATCTTTTCTGATCTTGTTTCAAGATTAATGGCTTGTTAAATGAAAGCTGACACAAAATCGTATTGTAATCTTAGCCGTGCTTTACCATCTTCAGTCCCTCCAGCACTCAATGGGTCAATCTCCTGCATCCTTGGCTCTCTAATAGGAGTTTTGTTTCTCTATTTCTCAGAATAATGGCTTTTGTTGCTGTCTCTAGGTCTACTTTGCCTGTGTTTATCCCAGGGGACAGAGAGCTTTGCCCTCAATCGGATACTATACACAAGCACTTGACCTTAAGTAAGCTAGAGTCCCCTGCCAGGCTGTGTCGTGCTGCTGATTGCCTCATTTAAAATGGACCAATTGCACATGGAATACCACTCGCAAACGCACCCTGGATATAATAACAACAAATGGGGAGAGTAGAATGTGATTTAGGGCAGGTGGAGTACCTAGCTAAGTAATCATCTGGAAGTCTAAGTTTGGCTGCCATTCTTTTCCAGCTCTGGTTTGTTCTGTTTCATAAGATGTCTTACTTTATACAATTTAGTTATTTATTTTTTTACTTCTTTTCACTTTTATAAATCCAGTCACTATAATTTCACATGTCTAATTTAATTTGGTAATAATGTAATTTTAAAAGTAATTTTCAATATTTTTACATCTGCAGCTTTCATGAGAATATTACTTGGTGATTCTGCAATGAAGGTCCTGGTTCAGGTACTTCCAGTGCTGGGTTACCAAACGAGCAGAGTAGGCACTGGCCTAATGGGCCAGATGCTATTTAAGGGCCCTGTGACAACGGATCAAAATAACATTGATTTGATCTTGAAAGCAAATTACAGTCAAGCTTTCTTAAATTGTTTACAAAAGATAGAAAGAAAAAAAAAAGAAATGAAAACTTTACATTATAGGCTCTATGTAGAAAATATTGTATTAATGTAATATACCCAGTGAGAACCTAAATTGAAACTTCACCCAAAAGGGGAAGTTTTGCTTATTTGCATCCCACCCCCTCCTCTTTAACATTTGGCACTTTTTAGGGGGGCAGGTGCCTGATTTTGACAGCTACCTGCTCCCACTTAGGGGCCTCCACAGAGTTTGATCCTGCACTGGGCACTTCCTATTATAGATTGTCAATGTTTTTTCTGCTGTCTTCCAGTTGTGTTTCTGCACTGTCACATTGTTAGGTTAGGTTCGGGTTTGCTGCTACCATGGATTTGAGGTGAATCATGCGGGATCAAGATTTGTGGTTCCGGTGAATTTATTTGCAGATTTGCCTGGGAAAATTCTTCAAAACCATGTTGCACTGCATGGTCTTTGCCCATGGCCATCAGGTTTACAAGGGCCAATGAGACCTCATGTACACAGACGCATGAGGCCATAAACTGCGGGCATATTGCTGAACCTGGGAAACACAGCTGCAACATGCCCATCGTAATGAATGGCTGTAGGTGGGTATACACTGTACTGTCCTTAAAAGAGAAGTATATATTTTTTGCTAGTTATACTTATCTATGTGGATGCAGCATCAGAGTGATGCTGCATCTGTCCCCCGGCATCTCTGCACTGAGAACCGAGCCACCGAACACCGCCGATGGCTTGGTTCTCACTCCTCCCAGAGCAGAGCGATGCTGACTGTCAGTCAGCATTGCTTCTGCTCTACTTCTCAGCGCTCATTGGAGCGCTGAGCTGTGGAGGGGAGGGGAGCGGCCGTCTCAGTGTCTTAGCTGCTCGCTGAGACTGCCATCAATCAAGGCAGCTGGCAGATCCCGACTTGAAAGTCTTGATGACGCGCTGCCTCGGCTGACGGCAGTGACGTCAGCGGAGAGCGGACTTAAGACCGCTCTCCGCTGAAAATGGGTCACAGGAGTGCAAAACAAATTGCACTCCTGTGACCCAGAGGAGAAGCCCAGCCTAAAAAGCTCAGGCTGGACTTATCCTTCTCCTTTAACACATGCATGGCACAAATAGCTGGACACAGCTGGGTTTACACATGTGCATATATATTGCAAATTAATAGATATCTAAAACTATTTTATACTCTTAGATTTTCAAAAGGGAAAAACTATAGGATCTACATGCTCAGATCCTATGACCACTGCTTTAGTGCTCTTCATCCTTAGTAGGTACCTTTCAAGTAAGCTCTGAATGTGTCACAGGCCGCAGACTAACAAGATGTACAAACAGGCTGACATCAAACTAAAGGTGCCCACACAATGTCAAAAAGTTAAACATCGGTTCATCTTGATTAAGTAGATAATTAAATCATCCAGAAAGATGATGTCAAAAAATGTTGTCAGTGGTTAATGTGTTTATAGCAGAAGATGCACAAACTATGCTTTAGAATAGAAAGGCAAATCAGAATCTGAACTGGGGTTCATAGAAATAGCTGGGGCAAGTGAGGTTGCGTCAAGGTCATACAGGCAAGTTGTGCAACAAACACACAGCAGAGAGATGCAAGAGTCAAACAAATGATAAAATAAGAACTGGACCTCTGGGTCTGGTGCTTTTAGTGGTAGCACCAGAGGGTGCTTGGATGTGCTAAAGTACCCCCGAAATTTCTTCTATCACCCCCCAATCAGCAGCAGCCATAGTCAGAGTTTGCATTAAAGCTTTCCTAGAGTCCATCCTAGCTAAAATACAATGGGCTCCATTCACAAAAGCATCTCGCATGCAATATTTAGGTGTCCGGACACATTTTCCCTAAATATCGCATGCAATCCTGAAATTGCCAATTCACTATACCGTTTTGTGATATTTACCGCAAAATGTTTGAAACTGTCAGTAAAGACCGCATGAAAAGGGGTTAGAGTCAATTCACAAAAGGAAATAAATAATTAAATGCATGCGGTATTTAAGTAGTGGTCCAGGTATGCGATATTTAAGGAATTTAAATATATAATAGCCAATTTTGAGTAGTCTCTGCCTTTTTGGATCAGTCCTCTCAGCAGTAATGCATAGAAACCTAAATATGAAAATTATTGGGGTTGATTTACTTATAACTTTGCAACTAAAGGAAAAACTTTTTTTATGTTTTGGATAGTGTGGAGGTGGATTAGAACACCCGTCAGGTTTTTATTGTTGTATGTGCCCCCATCAGGGGGATTCACCCTATATTTGTCCCGTTTACCATTATCATTGAAAGTAAATATGATGACAAAAATAAAAAAAACTGACAGGGGTTATACCCTCCCTTACTCTATCCAAAAGTTGTGCCTATAGTTCTACTTTAAGGCAAATAGACTGTGCATTTTACAAGTTGCTTCAGAGCTTAGTAAATGAGGTAAAGTTTTACTTATAGCAAATATAGCGCACTTACCCCAGGCTTTACCTGCTTTTCTTTATTTGGCTCCTCCGCAGGAAAGACTGAGGCACACCGCACTACAAGCCGTACCCTCCTGGATGGGGAGGTTGAGCGGTGTTTGTTTTCTCGGGCCTGCCTGCGGCTGGTGTTTGAATCCTCCCGAGCTGATCTCACTTCTGGCTTGGCCAGAAACAAGTCCTTAATTCTCCCCAGTAAAGCCACTAGTCCACACCAACTGAAAGTCCAACTTCTGTATTTATTTCACATGGATAATAAATAGTCCCTTTAAGAGCAGACAGGTTGAGACGAGACACAGGTCAGATAAGGTGGGAGAGAGGTCCAGGCACAAACTCAAATCTTGGTTCTCTTACTGTTCTGATATGCACGAACAGGTTTGGCGTGCGATCTTTATCACAGACCTAATGAATATGAAAGTCACTGCCACTGACTTATTGAAGATGGTCACTGCCACTGACCGGGTGAATAGGGCCTTGCCCTATTTGGTCACTGCCACTGACCTGGTGTGCGTAGAGTCACTGCCACTATGACCTACAGAACATGCACTGCCTTCTTGGAGAACTTGGCCCATGTGAAAGAGAAAAACATCCCTCCGGAGAGTTACCAGAGGCCCTCACTGTCACCACGACTCTGCGCTGGGTCTTCAGAAAGGATCACCTCCCTGGCCTCCTCGATCCAAGATACGGGTCCCCTCGCAAGGCGGTACACTGGGAGCTCTCGATCCTTAGCGGGCCCCAGCTGAAGGTTGCTGGGCCCCTGTTTAGTACCTCACCCCAGACTGAAGGTGTCTGGGATGGAACAGCAACTCCGCCTTCGGGCCTAGGGCACCCGGAGGCAACACACCCGCCCAGGCCTCCGGGTCTAGGGCACCCGGAGGCGACACCCACACCCAGGCCTAAGGTGCCTGGGTGCGGAACAACGACGACGGACCCCCTCTGGAAGATGGCCGCCCCTTTTTATACCCTCTCCCGACAGGCACAGCAGGTTCCCCGCCCCGCCGCACTGCTGTCAAGAGGGGACAAGAAAAGGCACAACCCTGTACTGTGGTTCAACCCGGACCCATGGCAACAGCGCCACCTATAGGCCCCAGGGAACTGCACATCAGTACTATCTCCCAGGGACAGAAATGGTCCATGAACCCTAACAATTTGTGTATCTGAGCCTGATTACCACTCAGATACTTCCCTTAAATATAACACCCGCTACACAAAGAATACCCAATCACATGCAAGGAAAAAAAAAAAATCTTGCACTTGATTGAATAATGGAAGCCAGCAGAGCTCATTTACTAAGCTCTGAAGTAACTGCACTTGCAAAGTCTTCAGTCTATGTGCCTTTAGTAAATCCTCCCCATTACATGTAGTGAAATATATCTATTTGCTCCTGTCATTTCCCCAGATTTTTTTTATTATATACAAGCATAGACCTAATTTGCTGCATACCGTCCAATCACTCCAAACATAATACAATGTACAACAGTAGCGGTGCGTCCATAGTGGGCGCAGGAGCGCCGCCCCCTCTCTCTCCTGCGCCCATCACTAACGTCAACAATACATAGGTTCATGCATTGCATGAACCTATGTAATGTTGCCGGCGCCGCTGCCTCCCACTATTCAGATGGCCGGCCCCCTGGTGAGCGCCGGCCATCTGAATAACAGCGGCTGGTTGGTTTTTGGAAGTGCCTATCAGAGCCAGCGGCTCTGATAGGCTTCCCGATTACAGCCTGTGGGCTCTAATCGGCTTCCGAATAGTTAACCAGGGGACGCACATGGTGTACACGCGTCTCAGCCAATCAGGTTCACCGAGTCTGGTTACCGGTAACCTGATTGGCTGAAGCGTCATCGAGGGCGGGAGAAGGCATCGAGGGAGCGTGGAGAGGAGGGTGCTGACCCGAGGAAGGCAAGTACCGAGCTGGGGACAAACTGGCCGTATTTGGGGGGAAACTGGCGGAATTTGGGGACAAACTGGCGGCATTTAGGGGGGACTGGGTGTATTTGGGGAGAAACTGGCTGTATTTGGGGGGAAACTGGCTGCATTTGGGGGGAAACTGGCTGTATTTGGGGACAAACTGGCTGCATTTAGGGGGGGACTGGCTGTATTTGGGGAGAAACTGGCTGTATTTGGGGGGAAACTGGCTGTATTTGGGGACAAACTGGCTGCATTTGAGGGGAAACTGGTTGCATTTGAGGGGGCAAACTGGTGGCGTTTGATGGGCACAGTCGCTGCGTTTAATGGGCACAGTGGTGGCAATTTATGTTTTTTTTTTCTCAGTTTGTTTGCACCCCCCCAAAAATTCTGAGCACAGCCGCCACTGATGTACATGCATATCACAATGGTCTAATCCCTTGTTAGAACATATGTCGTATGTAGTGGGAATACTTTACTTACTTAGTGGGAATACTTTACTTTACTTACTCGCAATTATTTTTAGAGAGGTCTTCGGTTCAAATATTCGCAAGACAGAATGGGATTATGAATAGACAAGTATTCTTACAAAGGTGCGGAACTTGAGCTGTAAATTGATGGGTGTTATCAATTTGAAGGTTTGACAGATGGATACCAGAGTGACACTTACAAGAACATCAAAGAATTACAGTGGTTATTCTATGACAAGAAAACACAGACCTGTTCAAAGATATAGCAATTACTTTGTCAACTATCACAGCAAAAAGGATTTTAAAGCAAGGTTTCTCAACCAAGGTTCCATGGAACCGTAGGGTTCCTCCACAGGTTACCAGGGAAAATAGTATAAGAAATGACACACATATATAAATACCCTTCTTCCACCAATAAAAAAAGACAACATTGTATTTTTTATCGGTGGAAGAAGGGTATTTATATATGTGTCATTTTTTATACTATTTTCGTGCAATATTTGAAATTTTTAACCACTTCAGCTCTGGAAGGTTTATAAAATAAAATGCAGACTGGTCAGTAAGTTGAGCTTAGGGTTCCCAACTCATCCCTTCAGGCTGGGTTCACACTGGTACGACACGACAGTCATACAACTTTCATCCTACTTTGCTCTGCGACATCAGTCCTACATTGATCCTACATTGGTCCGACATCCATCCGACTTTCATGAACAGGATACTACTTTGATCTACTGTGCTAGTCTGACTTGTCCTTTGACCAATCAAAACAATCCCAGGGTGAGATAAATTCCTTTTACTGCTGCTGTAATCACCATGTTGGATGTCAGAAGTCGGACGGTTAGGACAAGGATCCTACTTTGATCCAAATTCAATGATATTCAATGGGCTGAAGTAGGATCAAAGTCGGACCAAAGTAGTACAGGGAGCATTTTCAAAGTCGGACCGACATGTGTCGGACCAGTTAAGACGGCTCCCATAGGGAAACATTGATTTTCACACGTCATGCGACATGAGCTCCCAATTTCGGAGCGTTTGTCGGACCAGTGTGAACCCAGCCTCAAACCCGAACACATATGAATTACACAGGTTCTGTGGCTGATTAAGGTGGTAATTAAACTCACTTGGTGCCTTATCTGCATTTAATTAGCCTCAGAACCTGTGTAATTCATGGGTGTTCGGGTTTAAAGGGATGAGGTGGAAACTCTAGTTGAGCTGGGAATTTTTTTGGTTTTGTTTAACATGCGTCGCCTTTCAAATGTGTTCCTTGCTGCAAAGGCCAGTTATAGGTGGGGGCAGTGGCCATTTGTTTGTACTGTTGGAATACTTGTGAGGGGAGGCTTTGGACACCTTTGCTGTCATTGTGCTATATGCTTGGTGACCAGTGTGCCCCTGTGCCTTTAGGAGGGGTGGGCTCCCTCCAGGCTCACCTGCTCTTTTTCTATCCATTATAATGCATGTGCTTCTACTATGGAGGCTTTCAAAATTTAGAGTGAGGACTGCAGATAACACTGGGGTGCCATGAGGTGGCTCTGCAGCTTATGCATGTATTTGCAAATGTGTGAAAACTAAAAGTGGTTGTAAAGCCTTAAGATTATCATAACCAAATGCATTGTATGTAGCAGGACTCGGGAGTGAACCCACACAGGTGCCCCCATGGAAAACAGCTTTCCCTGAGGGCACCCAATAAAAAGGAGGGGCCTGGATCGGCGGCGGGGGATCCCAGAAGAAGAGGATTGGGGCTGCAGGTAAGCATTGGCATGTTCGTTATTTAAAAAACAAAAACAAACAATTAGGTCCCCTTTAAGAAGCGGCATTGTGGACACGCGCCGCGAGCTCCGTGACTCTGACCATACCCGCGATCGTGTCACGGAGAGGGAGAACGGGGAAATGCTGATGTAAACAAGCATTTCCCCAGTCTTTCTAGTGACAGGACAGTGACCACAGCTTCCTGTAATCGGAAGCGGTGATCACTGTCGTGTCACACACAGCCCATCCCCCCTACAGTTAGAAGCACTCCCTAGGGCACACTTCACCCCTTCAGCGCCACCTAGTGGTTAACCCCTTCACTGCCAGTGTCATTTTCACAGTAATCAGTGCATTTTTATAGCACTGATCACTGTAAAAATGACAATGGTCCCAAAAATGTGTCAAAAGTGTCCGATGTGTCCACCATAAAGTCGCAGTCATGATAAAAATCGCAGATCGCCGCCATTACTAGTAAAAAAAAAATAATAATAATAATGCCATAATTCTATCCCCTATTTTGTAGACGCAATTACTTTTGCGCAAACCAATCAATATACGCTTATTGCAATTTTTTTTACCAAAAATATGTAGAAGAATATGTATCAGCCTAAACTGAGGAAAAAAATCGTTTTTTAATATATTTTTTGGGGATATTTATTAGAGCAAAAAGTAAAAAATATTGCATTTTTTTTCAAAATATTTTTGTTTATAGCGCAAAAAATGAAAACCGCAGAGGTGATCAAATACTACCAAAAAAGAAAGTTCTATTTGTGGGAAAAAAAGGATGTCAATTTTGTTTGGGAGCCACGTTGCACGACCGCGCAATTGTCAGTTAAAGCGACGCAGTGCCGAATCGCAAAAAGTGGCCTGGTCTTTGGCCAGCAAAATGGTTTGGGGGTTAAGTGGTTAATGCATACTGCTAGACAGGATAGTTTGGTTGGTTGCAGGCTGGTCGGTAAGTTGAGCTGAGAATTTTCTTTGGTTTTGTTTGGAATGATAAAATATTGCTTGCAGTTGTGAGGCTCATTTTCCAACAGTTTATAACTGTGCTACGCAATGTTTACAGACACGGCATAAAACAGTTTTTGTATTTCCCACGTGTTCCCACGGGTTAACAAGCAAAATGTGAACATTCTTGATCAAGCACAATGGAAACTTTAAGCCACTGTACAGGCATAATGGAACTAAACAGACTATTTTGCTGCTATGGCTTAGCATATCAGCACATCCAGAAGTAAAAATGTACATGTACATTGTATTTTGAAAATGTTTCAGTGCTACTGTAGTATTGCACTCTTCTATCTTTGTTGACTTTTACTATGTCAGTACTGGGAGGTTAGGTTGTTCTAGAAAACTTAGTTAAAATATGTTCTTTCTTTCAGCATTACAGAATATTTCTCTTAGTGGCACCCTGAAGCTGCTATAGCATTAGATTAGGATTTATATATATATTTATTATATTTAAAGTGTAAGTCCAGCCAAAACTTTTTTTTTGTTTGTTTTGAATTGAGAAGGGGAGGTATAGAACCTCAGTCAGGTTTTTGTCGCTGTCTGTGTCCCCACTGGGGGGGAATTCACCCTCATTCTTGGTGATTATTATCACTGAGATAGAAAGTGAGGGGACATCTAAACATTTTGATCTGTCACAGTAACAGGTGATGATGGTAAAACTTCCAATGGGTAAACCTCTTCTGGTGACAACTGTCTAAAGCCTCGTACACACGGTCGGACTTCAAACAAACTTTTCCGTGGATTTTTGTCCGAAGGGAGATGGCCGGGCAAACCCATAGCATACACACGCTCTGACTTTTCTGCAAACTTTCCGAAAACTTTCCCAATATCACGTGGTTTTTCTGCTCTTTTCTGCTCTTTACCGCCACCCTTTGGTCAACTTCTGCTATTGTTGGTTGATTTTAACATTGGTTCTGGGCATGCGTATTTGTACCTCGGACAAAACTCTGATGCATTTCTGTACACACGATAGGACTTTGCACCATCTAACTTTTGTTGCCGAAAAGTTTGTCCGTTTGCAGAGCGAACATTTGTCCGATGAAAACCGGAAAAGTTTGTCCGATGGAGCGTACACACAGTCGGATTTTTTTCGAAACTTGCTTATTTTGAAGTTTGCTGGCAAAAAGTTCGACCGTGTGTACGAGGCTTTAGAGGGGATATTCCATTCTTTTGATGAGATATCCTCTTACTTCAGGAAATAAAGAGAAACATATGTTTACGCTTAGAGATCTATTTATACAAAATTTGTTGGAGTGTGACAAGATTTTCCTAGCTGCGACGATTTCTGACCATATTAGGTTTAATACAGTTATCTCCTATGATCGTCAAGTTCCATATAGTGCCAGAAAGCGGTATTTTTTCTGAAATGCCTCAATCAGAAAAAATATCACAATATGGCCACTAGATGGAGCTGACCATTATAGGAAATCACCAGTTAAAGTAAATTATGGTCAGAATTCATCACAGCTAGCAATTTTTTTTATACAGTAAATAGACACCTTAAAGCAAGGGTCAGCAACCTTTTTCCACTTAAGGGCCGGATTCAATGTATGTGACTGCAATAAGGGCCACATTCACCTGACAATAAATGAAGATAATAATCTGGACCCCTTTACATTACAAAGCCCCACACCTCTGGACCCCTTTACATTACACAGCCCCCCCCTGCATATTACACAGCCCCCCCTCATGTTATGCTTTAAAATTGCGCACACTTGTGGAATAGCGACAAAATCTCCATAGGCGACACTGTAAACATTTCTACAGGTTACCAGTTTAGAGTTACAGAGGGGGTCTTGTGATAGAATTATTGCTCTCGCTCTAACGATTGCGGCGATACCTCACATGTGTGGTTTGAACACTGTTTACATTTGCAGTCATGACTTACATATACATTCGCTTCTGCGTGTGAGTATGAAGGGATGTGGTGCTTTAAATTTAATTACATTTTTCTTTATTTTATTTTTATTTATTTTTATTTTTACACTGTCCCTTTAAAAAAAAAATTCTGATCACTTTTTTGCTGTCAGAAGGAATGTAAACATGCCTTGTGACAGTAATAGGCAGTGACAGGTACTCTTTATAGAGAGATCTGGAGTCTATAAGTCTATAAAAAAGCATTCAAAACGACAAGTTTGGCTGTTTTGAATACTGTCATTTTTTTAAAATTTGGTGCCTTTAAGTCTTCTGTAAACCGATGTAATGTCATGACATTGCCTCCAGTTTACTAGATCCGAGACTGATCAAAGCCGATTACGGCCTCGTTCGGGTCTCCGGCCAGCTGGCGGACAAGCCGGCTGGTCGTTAGGGCCTCCCGGTGGGACAGGAGAGACCGGGCGAGCCACGGAAGGTGGCGGGAGGGGGAACGTCCCCTCCAGCAGCTTGGGATAACAGCCGAGTGGCTTCTTAGCCGCATTCGGTGTTATCACAAAAAAAACCGACCGGGTTTAAAATGTCTGTGGTCCGGGTGCACGTGAATTCTGGACAGGCTGCACATTTAGTGGGCACGTAGGTTGCCGACCCCTAAATTACCCCTATAGAGAAGAAATGGGTAAAAGCTTTGTCAGGTTTTCTCTTTACCTTCTGTCTCCCCATTGGGAAGTTTTGCTTTACTTCCTGTCCTAGAGACGCAACAGGAAGTGAGAGGAAATCCCTGAAAATTTAGGAACATTTCCTCTCACCACTTGTTCTTAGTGACAACTGTAAAATGTTGGATTTCGCCTCACTTTTTGTCTATCTTAAAGTGGAGCTCCACCCAAAAGGGGAAGTTCCGCTTTAAGCACTCCTCCCTCCCCCTGCCACATTTGTAGCAGGTACCTCGGCAATCCAAGTGGAAGTTCTCCTCTCCCCCTCCCTCACTGCAGTCCACTGGGACACGTCACAGGTTCCAGAAGACTGCCAGACCATTAAGCAGGCGCAGCGCGACTCGCACTGTAAAGCTGCAAGCTATTACAGCCGGGTGCCCACAGTTGAAATGCTAGCGCCGAGGAGAGGGAGACAAGCAATGTTTCGAGTGATCACATCGCTGGATCCTGGCACAGGTGAGTGTGTGTTTATTAAAAGTCAGCAGCTACACTTTTTGTAGCTGCTGACTTTTAATAAATACAAAGATGCTGACTTTTAATAAACATAAAAACGACTGGAGCTCTGCTTTAAAATGACCACCAGGACACAGAGGAGGAGATTTAATAATGCTGGAGCACTCATAATCTGGTGCAGCTGTCCATGGTAGCCAATCAGCTTCTAACTTCAGCATGCTCAAGTAGGGTTGACAATAAAACCTGGAAGCTGATTGGTTTCTGCGTAGAACAACATCAGAATTGGCACTCTCCAGCTTTAGTAAATCTCCCCCATAGAGGCGGTTATTTAATTTAGCAGGAACACAGATGACAAACAAAACCCAACAGGGGTTCTGATTCTCCCTTGATCTACCCAAAAGTTGAAAAAAAGTTTTGGCCATACATACACTTGAAACACAGTAGGGAACAAAGAAGGCAATGTCAAACTTCTTTACTTCTCATACCTACTCTTCAGTACAGTGGATCACAGTTTCAGAATAACCTATTTTCTATTAGACACGTAGCGTCTAGGATGTTCTATGGCTTGAAAATGATTTGGTTCCCCAGCCACTGCCTTGCTCAATCTAAAACCAGACTATATCACATATAGAAAATTTAAACTCCTTATCCAACTTACCACAGCGGCTAAGCAAACAATTGCTAAGGCATGGAGGACCCCTGACCTAGAGATACCCGAGACTGAAAGTAGACTAAATGTTTTTATGTCTCATGCCAAAATGCTAGCAATAGAAAGGGACCAAATTCCTGTTTTTTGAAAAAATATGGAATCCTTGGATTAACTACCACTTATCACCATCCTGCGATAACAGAATTCTCATGCCATGGTAGCTGACAAGCCTACCTAGATAAAAGTGACTTACAAACCCAAACCCAAACTCTTAGAACCTAGCTGTTACCCTACTCTTTACTGTGAAGATCATAATGCTCTTTTTACGTCCTCAGACAAAAAGCCATGTTACTCGTGCCAATTCAGTGACCTCCTGCACTTTCTTCTCTATCTCTCCTATTGCTCTTTCCTACTCTTTCTTGTGTCTCTCTGCTTCTGTGTACCCCCCCCTTTTTTTTTTTGTTTCTCTCTTCCCCCCTCTTTCTTTTAAAATTTATTTTTGGTATTATCTTATTTGTTTTCCCCTTATTTTCTGAAGAGTAATAAAGCAATATTCTACTTAATGGTTTTAATAGTTCTGGTCCAAGATATTACCTCTTACGGTAGCATAATTTACACCGCAGTTAGGTATCTCACGTTTTATTAACTAATGTACTTTTTCTTTTTCTATAGTAGTTAAATAACCTACCTATCATTAGTTTACTGTTGGACCTTAGAGTTTTACCATATCTGTCAAACACGTATGGCTCATTGTAATATTTATTACAACTGTATTGTAATTTACTTGCTTATTCAATCAATAAAATACTTTGACAAGGAAAATTATTTGGTTCCCTACTACAGTAATACTGGAAATATGTACGGTATATAAAAAAAACATCATTAACTAAAGTGTTCATTCCCAAATACAAAATACTTATATGCAATGGATTCACAGCCATAGGACTAGCAATGAAATTAACTTCTTGCATCCCTTCTAAATGATGTGTTCCATGTATATTCTTATGGAAGAGGTGGGGATGTCATTCAGGTGGTGTCACTGCCTTCTTTGTTGATAGTTCAAATGAAGACTGCACAGAGGGGAACCAGAGAGCTAAGGATTACAGCAATCATAATGAACCTACAGAGGTTGTTTTTCTGCGATAACTCTGAGGAACATTAATGAGTTTGATGGGAAAACTGTGTATAATCAGCTACCGGGGATGAATCTGGGGAGGAAGCGAGGTCCTGGGAAGTGTGCTCTGTTTCTGGACAGCCTCCAAATGAAAGACCTTTCACCCCATAGTGTTAAACATAAGAATTCCAAAGCACACCAGTACTAACATAAAGGTTTACTTTCATCTTCTGAAACATTTGCTGTGTATCTCCATCAACATTAACTTACAGAACAAACAACATAGCATTGCTATACCAATACAGAACAAACAACATAGCATTGCTATACCAATACAGAACAAACAACATATCATTGCTATACCAATACTTTGCAGTGACAATAGAAGATTCTAAATACAGTACATTTGAGAAAAAAAATGAATGCAGCAAAACCAGCCTTACATAACTGCCTACTAAATGCTTTATAAACTTGCAGATCTTTCTGCTCCAGATGTGACTAATAATGGAGTAGAATGTCAATCACTGGTTGACTTACATTTCTGTAAACTTGTATACAAAAAGAAGGAACAGGAACATGGCAGCTAATGAACCATGTATGGATGAGGAAGGATCAATATCATGGCCATCACTAGACCCTGGCACCTGCGGTACACAACCAGGTTCACTTGCTGGTTAGCCAGATCAAGAAACCAGTAAGGTGAATTGACACCAATGATCTATTAAGCTGCCGTTTTACCACCAGACACTGCTGACTATCCATGTAAAGAGGCACTTTTCTCACAGACCACCAACGAAAGATGGCATTTCTCTGCAGCCACCAAAGAGGCACTTCTCCTCTTACTGCCAATGTAAGGTGGCACTTCACTACTTACCTCCACTGTAAGGGTCACTTCTCCACCTGATCATCACTGTAAACGAAAACCTTACCACTAACCATTAATGTAAGGTGGCACTTCACTTGTGTAGCGGACCCCCAAAATTGGGGTCGCTATGCTGTAAATTTCAGGGCAGCCTGAACAATAGTTTAGCTCAGGTTCTCCAATTCTGCTTAGTATGGACTCTGCTCTGCTGTAATGTTGACTGAAGTATAGTTCCCCTTGACCTGCAGGTGGCGCTGTTGCTCGGGTCTTGAGGAGAACCACAGGTGGCGTTGCGGTGTGGTTGGGTGTCCTCTCTCGGCTACCGTGCGATGGGTGGGTTTTGCCTGCTTTGGATGACGGGAGAGGGTACATAAAGGGCAGACACCATGATCTGGGGTGGTGTGCTGGGGGGATTCCAAGGAGGACCCCTGGCGGCAAAGTCGTACCCTTTGGCCCTGCTGGCCGGGGGGGTGCGTGAACTGGTTGAGGAGTCTCGGGCACCTTTAGCCCGAGGCTACAGAGTTCCAGATAGACCCAGTACCTTCAACTGGGTCTACAAACCAACCACTGGAGTCCCAGGGAACCCAAAGGAGGGTGGCCCGCTCTGAAACAGAGGAAACCGGGGGAGGACCTGTCCGATGGACCGGTGAAGGAAGTCACGGTCTCGGGGAGGCCTGGTTGCCTATCAGAGGGAAAGATTCGTGAGTTGCAAGATAGCTCCTGTAGCGTGCCCCATTGGCACCTATGGTCTCTATAATCTACAGGCGTTAGGAAGTTCTAAATTCAGGAACTAAAGGATTCTGTGGCAGAGGATCTCCTGAACTTGTCCGTGAAGAAGACTAAAACTAAAGTGTCATGTTCGTGCTTCACTCCGGCTGCTAGAATTGTGAGAGGGATCTATCCGGGTGAGCAATACCCGCTCAGGCTTGAGTGGAGAATGGGGTGACTGGGTGCCGCATGCCTTAACCTATTTCCCTACCAAATCCTAAGTTTTCAACCTTTTCCTCAAATTTGTTTCAAGCAAAGAAAATAAACGTGTCTGTTGGAGTTTAAATACTGTCTGGACATTGGCTTTCTATCGAGGAAGAATAGACTTTTCCCTACATTGTAGGGACGGGAACCAATGGAGGGGGGTAACTCGCTGCAGGACCTAAAATTGCAAGAACACCGCTCAACCTCTTATACCAGGAGGATATGGGCATGTGGCATGGTGTGCCTTTACTCCTGCAAGTGAAGGTAGGCAGGAAAAAAGGGTCTGTGTGCTACACTACTTATCTCCAATGTAAGGGTCACTTCTCCACCTGATCATCACTGTAAACGAAAACCTTACCGCTAACCATTAATGTAAGGTGGCACTTCACTACTTACCTCCAATGTAAGGTTCACGTCTCCCACTGACCATTAGTGATGAGCCGAACACCCCCGGGTTCGGTTCGCACCAGAACCCGCGAACGGACCGAAAGTTCGAACGAACATTAGAACCCTATTAAATACAATGGATGCGAACGTTCGAATTCTAAAGTGCTAATTATAACAACTATTATGCATGTTATTGTCCTAAAAAGGGTTTGGGAACCCGGGTTCTGCACCAGGGGACATGTATCAATGCAAAAAGAAGTTTTAAAAACGGTCGTTTTTCGGGAGCAGTCATTTTAATGATGCATAAAGTGAAAAAAAAAAGTCAAATATTCCTTTAAATATCGTACCTGGGGGGTGTCTAAAGTATGCCTGTGAAGTGCCACGTGTTTCCCGTGTTTAGAACTGTCCCTGCACAAAATAACATTTCTAAAGGGAAAAAAGTCATTTAAAACTGCTTGCGGCTTTAATGTAATGTCTGGTCCCGGTAATATGGATGAAAATCTTTAGGAAAAATGGCATAGCTACCCCATCAACACCCCCCCCTACCCCAGCCCATTACCAGCCCCTTTGGGTCTTGTATGGATATTAAGGGGAACCCCGCACATAAAATAAAAAAGGCCCTATATACTCTGAACAGCCGTATACAGGCGGTGCATACAAGACAGGGACTGTAGGTTTGTTCTTATGTAGAATGTGTTTGTAATTTTGAACAGGTACATTGTTGAAGTGTAGCTCCAGCCCAAAAATCTATTTTTAAACTTTTTGGGAAACATAGGTAAGGGTTATCACCCCTGTAACATTTGTTTTGCTGTCTGTGCCCCTGTTCAGAACATTTCACCTCACTTTCCGTCCCAATGACAACTGTTTTTGAAATGTGGTGTTTTTCTTGAAACAAGGATTGCTGATAAAGCATCAGTACAGATGAGACCCCTTTCTCCCATATTTATTCTTACAGGAGAGAATTTTCCTTTCTAGGGGTAGATTTCCTCTCACTTCCTGTTGTCTTCTTTCGTTTGCAAGTAGGAGTCGTTTGTAAGTTGGATGTTTGAAAGTAGGGACCTGCCGTATATACTCTGCAGAAATAGGCCCCTTAGTTGTTGGTGTTGGCACAACACTGTAAGCACTCAGTTACTCTTGGTTGGTGCTGGAACGCCCTGCTGTCAACTATTATATCAGGAATTTTAATTACATATAATTGTTGAACAGTGGTAGTAAAAATTGGGGCTTTGATGGTGGTGCTGGTGCCACAACACTGTAAGCCCTGACAGTTACTCTTGGTGGGTGCAGCAATGGGCCCTGCTGTGAATTATTAGATCAAGAATTGTAATTACATGCCCCTTTTGAACAGGGGCTGAAAAATTGGGCCTTTCGTGGTGGTGGTGGTGGTGGCGTTGCCACAAGACTGTAAGCCCTCAGAGTTACTCTTGGTGGGTGCAGCAATGGACCCTGCTGTGAATTATTAGATCAAGAATTGTAATTGCATGCCCCTGTTGAACAGGGGCTGAAAAATTGGGCCTTAGGCACTGGTGGCACAACACTACAACCCCTCACAGATACTGTACTTGGAGCACAGCAATGAGCCCTGTTGCAAAGTATTGCTTCAAAAATTGTAATGACACGCCCCTGTTAAACAGGGGCTGAAAAATTGGGCCTTAGGCACTGGTGCCACAACACTCCAACCCCTCACAGATACTGTACTTGGAGCACAGCAATGAGCCCTATGGCAAATTATTGCTAAAAAAATTGTAATTACACGCCCCTGTAAAACAGGGGCTGAAAAATTGGGCCTTAGCCACTGGTGGCGGCACCCATAAACAAAAATGATCTTCCAAGCTATCATCATCAATCGTATCATTGAGGACTCGGAGGAGGAGGATAGCCAGTCAACATAACAGCACAGGCACTCAGCATCAGCATCAGTCTTGAAGGGATGTGACATGTTAAAATCAATTAGTCTGTTATATCAGCATCAGGTGTGTGGTAGCTGGTGGTGATCCAAGACTGGTTCATCTTGATGAAAGTCAGTCGATCAACCGAGTCGGTGGACAGGCGCACCCTGTGATCCGTGACAAATCCTCCAGCAGCACTGAATGTGCGTTCCGAAAGAACGCTGGATGCAGGACAGGCCAGTAGCTCAATTGCATACTGTGCAAGCTCTGGCCAGTGATCCATCCTCAAGACCCAGTAAGCCAGAGGATTTTCGGTGGGGAAGGTGTCCAAGTCTGACCTTGCCCCTAGATATTCCTGCACCATGTTTATCAGACGCTGGCGATGGTTGCTGGAACCGATCATACTTTGGGGCTGCGGACTAAAGAATTGTCTGAACGCATCGGTCAGACGGCCACCTTCCCCACCGCTCCTTCTTTGACTGGCCGAAGCCTCAGCAACTCGTTGTCCAGGACCAGGAGTTTGTAACCTCCCAGTCTCTGGGAACGCGTTGCACAGACCTTTCTGCAAGGCCTCCCGGAGTTGTCTCATCCTCTGCTCCCTCTGCGACGGTAACATAAGGTCCGCAACCTTACCCTTGTACCGTGGATCAAGGAGAGTGGCCAGCCAGTAATGGTCCCTCTCCTTGATCCGAAGAATACGAGGATCCTTCCGCAGACTTTGCAGGATCAGGGAGGCCATGCAGCGTAGGTTTGCTGAGGCATTCGCTCCGGAGTCCTCTGGGTCACTAAGGACGACATGATCCGCAGCCACCTCCTCCCAGCCACGTACAAGTCCACTGGTTTCTTGGGACTGTAAATCATCCCTAAAAGACTGCTGCTGATGATGCTGAGTGCCAGCCTCCACCTCCATGCTGACACAATCCTCCTCCTCCTCCTCCTCCTCTTCCTGTGCGATGGGTGGGACAGAAGGAACACTGTCTGGGTAAAGGGGGCCTTGAGAGGCAAGGAAGTCCTCCTCTTCCTGCCTCTGTTCTGCCTCAAGTGCCCTGTCCATTATTCCACGCAGCGTGTGCTCCAACAGGTGGACAAGAGGTACAGTGTCACTGATGCATGCACTGTCACTGCTCACCATCCTCGTGGCCTCCTCAAATGGTGCCAGGACAGTGCATGCATCCCTGATCATGCCCCACTGGCGTGGAGAAAAAAAACCAAGCTCCCCTGACCCTGTCCTGGTGCCGTAGTCGCACAGGTACTCATTGATGGCCCTCTGCTGCGTGTGCAGCCGCTGCAGCATGGCCAACGTTGAGTTCCACCTGGTGGGCATGTCACATATAAGGCGGTTCTTGGGCAGGTTCAACTCCTTTTGCAGCTCAGCCAGGCGAGCACTGGCATTATAAGATCTGCGGAAATGCACACAGACTTTCCTGGCCTGCCTCAGGACATCCTGTAAGCCCGGGTACCTGCCCAAGAACCGCTGCACCACCAGGTTAAGGACGTGAGCCACACAGGGCACATGGGTCAGTTGTCCCTGTCGGAGGGCGGAGAGGAGGTTGGTGCCATTGTCGCAAACCACCATTCCTGGCTTAAGCTGGCGTGGCGTCAACCACCTCTCGGCCTGGCCCTGCAGAGCAGACAGGACCTCTGCCCCAGTGTGGCTTCTGTCCCCCAAACACACCAGCGCAAGCACGGCATGGCATCTTTTTGCCTGCGTACTTGCGTAGCCCCGTGAACGGCTACGGAGCACCGCTGGTTCATAGGACAAACCACAGGAAGAGGCCATGGAGGAAGAAGAAGAGGAGGGGGTGGAGGAGAGAGGTGTGTCACAACCAGTAGTAGCATTTTGGAGGCGTGGCGGTGGGACAACCTCCAACACTACTGCACCTTGTCCTGCATCCTTCCCAGCTGCCAAAAGAGTGACCCAATGGGCCGTGAAAGAAAGGTAACGTCCCTGTCCATGCCTGCTGGACCATGAGTCAGCGGTAATATGCACCTTACCGCTGACCGCCCTGTCCAGCGAGGCCAAGACATTGCCTTCCACATGCCGGTAGAGAGCCGGAATAGCCTTCCGTGAGAAAAAGTGGCGTTTGGGAACCTGCCACTGAGGAACCGCACATTGCACAAACTCACGGAAGGGGGCCGAGTCTACCAACTGAAAAGGCAGCAGTTGAAGCGCTAGCAATTTAGCCAAGCTAGCATTCAACCGCTGGGCATGTGGATGGCTGGGAGTGAACTTCTTTCGACGGTCCAGCAGCTGGGGCAGGGAAATTTGCCTGCTAGAATCGGACGTCGGTGTACTGCTAGCAGAGTGGCCGCAAGTACTTGGCTGTGACACACCTAATTCTACACCTTCATTCCTCTCAGTGCATGTTTCAGAGAGGACTGAAGTTATAGTGGGGTTGGAGATCCCAGCTGATGCGGTGCAAGGAGAGGTCCGCTTTGTTCTTTGGTGTGGGTCTTTGAGGTAGGCTTGCCAACGAGCTGCATGGCAGGTCAACATATGTCTGGTCAGGCATGTGGTACCCAAGCGGCTGATGTTTTGGCCACGCGATATACGCTTGAGACATATGTTGCAAACAGCAGCTGTGCGATCTGATGCACTAGCCTCAAAAAAGGCCCACACCAAAGAACTTTTTGAATGACGGGCAGAGGCAGCGCCCTGCACAGGCGGAGCTCTGCGGTGTGATTCCGTCGGTGTACTGCCCTTACGCTGGCCACCAAAGGGCATCCTGCCTCGTTGGAGATGTGCCTCCTCCTCATCCTCCTCCTCCTCCTCTCTCCTATTAGGCACCCACGTGGAGTCAGTGACCTCATCATCACCTCCCTCCTCATCACTGGAGCCAATCTGGCAGTATGCTGCAGCTGCTGGAACATGACTGCCAGATTGGTGTCCTTCTTGAGCATCCCCTCTGTCTGCTCTCACGCTACTGCCTTCCTCTAGCTGGGTTTCATCATCAGACCCTTCGAAACGCTGGGCATCCTCCTGGAGCATGTACCCAACACTGTGCTGAAACAGTTCGGGGGACTCCTCAGGAGGAGGACATGGTGGGTCTAGGGAAGGAGTGACTGATGATGAGTCTGACATTGATACCAGGGAAGAGGACGCTTTGGCAGCTGCTTTTCCAGTACCCTGAGCCTGGGTGAGAGAGGATGAGGAGGAGGAGGAGGGCTTGGTCATCCACTCTACCAAGTCTTCGGCATGATGTGGCTCAACATGTCCAGCTGCCGAAAAGAAGGACAAGCGTGTCCCATGGCCATGTGCTGATGACAATGCACCGCGTCCACGACCAGCACTGTTGCCCCCAGACACAGAGCCTGCTTGCCCTCTTTTATTGCCTCCTGACTGTCTGCCTCTCCTTGTTTGCCTTCCAGACATTCTAATAGATGGCCTGCAGGGAGATGGGAAAAAAGCAATAAGGGCTACCTTCAGGTGTCCTTCTCTGTCCCTTGAAACAAGGACTTGCACAGTGAAAGAAACTGACACTCTCCCTACCTACAGTTTTCTGTCCCTAGAAAAAATGTTTTTTTTAAGCACAATTTAGCACAAGGAGAATTCACTCACTGTCCTTCCAGGTCCCTGGAAACAAGGACTTTGACAGTGAAAGAAACTGACACTCTCCCTACCTACAGTTTTCTGTCCCTAGAAAAAATGTTTTTTTTAAGCACAATTTAGCACAAGGAGAATTCACTCACTGTCCTTCCAGGTCCCTGGAAACAAGGACTTTGACAGTGAAAGAAACTGACACTCTCCCTACCTACAGTTTTCTGTCCCTAGAAAAAATGTTTTTTTTAAGCACAATTTAGCACAAGGAGAATTCACTCACTGTCCTTCCAGGTCCCTGGAAACAAGGACTTTGACAGTGAAAGAAACTGACACTCTCCCTACCTACAGTTTTCTGTCCCTAGAAAAAATGTTTTTTTTAAGCACAATTTAGCACAAGGAGAATTCACTCACTGTCCTTCCAGGTCCCTGGAAACAAGGACTTTGACAGTGAAAGAAACTGACACTCTCCCTACCTACAGTTTTCTGTCCCTAGAAAAAATGTTTTTTTTAAGCACAATTTAGCACAAGGAGAATTCACTCACTGTCCTTCCAGGTCCCTGGAAACAAGGACTTTGACAGTGAAAGAAACTGACACTCTCCCTACCTACAGTTTTCTGTCCCTAGAAAAAATGTTTTTTTTAAGCACAATTTAGCACAAGGAGAATTCACTCACTGTCCTTCCAGGTCCCTGGAAACAAGGACTTTGACAGTGAAAGAAACTGACACTCTCCCTACCTACAGTTTTCTGTCCCTAGAAAAAATGTTTTTTTTAAGCACAATTTAGCACAAGGAGAATTCACTCACTGTCCTTCCAGGTCCCTGGAAACAAGGACTTTGACAGTGAAAGAAACTGACACTCTCCCTACCTACAGTTTTCTGTCCCTAGAAAAAATGTTTTTTTTAAGCACAATTTAGCACAAGGAGAATTCACTCACTGTCCTTCCAGGTCCCTGGAAACAAGGACTTTGACAGTAAAAGAAACTGACACTCTCCCTACCTACAGTTTTCTGTCCCTAGAAAAAATGTTTTTTTTAAGCACAATTTAGCACAAGGAGAATTCACTCACTGTCCTTCCAGGTCCCTGGAAACAAGGACTTTGACAGTGAAAGAAACTGACACTCTCCCTACCTACAGTTTTCTGTCCCTAGAAAAAATGTTTTTTTTAAGCACAATTTAGCACAAGGAGAATTCACTCACTGTCCTTCCAGGTCCCTGGAAACAAGGACTTTCACAGTGAAAGAAACTGCAGTCTCCCTACCTACAGTTTTCTGTCCCTAGAAAAAATGTTTTTTTTAAGCACAATTTAGCACAAGGAGAATTCACTCACTGTCCTTCCAGGTCCCTGGAAACAAGGACTTTGACAGTGAAAGAAACTGACACTCTCCCTACCTACAGTTTTCTGTCCCTAGAAAAAATGTTTTTTTTAAGCACAATTTAGCACAAGGAGAATTCACTCACTGTCCTTCCAGGTCCCTGGAAACAAGGACTTTCACAGTGAAAGAAACTGACACTCTCCCTACCTACAGTTTTCTGTCCCTAGAAAAAATGTTTTTTTTAAGCACAATTTAGCACAAGGAGAATTCACTCACTGTCCTTCCAGGTCCCTGGAAACAAGGACTTTCACAGTGAAAGAAACTGACACTCTCCCTACCTACAGTTTTCTGTCCCTAGAAAAAATGTTTTTTTTAAGCACAATTTAGCACAAGGAGAATTCACTCACTGTCCTTCCAGGTCCCTGGAAACAAGGACTTTGACAGTGAAAGAAACTGACACTCTCCCTACCTACAGTTTTCTGTCCCTAGAAAAAATGTTTTTTTTAAGCACAATTTAGCACAAGGAGAATTCACTCACTGTCCTTCCAGGTCCCTGGAAACAAGGACTTTGACAGTGAAAGAAACTGACACTCTCCCTACCTACAGTTTTCTGTCCCTAGAAAAAATGTTTTTTTTAAGCACAATTTAGCACAAGGAGAATTCACTCACTGTCCTTCCAGGTCCCTGGAAACAAGGACTTTGACAGTGAAAGAAACTGACACTCTCCCTACCTACAGTTTTCTGTCCCTAGAAAAAATGTTTTTTTTAAGCACAATTTAGCACAAGGAGAATTCACTCACTGTCCTTCCAGGTCCCTGGAAACAAGGACTTTGACAGTGAAAGAAACTGACACTCTCCCTACCTACAGTTTTCTGTCCCTAGAAAAAATGTTTTTTTTAAGCACAATTTAGCACAAGGAGAATTCACTCACTGTCCTTCCAGGTCCCTGGAAACAAGGACTTTGACAGTGAAAGAAACTGACACTCTCCCTACCTACAGTTTTCTGTCCCTAGAAAAAATGTTTTTTTTAAGCACAATTTAGCACAAGGAGAATTCACTCACTGTCCTTCCAGGTCCCTGGAAACAAGGACTTTGACAGTGAAAGAAACTGACACTCTCCCTACCTACAGTTTTCTGTCCCTAGAAAAAATGTTTTTTTTAAGCACAATTTAGCACAAGGAGAATTCACTCACTGTCCTTCCAGGTCCCTGGAAACAAGGACTTTGACAGTGAAAGAAACTGACACTCTCCCTACCTACAGTTTTCTGTCCCTAGAAAAAATGTTTTTTTTAAGCACAATTTAGCACAAGGAGAATTCACTCACTGTCCTTCCAGGTCCCTGGAAACAAGGACTTTCACAGTGAAAGAAACTGACACTCTCCCTACCTACAGTTTTCTGTCCATAGAAAAAATGTTTTTTTTAAGCACAATTTAGCACAAGGAGAATTCACTCACTGTCCTTCCAGGTCCCTGGAAACAAGGACTTTCACAGTGAAAGAAACTGACACTCTCCCTACCTACAGTTTTCTGTCCCTAGAAAAAATGTTTTTTTTAAGCACAATTTAGCACAAGGAGAATTCACTCACTGTCCTTCCAGGTCCCTGGAAACAAGGACTTTCACAGTGAAAGAAACTGACACTCTCCCTACCTACAGTTTTCTGTCCCTAGAAAAAATGTTTTTTTTAAGCACAATATAGCACAAGCACAAAACACACTGACACTCTCCCTACCTATCCTTCTCTTTCCCTAAACTAAAGGAATCCAGGTTAAGCAAGAAAGAAATAAAAGTCACTGTCCCTGCCTATGCTGCTCTATCCCTGCTCCGGAACACACTACACTAGGCCGCCGTGCTGGCGGCCTTTTATAGTGTGGGGCGTGTACTAAACACCCTCAGCAATAATTGGCCACAGGCATCCTGCCTGTGGCCAATCATTGCTCTCCTCGCTGCCGGCGCTGTGATTGGCCAAGCATGCGGGGTCACAGTGCATGCTTGGCCAATCACAGCGCCTGGATGACACTGCGATGGCGTAGTGCATTGTGGGCCGTTCGCGTCACTCGAATTTGGCGCGAACGGCCCAAATCGTTCGATCTTCGTCGAACGATCGAACAGCCGATGTTCGAGTCGAACGTATGTTCGACTCGAACACGAAGCTCATCCCTACTGACCATCAGTGTAAGGATGAACTTTACATTTGGCCACCAATGTAAGGAGCACTTCACCCTGACTTACAATACAGTTACACTTTACCACTGATCACCACGATAAGTGGGCACATCTTCCTTAACAATTAATGAAAAGGGATGCTAAACTCACTACCAATAAAAGTTGGAACCTATTTACTAACTAGTAACCACCAATATAAGGGGTACTACACTAGAAACACAAAGGGAAATTTGTTCACTGGCCACTAATACATATATAGTCATATATAGTTAAAAAAGACACAAGCCCATCCAGTTCAGCCCATAGAGAAAAAAAAAAAAAACAAGCAAAAAAAAAAAAAAAAACACACATAAAAATCCAAAAAAAACTCCATATACCCAGTCCTATACTCACATTTGATCCAGAGGAAGGCAAAAAAACAAAACAATAAAGCATTATCCAATATGCTTCAGAGGGGAAAGAAATTCCTTCCTGAACCCTTAAGAGGCAATCGGTTATTTCCTGAATTAATTTACCAATTTTACCTATAAATATTAGTATTAAGTTATATTTTATGCATATAGGAAAGAATCCAGGCCTTTTTTTAAAACAATCTACTCAGCTGGCCAAAACCAGCTCTTGAGGGAGCCTATTCCACATTTTCACAGCTCTTACTGTGAAGATGCCTTTCCATATTTGGAGATGGAGAGTGAAGCCCTGTACACACGATCGGTTTTACCGATGAAAACAGTCCGATGGACTTTTTTCATCGGACAAACCGATCGTGTATGGGACCCATCGGTCTTTTTTTCATCAGTTTTAAAAAATAGAACATGTTTTAAATTTTCCCGATGGATCAAACACCGATAGCAAATTCCGATCGTCTATGGGCAAGTCCATCGGATAAAAAACCCACGCATGCTCAGAATCAAGTCAACGCATGCTCAGAAGCATTAAACTTAATTTTTCTCGGCTCATCGGAGTGTTTTACGTCACTGCGTTTGGATCGGTCGGTTTTTTGACTGATGGTGTGTAGGCAAGACTGATGGAAGTCAGCTTCATCGGATTTCCGATGGACAAAACCATCGGATTAGAATCCATAGGATATCCGATCGTGTGTACGAGGCTTGACTCTCTTTTCCTCCAGACGTAAAGTGTGCCCGCCTTGTCCTCTGTTGATGACCTTAAAGTGAATAACTCAATACCAAGTTCAATATATGGACCACTTATGTATTTATACATGTTGATTATATCCCCCTTAATCTCCTCTACTCAAGAAAGAATAAATTCAGTTCCTCTAATCTTTCCTCATAGCTGAGCTCCTCCATGCCTCTTATCAGTTTGGTTGCCCTTCTCTGCACTTTCTCCAGTTCCCCAATATCCTTTTTTGTGAACTGGTGTCCTAAAACTGAATTGCATATTCTAGATGAGGTCTTACTAATGATTTGACAGGGGTAAAATGATATCTCTCTCTCTCTCTCTGGAGTCCATTCCTCTCTTAATTCAAGAAGGGATTTTGCTCACTTTGGAAACTGCAGCTTGGCATTGCATGCTATTATTAGGGTTATAAACTGCCAGAACACCCAGATCCTCCTCCACCATTGATTCCCCCAGTTGCATAGCTCCCAACTGTCCCTGATTTCGAGGGACTGTCCCACAGTCCCTCTGTCCTGGCTTTTCTCCTCATTTGTCCATCATTTTGGTCTACTCTATATAGTTGTATATAAAATGCACTTTTTAATCTATCAAAAAGTGTTTTACAGTGCTAAACCTTTCACTCAATTTGTAAATTGCTGCATTTGTAAATTTTCCAAAAGCCAATATAAATAGTAGTGGTAAAAAAGCAATTGAGAGTTTAACCAATATTTTTTTTTCTACAATTCCCCTCTAAAGTGGAAGTAAACTTCCATCACCAACTTTTACCTATGGGTAAGCCTATAATAATAGTTTACTTATAGGTAGTGTACATATCTCCTAAATGGGCACTGTTTAGAAGATATTTACTGTACATGCAGCCAGTGTCATCACTGGCACATGCGCTCTGAAGGAACGGCCACCTGTGCTGTTCCTTCAGAGCCCTGTGCCATAAACAGCGGCTCCCGTGCGCATGTGCGGGAGTGACGTCATCGCGGCTCTGGCCAGTCACAGAGCTGAAGTCCACAAACCCGGAAGAAAGACGGGTGAAGATGGGAGCATCTGCAGCTCTAACATCTCAGTGCTGGAAGAGCTTTGTTTTAAGGTAAGTTTAACATAACTTGCTAGTATGTGATGCACACTAGCACATTATGACATTACCTTGCAGGGTAAGAAAAAAAAAAAGTCCAACGGTTTAAAACTGCTTTGAGGGGGCGTGGCAGGGGGTCTGCCCTATGCCTGCATACTTTTGATGATAGGTGTCCCTCATTCCCATCTCAGAAAGTTGGGAGGTGTGCAGTTGTACTCCCCTTAGTATGTATAATGCATATTTTTAGCCCCCAAGTGTATAACCTTAATTTTGTCAACATTAAATCTCATTTGCCACACAGTTGCTCAATTAAAAAGTGCATTGAGGCTGGCTTGTAAGTTGCAGAACATCCTGTAAGCACTAATAATATGACAACTGATATACTTTACGTGGCAACTTAGGTATAATTTAAGGGAGAAAATCCCTATTGACCACTAATGTAAAAGGCATTTCTTCAATAATCACCTGTAAGAAGACATTACAGGCTCAAAAAAGTGTTAGTTCTTTGTTTATATTCTGCATGCAGAGAAAAGAGTATCATGTGTTGATATTCTGTATGCAGAAAGATAGAGTATCAATGTGTAAAAATGCTCTTTTGTCCTGAGGTTTATGTTTGTCTATGAGATTCTCACTTCTGACAGTACAAGGACTGCGGAATATGTGTGCAGCATATACGCAAGTAGGCTATTTAACAATGTCCCTTTAAGCCACTCCCACCATTCAATGGGGTTGATACACTAAAGCTGGGGAGTGCAAAATCTGATGTAGCTGTGCATGGTAGCCAATCAGCTTCTAACTTCAGCTTGTTCAGTTAAAGCAGAGTTCCACCCAAAAGTGGAACTTCCACGTATCTGATTCCCTCCGGTGCCACGTTTTGCACCTTTTGGGGGGGCAGGTACCTGTTTTTGACAGGTACTCTGTCCCCACTTCCAGGAAATGGGGCCACAGCGAAGTACGTCACATATCTAGTTCCCTCCTCCTTCCCCTTCTGCCAGACCAGTGAAAGAGCAGCGCGCGCTTCGCACATGCGCAGTAGGGACCCGGCCGTGAAGCCGCAAGGCTACATGGCCGAGTTCCCTTAATGGTGGTGGCAGCACCTGTCAGTCGACGTAAGCATCGGCTGCGGTGCCAACATCGCTGGACTCCAGGACAGGTAAGTGTCCTAATGTTAAAAGTCAGCAGCTACAGTATGTGTAGCTGCTGACTTTAAATTTTTAAAGGGGCGGGTGGAACTCCGCTTTAAGCTTTCACAATAAAACCTGGAAGCTGATTGGTTTCTATGCACAGCTGCACCTGATTTTTCACTCTTTCGTTTTAGTAAATCAACCCCAGCGTGCTGTGGCCATGGACTTTTGCAGCTTTCACAATCCTTGCAATACCCCTGAATATTATATTGGAATCACAAGGCTAGACATACTTTATATAGATTATTTTTTCTCTCTAATGTTACTCTCACCAGTACATGGAATGTCAAAAATGTTTAAAAACTTTTAGAGAATTAGACTGCACAATTACTTATTTTTAATGAGCTGTACTACAGTATTTTAACACCTCATGGCTGATCATCACATATAATAAATGTTTCCGCTTGTACTACACATGGAATAAAATATGGCTGTATTATTATTTGCTGTGATTTATCATATTTTGTGAGCAAACATATTAACAGCTAATTTTTTAATATTAAACGGTTTTTATTGAACAATGTTCAGGTGAAACATGACAATGCAACGCACATGACAGTAAGCTTAGCATGTCAAGCCATCAAAAATTAACAGCTAATTTACATGTCATCTTTATTATCCTATCAACACTTTAGCTCTGTTCAACTATTTGCTTAGAATTAATATTATTTTGTATTCTTCAGCTTTTATCTGTCAATATACCTGAAGAAGGAACCCAGTGTTAGAAAAACCTGGCGTTTTTAATATCTTGGTAAGCTACTAAAAGGTATCACTTTGACAATAATTTTTGCCTTCTCTACCTCTGCATAAATTTTACAATTTCAAGGCTTAAAAAATCTCACACTACAACCGATTTGCATAACTATTTGCAGTACCCAGAGAAGGAGCTCTATCAACATGCAGATAATGAAACTTAAATCAGTTAAAAAAAAAAGGGGGTAATATGAAATTACTAAGTAAATGCAGTTTCTACACGTTATCCATCTTGCGTACAAAACTTTGATGTTGCTTCAGATAGAAGTTATTTACTATAGAATGAACCTCTTAGGTGAGAAATAAAAACGTTGTTGTTGTCTAATTGTAAAAGGTATTACCGTATATACTTGAGTATAAGCCGACCTGAATATAAGCCGAGGCACCTAATTTTACCACCAAAAAATGGGAAAACTTATTGACTCGAGTATAAGCCTAGGGTGTCCATCTGCATGCCTCACTGTGCCTCACTTTGCCTCACTGTGTCCATGTGCATGCCTCACTGTGTCCATGCCTCACTGTGTCCATGCCTCACTGTGCCCATGTCTCACCTGACGTTTAACATGGGAGTCCAAGGGAGGGGTGCCCGGCTTTGAAAAATCGGTGCTCCCCGGCCATAGGTCCTCTGGACAATAAACTTTGCACACTTATAAAGGAAGAGTGGGGCTACATGTGTGCCAAGTTTGCCCGTACTAGGTCTCCAAAATCTAGAAGATCAGGCGCAAAAAGTTGACTCGAGTATAAGCCGAGGGGGGTATTTTCAGCACAAAAAAAATGTGCTGAAAAACTCGGCTTATACTCGAGTATATACGGTAACACTAGTTTCACCCCACCTGTGATTTAAAACGAGTAGGCAGGATGACAGTTTAGACTATTCAGCCTTCACTGGGTGCATACTTGTTCTGGGTCTGGGACTCACTAGCCTCACTCTTTTAAAGTTATGCCAGCAATAGCAGCTCCCAAACGTCTCTCATCACAAGGTACCTGTAATACTCCAGATGTGACGGATAATGGAGTAGAATGTAAATTACTGGTTGCCTTACATTTCTGTAAACTTGTATATAAAAAGAAGGAACAGGGGACATGGCAGTTAATGAACCATGTATGGATGAGGAAGGAATATCATCAAGGCCATCATTAGACCCTGGCACCTGGGGCACACAACCAGGTTCTCTTGCTGGGCTAGCCAGATCTAGAAATAAGTAAGATGAACTGACACCAATGATCTATTAAAGCGGAGGTTCACCCAAAAGTGAACCTCCGCTTTTTGGAACCCTCCCCCCCTCCGGTGTCACATTTGGCACCTTTCAGGGGGAGGGAGTGCAGATACCTGTATAAAACAGGTATTTGCACCACTTCTGGGTATAGACTCCTGCGGTAGTCCCGCCCCTTCGCGTCACCCCCCGTTGTGTTCTGGGAAACACACGGCTCCCAGAACACAGCGGGGACCAGTGAGGACGGCGCAGCGCGACTCGCGCATGCGCAGTAGGGAACCGGGCAGTGAAGCCGCAGCGCTTCACTTCTCGATTCCCTCACCGAGGATGGCGGCGGGGGAAGCCGAGAGCCGAGCGGTAGCTCGGCTTCGGCTGCCGACGTCGCGGGCGACCTGGACAGGTAAGTGTCCATTTTTTAAAAGTCAGCAGCTGCAGTATTTGTAGCTGCTGGCTTTTAAAAACAAATTCCGGTGAACCTCCACTTTAAGTTACCATTTTACCATCAGAAACTGCTGACTATCAATGTAAAGAGCCACTTTTCTCACAGACCACCAACAAAAGATGGCATTTCTCTGCAGCTGCCATTGTTAGAGTGCACTAACCTGATGATCACCAATGTAAAAGGGCATTTCTCCACTAACCGCCAATGTAAGGGGAACTTCACCACTGGCCAACAATGTAATGGGGTATTTCTTCACTTACTGTCAATGTAAGAGGGCACTTCTCCACTTACTTCCAATGTAATGGGCCATTTCTCCAACTGATCATCAATGTAAAGGAAAACCTTACCACTAATCGTCAATGTAAAGTGGCTTCACTACTTACCTTCAATTTAAGGGTCACTTCTCCCACTGACCATCAATGTAAGGATGAACATCACTTTTGGCCACCAATGTATGGAACGCTTCACCACTGACTTCCAGTACAATGGTGGCACTTAACCACTGACCATCAATGTAATGGGGCACTGCTCCAACTGATCATCAATGTAAAAGAAAACCTTACCACTAATCATCAATGTAAGGTAGCTTCACTACTTACCTTCCATTTAAGGGTTACTTCTCCCACTGACTATTAATGTAAGGATGAACTTCACTTTGGCCACCAATGTAAGGAACACTTCACCTCTGACTTCCAATACAATGGTGGCACGTAACCACTGACCACCAATGTAAAGTTACGCTTTACCACTGATCACCACGATAAGTGGGCACTTCTTCCTTACCAATCAATGAAAAGGGGTGCTAAAACCATTGCCAACAAAAGTTGGAACCTATTCACTCACCACCAGTTTAAAAAAATGATCTGACACTACAACTGATTTCTATAACTATTTGCAGTAACCAGGAAAGGAGCTCTGACAACATGCAGAGAATGAAATTTAAATCATATAAAAAAAAAAAGTTTTTCACCCTCTGCAAGGGTAACATGAAATTACTAAGTAAATGCAGTTTCTACACGTTATCCATCTTGCGTATAAAACTTTGATGTTGCTTCAGATACAAGTTATTTACTATAGAAAGAACCTGTTAGGTGAGAAATACAGTTGTTGTCTAATTGTAAAAGGTGTTAACATTAATTTCACCCCACCTGTGATTTGGAACAAGTAGGCAGGGTGACAGTTTAGACTATTCAGCCTTCACTGGGTGCATACTTGTTCTGGGTCTGCGATTTACTAGCCTCACTCTTTTAAAGTTATGCCAGCAATAGCAGCTCCTATATGTCTCTTGTCACAAGGTACCTTGAATACACTAAAAGTTTTCCTTCTTAAGAAAGTGCTGAAACAAGAAGCAGCAGTCTGGGCATGGTTACATCCGTTACAATTAGTTATTCCCACTTGTAAGAGTGACTGGAGCATCATCATTCAGGTGAGAATTTACAGCTGAATATACAACTCATTTTATCCAGGACACTGCAAATAAAGTAACTGTGACAATTTTCTAACCTACTTTTTCTTTTTACATAAAAGTTTACAGCAGATGTGCATTATGTAGTGCCTACTAACTTTGCAGCTATTAGAAATATAAAATAAAATAAAAAAAGCTATAACAATAGTAAATGCAGGACTTACTCCAGGGTGCTTCTTCACCTGCTTTGAAAATGTTGAGAACCTCCACCACATTTTGTCTCAGTAGGATCTCTGCTTTGTGCCTCTGACTCCTGCCAGCAACAAGTCCCAGTCCAAGTCTTGTTAGACAGGGATATTTAAGGATGGGGTGAGAACACAGGGAGGTGGGTGTATATAGTATATTTGCTGCCTTCCTCTCTCTTATCCCTCCTCCTACACCTCTTAACATAATTTTGTTAATGCATTTGAAGGGAATGTAACTCAATTATTTGCCTACTATTTCATTCTTAGTGTAGTTTATGCTACACATAGCCCCTGGTCTCCCTGTGTGTATTGATCTTTCTCTTCCTATTGCAAGGATCATTAATTACTTTGCTGTAATTTCTGTGGTCTACTGTACGTGCATTCTGTAGTATCATAGACAGAGAACATCACTTGACCCCCTATTGCTTAGCTTTACTTTGATCAGTTCTCGATGAAGGCAGAGTTTTATAAAATGCCTGGATAGCTTAACCTGTTGGTCACCATATCATTCTGCTCACATACTGAAGAAAGTACATATGACTAGTTTTTCAATGCTTACTGCTGGGAAGATCAATATGAGAAAATCCAATCCAAAATTGGAAGCATATGGATTGTGCAGCACCTTAGAGCAGGCTTGGGTAGTCCATACACTGTGTAAGGATAGAAGGAGAATAGGGTTTACCTTTTAAAGGGTTAATTCACCTTTACCAAAAACTGCCTATGGAGATAAGGGGTGTCTATGGATAAAAACAAACTGTGCAAAGTTGAATAACAACCCTTGCTATAGGTGTAGGCCATTTATGTACCTCCCGAATTATGACTGAAAAGCTCCCAGAGATTGCATCATTCCATCCTACCTGAAGACGCCCCATTCATTTCAATGGGCTGCCGTGTCTGCATTTCCCGCAGAAAAAGGTGCTTGCAGAAAAGGGTGATCATTTTGACTATGCAATTTTTCTGCAGTTCCTGCACCCGCACTGCAATTTTTTTCCATGCATAAGGTGCCATTCGGAATAAATGGCAGCACTGTGTGTTTTTTTTTCACAGCAGCGCATTTTCACTGTGGGTGGTTGCGGGTGCAGGAATCGCTGTGATTCCCACACCTGCAGCCACATGTGTGCACCGAGCACAAGACAGTATTAAAATTATTGTAAACTCCTTGTTTTTTGTTTTTTTTCTTTAAAAATAACAAACATGTTATACTTGCCTTCTCTGTGCAGTGGATTTTTCACAGAGCAGCCCCGATCCTCCTTTTCTCGGGTCCCCCTCCGGCTCTCTGGGCCCCTTCCTCCTGTTGAGTGCCCCCACAGCAAGCAGCTTGTTATGAGGGCATCCGAGCCGAGCCACAGCTCCCTTTGCCCATTCAGACAGGAAGCCCTGGTTCAGCCCGCCCCCTTTCTCTCCTGATCAGTGGCGGCTGGTGCTCAAAATTTTTGGGGGAGCGCAAACAAACTTAAAAAAAAAAAATCAATTGCCGCCACTGTGCCCATTAAAACGCAGCCACTGTGCCACCAGTTTGCCCCCTCAAATACAGCCAGTTTGTTTCCATATACAGCCAGTGTGCCCCCATATATACAGCCAGTGTGCCCCCATATATACAGCCAGTGTGCCCCCATATACAGCCAGTGTGCCCCCATATACAGCCAGTATGCCCCCATATATATATAGCCAGTGTGCCCCCATATACAGCCAGTTTGTCCCCATATATATAGCCAGTGTGCCCCCATATACAGCCAGTGTGTCCCCATATATATAGCCAGTGTGCCCCCATATATATAGCCAGTGTGCCGCCATATACAGCCAGTTTGTCCCCATATACAGCCAGTTCCCCCCAAATGCAGCCAGTTTGTCCCCCATATACAGCCAGTTCCCCCCAAATGCAGCCAGCGTGTCCCCCATATACAGCCAGTTCCCCCCAAATGCAGCCAGTTTGTCCCCCATATACAGCCAGTTCCCCCTAAATGCAGCCAGTTTGTCCCCCATATACAGCCAGTTCCCCCCAAATGCAGCCAGTTTGTCCCCCATATACAGCCAGTTCCCCCCAAATGCAGCCAGCGTGTCCCCCATATACAGCCAGTTCCCCCCAAATGCAGCCAGTTTGTCCCCCATATACAGCCAGTTCCCCCCAAATGCAGCCAGCATGTCCCCCATATACAGCCAGTTCCCCCATATTCAGCCAGTTTGTCCCCCATATACAGCCAGTTCCCGCCCATATTCACCAGTTTGTCCCCCATATTCAGCCAGTTCCCCCCATATTCAGCCAGTTTGTCCCCCATATACAGCCAGTTCCCCCCAAATGCAGCCAGCGTGTCCCCCATATACAGCCAGTTCCCCCCATATTCAGCCAGTTTGTGCCCCATATACAGCCAGTTCCCCCCAAATGCAGCCAGTTTGTGCCCCATATTCAGCCAGTTTGTCCCCCATATTCAGCCAGTTCCCCCCATATTCAGCCAGTTTGTCCCCCATGTACAGCCAGTTCCCCCCATATTCAGCCAGTTTGTCCCCCATATTCAGCCAGTTCCCCCCAAATGCAGCCAGTTTGTGCCCCATATTCAGCCAGTTTGTCCCCCATATTCAGCCAGTTTGTCCCCCAAATGCAGCCTGTTCCACCCCCAGCCCTGCACTTACCTTCCTCGGTCCGCGCCGTCCTCGATGTGTTCTCCCGCCCTCGATGTCGCTTCAGCCAATCAGGTTACCGGTAACCAGATCCGGTGAACCTGATTGGCTGAAACCTCCACACAGTCTTCTTCCAGGAACGCATCCCCGTGCGTACCTGGGAGGAGTTTTTGGAAGCCGAATACAGCGTGAGAGCTGTATTCGGAAAGCCTATCAGAGCCGCTGGCTCTGATAGGCACTTCCAAGTTACACCCACTGCCGGCCGCCGCTCTAATTCATATGGCCGGCGCTCACCAGGAGGCCGGCCATATGTATAGTGGGCAGCGCGGCAGCGGTGACAATACACAGATTCATGCAATGCATGAATCTGTGTATTGTCTTTCAGTGGCGGTGCGGGAGCGAGAGGGGGCGGCGCTCTGGCGCCCTCTATGGACGCACCGCCACTGCTCCTGATTAACTAACTGACTTTGATTGACAGCAGCGGGAGGCAATGGCGTTGCTGCTGTGTTTCAGCCAATCCGGACGGCTGAGGCACTCATGGACATCGCTGGAGGAAGATCAGGCTCAGGTAAGTATTAGGTGGGCTGAGGGGGGTTGCTACACACCTTCTGAGAAGTTCTGACTTTACAACCACTTTAAACCTAAAACCAAAAATGTATTATATTGCAACTTACCAACCATTAGATGTGGTGGCTGCAATTGTTTTCTTTTGTTTGGCTTTTTTCCCCTCTGTTTTCACCTGGTGATATGGCCAGTAACACGCCTCCTGTATTAGTGAGACGCAACTCTGGAGGAATGAGGACAGGGGGCACAGCAGACAGCAGCATTGTCAGTTTGGGGAGGAGGGAAATGTTAAATGTGTTAGCAGATTTTAATACACTAGCAACTTGAAGCTAAACACCAGCTCACAATTTATAATCAGTTACTTTGTATGGAGGGAAGGATGAGGCTGGTTGTGGACTAAGTTGGCACCTTATGCTAACTGATGACCAGTTAAGAGTGAAAAGTAAAATAATTTTTATTACAGAATAAGAACAAATATTTTTACATTTCATAGAAACAATGATAATTTTGTGACATTTCAATATGTCGTACCATTACAATCAATGGAAAAGAATACAACTGTACATACATAATATGCTGTGCTCTACATGTTTCACGTTATGATTCAAGAAAGAATCCGCTTCGTCAGGAGCTATATCTGAATATGTATAGGTTTTCAATGGACATATGAGGAAATTGTGTTGTCACGTCACTATGAATTAAGAGAAAACATAATAAATATTGTAGATGTAAAAAATACACATTTCAGAATAAAAAAGCAACCAGGCTAATCCCAAACCATAAATGCCAGGCTCTGTCAAAGCAGTCTTACCATGGGTGCTGAACCGGATGGGACCAGAAAGCGGATCAAATATCCGGGTGTGTCAAATGGGGTTGGTAACTGGTGGGGTTACCAACCCCATTTGACACACCGGGATATTTGACGCTAAACGCGGCATGTAAACACGGCAAAACAGACGTTTTAAAAGTGGGTTATTATCTGTCAAGTGAAATCGTTCAGCAGAGGTTGTAAAAATGTCCCGTGTACATGAAGCCTAACAAGATAGCAAAAGAGAAGGCACCTCTTTTGCTATTTTGTTACTCTACAGAGATCCAGCTCCTGCTCACCTGAAGAGCCGCCTTGGTGCTTGGACACTTTTGAACTATACACATTTTTTTTCCATGGACATTGTTTGACTTCACATGGTTTTTATGGGTTTCTATACCTTTTTTAATACCTTTTTTTAATTAAGGTGCTATAACCTGCAGGCGCCTATTTCCATCCTCCCCAAAACTATCTCTTGGCCAATATACGGCGAGGCCGCCACCTGGACAGGTCCACTACCTTTTTGCTGCTGTGATCCAGGACACAGTTTCTGACTAATGCCGCGTACACACGCCCGTTTTTAATGTCATTGAAAAAAACAACGTTTTTCTCAACGTGATTTTTCGTGTTTCCTCTCAAGCCTGCCTTGCCTACACACTATCGTGAAAAAAAATGCTCGAGCAAAGCGCAGTGACGTACAACACGTACAACGGCACTATAAAGGGGAAGTTCTATTCGGATGGCTCCACCCTTTGGGCTGCTTTTGCTGATCCTCGTGTTAGTAAAGTTTGGTGAGAGCCGATTCGCGCTTTTCAGCCTCGTGCTTTTCAGTCCGTTACAGCGTGACGAATGTGCTATCTCCATTACGAACATTCGTTTTACCAGAAGGAGCGATCCCGTCTCACTCTTGATTCTGAGCATGCCATTTTTTTTCCCCTCGTAAAAGCATACACACTACCAATTTTCACGACGTTAAAAAGAACGACGTGAAAAATGACGTGAAAAAATAGAGCAGGTTTTAATTTTTTTTAGCCCATTTTTCACGTCGTTAAAAATGCTGTGGAGCCTACACACGATCGTTTTAATGACCAATTAAAAAATTGCATTTTTCACGCCATGAAAAATGGTCGTGTGTACGCGGCATTACACATGCAGCCATGCCACTGGCCACCATGGGTTGCACAATGTCATCCCTTTGATTCAGGCTCCAAAAGCTGATTCATTTCGTAGTGTTTGCAATTGCATTTTCATCTCTTTTAAATAAGATCATTGTGCCCTTTCTCCTTTTATCTTTTTACACCATATAATTCTGCAACTGGAATACTTAATTGTCCCACTGCATTTTCCGACTGACTCAAAAGCATAAGAGGGAATATAGATGAGCACAAGAATCATCCTGTAGAATAGACGAAACTGTATACAATATGCAGAAAATATAAATTTACAGCTACAGCCTCTTTTGATGGTCAAAATGATCTGTAGGTTCTTAGATTTGGAGGCTGTAATATGGAAATGTTCACTTTATATTATGAATGTATAATGTCTTCACTTTTTAGTACAAAGGCACTGTTTACACCAGTAAACTTGCTGTAGAAATTACTAAACACAAATTAAATGCAGTATTTAGGTGTACCAGCCAGTTTGAATTCTAACGCAGTTATTTATTTTAAGTCTGGCAAATTACAAGGAATGTTTCCTAAGCATTTCTTGCAGGTGAAAATGCATTTCAGGGTCAAATGCCGCGTACACACGATCGGAAATTCCGACAAGAAAACCGTGGATTTTTTTTCCGACGGAATGTTGGCTCAAACTTGTGTTGAATACACACGGTCAGACAAATCTTGTCGGAAATTCCGACCGTCAAGAACGCGGTGACGTACAAGATGTACGACGAGCCAAGATCAATGAAGTTCAATAGGCAGTTCGGCTCTTCTGCTTGATTCTGAGCATGCGTGTTTTTTTGCTTGTCCGAATTGCATACAGATGATCGGAATTTCCGACAAGAACTTTTCTTGATGGAAAATTTGAGAACCAGCTCTCAAATTTTTGTGGGTGGAAATTCCGACAGAAAAAGTCGGATGGAGCCTACACACGGTCGGAATTTCCGACCAAAAGCACTTTTCTTGTCGGAATTTCCGATCGTGTGTACGCGCCAAAAGTCTCCAAACTCTATGTAGTGCTACCCCTGTAGGAGCCACTAAGTAGTTTGCCTGGATCCTTTTCCCAGTAGTTTTCTCGCAGCAAAACACACTCTTCAGGGTCACTAACCATTCTAAGGGTACCGAATTTTCCGGCTTATAAGATGACTTTTTACACCTTAATTACACTGCCAAAGAGAAGGAGGCGTCTTATACTCCGGGTGCAGAGGCCGCCAGATGGATGTGAAGCCTGCCGGGTGCTCGGTAATACTGTTACATACAGTATGGGCCGCTCAGCCAATCCCGGCGGGCGATGCACTCTGTTGCTGAATACAGAGCTTGCTAAGCCTGCTCGGATTGGAGCAGCGTGGGCTGATGATGTCACAGCCTCTGCAAATTCGAGCAGGCTTTGTAAATTTATTAATAGAATACAATGCTTGCCGTGATTGGCTCAGTGCTGTATACTGCAATGAGTGTCACCGTTTTCTGCACTGTACTTGCCAATGGAGGCAAGTAGACTGTGGACTTCAATTACCAAAAGTGGCTGCACCTAGAGGAGGAAGTGTCACAGTTTTCTGGGCAAACTGAGCCAGGAGAGAGGAGAGTGCAGACCTATAGATGGGGTCTGAGTTCTCAGCCTGCCAAGACCAGAGCCATCAGGAGATAAGCTAAGAGGATCTTCTGCGGTGCCTGCTCACCTCTACCATGAAGAGAGGATGGACCTGCATCTAAGTCTTCCAGAGCTGCCTTCAGACATTGGGCTTGGATCGGAGCTACGAGACTGCACCCCTATGTGAGGAAGGGGGTAGTCTTATATGGCGAGTATAGCCCAAAACAATGTTTTCATTGGAAAATTAGGGGGGTCGTCTTATACGCCCGGTCGTCTTATACGCCGGAAAATACGGTATGCTTTTCCTGATGCTTTATTGTAGAACTTGGATAGGTATTGGGTAATGGTGGTAAGACACCCTAGCAATGATTTGAGGACACTGAACTTTCTCTTGTAAAACTGTGAGCCAAGTCCTTGCATAAGAAACCAATGGACTCTGCTTTGTAGTGGCAACTTGAGAAACATACGAAAGCAAACAGTCACTTCCAGCGCTATGAGATCTTTCTTAGTGTTGAATCACAAGGACAATGGTAATCCCACAGAACTAAGCGAATGCTGCCCTCTTCAGGTGGGGTAGTCTGATAGATACTACAGAAAACAAAATAAAATAGAAGGCGCGCACACCTAATGCATTATGAAATAAACAGTGGATACTCACAAGATGCCAAAAAATCGTAGGCCATAAACCACAATGCTGAACAGGGTGGACATGAATGTGTCATATTCACATCACGGGGTATACAGCTGATGCGTTTCGGGGGCGCACCCCCTTCCTCAGAGCAAGTAGCTTTGCTCTGAGAGAAGGGGGTGTGCCCCCCAAAATGCATCAGATGCATACGCCGTAATGTGAATACGCACATTCGTGTCTACCCTGTTCAGCATTGTGGTTTATGGTCTACGATTTTTTGGCATCTTGTGAGTATCCATTGTTTATTTCATTTTTGATTAAATATTTTTGGTAATGCACTAGGTGTGTACGTCTTCAATTTTATTTTGTTTTCTGGCAACTTGAGGAGATTAATCTTCCTCTCTGGATGGTCTAAGTAAAGTATTTTCACTAAGAATTAAATAGACTGAGCTCTTCAGGACACAGGACACAATGTCCCCTGCATACAGTCTCTAGAATCTCTTTATTAACAAATGTCCTTGGAAAGTTGGTTGCCTCCTTCCAATATCCTTCAGACACTTTTACCCCGTGGTACCAGACCAGAGCCTCAGACGACAGTTCCTCAGTCAGCTTCAGCAACTCTCAGTAGCATAGTCCCTCAGTCAGCCCAACTGAGGCCTTGACACCCCACAGGCACATGGCAGCAAGGCCTAGGAAGCTAGCAGCCCTCCCCCCCTCAGGCTGTGAGCTCCTCCTCTGGCTCCTCCCAGTCACCATCTGGGCACCTTTCAACAGGGATTAGACAGGGATATTCAGTTGCCGATTAGATTCTTCCTGCCCACTAACTTTCAGAACATTTCTGGACCATCCAGGGGGAAGAAGTCAATTTTGCAGCCGCTGAAACATAGAACAGGTCAGATTAATCAATGAAGCCACGCTGATTACAGTGAGCCAAAATGAAATTTACCTAACAATGAAACGCAGCTCCACTGGATACAGTGAGCCATAACTAAACATACGTAATCCTAGCACCTATCTAGGAGGGTGCTACATCTGTAAAGTGATCTCTTAAATTAAACTGCCCCACCAACACTGTAAAATTTCCTCAATAACAGTTAAACATTCATACTTGCCTACTTGCAATTGTCCTTTCCTGTTGAGAAGAGAGAGGTTAATTGCTGATATATAACTTAAAGTAGAATTATAGGCAAAACTTTTTTTTTTTTTTTCATTTTAGGTTTTTTATTTCTCCATGTTCCATTGCAGATATTTCCCTACACTTCCTGTCCTATAGTCGAACAGGAAGTAAGAGGAAATCCCTACAAATTGAGGGAATTCCTTGGGGACACCCAGGTTACCAGAACTAGTGTTCCCCATTGGAAGATTTCCCCAAAATTTGGGCTTTTCTTTTACTTTCACTTTCAATGATTATGGTAAACAGGACAAATAGAGAGGATGAAACTCATTAACTGGGGTACAGACAGCAATAAAAACCTGACAAGTGTTCTAATCCTTCTGCACTCTATCCTAAACTAAAAAAAAGTTTCCTTTAGTTATACTTTAAATATGTCCAGCTGGTTGATTCAGCCAAACTTTTTAATTGGCTGAAAATTTCAGTGAGAAACTTTTTCAACCAATCAATGACGGCAACATATACAGTAGTTTCCTCTGGTTCATAAGGACAATCGATTTTTAAGGACGGATTTCCCTTTTTTATATGTTACAGCCAATGAGCATTTTTTAAAACTCTAAAATTAGTGGATGTTCCCAATGGGGTGTTGAAACCACCCACAGTACCATACCACAAAGAAGTCTCTACACCATGTGATCATACTTCTGCTTGTCTATTTACCCTATCTAGTATAGCACAGCTTGTCCCTTGAGTGGGAAAATAGAGGTAAAGGATTACATTTCTCTTTAAAGGAACCCATTAGGAGAGACTAATTGTTTAAAGTTGCAGGCTTTGGGACGGTCACTGCCTAATGAAAGACTGACTAAAGATGAGACTTTGCAGACGTCTCTGGATGTTTTAATAGGTGGTGACACCAGAATGGAGATGGAGAGTCGTCACACACAGGTTGCCAAGTGCAGAAGTCTTTTTAGTAAATACATTTCAGAGGTTCAAAGAGTTCCCCTTCCTCGGGGCTACAAAAGATTAGATGAAAAGTAAAATGAGTACTGTACATGCAAAGCAGAACTAAACTCAATCAACAATAAAGTGGATGTAAACCCTCTCCTATACCCAGAAGTGAACAGCCACAAATGATACACAGAGATAAAACAAATCTCCCTATATAAGTTTTACATGTAAATCAAATTTCCCCCTGAAGAAGATATGACACCCCCTGTATCGTCACGCGTAGGGGAGGGGACAGGACGGCATGAGAGTCTGTGTGAGGCTGTTAGGACTGTTTATCATATCCCGATCTGTACATCTCGCTACGAGCCTGTTATAGAGTGGTGCACTGTCGCACCTGCAGTATGTGAGTACCCCGGCAAGGGATCTCTCTTTATTTAAATAAATATTGTTAAAACGTTACTTGCACCATCCGGGTTTTTTTGTTTTATTTATTCTATGATCTGGAGCTGCCTGCCAAGGAACCAGGAACCCAGGATTATCCATTAGAACCCAGGTGTGGTTCATAATTGTGTGCAGACCAAGCTTAGCTGCAAGGTCGCACGCTCTAAGGTGAGCGTCCATTACTATAGGGGAGCCCCTGTGTGACTACACCTTGGCATGACATTTGGATCACTCACTGGGCCGTGCGTTGCTGTATGAACTGTATTATACATCACCCTTGGATTGCATGCACTAAAGCACTGTGGAATTTTTCATTCATTTTTTATCCACACCGAAGCACTTTAGAATACTTTTATATGGACTTGTGTGTCATTTTCAAGGATTGGACTGTTTATCACTATTATTTATTATGCATGTTTTATACACTTTAATGTGATGCGATTTTTTTGATGCGGTTTTATATTTTTTTGAATCATCATTTATATATATATATATATTTATTTGTACTATTTGTTTGCACATATCTACATCACTTACTGGACACACATCCCCTTTACTTTGTATAGTGGTGGGGGCACTTTCATTCGATTAGCGCTGCGTTTTGTTCATTTAGTGTGATGCGATTTTTTTTTTTTAATCATCATTTATATATATGTATTTTACTATTTGTTTGCACATATCTACATCACTTACTGGACACATATCTCCTTTACTTTGTATAGTGGTGGGTGCACTATCATTCCATTAGCGCTGCGCTTTGTTCATTTTATTAAGTTTTACATGTATATCTGCTGTCTTCAGCTTTATATATTGTTTAGAACGTGCACGTCCTGTTAGAATTTTCTCTTCCTGATTCACCTGTGGGTGTGGAATATTGCCATACACTGGGAGACAGCTGAGGAAAGGCACTATCCCCCCTCCGCATAGGCAGAGACTTGCAGAGCTGTGCTGTGAATAGACCAGCTAATCTATTTATAACACACACCCTGACACAAAATTCAGGCTGGTTTTATCACAGTTGTTGGGGAACTTGTCAGAAGTTATCATGCTAGTAACAGAATAACGGAGCAGGAGAAAGCCACGGGACTTAGTGCTTTGGGAAGAGATAAGAAAACACTGCAGATATATGTGCCCAGCTCAAGTTTCATGAATTTAGTTTACATCCCCTTTAACTAATTTTTAATCCGTGTGCTGCTAGCATTAGTAAATAGGAAAGTTTAACATATTTTTTTGTTTCAAAGAATATGTAAATCCAACTTTTTATATTCCTTATATGTGCCTGCTGTACCATGTAAAAGTATCCTGTTCTCTTTGTATTGCTTCCTTCATGTGAAATTCCTGTTTTTTCTGCCAGTCCCTTTGCTTTCTATCAAAATCTGACCACATTAGGATTAGAGCACAGCCTGGTCAGTTCTCTAGCTCTGCTGGTAACTACTCAGACTGCTCTCCTCCAATGATCAAACTTGTGCTCATACACCACTCTCCCCCTCCCCCCCAGCCATTCACTGGGAAGATCAGTGTACTGCTGTTTCTCCACCCTCACCTCTCTATGCAGCTGAAAATAGAGGGTATGTGATCACTCAAAAAAAGGGGGAAAAGATATTTATAATGTTTTGTTCCATATCTATACACAAATGTTTTACCTTTTATTTCTATTTTAAGCTGTATGGGTTGTTTTACAAGGTGAGGGTTAACCACTTCAGCCCCAGAATGATGTGCCCCCTTAATGACCAGGTCATTTTTTGCGATACGGCACTGTGCCGCTTTAACTGACAATTACGTGGTCGTGCGACGCTGTACCTAAACTATAAAAATGCACTGATCAATGTAAAAATGACACTGGCATGGAAGGGGTTAACACTAGGGGGCGTTTAAGGGGTTAAGTGTGTTCCCTGGGTGTGTTCTAACTTTAGGGGGGGGGGGGTGGGCTCACTGGGACATGACAGAGATCACTGTTCCCGATCACTGGGAACAGAAGATCTCTGACATGTCATTAGGCAGAACGGGGAATCGTCTTGTTTACATAGGCAGTTCCCGGTTCTGCCTCTGTACACAGCGATCACGCGCACGCTCTCCTCCTTGCATGGACCGACATACAGGTACGTCAGTTCGCGCAGGAGAGCCAACCTGCCGCAGTAAATGTATGTGAGCTGGTCGGCAAGTGGTAAAGGATAAGTCCACCCTAACACTAAAATCTCTACATCCACGATCTAACACTAACCTTTCTAACCTGTAAAGAAGAAATTAGTATACATAGATTTTCTTAAGCAAATCCGATCCGGTTTCCAGCGGCGGAAGCTCTGCAGAGGACACAGCCAACAACAGCTGTGAAATGAATGTGGAGTGACATCACTAATAAACTTACTATGGGGCTTCCGTTGTCGGATGTGTCCTCTGCACCCGCCTACACAGCGAAACCGCAGATGACAGCTCAGCGTGTGATCGGGACTGGCTTCAAAAAAGGTGAGTATAGCGATTTTTGCTTTACTGGGCTAGATAGGTTAGTGTTAGATCATGGATGTCTGTAGATGTAGAGATTTTAGTGAAAAGCCTCGTACACACAGCCGGTTTTCTCGGAAAGGAAACTGCTGGGAGAGCTTTTTGCCGAGAAAACCGGCCATGTGTATGGTTTCTCGTCGGGAAAACTGCAGGGAATCTCGACGAGAAAAATAGAGAACCTGCTCTCTATTTTCTCGTCTGGATTCTCGTCGGCCTGTTTCCCGACGAGAAAACCGTGAGTGTGTATGCTTACCTGTCTCCAGGTAAACCCGCGCATGCTCGATGAGACTTTGACGCATGCGCGGTAGCTTACAAGGGTAGTGTAGGGTAAAGCAAGATGGCGGTGACGGCATCGAATGTGACGAGTGCATGCTCATCGCAGTCGATGACGTCACTGCGTTCTTGCCATTCAAAAGAACGGTGGTTCTTTTGAATGTGCCGTGTGTACACTCGGCGAGCAAGAAAAGCTTGCCAGAAATCCCGTCAGGAAAACCGACGTTTTTTTCCTGATGGGATTTCCGGTCGTGTGTACAGGGCTTTAAGGTGGACTTCAACTTTAACCTTTTTTTTTCAGTTGCAAAAAAACTGCTACATTTCTTCAGTTGCTTCCTGGTTTCTGGCCTAGGCCCAAATAATGTCATACATTCCAGGAGTCTTCATTTGCATTTGTTTTTCTTTTATCTGGAGAAGGGAAAGGGGGGATTTTTCAGCCAAGCACACCTTTCTGTCTGAATGCCTGAGCTAAGGGCAGAAGGGTTCCTGGAAGTAAATGCTACATGAATCGTCTGCCCTTACTCATGGTAGCTGCAGCTAAAAATGCTAGGGGTTGTTTTTTTAGAGTGATCTCTCAACAATATAAAGCATGGAGACATGGATGGATGGGCGAGTTTGTTCTGAATATTAGTTCCACTTTAAAGTTATTGCATACCTCCCAACTTTTTGAGATGGGAATGAGGGACACCTATCAGCAAAAGTATGCAGGCATAGGACACACCCCTTGCCACGCCCCCTTAAAGGAGAATTGTACAAAAAAATAAAAGATTGGTTAAACCCACAAGTGCTTTTTTCCCCACTACTATTTCTTTATATTGGCTTTTGGAATTTACAAATGCAGCAATTAAGAAATCAGATGAAAGGTTTAGCACTGGGAACACTTTTTGATAGATAAAAAGTGCATTTTATATACATCTATATAGATCAGACCAAAATGAGGGACAAATGAGGAGGAATGAGGGACAGAGGGACATTACTCCAAATCAGGGACAGTCCCTTGAAATCAGGGACAGCTGGGAGCTATGGTTATTGTGTGTATCTAGTAGTATAGTACACATGACATACTGAATACATACTGTAAGTTAAAGGGGTTGTAAACCCTCAAGGTTTTTCATCTTACTGCATTCTATGCAGTAAGGTGAAAAACCTCCTGTGATGCATCAGCCCCCCAGAGCCCCCCTTTTACTTACCTGAACCCGGTCTTTCCAGCGAGGGGGACAAGCACACCAGCTCCAGCCGGTGTCTCGGGTCCTGATTGGATAGATTGATAGCAGTGCAGTCATTGGGTCCCGCTGCTGTCAATCAAATCCAATGATGCGGGAGTCGGGGGGCAGGGCCGAGACCTGCTGTCTGTGTCAATGGACGCAGCAGCAGGAAACGGGGGCGCACTCGCATGAGTGCCCCGAGGGAGAAGAGCGGTTCTCCTACGGGGCACTTCAGAAGAGGAGGAGCCAGGAGCACCGCTGAGGGACCCCAGAAAAAGAGGATCGGGGCAACTCTGTGCAAAACCAACTGCAGAGAGGAGGTAAGTATGTCATGTTTGTTTTTTGTTTTTTAAACAAGCCTTTAGATATCCTTTAACCTTGAGTGCATCAGAATACAATGTTTGCTTTTCATGTAATCTTTTGAAGCCCTGGTGAAGGGTGACACTTTGAATCCTGTAACGCATTTAATTTTTACTAAATTTGACTTCGAATGAAAAAAAAAACCTTCTGAACCCTACACACCCTTGCTTGCATCCTTAAAGGGGTTGTAAAGGTTCCTTTTTTATTTTCTAAATAGGTTCCTTTAAGCTAGTGCATTGTTGATTCACTTACCTTTTCCTTCGATTTCCCTTCTAAATGTTTTTTTTTCTTTGTTTTCTGTCTGTAATTCTCACTTCCTGTTCCTCCTCAGTAAGCTGTTCTGGCTGACTCCACACCACTCGGATGATGGTGTGAAGTTTACTGAGGAGAAACAGGAAGTGAGAAATTCAGACAAAGAAAAAAAACATTTAGAAGGGAAATCGAAGGAAAAGGTAAGTGAACCAACAATGCACTAACTTAAAGGAACCTATTTAGAAAATAAAAAACAAACCTTTTTCAACCCCTCAATGAGCTGGCGTCACCCTCTGGAGAGCCACCTAAAGGGAACAACCAACTAAACCAGACCTGATATCAGCAGCTTCCACAATAAACAATTTAGGACCCCACATTGCTCTATAAAAAAAATAACATGAAAGTGTACTCAGTCACTTGGTAAATAAATAGCTACCTATTCCTATTCCAAGAAGTACCTTATTGACATGATGGGCTGCTTTCAGACATCAGAAGAGCTCCTAGAAGACCAATGGGGTCATGCACATTACTAATTCAATGCCCTTCATTCTGTAAAGCGAATGCATTTGTTACAGAGAGGATCTATCTGGCCAGCTGCACTTTATCAGAGCAGCATTATCATACACTGATTCATCACACAGACAGATTGTGCTGCGGAGTTTGGATGCTCGGCAGCGTAAGTTTATTTACTGCTCTTCTATTATATATATTTTTATAGATTCCATGTCATCTTGGCTAGTAAAGTATCCAGGCATTTTCCAGGTTCAACAAAATCATTCAGTTCTTATTCTTTTTACTAACAAGACAATTTTAAAACTTTTTAACATATAGGTCAATTAGGGATAAGACATTGAAAACTCAATATATCAAAATCTGAGCCCTATATAGATGTTCACTGGGATCTCGCATGCTGTTCAGCTCATTTCCACAGGACTCAATGCTACTATTTCAGATTTTACCTGCAGGTAAAAAAAATGTATAATGGTATGGCTTGTCAGATATACTGACTGTACAGAGGGTAACTTTTTTTTAAATAAGTGACTGGAACTTTCTTCAATGGGAACTGAGATAGCAACAAAAAAACACATTTTAATAAAAGAAAAAAAGGTTAGAACTTGGGTTGGGTTTTATTAATGTTGCTGTCTTTATGTCTTTGTTAAACCCCTCCCCCTTAAGCTGGCCATAGATGGATCTTTTTTTTTTTTTTTTTTTAATCAGCCCAAAAAAAAATGAATGGATTCCCCTATTCACACATTTACGGATGATGAGGGAATCCTCTTCGCTGTGCTATTGTATTCTGAAAGTAGGGATGCCTCTGTTGTCAGAATTCACTGATCAGCACTGCAGCTGATTGGCTGATCGAATGAAAATTTACCAACAGTCCTGTACAAGCTGAGATGATCATTAGATCGACGACTCTTGAACAGGTACAGCCATAGATGGATCAAAATTCGGACAGTCTATGCTGAACTGGCCAAATTTTCATCATCAATGGCTAGCTTTACCAATTGGCCTGGTGTCACAAAGACAGGGAGATAAAGTGATTATAAAGGTTCGTAATAAAAAAAATAAAAAACAAAAAAAAACATGTCATACTTACCTCCGCTGTGCAGCTGGTTTTGCACAGAGTGGCCCCGATCCACGTCTTCTTGGGTCCCTCGGCAGCTGTCTCGGCTCCTCTCTGCATCAGATAACCCCCTTTGGGAAGTGCTTTCCCAAGGGGTTACCTTGCGGGCGCGCTCCCGAGTCCAGCATTTGCGTCCATAGACACGAATGCCGGACTCGGCCCCGCCCCCCGGCGCCCGCGTCATTTGGATTTGATTGACAGCAGTGCGATCCAATGGCTGCGCTGCTATCAATCTATCCAATGAAGAGCCGAGAAGACAAGGCCGAGAAGTGCCAAGAAGCCAGCGCATTCTCGACGCGGGACGTTTGAGGGCTCAGGTAAGTAAACCGGGAGGCTGGGGGGCCTGTAACTATCCAATGTTTTTTCACCTTAATGCATAGGATGCATTAAGGTGAAAAAACCAAAAGGTTTACAACCCCTTTAAAAAACAATCTTTAATGAAGTCACAGACAGGAGTGAAACTGTGACAGATTTTATTTCTGTGTCTTTTAATATCCCACGCAAAAAAAGTTGGGCAAAGTAAAAATGACAATAATGATGTTGTCTGTTAATAGCATTAACACAGAAGTATTTGTCCCACAAACATCATAAATTCAGTTAATTCTGTTTTTTCTGCAGTGAAATTGTACAGCAGAGAAGTCATTCCGTGGACAGGGTGGGCTTAGATGGACATTTAGTTCTAGGATGGATAGACTTTAACCTTATCTTGACAGTGTAATGCAAATATGCATCAGCAGGATTAGGGGGCTTTAACACTGAACTGACGCACATATGCGTCCACAACAGTCTGAGGTTGTGTGCTGAGAGTGTGCTCAAAGTGTACTCCCAGCACACTGAACAAGCTGTCTCCAATAGGTTTCCGTCAGAACTTCTGATTGGGAGTCAGTGGAACAGGCTCCTGACCATGTGACCGTCATGAGAGAACCAATCATAGCAGTTATTTGATGGGGAAGCCGCATTGCCGCCAAATCACTGACCTTAAACAAGTATGCAGATGAGGAAAGCCAGAGAAAGCATTAAAAGGAAGAGTGCCAGCATCGCAGACAGGCAAATAAGATTTTCAGAGAAAATCAGTAATAGCAACTCCCATGGAAGTGAAGGATAAGAGTTGATATCCTCCCATAGAAGTGGAGGATCAGAGTTGATATCCTCCCATGGAAGTGGAGGATCAGGGGTGATATCCTCCCATGGAAGTGGAGGATCAGAGGTCATATCCTCCCATGGAAGTGGAGGATCAGAGGTGATATCCTCCCATGGAAGTGGAGGATCCGAGGTGATATCCTCCCATGAAAGTGGCGGATCAGAATTGATATCCTCCCATGGAAGTGGAGGATCAGGGGTGATATCCTCCCATGGAAGTGGAGGATCAGAGGTCATATCCTCCCATGGAAGTGGAGGATCAGAGGTGATATCCTCCCATGGAAGTGGAGGATCCGAGGTGATATCCTCCCATGGAAGTGGAGGATCAGAGTTCATATCCTCCCATGAAAGTGGAGTATCAGAGTTGATATCCTCCCATGGAAGTGGAGGATCAGAGTTGATATCCTCCCATGGAAGTGGAGAATCAGAGTTGATATCCTCCCATGGAAATGGAGGATCAGAGTTGATATCCTCCCATGGAAGTGGAGGATCAGAGTTGATATCCTCCCATGAAAGTGGAGTATAAGAGTTGATATCCTCCCATGGAAGTGGAGGATCAGAGTTGATATCCTTCCATGGAAGTGGAGGATCAGAGTTGATATCCTCCCATGGAAGTGGAGGATCAGAGTTGATATCCTCCCATGGAAGTGGAGGATCAGAGTTGATATCCTCCCATGGAAGTGGCGTATAAGAGTTGATATCCTCCCATGGAAGTGGAGGATCAGAGTTGATATCCTCCCATGGAAGTGGAGGATCAGAGTTGATATCCTCCCATGGAAGTGGAGGATCAGAGTTGATATCCTCCCATGGAAGTGGAGGATCAGAGTTGATATCCTCCCATGGAAGTGGAGGATCAGAGTTGATATCCTCCCATGGAAGTGGAGGATCAGAGTTGATATCCTCCCATGGAAGTGGAGTATCAGAGTTGATATCCTCCCATGGAAGTGGAGGATCAGAGTTGATATCCTCCCATGGAAGTGTTGATATTCTTGTTCAGCAAGGATCATATGATCAAAGACATAGGCATTTGGTCATATGACTGGCAGATGTGAGATTTTGTGGCAAATTTTTTTCCCAACCATGTTCTGTATTTCATAGGTTCTGTTACCATATTTGATTTTATGGCATTGGGATGAGTAGGAGGACAGGGGTGTAATATTTTACATCCGCTAAAAAGATTTTGCACATATTCTGAGCAAGCAGCTGCAGAAAAGTGAAGAACAGCATCTTTAAACTGGCAAATTATGAAAACAGCACCATGGAGGTAAGGCAGATAGTGTGAATGTTCTGAACCGTTAAAGGGCCACTAAGGGTTTGCTCCAGCAGATGCTAGTATTCTAAACAGCAATTCAGCTGTAGTTACTGGCCAGCCTTGCATGCTAATTAACACCTTATTTATTAAAAATCAGACAAGGAAAACGTACATACAATGTTACATTTTAATTACACTATGTTTATTACAAGCGATGCCATACAGTGTTTTGGACAAATAGGGGTCTGCAGAAATCTAAGAGAGGACCCCACACTGAAACATTATATCATACCTTACTCATTTTATAAAGTCTTCCTATAGACATGTATGACGTGATGTAAATGAGGACGGGGTACACACATGGCAGCTCAAATCCAAACTGTAGGAAAAATACTTTGGAGAAACTCTTGAACAGGCAGATTTGAACATTTTGGACAACCACCTCGAAATGTGCTCAAGAAAATGCTTACAACTTGATCTCCCGCTGATACATGACGCCAGATCATATAGCCAAATTTGTCCCTAGTGCTTCCCCCGCATTCTTCTGAGGTTTTAGAGAGCAGGGTACCTTTTTACATATTTGGTGGCACTGTCCTAGGCTACTCACTTCTGGATACGTGTATACAATATGCTCAGGTCTGTTCTGAATACTAACCTTACTCGTAAATTAATCCATGGAAAGCCCTCATTGAACAGAAATGTGAACAGAAGTTGATGGAATTTTTTGGTGGCCAGGCAAACGTTGGCAAAGTCATGGAAACAACCTACTATCAACTTTGCAGAAGTAGAACAAATAATGATGGGCATTAGGGCACATGAGAAAATCACTGCAATACTCAATAACATACATGCTAAATTCCTCAAGATCTGGACACATTGAGTGGATTACAATAGCCACTTAAATCTCAATTGCTCACTTCTTTCTTTATAGCTGGACCTTGCAGCTCACAATTGTTAACACCACAGACTTCCTTGTCCACACTGCGCTTCCCTCCTACTCTCAGGAACTTCCTCCTTTTTACACCTTCCTTCTTCACGCTCCATCTCTTAGTCACTTTCATATTGCGCAATTCTATGAGACGTAGTCTAACAATTAAATCCTCACTTCATTTTACAAATAAATGTCCCAGAATTCATTCAAGGAATCCAAATTCTTGCATTGGGTTCACCTTGGAATACCCCGATAGCTAGTAATAGGTGTAATGCTCTTTGATTTGTATCTCGTTTCTTATCTTTCATGCTTTGTATCTTTACTTTCTTTACTTCAATTCAGTTTAATGGTATGGTTGTTGATTCTATACGTTCTGTACTATTTCAAAAAATCCAAACTGTACACAGAGATGTGTGTAAAAACACGAGTCGTGCATAATACTTTACTATTTCTGATTATTTTGAATTATTTCAGATATTTAAATTTTTTCTGAAAAGTCCAGCCTACTGAAGGCAGCTGAGGATCTCCACTAAATATGAATACATGTGCGCCCTGTATGCATTAGCTTGATTCTGGATGGTAGTGGCTGTAAATCACATGTACTGTAGCAATCTATACCTTCACTTTTGTCCTCATGTAAATATCTAATTTCCCTGACCTCACTTACCCCATACGCAGAGCCATTCTCATGCTGTTTTATCACATGCTTCCTCAGAAGAGAACAATGAACCAGTTTGTGGAAAGGAGTTCAACATGGATCATACTTTTGTCTAACGTAGGTCTACAAATATTGGTTTTCAACTCATTATGACCTTTAGATGTTTTCATGCTGTCTTGCATGCCCTCCCATTTATCCTTATGGTGTCTGCTATCCATTTCCTACAGCTAGTTAGTGCCATGAATTTGATGCCATTGTTAATGTGACACAACACACAAGTATAGACACTAAACAAGGTCATTTCTTCTCAGGGTGAGTCTGAGGCAGGACCTAATAGTGATCAAAACTGGACATTTCATGGACATTGGAGATTCAGTTTTCTACTTGGCCAACATTCAAAGATTTTTTTAGAACAGCAACCAGACCAACCTTTTCTGCTACCTTGGCTGACAAATGCAATCAATTTTTTTCCCCCTGATGTTCTAACATAAATCTAAAGATATCTGTTCTACAAATATAACTTTCGCATTTCAGGCTGCAGTGACAGAAATAATTACAGTGAGCTTCAGCATCTTATCAGATACCCAATCTCCCACAAAGGAATTAAATTACCGTATAACACGCACCCCAAGTTTAGGAGGGAATTTTCCGGAAAAAAACTTTTAGGAGGGAAGTTTAAGGAAAAAAAACTTGTCCATCATTGCAGCCTTGCCCAGTGTCCATCTGCAGCCTTGCCCAGTGCCTTTGCAGCCTTGCCCAGTGCCTTTGCAGCCTTGTCCAGTGCATTTTCAGCCTTGCCATTCTCTTTGTATTACCGCCGGTATTTAAAATTTGCGCCGATTTCCGCTGTGGAGAGGAGCGAGTGGGGCCGAGTGTACTTCGGCTAGACTCGGCTCCTCTCGCAGTCCCGCCCATCTCCACTGATTGCGCCGCTGACATACAGAAAGCCGAGTGTACTTCGGCTAGACTCGGCTCTGCTCACAGTCAGGGGCGGGACTGCGAGAGGAGCCGAGACTAGTCGAAGTACACTTGGCTTTCTGTATGTCAGCGGCGCAATCAGTGGAGATGGGCGGGACTGCGAGAGGAGCCAAGTAAAGCCGAGTGTACTTTGGCTTTGTGTATCTCGGCTCCGCTCGCTCGTTTCAGCGGGGGATCGGCGTATAACACGCACCCACGATTTTCCCCTGATTTTAAGGGGAAAAAAGTGCGTGTTATACGCCGATAAATACGGTAAATAATAAAAAATGTTTACTGTGCATAAACATAGTAATTTACTGTCAGGACCACAACTGTGTCTCTTTTGGCCCCATAGTAAAGCCATTAAGGGGCATTCCACCTCTTTAATCTCCATCTGTGAAGCCATTTCTCTAGTGATACAGAATACTAATTGCTTGAACAGGACTTATATAGAAATACCCATGAAAAAAATAGCAAATTAAGAAAAAATAATATAGCGTATACAATTGCGACACAAGTCATATTGTAATTGAATGTTATTAAAAATGACCTTTTCCTTCAATCCGCAGCTCTGTGTACAGTATGCCCCCCAGAAACATAATTTCCTGCTTGTGTGTGTAGCGCCCCCCCCCCCCAATATTTGGGGGCGCTGTGTACAAATTTAGGGGTAGTCTGAGCCGGTAGTTGGGCTCAGACCAATTGATTGATATAGGTTGCTTCTGCTCTGGGTGTGATACTGCCTGGCAGTAAAGTTCCCTGTTGCCTGTGGGTGGCGCTGTCACCGCCGGCTCAGGTTGAACCACAGGAGGTATCACAGCACCATTGGGTGTCCTCTCTCGGCAGCCGTGCAGTGGGCGTGGTCGGCCCGCTGTGCATGCTGGGAGAGGGTACATAAGGGGCAGACGCCATTAGCGCGGGGTCTTCGGCACGTACCCCACCTCGTGTGGCCCTCATGGCCAGGGGTGCGTGCGTGTGTTTCGGTCCCAGGCACCTTTAGCCCGAGGCTGCTTGGTAGGCCCAGCTCTGCTGGCTAGGGCCTACACCTCAAAGAAGGATCCCAGGCTGCCCTCCGTTAGGGAGCCCACCTTTAGGAAAGGAGACCAGGGGAGGATCAGTCTCTGAGGAGACTAGCGACGGTACTGCTGTCTCGGGAAGAGGCCTGGAAACTCGCCTAAAGAGGGATCCATCATCGTTTAATTTAAGCCCTGCAATACGCTAAAGGTTTCTCTCATTATTGCTTGGCTGGGAGGTTTGGGACTTTGATAATCCTGTGGCAGAGGATTCCTAATCACATCCCTATTACGAAAGGAAAAATTGATTCGTGCTCCACTCCGGTTGCTAGGACTGCTCATAAAGGGACTTTCCAGGTGAGCAATACCCATTCAGGCTAAAGTGGCGAGGATACTGTGTCTTAAGTGTTGCGTGCCTGAACCTTCCCCTACTTCTACTTTTTTCCTCTCCTCAAGTTTCACTGAAAAAGCAAAAGTGCTTAGGTTTTACTCCTGTGTGGACATTGGTTTTATTTAAAGGGACTTCCGTCTAGACAACGGAGAAGGAGAATCCACTCGAGAGAGGTAATTGCCGCAAGGCCCAAACAACAACACCGCTCACCCCCTCTACACAACGGGGGGGGGGGGGGACAACGGGCAAGTAGCAGGTGTGCCTGACTGCGATGGAGGAAGGTGAAGCAGAAGGGTCTGTGTGCTACATGTGATTGGCTCACCACTTTTCTCATAAGTCTGTACTAAGATACAAGTCAGATATCAGGCATCCCATGCAACAAAAATGTCATTTTTGGTGAGATACTCCTGTAGTGGACCCCCAAAATTGGGGTCATTATGCCTTAAATTTAAGGGCAGCCTGAGCAATAGTTTGGTTCAGGTTATTCTGATTCTATAGGTTGGACTCTGATCTGCTGTGGTGTTGCCTGGGTGTATAGTTCCCCTTGACCTGCGGGTGGCACTGTCGCTCAGGTCTCGGGTTGAACCACAGGTGACATTATAGCGTGATTGGGTGTGGGCGTGGTTTCACCTGCTGTGCATGCTGGGGGAGGGTACATAAGGGGCAGACGCCATGATTTGGGGGAGAATGGCCCTGGGATTCCAAGGGGGAACCCCTGGTGGCCAGAGTCGCGCTCGTTGGCCTGCTGGCCAGGGGTGCGTGAACTGGTCGAGAAGTCTCGGGCACCTTTAGCCCGAGGCTATGGTGTTCCAGGTAGGCCCAGTACCTTCAACTGGTTCTACAGCTCAACCACTGGAGTCCCAGGCAACCCGAGGGAGGGTGGCCCGCTCTGAAAGAGAGGAAGCCAGAGGAGGACCTGTCCAGAGGATCGGGGAAGGAAGTCACTGTCTCAGGAGAGGCCTGGTTACCTATCAGAGGGAAGGATTCCGTGAGTTGCACAGTAGCTCCTGTGATGTGCCCCATTGGCACCTATGGTCTCTAAAGGTTGCAGGCGGTAAAGAGTTCTAGATTCAGGAACTAAAGGATTCTGTGGCAGAGGATCTCCTGAATTTGTCTTTGAAGGGGACTAAATCTGAAGTACTGTATTTATTGGCGTATAACACTCACTTTTTTACCCTGAAAATAGAGGGTAAACTGTGCCTGCGTGTTATACGCAGGGGGCTATGGAAAGTTTTTTTCCTGAAACTTCCCTCTTAAAGTTAGGGTGCGTGTTATACGCCTGTGCGTGTTATACGCAGATAAATACGGTAACTGTTCGTGCTCCACTCCGGCTGCTAGAACTGTGAGAGGGATCTATCCGGGTGAGCAATACCCACTCAGGCTTGAGTGGAGAATAGGGTAACTGGGTGCCGCGTGCCTGAACCTGTCTCCCTACCCAACTCTATCTCTGTTTCAACCTTTCCCCAATCTGTTTCAAGCAAGGAAAATAAACTCATCTGTTGGAGTTTAAACACCGTCTGGACATTGGCCTTCTTTTGGGAGAAAGAATAGACTTTTCCCCATATTCTAGGGATGAGAACCAATGGAGGGAGGTAACTCGCTGCAGGACCCAACAATAGTATGAACACCGCTCAACCTCTTATACCAGGAGGATACGGGCATGTGGCACGGTGTGCCTTACCCTGCAAGTGAAGGTGAGCAGGAAAAAAAGGTCTGCGTGCTACACTCCCAATAGCAAATCACATCTAAAGGGATGCAGGTCCAGCAGATTTCCTCATTAGAGCCCTGCAGGTGCACAGTTGGTTGATAATTATGAAACCACTCCCATTAGACTCACTTTCCCACATGGGCACAGACAAACACAGGGATTTCTTCAGAATAACAAAAGGTAGGAATCTGCAAGAAAGTTTGTTAAAATCCTTGTAATGTACAAAGATCACCCAGAGGGGAATATTTTTACGCTTTAAGGCACCCTGTGCTTCTGCACCCCATAGCAGTCGCATGACCTGCTTTGACTTTGGTTATACCCTTGTTTACTGCTGTGCTATGCATTTTACTAAACATTTATCAAAAAGGTCAGGCTTTCTATTTCATATGTTTCTTTTAATTTTCAGGCTACATGCACATGGGCAGTGTAAGAACGCTACATATTTCTGGTGCCAGGGATGTCTTGGAGCTCCATATGAGCGCCCATAGAAAAGAATGGCTGAAGGCAGTGGTACCCAGCTATGCACTGCTATTTGTGTAAAAAGATATATGCACACAGATGTAATGCACTGATTTAGTTTGAGTTCAGGGAATTATGACTGTGCACATGCCCTACTTTATGCAGATAGTGGTGTATGAATCTGCTGAAGCCTTTGGCCCCTTTCACACAGGGTGGACACTGATTGGCACTGATTGGCTGCTGAGCAGAGCAGGCAGATGAGTCATCCCGATAGACAGTGCTCTGCTCTATGGGTGGCCGGGAGCAAATGGCCCCAGCTGTCCATTTACACCCGACTGCCCTCCTATCCACCTAGACAGAGGAGGATGGATCTCCTTTTTTCTTTTTTTTTTAGCGGACCGGATTGGACTGGAGGGACAGTAGCACACAAGTCCATTTACACCCATCGGTCCATAGGGGTAGTATGATCAGCGTCTGATCAGGTCTGCCTAAAAAACTGACAGGTGGACCTGATCAGACCCTTCCAAAAGAGCAGTTACTTTGGACATACATTATGCTTTAGTTTTTCAGTCTTTTTTCCGTTTTTGCAGGCTATTAAAGTAACAAAAAAATGCTTGTATGTAAGTACAATTGGATAATAGCTGCTGATAGTTCACAATACTGACCACAATGCTACATGTTACTCACATCCATGTACAGATCATCAAGGAGAAAGAAACATACTGCATCCTCAACAGTTGATCCAGAGTAAGGCATCCATACACCAGCAAAGTTTAGCTTGAAAACCTTCATCCCCGAAACTTTTGATTTTCAGATATTTATTGGGGACAAACCAACGATTGTTTTAAAAAAAGGATGGAAAACGTTTCTAATTTCTTATCTGAATTAATTAAATTCTAACTGGTAATGTGGTTCTCAGTCAGGAAAAATTGTACTTATTGTAATACACATTTTCTAGGTAAAGATTAATTCACAATTTGAACTTTAGCGGTCACAAACATTCGTTCCTTTGAGCGATTATGTATAAAATATAGGAATGTGCAAAGAAAACAATACACACAAATGTTTCTGTATGATGTAAGCACAATTGGATTTATAAGTAGATTCTAGTTCATATACTGTACAGTATACAGTATATACAGTCATGGCCGAAATTGTTGGCACCCCAAAAAGTATTGCAGTAACACGTTTTGCTATACACATGTTTATTCCCTTTGTGTGTATTGGTACAAAACCAAAAAATGGAGGAAAAAAAGCAATTTGGACATAATGTCACACAAAACTCCAAAAATTGGCTGGTCAAAATTCTTGGCACCCTTTCAAAATTGTGGATAAATAAGATTGTTTCAAGCATGTGATGCTCCTTTAAACTCACCTGGGGCAAGTAACAGGTGTGGACAGTTCTCTTCTCCTCTTTCTTTTGTCCATGCTTAGTGTGGCACACACAGACACACAATGCAAAGACTAAGTGAACTTCTCTCCTTTTTATCTGCTTTCAGGTGTGATTTTTATATTGCCCACACCTGTTACTTGCCCCAGGTGAGTTTAAAGGAGCATCACATGCTTGAAACAATCTTATTTATCCACAATTTTGAAAGGGTGTCAAGAATTTTGACCAGCCCGTTTTTAGAGTTTTGTGTGACATTATGTCCAATTTTCTTTTTTTCCTCCCTTTTTTTGTTTTGTTCGAATACACACAAAAAGGGAATAAACATGTGTATAGCAAAACATGTGTTACTGCAATACTGTTCTTTGAGAAATACTTGATTTTCTGGAAAAATTTCTGGGGTGCCAACAATTTTGGCCATGACTGTAATATATATGTGTAGCGGGGTCTCCGTTGAGGCCCCATGGACTACGTTACCCAGAACCCCGTTTGGCACCCAGGGTGCATTGGGCTGCCACAGAGACTCATGGGTGGGGTATAAAAGGGGAGGGCGAGGCTAAGCCCGGCCTCTTTGGACACCGCGCGGCTGGCAAGAGGACTTCCTGGGCGGACCTGCTGCGAGTGCAAGGCCCGAGGCCTGGGCCTTGCGCACTTCCAGAGAGCCTTCCACCTCGCTGCGGAGCCTGTGCGGCTACAGACATCTACCTGCTTCAGGGACGTCAGTGAACCGGAGATCAGGCGGTGGCAGATCCTGTGTGTGTGTACACAGCGGTGGGAGTCCCGGACTAGGATCGATTCCGGAGGGGTGAGAGAGCACCTGCTCATAACTATAACCGAGTACTTTATTAGGCCTATAGACTGCCTTGGCCCATCGGGTTATATTATCCTTTTTTCCTGTCAGGAGACTAGTTGTGGGACTGAGTTACATAGTCTCCAGGGAGTTGCTTACATTGCCTCAGGCCATTATTGGATTACAAATATTGTTCCTGTATGTGCACCACCGATCATCCTACATGCGAAGATTCCTTGCCTAAAAAAGACTGAGCTTTAACTGAGTCAGACCTGACTGGGAGTTGATAGTATTGCTGGGCGCCATATTGCTAACGGGACTCTAGCTGAATGTTAGTGTGAGATAGAACCGTTTGTGCACTAAAGTTAACCAGTGTTAGTATTACTGCAGGGCTCTGCATGCATGTGTTATATGTGATATTGATCGTTAATTCCTTTATTCACAAGTAAACCCCTTTTACAATTGATTAACCTGGTATTGGAGTCCATTAATCTATCTTATCACTGCTAGATAAGTATTGGGGGATTGTACATGAACTGGTATAGAGCTATACAAAAACACCACCCCTAGACTAGCTGTGCCAGAGAAGGGTTGAGTAGATTGCCGGGGGTTGGCTGTGCTGTGTACAGGGCCCAAAAGCAAACCAGCGGCTCCCTTAGTTTGGGGGTATCGCTACATATATATATATATATATATATATATGTGTAGCGGGGTATCACTTTAAATGAGCACAAAGACTACCATTCCCAGTGTGCAGCGGGGCACCCACAGTGCATTGCCCGGCGCAAGGTCTGCTGGGGAAGGACTATTTAAGGAGGGAGGAACAACACGCGGGTCTCTTCGGACACCGCCCTCCTAGCAAGTGGAGCCTACGTTGGGGCCTGTTGTTTTGGACTAGGCTGGAGAGCCTGGGCCTAGGGGATCCGGAGAGCTTGCCAATCGTCACTGAAGAACCCAGAGTCGTCTCATCCATCAATCTCTCCCCCGGATGGTCGAGAGGATCGGTGACTACGGGTATCGTGAGACTGTGTTCTGGGACATCAGTTACTGAAGTCGGTTGTACGGACTGGTCCGGTTGGGTCAGAGAGCACTTGCTAAGTATACTTTGACTACCTTTTAGGCCCAGTATCCTTTGGTCAGGGCCCAACATTACCGGAGTGTTATACTGCACCCCAGAGAAACAGTGTGTTGTGCAGCCGGAGTTAAGTTGTCTTATTGCTTGCTGAGTAACCAACAGTTTAATACCATTGGATTACAAATAACCTACAAAGTGCACCACAATTGCTAGCGAAGAACCTTCTCAACGAACTAACTGTGTGTGAATTAGTCAGGCCTGACTGTTCACCAGGGAGACATTGTTTGGCCGCCATATTGGCCAAGAGGGGAAGGCTCGCGAGTGTAGTTTATTAAGAGACATTGAGTGCGCATAAGACTGTTAGAACATAATACTTGTTATTTGCTTGACTATTGATATTGCAGGGCCCTGCATAGATAAATGTACCATTGTCTAACTTTATATTTCTATTCAGTAAAAGTATTTGTGGTTAAGCAGACAAGTGTGTGGCGTACTGTTTATCCCAGCTGAGGCAGTCAGCTCAGGTAATTTGATATTAACTGTTGTGTATGCTTTATTGCGGAGTGGTGATTCCTATAGCCTAGTGGGTTTCACACTTCCATTTGTGCTAGCTGTGCCAAGGGAGGTTAGAGCCAGTTCCTGGGGGTTGACAGCAGTGTGTTACAGGCCCAAAACTATACCTGCAGCCCTCTTAACCAGGGGCGGATCCAGGGGGGGGCAACAGGGCAATTGCCCCCCCCGAGACCATCTGTCACACTCACTTGCTTGCTCTGTTTTTTTTTTTTTTGCGCCTGATCTACGGCCAGGGAGCACTGATTTTTTAAAGCTGGGCACCCCTTCCATAGACTCCAATGTTAAACGGTAATTTCTCTGGTGAATTTGCGGACCCGGTATCAGCCGGTCGTAGGTTTCCTGGACCCAAATCTTGGCACACATGTGGCCCCATGTCTCCTCTACAAGTGTGCAAAGTTTGGTGATGGGAGACCTATGACCGGGGAGAACCGATTTTTCAAAGCCGGGCACTTCTTCCATAGACTCCCATGTTAAACATCAGTCTAGTCATGGGCACAGTGAAGCATGGGCACAGTGAGGCAAAGTGAGGCACAGTGAGGCATGCAGATGGACACCCTAGGCTTATACTCGAGTCAATACGTTTTCCCAGTTTTTTGGGGTAAAATTAGGTGCCTCGGCTTATATTCGGGTCAGCTTATACTCGAGTATATACAGTACTTGTTCTGCGGCTGACTCTCTGAGTCTCTCTCTCAGTTTCTCACATCAGCCGATCAGCGGCGCCGAGAGAGAGACTCGTCTAATGTAGTTACGCGGCGCACTGACACGATACCAGGAGCAGAGGAGGAGGTGGGTGGAGCCTCTTCCCTGCACTCGTTGCTAACGCCTGGACCGCTTGCCGTCTAGCAACGAGTGACGTCAGTGAGTCACGTCGGGCCGCTCTGCGGGCAGGTGCGATAGCGTGCGGCTCCACAGACGCGTAAGAAAGCGGGCGGCTCCGCTTGCGGCGCGGTTTGTGGGCGGGCGGCGCGGTTCGTGGCAGACCGCGCTGCTCAGTGTGTTGGCAGCGCAGGTGAGAGTGAGAAAGCAGGCTCAGTGTGGCAGCTGGCCAATCAGCTAGCCGGGAGCGGGGGAGCAGAGAGATGAGATCATCTCTCACCGCCCGTGCCTGCCCTGCATTCCTGCAGTGACTTCTGCCCTCACTGTGCAGGCAGCAGAGAGATTACATTATATATCTGCTGCCTGACCCTGGGACACAGCAAGAGACAACCAAAACTACACCTTAGCAGGCAAGTTAGTGACAATCCGCAAGGTGTGGCAGGCAACGTGGCAAGTGACAATCCGCAAATTGTGTCAGGTGACATGGCAAATGACAATCTGCATCTGGTGGCAGGCAAGTGACAATCAGCAAGGTGTGGCAGGTGATGTGGCAAGTGACAATCCGCAAGGTGTGGCAGGTGATGTGGCAAGTGACAATCCACAAGGTGTGGCAAGTGACAATCCACAAGATGTGGCAGGTGACGTGGCATGTGACAATCCACAACGTGTGGCAAGTGACACGTTCAGGGCTCCCACTATTTGCAGGCGACGGTGGCAAGTGACACACTCAGGGCCTCCCACTGATTCTGCATTGAACTATTTAATTTTATATTACAATGTAATAATAGAAATAATGCGCTTCAATCATCCTGACACCATAACAACCATGGGGCCGGGATGATTGAAGCGCCGACACCAGCCATTTACCCGATAAATTTCCCACAAAAAAAACATATTTTTGGCAGTGCCCCTCCCGAGAAAAGACTCTGGATCCGCCCCTGCTCTTAACTGGGGGTATTGCTACATATATATAAAAACAGAACATATAAAAGTATATATAAATACATTTCTAAATAGGCAATATACTTGTTAATTTAAATAAACTTTGCTTTACATTACTTAAAAGCTAATCAAAAACTCTGATGATTTTCAGAATTTCGTACAAACCTTTGAAAGAAAGTTAACTCTGTATGGCAAGTATAGAAAAAACAAATAAAAAAACACCTTATAAAGAGTGGTCCAATTTGCTGCAAGAAGGAAAAAAACATACTTCCTGATATTAGAAGCCAATCTGATAACTTCTTATAACAGCATTGTGCAATGTAATTCCTTTCTAGAGCCATTTGTATTTTGTGCTGTTGGGAACACACCCACTGTGAAAAAAATATTTATCTTGCAATTCTAGTAATCACCTCTGCAGGCTTGATGTAGGGGTCTGAATATCTGACCGCCAAACAGTTTATTTTTTTAAACATCTATGATTTAGGGTGGAACTCCAGGCTAAAACGAACTAGTCTAAAAATATAGTTACCTATATTCAGGCCACTCAGGTCTGGTCAACGTTTAACAACAGCTGGTAAAGCCTGGAGTGGTGATGTCACACATATGCTTGAAAGGCCCATACGTTGTTTGTTTTCCCTCCTCTCCCCTGCAGCCAGGAGAGCTGGATCACATGACCGGAGTGGGCTGAAAATAGGTAAGTATATAAATAATTTTCACACAGGTTGGTCAGCATAGGTAGAAAAATACAGATCTGTTGCGCTTAAGATCAAATAGTAAGTAAACATCAGCTGACACAATATTGCTGGGTACAATGGAAGAAATAGAAGAAGAGGTGCAGCGCCTAAAAAATAATAAAATAAAAGTCCAATAAATAATATTAAAGTTCATAGAGAGCCAAAACACTTCTTGAGATGTATACGGGTACGCTGGATAGAAAAAAGCCGTCACCAACACCCAATAGTACTGACTCTTATGCCGCGTACACACGGTCGTTTTTTTCGACGGTGAAAACACCGTCGAGAAAATCGACGTTAAAAACGAGGAACAGCTTGTTCCCCCCACACACGGCCGTTTTAAATGTCATTTTTTTTTTGGTCGAAAAAAACGACCGTGTGTGGGCTCCGCGGCAGTGTTTCCCTGTGGGAAACACTGCCGCGGAAAACATGTCGAAAAAAACGACGAGAAAAATTAGAACATGTTCTAATTTTTCTCGTCGTTTTTAATGCCGTTTTTCTCGTCGAAAAAAACAACAGAGAGCCCACAGACTATCGTTTTCTCGTTGAATGGGAAAAATGTCGTTTTTTTCGACGGGAAAAACGGCCGTGTGTACGCGGCATTACCCCAAATTGAAGGGATTTGCACAATGTATGGTCAATTGATAGAAACTGCGATCACCACAAGCAGATACAACTACTCCACCAACTATGTGCTGATCAATGCACAGGTATGGATATCAGTATTCTAATCTTGTGATGGACCGCCCGGAAGACCAATGGATGAACCCACCTCAGTACTAATACTCTCGGGGATAAAGAGAAGAATCCTCATTGCGCAGACATCCGATTACCAGTAAATGTATTTTATTTGGTAAAAAGGGTTACACTCACATGTTCTATGGTATAAATCAAACATAAGGAAACAACCAGCGTTTCCAACCAACAAAATTACGATGCGTCCCGGATCACATTCACGTCACATGCTCCAGCTCCCCCCTAAGTTTTTATTTCGGTCGCCAAAAGGTGTCGCCGGGGGCGTGGCTTAAGCATGTAATGATGCTGTATATAAAGGGGATGGCTGATGCGATTTCCGGATATTGATTGTGTTCCAGAGAACAGCAATTCTCAGCATAGGTGTTAGGAGATGGGGGGGGGGGGGGGGGCATTTTTAAGATAATTTATGGGAAGCTAGAATTCTACTTTAAAAAAATAAAATAAACTCTGGAAGGACAAGGAACTGCCTGTGGCCTCGTTGCAGCTGATCTCTCCACAAATACTAACAATGCTGTGTAATGTATCTCTGTGTGTAGGTGGCCACCTAGACAGAAGCACATGGCTTTTCTTCCTCCAAAAGTCTCCAGCATGTTGAACAGTGAACAGAAAAGTTGTGAGATCACCAAATCTCACCCCAATTCTCCTGAGACTAGCAGTCAAAGGCAGCAGCAGGGGTGGCCCGTCCATTAAGGGTGCACGGGCGCTGCCCCTTCTATCCACGCCACCCCCTATATGGTTAGTGGATGGATTCATGCATAGCATGAATCTATCTACAGCTGCTACAGCTTCCCCCTACTCATGCATCCAGGCTCCTTTCAGGAAGCTGGGCGCATGAATTTCAGCGGCGGGGATGTTTTTTAGGCTTCAAAATAGGGTGGACTTGGAGCGCAGAGCATTGCGCTCGGAGCCCACCCAGGTGTGCTAGAAAAGCAAAAAATATTTGCTTTTCTAACACTGAATCGCCTCTCCGCCAATCAGGAAGCGTGGGTCAGATACCCGTTTTCCAATTGGCTGAAAGGTCAGGCGATCCTATTGGACGCCGAGGAGGAGGGGGATGCACGGCAGAAGGCGCCATGATCCACACCACAGGAGGAGGAAGAAAACTGCCGGACACGCTGCCCATCCCGCCAAAAGAAAAAAACACCAGCCGCCACTGGGCAGCAGTGCCTTAGATTTCACACTGCTGGTATACAGCTGGCTAGGCAGGTCATACATGTACTTTTTTTTTCAACCTCAGGTTGAAGGAAAGAATATTTCTCAGATTCTCAAAACCTAGTTAGTGTTAATGGGGGAATCCCTCCAGCAGCACTATTGTGTTCTGCGGGTGGGGAGAGTGGGGAGTCTTCCCCATTTGCAGAATACAGTGATCACTGTATTCACTTATAGTCTCCAGCAGTGATCAAATGAAAGAAAACCAGACAGGCTAGTTGACTAACTTAAGTACAACCAGCCTGCCCATAGACGGATCAAAAATTGGCTGGTTCTTGCTGAACCGGCTGAATTTTGATCTGCCTATGGCCGGCTTAGGCACCCTTACATATCAGGAAGAGCATTGTTATTTTTTTAGGAGAAATTGCAAAACAAAATATGGGTATTGTCAATGATAACTTTTTCATCTGCACTAACAGTGAAAGCCCGACTCCAGGGTATTAGCAACCTCCTCCCACACCTCCTTCACACCCCTTCTAACTAACTTCTACTATATAGAAAAAAAAGACATTCAAATGCCCATTTTGCTTACAGTGAAGCCTCGGTCACATGGTGATCCTTCTCTCTTTTGTTTACTTCCTGGGGTCTTTCTTTGGGTGTCCACATTACTGCTTACTTGATGTGCACACCTCCTATTGGTGGAGGCAACACTTGCAGCTGCCTGGTCCTCTCTCATAGACTCCAGAGGCAGAAGAACTCATGGGGGTAGTAAGGGGACCAGTGCACAAGACGAGCAGGAAAAAATGTCTGGTCATGTCTGGTCCTCAGGGCACAACGTTGGTTTATTCATAGAGGAAACTGTGACTTTAATCCAATATACTGCAAAATGGCTTGGGGTGTTTGGAATCAAGATTGAGGAGTAAGGTAACTGATGCATCATGGACTATTTACATTTCATTTTTTCCTGAAGTTGGGCATTACATTTTAAAGTGACACTAAATAATATACTTATTTTTTTTTAAATAATAAAAATAATCCATACACACCCACTACTTAAAGTGGTTCTAAAGGCAGAAGGTTTTTTATCCTAATGCATTCTATGCATTAAGATAAAAAACCTTCTGTGTGCAGCAGCCCCCAAAGCCCCCTAATACTTACCTGAGCCCCTTCTCGATCCAGCGACATTGCACGAGAGCCTCGGCTGTCCTGTATTATACTGACACCACTCTCATTAAATGAGCATAGGGGACAGATTTGGCAGTAGCGTTGTGAGTCTGGGGGGAGGGGAGTGTTAGAAGTACTAGCAGATTTTTATACAGCAACAACTTGAAGCCAAACTCCAGCTAATATTTTATAATCAGTTACAGCAAACAGTGTTGTTGTCCTTTCTGATATAACATTTTTATATAAATAAATAAATAAATAAATGCTGATCACTGTAAATACCCCCACCAGTGTTAAATAGTCTGTCTCATCCCTTTAACTGCAAGAGAGATTCTCCTTTGAAAAACAACAGACTTACTGGCTGGATCACCAGGTGAAAATGAAATACAAGACAAGAACTGAATAATTTTAATCCAAACAGAATTATTGTTGACTGTGATTGGCTGACAGACTATATTGCTTTTTTACAAAAATCCTACACAAAAGTAAAGCCTAGTTCTGTATACCTCTTTCTTTCTTTTAGTGAGTCATTGAAGAAAGTTGACCCTCAAGTGAAAAAAAAAAAACATTGCGACCTTACAGCTAAGAGCTATACAGCTACACGCGGATTACAGAATCTCACATGTCAACAATTACTATAAAAGAAGAATAAAGGAAGTAAGATGCAGTTTTATTATATTGTGTGGATGAAGTTAGAAGATTCACCCTTATAGACACTATTGAAATAAAGAAAACTCTTTTCCTTGTAAACCCCTACAAGCGGAAGGAATAGCATAAAGTGGGACTTTAATTGTGTCCAAATAGGGGGGTCAAATACAATACCAATAAAATCCAAGCTCTTTATTACAAAGATTAAAAATATATATATATATATATGCAATATATATCATTGTGAGACGTATCAACAATTGTAACATAAACTGTCACATACACTGTGTATTATTGGCATGCTGGATCATTGCAAGCCACATCAACATTTATCACATATGCTGTTTAATGATGGCATGCTGGATTGACACTTTTCACTCAATGTGCTTCTTCAGGATCCACATGGCCACGCCCATTTAGGAAAACAATATGGCTCCAATATCATGTAACACTAGACAAAGCAAAATAGGGGGAAGAGAGGGGACAAGGAACCCAGAAATGGTCATACAAACGTCTAGGCCTAAGGCTAGCATGCAGAGTGAGAGACTTAATGGGTGGATGATAACTCAGTAAAGAAAGCCAGCTGACCCACCATTCGGTCAATAGCTCCTAGGAACATGATGACTGATGGAGGAGAGACCCTTGCTGCATGTCCATAGGAGTTGTTAACCAAATGGTGGGTCAGTTGTCTTTCCGGAATTGTGTCACCAATCTGCATCTGTGTAGTGTTCACAATGCATGTGCCATTATGTTGTATGCTGAGCTTGCATATACGCATTGTATTGAAAAAAGAAGGAGAAGGGTCTGGTGTCCCCAGTTGCACACTTCCACCCCTGTAACATGTAATAAAACAAAGAATTAGCCCTTTGGGACTTTAAATGAAGTGTGTGACGTTTCCGCCAGTAAATATAAACAGTAGTAAATACAGTATATAGTTTATTCAAGTAAAATTGTTTACATGCATGGATAACACCAACAGTTGCCAATTAAAATAAATAAGGAATATTGGTACATAAATGTTGTAACAGTCAGAGTACACGGGCATCATACTACCCGACTAGTTTCGCGAGATCCAGCTCGCTCTTCAGGGGTGGATGTGTGTAACAATGTACCTAAGATGAAAAAATATATATGTTTGACAATATGGCACAGTATTGGTTATAAAGGCACAGGGTGGGAGGGGGTGTGTAGATCCCCATACTCACCACTGAGCTTGACTATGGCTACAGATGTGCGGCCCCAAGACCGCGGCAGCAGGTGCCTCACCGGGGAGCTGAGGGGGCGGAGTACAGATGGGACCCCACCAGGAGCCAAACGGAGAGCAGGCATGGCATGGATGTAGTGATGTATCCATAAAGACCTCGTTAGTCCATAAAAAGTATAGGCTGTGAACATAAGTATGTTTGTCAGGCATCTAAAGTATAGTAAATAAGTATTGGCGTAAGAATATATATGCATGAATGAAAGGCCTGGGCCAAAGGTGGTAGGGACATGGAGGTAATTAGAAACTTAGTATGGCAGAGGGATACTGATAGTGGCGAGATAGAAAAAGGAGGAAAGAGAGGAAAGAGAAGTGAACTGCAATTCTGTGAATGTGTGTGTAGTGATGTATCCCTAGAAACATCGTTAGTCCATAAAGAGTATAAACTATAAACATGAATATGTTTGTCAGGCGTCTGAAGTAGTAAAGTAAAGTCAATGAGTATTGACATATGGGTGTATATATATATGTATATATATATATCTCAATAAGAAGCCTGGGTCAAGGATGGTAGAGACCTGAAGATGATGGAAAAACATAGGATAGCAAAGGGGTGATAGCAATTGACAAGATGAAAAAGAGATGAACTTGGATTGTATGGAGGAATCTGTGATAGCCAAAAACAGGCACAAAAATAAGAATAAAAAATAAGAATAAAAAAGGGAGTTCTCAAGAAATGAACTGTGTGTAAAAGATGCAAGTGTGCCTAAATATAGTGAGTAACAAGGTGAATATAGTAAGTACCTGAGTATAGTGAATATCCCAAGTATAGAAGGTAATGAGACACAGCAAGCAATCTCCACAGCTGTGTGTGTCTTCAGTGAGGAATTAAATGAAATCCAAACCATGCCTGACCTCCAATTTAACCCCGGAACAGCCCAGGAGGCTCCGCCCCCAACACCATGTGTGGATGGCTGACATGTGAGTGCAGGAGGCGCCCACTGTCATAGAGAGGCACGCAATTGCGGACGCACCCCCATGCCATCAGATGGTGTAGTGCGTCCAGCTGCGCCGACATCTGCGAGAACGCAGACGCCACGTCTCTGGCGCCTGAACATGGCGCCGATGTGTAGGTGTCCCCATCCGCCCAAAAGCAAATGGGGACAGCAGGAGACACAGAAAAGCCTCCCTTTATACACATCGCAGCTCCCAATGCGAGACAGAGACGCTAACGCCAACCAAGGAAATCGCACAAGGAGCCAGGGTATATAACAATACTGGGATAAAAATTGTGTTGGAGGATAAGTAGCTAGTATATCAAAATATGATTATTTATACATGTAAATACTGGCGGGGGTGACAGCAGACCAGGTTTGGGCTGATGGGTGTCTTCCACCCGGGTTCAATATAGAAAAAGAAGGAGAAGGGTCTGGTGTCCCCAGTGGCACACTTCCATCCCTGTAACATGTAATAAAACAAAGAATTAGCCCTTTGGGACTTGAAATGAAGTGTGTGACGTTTCCGCCAGTAAATATAAACAGTAGTAAATACAGTATATAGTTTATTCAAGTAAAATTGTTTACATGCATGGATAACACCAACAGTTGCCAATTAAAATAAATAAGGAATATTGGTACATAAATGTAGTAACAGTCAGAGTACACGGGCATCATACTACCCGACTAGTTTCGCGAGATCCAGCTCGCTCTTCAGGGGTGGATGTGTGTAACAATGTACCTAAAATGAAAAAATATATATGTTTGACAATATGGCACAGTATTGGTTATAAAGGCACAGGGTGGGAGGGGGTGTGTAGATCCCCATACTCACCACTGAGCTTGACTATGGCTACAGATGTGCGGCCCCAAGACCGCGGCAGCAGGTGCCTCACCGGGGAGCTGAGGGGGCGGAGTACAGATGGGACCCCACCAGGAGCCAAACGGAGAGCAGGCATGGCATGGATGTAGTGATGTATCCATAAAGACCTCGTTAGTCCATAAAAAGTATAGGCTGTGAACATAAGTATGTTTGTCAGGCATCTAAAGTATAGTAAATAAGTATTGGCGTAAGAATATATATGCATGAATGAAAGGCCTGGGCCAAAGGTGGTAGGGACATGGAGGTAATTAGAAACTTAGTATGGCAGAGGGATACTGATAGTGGCGAGATAGAAAAAGGAGGAAAGAGAGGAAAGAGAAGTGAACTGCAATTCTGTGAATGTGTGTGTAGTGATGTATCCCTAGAAACATCGTTAGTCCATAAAGAGTATAAACTGTAAACATGAATATGTTTGTCAGGTGTCTGAAGTAGTAAAGTAAAACTTCTCTTTCCTCTCTTTCCTCCTTTTTCTATCTCGCCACTATCAGTATCCCTCTGCCATACTAAGTTTCTAATTACCTCCATGTCCCTACCACCTTTGGCCCAGGCCTTTCATTCATGCATATATATTCTTATGCCAATACTTATTTACTCTACTTTAGATGCCTGACAAACATACTTATGTTCACAGCCTATACTTTTTATGGACTAACGAGGTCTTTATGGATACATCACTACATCCATGCCATGCCTGCTCTCCGTTTAGCTCCTGGTGGGGTCCCATCTGTACTCCGCCCCCTCAGCTCCCCGGTGAGGCACCTGCTGCCGCGGTCTTGGGGCCGCACATCTGTAGCCATAGTCAAGCTCAGTGGTGAGTATGGGGATCTACACACCCCCTCCCACCCTGTGCCTTTATAACCAATACTGTGCCATATTGTCAAACATATATATTTTTTCATCTTAGGTACATTGTTACACACATCCACCCCTGAAGAGCGAGCTGGATCTTGCGAAACTAGTCGGGTAGTATGATGCCCGTGTACTCTGACTGTTACTACATTTATGTACCAATATTCCTTATTTATTTTAATTGGCAACTGTTGGTGTTATCCATGCATGTAAACAATTTTACTTGAATAAACTATATACTGTATTTACTACTGTTTATATTTACTGGCGGAAACGTCACACACTTCATTTAAAGTCCCAAAGGGCTAATTCTTTGTTTTAATACGCATTGTATTGCGCCTTCTGTCATCGCTATGCTTTCACCCTCTTTGATGATCAGTTTAATATGGCAGCAAAATCAGGCACGTGCACAATAGTGTATTGGCACCAGATCCCACACAAGTAAGGCCCCTTTCACACTTGTACGACTTGTCCTGCGACTTGGGACTGCAAAGTCACATGAAAAGTCGTTCCCCATGATTTCCAATGACAACCATTCATATTAGTACGACTTCAAGTCGTGCCGACTTCAAAGTAGTCCCTGCACTACTTTGATCCGACTTTGATGCGCGTTACACAGGCATTTCCTGAAAGTGTGGCAAAAATTGTGTCAAAATCGAGGCCACGAAAATCACGGCAAAATCGCGCGATTTTGAAGTCACGGTAGTGTGAAAGGGGCCTAAGTCACCACTGCGCTTGCCAGCACCTTATTCAACTTGGTCTCACCACCACAGCTGCAACCATTACCCTTCCTTATCTTCAACCTTGCCCATTGCGTAACGGGCACTATTTTGCTCGTCCACAATAAAACATTAATTTTTTTTTGCAGTAATTCAACTTAAAGTGGAACTAAACTATATCTGAGCGCCACACACTGAAAACACTATTTTTTTTTTTTTTTTCATATTTTATTAAGAAATCACATTGAGAAACACACCCCTAGCATTTTAATATACAAATGATTCATGTAGCATTTACTTCCTGGAATCCATCTACCCTTAGCTCTGGCATACAATGAGGGGGAAAAAGTATTCAATCCCCTGCTGATTTTGTACGTTAGCCCACTGACAAAGAAATGGTCAGTCTATAACGTTAATGGTAGGTTTATGTTAACAGTGAGAGACAGAATAACAATAAGAAAATTCAGAAAAATTCATTTAAAAAAAGTTATAAATAGATTTGCATTTTAATGAGTGAAATAAGTATTTGACCCCTTCACAAAACATAACTTATTACTTGGTGGCAAAACCCTGGTTGGCAATGCCATCCTAAAGAGACAACAAAAGATAAGACCGACACCCAGAAGGAAATTCAACCACAAACCACAATCACAAAAAGTCAACGCTAACCTTCAAATGGGAAGGGATATCAGTAAATATATCCCTATAGGTAGAATGATTCAGTTTCAACAAATGTCCAATGGATCCAACGGCTTCAATAAATACGTATACTCTGTAAAACAAACAGAACATCCATATATCATTATCTATTTAAAAAGAAAGTTGGCAAACGACAATTATCCAAAGACAAAAAAGTTGGACTCAAAGCATGACTCCATATTACAAGCCAAAGATAGGCGTACTTAATACACAAAACAGGCACTAGTGACGTCTGAGGCATCAGACGTATACAACCTGGAGGAAAAGGCAACCATAAGTGACACTACTTCCAGTGCGGGGTCCACCTGACGTATAACGACTCTGGGTCTCCTGAGGATCCTGCTGACAGTTATTTTGTGTTTGTTCCATTTACGAATAATCGCACCAACTGTTGTCGCCCTCTCACCAAGCTGCTTGGCGATGGTTTTGTAGCCCACTCCAGCCTTGTGTAGGTCTACAATCTTGTCCCTGACATCCTTGGACAGCTCTTTGGTCTTGGCCATGGTGGAGATATTGGAATCTGATTGATTACTTCTGTGGACAGGTGTCTTTTATACAGGTAACATGCTGGTATTAGGAGCTATCCCTTTAAGGCTGGGTTCACACTGGTACGACACGACAGTCATACAACTTTCATCCTACTTTGCTCTGCGACATCAGTCCTACATTGATCCTACATTGGTCCGACATCCATCCGACTTTCATGAACAGGATACTACTTTGATCCGACTTTGTGCTAGTCTGACTTGTCCTTTGACCAATCAAAACAATCCCAGGGTGAGATAAATTCCTTTTACTGCTGCTGTAATCACAATGTCGGATGTCAAAAGTCGGATGGTTAGGACAAGGATCCTACTTTGATCCGACTTCAATGATAATCAATGGGCTGAAGTAGGATCAAAGTCGGACCAAAGTAGTACAGGGAGCATTTTCAAAGTCGGACCGACTTGTGTCGGACCAGTTAAGACAGCTCTCATAGGGAAACATTGATTTTCACATGTCATGCGACATGAGCTCCCAATGTCGGAGCGTTTGTCGGACCAGTGTGAACCCAGCCTAAGGCTGGGTTCACACTAGTGCGACACGACATCTGTCCTACTTTGGATCCGACTTTGCCCTGCGACATGAAGCCGACATATGTCCGACTTTCAATGAACGGGGATCCGACTTGGATCCCCGCCAATGGCAGGCACTGTGTTTGGAATGAATCTTGAGGGGGAACTCCAGGCCAAATTTTAAATAAAAAACTGGCATGGGTTCCCCCTCCAGGAGCATACCAGGCCCTTGGGTCTGGTCTGGATTTGAAGGGGAACCCCCTACGCCGAAAAAACGGCGTGGGGGTCCCCCCCAAAATCCAAACCAGACCCTTATCCGAGCACGCAACCTGGCAGGCCGCAGGGGAAGAGGGGGGGACCAGAGAGCGGCCCCCCTCCCTCCTGAACCGTGCCAGGCCGCATGCCCTCAACATGGGGGGTTTGGTGCTCTGGGGCAGGGGACGACCTGCGCCCCCCCCACCCCAGAGCACCCTGCCCCCATGTTGATGAGGACAGGGCCTCTTCCCGACAACCCTGGCCGTTGGTTGTCGGGGTCTGCGGGCGGGGGGCTTATCGGAATCCGGGAGCCCCTCCTTAATAAGGGGGCCTCCAGATCCCGGTGCCCCCACCCTATGTGAATGAATATGGGGTACATCATACCCCTACCCATTCACCTGGTGGAAAAAAAATGTCAAGAAAAAACACAACACAGCTTTTTAAATTAATTTATTGCACAGCTCCGGGGTCTTCTTCCGACTTCGGGGGTCTCCGCGCTCTCCGGTTCTTTCTTCTGCCGGGCCTCCGCTATCTTCTTCCAGCTATTTTGCTAGTGGGGCCCGGTCTTCTCCGTCGCCTTCTTCTTCTCCCGCTCTCCGGTTCTTCTCCCGCTCTCCGGTTCTTCTCCCGCTCTCCGGTTCTTTCTTCCGCCGGGCCTCCGCTAACTTCTTTTAGCTCTTTTGCTAGTGGAGGCCCGGTCTTCCCGTTGTCTCGTCCGGCTCTCCGTTGTCCTTCTGCCGGCCCCTCCACTAACTTCTTGTAGCTCTTTTGCTAGTGGAGGGGCCGGTCTTCCCGTCGCCGTCTTCTTCTCTCTTCTCCTCCTCGATGTTGACGCATCGCTTCCTCCCGCTGTAATACTGGCTGTTCGCTCCGCTGCGCATTAATATAGGCTTCTCATGATGTCACAGTCACATGCTCCCATGACGTCACAGTCACATGCTCCGGGGCCACCGGAGCATGTGACTGTGACGTCATGAGAAGCCTATATTAATGCGGAGCGGAGCGAACAGCCAGTATTACAGCGGGAGGAAGCGACGCGTCAACATCGAGGAGGAGCAGAGAGAAGAAGACGGCGACGGCGACAGGAAGACCGGCCCCTCCACTAGCAAAAGAGCTACAAGAAGTTAGTGGAGGGGCCGGCAGAAGGACAACGAAGAGCCGGACGAGACGACGGGAAGACAGGGCCTCCGCTAGCAAAAGAGCTAAAAGAAGTTAGCGGAGGCCCGGCGGAAGAAAGAACCGGAGAGCGGGAGAAGAACCGGAGAGCGGGAGAAGAAGAAGGCGACAGAGAAGACCGGGCCCCGCTAGCAAAAGAGCTGGAAGAAGATAGCGGAGGCCCGGCAGAAGAAAGAACCGGAGAGCGCGGAGACCCCCTAAGTCGGAAGAAGACCCCGGAGCTGTGCAATAAATTAATTTAAAAAGCTGTGTTGTGTTTTTTCTTGACATTTTTTTTCCACCAGGTGAATGGGTAGGGGTACGGTGTACCCCATACTCATTCACATAGGGTGGGGGGCCGGGATCTGGGGGCCCCCTTATCAGGGGGGGGCTCTCGGATTCCGATAAGCCCCCCGCCCGCAGACCCCGACAACCAACGGCCAGGGTTGTCGGGAAGAGGCCCTGTCCTCATCAACATGGGGGCAGGGTGCTCTGGGGTGGGGGGGCCGCAGGTCGCCCCCCTGCCCCAGAGCACCAAACCCCCCATGTTGAGGGCATGCGGCCTGGTACGGTTCAGGAGGGAGGGGGGGCCGCTCTCTCGTCCCCCCTTCCCCTGCGGCCTGCCAGGTTGCGTGCTCGGATAAGGGTCTGGTTTGGATTTTGGGGGGCCACCACGCCGTTTTTTTCGGCGTAGGGGGTTCCCCTTCAAATCCAGACCAGACCCAAGTGCCTGGTATGCTCTTGGAGGGGGAACCCATGCCGTTTTTTTTTTTAAATGTGTTGTGGAGTTCCCCCTCAAGAGCAGCAGAGCACAAGTCGCATGCCAAAGTCGGATCATGCAAGACTGCGGTCCGACTTTGATCCGACTTCAATGATAGTCAATGGGCTGAAGTCGGATCAAAGTCGGACCAAAGTAGTACAGGGAGCATTCTCAAAGTCGGACCGACATGTGTCGGACCAGTTAAGACGGCTCCCATAGGGAAACATTGATTTTCACACGTCATGCGACATGAGCTCCCAATGTCGGAGCGTTTGTCGGACCAGTGTGAACCAGGCCTAAGAGAGTGCTCCTAATCTCAGCTCATTACCTGTATAGATGACACCTGGGAGCCAGGTATCTTCCTGATTGATAGGGGATCAAATACTTATTTCACTCATTAAAGTGCAAATCAATTTATAACTTTTTTGAAATAATTGTTTCTGGATATTTTTGTTGCTATTCTGTCTCTCACTGTTAAAATAAACCTACCATTAAAATTATAGACCAATCATTTATTTGTCAGTGGACAAACATACAAAATCAGCAAGGGATCAAAAACTTTTTTCCCTCACTGTACACACAGGAGGGTATGCTTAGCTGAGAAAAAATGTGTAGACTGGCAGATAATATCCTTATTACTCTTTATTAAGCATACCTCCTATTTTCCATTTGTATTTATAAATTAAATACCAATATTTTGGAACAAGGGGGTTTCCTATTCACACTATATAACAGTGTTGGCCACTTCAGAGGGGCTCTAGCTTGCCGCCCACAGCCCACTGTGTCTGTCCTGATCCAGGGTGACATGAGGTGTTCTACTTGGTTTTAGCTCCCTACACAAAATATTATGGTCAGATTTTGTTCCCTGATGAAGCAACTTAATGGTGAAACACGTCAAGAGTAGTGTTGAGCGAACCCGAACTGTAAAGTTCGGGTCCGTACCGAACTTTAGCTTTTTCCCGAACCTGAACCCGGACTTTGCGCAAAAGTCTGGGTTCGGGTTCGGGTTCGGCAATCTAATTACGCATTTAGAAATGCTTCAGGGGCCAGCCAATCACCTTTTGATTAGCTGGTGTGCCCTTAGAGGCCATCATAGCCATGCCTACTAATGGCATGGCTGTGATTGGTCAGTGCAACATGTGACCCAGCTTCTATATAAACTAGAGGCACACAGCACACACGTCACTCTGCTTCAGAATAGATAGGGAGAGGATCTAGTCTGCTGCTGATGTTTTTAGGGAGAGATAGAAAAATACATGAGGTAGTCCTGATTCTGCAATCTGAGGGAAAAGATAGAGAGATAGTGTAGTGTAGGGCCAGGTTCCTGTTGGTGCTTTCAGGGAGAGAGAATATTATATAGGAGTCCAGATTCAGAGATTAAAATCAGCGATCTGCATAGGTTTACCTGTTTGTGTTGCAGTGCAGTCTTTTTACACTGCCATGAGCCCAGTGTCAGAGAAAATCTAACTTTTAGGGGGGAAAAAAAGGCACTTTATTGTGCTCTTTTCCAAAAGACCCATAGGGCAAAAAAAAAAAAAAAAAAATTGCATTTTATTTTGCTCGTGCAAAAAAAGACCCGTTTAGGGCAAAAAAATAAAAAAATAAAAAAAATTTGCACTTTAATGTACGCTTGCAAAACGAGCCATTCAGGGCCACAAAAAATTGTTTGCAGTGTGTTATACATATGTGGAGGTGTGTGAAATAAACAATTTCTATATAGTTTTCTCCTACTGTGCTATACTAAAAAAACAACATTTTTTTTGAATAGCACTTTCTGCAGTTCTGTAGCTGTGCGATTCAGCGATTACGTACTGTGGGTGTGTTCTGCTCTTCCAAAAAACGCCGTTTAGGGGCACAAAAAATAGTTTGCAGTGTGTTATACATATTTGGAGGTGTGTGAAATAAACAATTTCTAAATAGTTTTCTTATACTGTGCTATACTAAAAAAACAACATTTTTGTTGAATAGCATTTTCTGCAGTTCTGTAGCTGTGCGATTCAGCGGTTACGTACTGTGGGTGTGTTCTGCTCTTCCAAAAAACGCCGTTTAGGGGCACAAAAAATAGTTTGCAGTGTGTTATACATATTTGGAGGTGTGTGAAATAAACAATTTCTAAATAGTTTTCTTCTACTGTGCTATACTAAAAAAACAAAAAAATTTTTGAATAGCATTTTCTGCAGTTCTGTAGCTGTGCGATTCAGCGGTTACGTACTGTGGGTGTGTTCTGCTCTTCCAAAAAACGCCGTTTAGGGGCACAAAAAATAGTTTGCATTGTGTTATACATATTTGGAGGTGTGTGAAATAAACAATTTCTAAATAGTTTTCTTCTACTGTGCTATACTAAAAAAACAACATTTTTTTTGAATAGCATTTTCTGCAGTTCTGTAGCTGTGCGATTCAGCGGTTACGTACTGTGGGTGTGTTCTGCTCTTCCAAAAACACCCATTTAGGGCAACATCCTAAATTTGGAAAATATGAGGAGAAGGTCAAAGGGACGTGGTGGCCCCGGTCGTGGTGCTGCTGGTGGAGCTCCTGTTGCAGGGAGAGGACGTGGTGGATCTGTGCCAGATACACGCACAAGTGAAACACCTTCCTCAGGTGCGAGTAGACGACCGAGCCTGCGGCGGTATTTTGTCGCGCCTAATGAGGCTGTACGAATGTTTAGGCCAGGACAAGTACAGGCGATAGTAGATTGGGTTGCTGACAGTGCCTCGGGTTCCTTCACATTGTCTCCCACCCACTCTTCTGATGAAAGATCAGAGTTGGCACCTGAAACCCATGTCCATCTGTCTTTCACCTCACCCCCTTGCAAATCTGCCAAGCAGTCTGAGCCCCAAATCATGCAGCAGTCTCTTCTGCTTTTCGATGACTCTGTTAGCAGGGTTTCCCAGGGCCATCCACCTAGCCCTGCCCCAGAAGTGGAAGAGATTGAGTGCACCGATGCCCAACCACTTATGTTTCATGATGAGTACATGGGAGGACCATCGCAGTACGTCTCGGATGATGACGAAACACAGGTGCCAACTGCTGCTGCTTTCGCAATTGTGCAGACAGACAAGGAGGGCAGGGGTGAAGACTGGGTGGAAGATGATGTGGAGGACGATGAGGTCCTCGACCCCACATGGAATGAACGTTATGCAGGTGACCAGTGTAGTTTGGAGGAAGAGGCGGTGGTCGCACAGAGCCACCAGCACAGCAGAAGAGGGAGCAGGGTGCAAAAGCGGAGCGTCCGTCCCCTAGACAGTATGTCTGCTACTGCCCAACGCAGCAAGGGACCGAGCACACCAAAGCCAGGTCCAAGGAGTTCCCTAGCGTGGCAGTTCTTCACACAATGTGCTGATGACAAGACACAAGTGGTTTGCAGGCTGTGCAATCAGAGGCTGAAGCGAGGCATAAACGTTCTCAACCTGAGCACAACCTGCATGACCAGGCATCTAAGTGCAAAGCACGAGCTGCAGTGGAGTAGACACCTCAAAAACCAAGAAAGGTCTCTGGCTCCTCCTGCTTCCTCTTCTGCTGCAGTCTCGGCCTCTTCATCCACCTCTGTAGTGACAGTGGCACCTGCCACCCAGCAAACAGAGGATCTGCCAGCAACACTAGCACCTGGGTCACCAACCATCTCCACAATGTCCCATGGAAGCGTTCAGCTCTCTATCTCCCAAACATTGGAGCGGAAGAGGAAGTACCCCCCTAGCCACCCGCGATCCCTGGCCCTGAATGCCAGCATTTCAAAACTCCTGGCCTTTGAAATGCTGTCATTCCGTATGGTGGAGACGCAGAGTTTTAAAAGCCTGATGGCATTGACTGTCCCACAGTATGTCGTGCCCAGCCGCCACTATTTTTCCAGGCGAGCCATCCCTTCCCTGCACAACCAAGTGGGGGACAAAATCAGGTGTGCACTGCGCAACGCCATCTGTGGCAAGGTCCACCTAACTACGGATGCGTGGACCAGTAAGCACGGTCAGGGACGTTATATCTCCCTAACAGCACACTGGGTAAATGCAGTGGCGGCTGGGCCTGAGGCAGATAGCAGTTTGGCGCATGTCCTTCCACCACCAAGGATTGCAGGGCGCTTCAGTTTGCCTCCTGTTGCTAACTCCTCCTACTCCGCTTCCTCATCCTCTACCGCCTCCTTATCCGGTCAGCGTAACACCTTCACCACCAACTTCAGCACAGCCAGGGGTAAACGACAGCAGGCAGTTTTAAAACTTTCCTGTTTGGGGGAAAAACCCCACACCGCGCAGGAGTTGTGGAGGGACATGGAACAACAGACCAATGAGTGGTTGCTGTCAGTGAGCCTCAAGCCCGGCCTGGTGGTGTGCGATGATGGGCGAAATCTCGTAGCAGCTCTGGGCCTAGCCGGTTTGACGCACATCCCTTGCCTGGCGCATGTGCTGAACTTGGTGGTCCAGAGGTTCCTTAAAAATTACCCCAATATGCCAGAGCTGCTGCAGAAAGTGCGGGCTGTGTGTGCGCACTTTCGGCGTTCTCACCCTGCTGCTGCTCGCCTGTCAGCGCTGCAGCGTAACTTCGGCCTTCCCGCTCACCGCCTCATATGTGACGTGCCCACAAGGTGGAATTCCACCTTGCACATGCTGGCCAGACTGTGCAAGCAGCAGCAGGCGATAGTGGAGTTTCAGCTGCAGCAATCACGCGTGAGTCGCTCTGCGGAACAGCACCACTTCACCACCAATAACTGGGCCTCCATGCGAGACCTGTGTGCCTTGTTGCGCTGTTTCGAGTACTCCACCAACATGTCCAGTGCCAATGACGCCGTTCTTAGCGTTACTATCCCAGTTCTATGCCTCCTTGAAAAAACGCTTCGGGCGATGATGGAAGAGGATGTGGCACAGGAGGATGAGGAGGAGGAGGAGGAAGCGGGATCATTTCAAAGGCTTTCAGGGCAGTCTTTCACAAGTGGCTACGAGGGTGGGTTCCTGCACCAACAAACGCCAGGTACACAATTGTCCGGCAGAAAGGGCACAGTTCTGGAGGATGACGAGGTGGAGGAGGAGATGGAGGAGGAGGAGGAGCCATTTTCACAGCAGGGTGGCACCCAGACCAGCTCGTGGCCATCACTGGTGCGTGGCTGGGGGGATACAGAGGACACAGACGATACACCTCCCACAGAGCACAGCTTTTCTTTGCCTCTGGGCAGCCTGTCACACATGAGCGATTACATGCTGCAGAGTTTCCGCAATGACCGCCGAATTGCCCACATTTTAACTGGTGCTGATTACTGGGTGGCCACCCTGCTAGATCCCCGTTACAAGGACAACATACCGTCCTTAATTCCCTCACTGGAGCGATATCGTAAGATGCGCGAGTACAAGCGCACGCTGGTAGACGCGCTGCTGGTGGCATTCCCACCTGACAGCGGGCGTACGGTGGAAGCACAAGGCGAAGGCAGAGGAGGAGGAAGAGGTCGCCAACGCAGCCGGGGCACCGGCAGCACCTCAGAAGGCAGGGTTAGCATGGCTGAAATGTGGAAAAGCTTTGTCAGCACGCCACAACAACCAGCACCACCAGCTGAGATGGAACGTCTTAGCAGGAGGCAGAATTTCACCAACATGGTTGAGCAGTATGTGTCCACAGGCCTACACGTACTGGATGACGGGTCTGCCCCCTTTAACTTCTGGGTCTCCAAATTGGGCACATGGCCTGAGCTTGCCCTTTATGCCTTGGAGGTGCTGGCCTGCCCTGCAGCCAGTGTATTATCTGAACGTGTATTTAGCACGGCAGGGGGCGTTATCACAGACAAGCGCAGCCGCCTGTCCAGAGCCAATGTGGACAAGCTCACGTTCATTAAAATGAACCAGGCATGGATACCACAGGACTTGTCCGTACCTTGTGCAGAATAGACATGTATACCGGTGTTGTGACAAAAACTGTCCGGCCATCGGATTGTGTCCGGCCCATACTGCGAAGGCGCAGCGCTTGCGCAGTACAGAGGACAAGGAGATTCACAAAATCTCCGAAGATGAACGGCGCCTGCGCTGTGAGTGCAGGTTCAAGCCCCACCATCCAAGTGGACATACGGTAGCACATAGTAACAGGGCCCCTCACGGGCTCGGTTCGATCGCCACGCTTCGGGCACGGCCTCACTTGGCTCGGCTTGAACCACGATGGTGTGGCCTTCACCTGAATTCACCACGCAGGCGCCGTTCGTCTTGGGAGATTTTCGAAATCCCCTTGTCCTACATACTGAGCAAGCGCAGTACAGGGTGGACACTATTTGACGGGGGACAGAATTCTACACATCACCGGCCTTACCCAGCCATTGTTGTATTTTTGAACCAGTGTTGGCTACCTCGTCCTCCTCCACCGCCGCTTCCACCTACACAGCCACATCCACCGCCACCTCAACCTCCTACTCCATATGGACCTCGTCCTCCTAGGTCAAGATTATTATTTTTTATTTTTTTTATGTTATTTTAAGTTATTTCCCTATCCACATTTGTTTGCAGAGCACTTGCCATGCTCTTAACAACATTTTGCTGCCATTTGCAGCCCTCTAGCCCTTTCCATTACTTTTTTAGAGCCTTTTTAGTCCTTAGAAGTCCGGGTCCCCATTGACTTCAATGGGGTTCGGGTCCGGGTTCGGGTTAAAGTTCGGTCCCGAACCCGAACTTTTTTCCGAAGTTCGGCCGAACTCGTCGAACCCGAACATCCAGGTGTCCGCTCAACTCTAGTCAAGAGCTATGATTATTGTCCTGCACTCTGGCCACTTGCCATATGATGTTATAATCTGGCTTATATTTGTATTTTCTACTCTTCAGTATTAGGGCCAAGCAGGACTGGTGCTCTTATTTAGGGATTATTGATATGTCTAAGAGAGCCGCTGGTATAATTTTCGGGCCTGTAACACAACGCTGTCAACCCCCAGCAATTGGCTCTACCCTCCCTTGGCACAGCTAGTAGGGGATGATAGGACTGTGAGGCCTGCAACTTTAGGCAGCACAATCCAGCAACAAAAACACAAACAGTGATAAGGTGATATGGCGGACACTGACCGTTTCTTCTGCACAGTAATAACACCAACAAATAGTCTGCTTAATCCTGGTACTTTTACTGAAGGAAATTATTAAACAGATTAACACAGTACACTTTAGTATATGCAGAGCCCTGCAATAAAAGGTGTTCAGCAATAGACAGATATACAATCCTGTACAAAGATAACTAATGGACCCCCCTTGCAGCTCTCCTCCCTCGTGGGCAAGATGGCGCCCAGCAATGTCTACACTGATAAGTCAGGCCTGACTGTAACTATGTGTAAGTTCCGTAGAGAAGAATCTTCGCTAGCAAATGGTGGTGCACTTTTGAAGACAAAATTGTATTCCACAGGAATAAAGGTTGACAAACTTGGTGAACAACGATAAAGTCACTAATGCTACTCAATGCACTGTTCCTCCGTTGTGCGTATGCAAACTCTAACGGGTGAGTCCCGAACAACAAACACTGGGCCTAGAGATCCTGTACTAATCTCTGAGCAGGTGCTCTCTCACCCAACCGGACCAGTCCACGTCCGTATCTTCCGTTGCTTTGTCTCCGTACACAGGCTCCACGACACCCGGGTCTTCGGTCTTCCTGGAAGTAGTAGATGGGTAACAGGAGGCTCCTTTGGTGGAAACGGAAGGCTCTTTGGAAACACAGGGCCTAGGCTTCAGGCCCTGTCCGGAACAACAGACTCAGCACAGAGTTCCACTTGCTGGGCAGGCGATGTCCAAAGAGAGCGTACTCCGGTCCGCCCCTCGGTTAAATAGCCCACCCCAGCAGTCCTTGCGCGGGGCAATGCACCCTGGGTATGGTAGTATCTGGGTTCGTCATGCAACACCCCGCTACATCTATATCATAATTTTGCGGTACTTTGCACATCAATTTTGGTGGACATTTTGGTACATCAGAAACCCATTGTTTTTAAAGGGCTGCCTTAATGCAATGCCCAATAATATTTGACATAACATGCATTAATGCACCTCACAAATGGAAATGGGACTTTAATCTCATCCACATAAAATGCTGTGCGAAGTGATCCAAACCAATGCAGGTGATATATTTAACAGTGTACTTTAATATATATATATTTTTTTTCATAGTATGCTGGTTATTAGTTAAACAAATTCTATTATTTGAATATAAGTATTTTGGATGGTGAGTTTATTTATTCATTCTGATCATTTGATAGCACACATCTTTGCCTTTTGTTTCACTTCCCTTGTGTTCCACTTAAATATGTAAAAATAAACCAGCTAGAACTTCTTTTGAAATTTCATTTGAATGATCCCTGATAAAGTCCAAATAAGCCAAAAGAGACACTTCTGTAAAGCTACCCATACGAAAAAGTATTTGTCATTCATTTGCAAAGGATTCTATCCACCACTCAAAAGATCTTAAAGTGACACATACCTGTACATTAGGTAGAACTGAGCCCCTTAGGGCCCGTTCACAAAAGCTGCACACTAAAACACTCCATTTTAGTGTGCTGGCTGATGTCTGTTTTGCCAGGCGGTGAAAATGTAATACATGTTTTTGTTGTCCCTCTTACATTTTGAAAATGTACAAGGTTACACTGCATTTAAAAGAGAAGTATGGGAATATTTTATTTATTTTTTTAAATCATACTTACCTAGGTGGATGCAGCATCGGTCCCCCACCGCCTCTAACACTGAGTATTTAGTGATCAAACACTGCCGATCACTCGGTTCTCACAGCTCCTTGAGCAGAGAGCTGGTGGCTGTCAGTCAGCAGCTGGGCCTCTGATAGAAATCATGGGGCCCTGTACACCCTACCTGACAGGGCCCCCTTCATCCTCACCCTCAACCCCACCCCTGGCCCGGTCCCTGGCCCCTCCCCGACCCCGCCTCGAAAAAATAATGGCATGTAACAATCGGACAGGCTGATTGTACCCAAGTCGATCTATCACTTGGGTACAATCAGCCTACCCATTGAGGGTTTCATTCTTAGCTGGTCCTTGCTAAACCGGGCAAGATTCTAATAATCTATGTTTGGCTTAACTGACTAACTGACACTGACATCAACAGTGACGCTAATATAATGATCAGCTACGGGAGAGGAGTGCAGAGTATATGGGAGTGGGCAGTATGTGCAGGACAAGAGTGTGGAGTATATGGGGGTTGGTATTACAGTATGTGCAGGATGGTGTCAGTAGAGCAATAGACATGGTAAAAAAAATTAATGTTTATTATTACATTTTTTACAATTTTATTTTTGCATTATTTTTTTAACAAAGATTTTGTGCGGGCAGTGGACGTAGCAGTAGTGAATGGTGTCAGTCTTTTATTTTTATAATTTTATTTATTTATTTTTTAAATAGTTTTCTTCACAGTGCTTTGGTTGGGGTGGGGCTATGGACGGTAATGACTGGATGGTGTCAGTAGAGCCGTGGACAGTGTTGGTCGTTTTTTTTTTTTTTTTTAATTTATACATTTTTTACAAATGTATTTATTTATTTATTTTTACAATTTAATTTCTTCTTCCTTTTTTTTTTTCTTCTTTTCATAATTCTTTTTTGGGGGAAGAGGTTGGCAGTGGATGGTGCCAGTAGGGCAGTGGATGGTGTCAGTAAAGAATTGGACGGAGTCAGTAGAGAAGTGGACAGTGTCAGTAATCTTTTATTTAAAATAAATAAAAATAAATGACATTAACATTTTTTACAATTTATATTTTTTTTGCTATTTTTTTTTTTTACAATACTTTGTAAATACAAAATACAAAAATACAGTGTTTTTATTGAATTTTTTATTCTTTTTACAATTTAATTTTTTTGTATTTATTTATTACAATTCTTTATTTTCTTTTTTTTCAGTCCTGTTGGGGGGGGGGCTTTGGTGAGTTATCAGGGGTCTAAACAGACCCCTGACATCTCCCCTTTGAGACAGGGAAAGGGACTGAGGACACAGATTCCCCAGTCCCTTTCTCTGCAACCTCAGCTGCACTGAAGATGAACATCCGCTGACACCCGATCTCCTCCGTGTCTGCAATCCCCCGATTCTTACAACAAGGATAAAAATACAGGCATATCGAGTGTGTATCAGTCCCACGCTCTGCTCGTGTACTGAGACGAAGCCTAGGTGAAGCAAGGAATAGCAGTGAGGGTCTCAGTACACGAGCAGAGCGTGGGACTGATACACACTCCGATATGCCTGTATTTTTATCCTTGTTGTAAGTAGAATTTTAATAAACTCTTGTGCTTTGTAAGTGGATGTTGCGCAATGAGGTTTGTTTTCTCTTCTCCCTATATGACTTAATTGGATCTGAGACTTGTGGGAAATCGTGAGATATGTATTGGCGTTCCCTATAACAGGTGAAAAGCTGAGCTGAGGGGTTATAACTCAAGGATGCACCTATTGGCCTTGAAAGGTCAGGATATCTGGTAAGAGGATATCTTTACTTCAATTACCTTCTGGGGAGCATGAGGTCTAATGTTCACAGCTGATTTGGAAGGAGATCACTCATTTTCTTTAACTACAAGGACACTTTGGTGTTTTGATTTTTTCTCTTTTCACTCCAGTTAATATCAAGTTTTGTGGATTATTTTTCTGGACTTATATTACATTTAAATATTCACTTTTTTAGTGTTTTGGATTTTCACCTCAATTATCATTATTTTTGTGGATTATTTTTATGGACTTATTATATATTGATATTTATATTCAATGTATGACAGCACAGCATTTTGTTTATTTACCTTGCGCTACATGGTTTTGGTAAATCTGAAGACAAAAATCTTCAGAAAATCTAATAGTGTGTATGGGGTCTAAGTATAAGCTTCATACATATAGTATCTCACAAAAGTGAGTACACCCCACACATTTTTGTAAATATGTTATTATATCTTTTCATGTGACAACACTGAAGAAATTACACTTTGCTAAAATGTAAAGTAGTGAGTGTACAGCTTGTATCACAGTCTAAATGTGCTGTCCCCTCAAAATAACTCACTCTGGTTTAGTGAAAATGTCCAAATTGGACCAAAAGTGTCAATATTTTGTGTGGCCACCATTATTTTCCAGCACTGCCTTAACCCTCTTGGACATGGAGTTCACCAGAGCTTCACAGGTTGTCACTGGAGTCCTCTTCCACTCCTCCATGACAACATCACGGAGCTGGTGGATGTTAGAGACCTTGCGCTCCTCCACCTTCCATTTGAGGATGTCCCGCAGATGCGACATGGCGACATGCTTGGCCAGTCAATCACCTTCATCCTTAGCTTCTTTAGCAAAACAGTGGTTGCCTTGAAGGTGTGTTTGGGGTCATAATCATTTTGGAATACTGCCCTGCTGCTCAGTCTCCGAAAGGAGGGGATCATGCTCTGCTTCAGTATGTCACAGTACATGTTGGCATTTATGGTTCCCTCAATGAACTGTAGCTCCCCAGTGCCGGCAATACTCCTGCAGCCCCAGACCATGACACTCCCACCACCATGCTTGACTGTATTCAAGACACACTTGTCTTTGTACTCCTCACCTGGTTGCCACCATACATGCTTGACACCATCTGAACCAAATACGTTTATCTTAGTCTCATCAGACCACAGGACATGGTTCCAGTAATCCATGTCCTTAGTCTGCTTGTCTTCAGCAAACTGTTTGTGGGCTTTCTTGTACATCAACTTTCGAAGAAAAACAAGGTAATAATAAATGTAAGCGCAAATACAGAAGTGCACAAAGTGATTAAGATGATGATTTACTTGGTAATTAGTCCATAGAAGAAACACAAATAGTTCAAGGGTTAACCATGAACAATGGCAAAGCAAATGGGGCTGCTGTCCTCAGAGAGCTGGCTCTGTATGTAGACAAAATAAGGTAGAGAAAGGAAGTGCCACCTGAGTGCAGTATTAGAATGACTTTTAATGGCAAGGTATACAATCACACTTACAAGAGGTACGAAAATAAAAAAAATCATCTTTAGAAGAGGCTTCCTTCTAGAATGACAGTCATGCAATTTGATGCAGTGTGCAGCATATGGTCTGAGCACTGCCAGGCTGATCCCCCACCCCTTCAACCTCTGCAGCAATGCTGGCAGCACTTATATATCTATTTCCCAAAGACAACCTCTGGATATGACGCTGAGCATGTGCACTCAACTTCTTTGGTCGACCATGGCGAGGCCTGTTCTGAGTGGAACCTGTCCTGTTAAACCGCTGTATGGTCTTGGCCACTGTGCTGCAGCTCAAACTTCTTATAGCCTAGGCCATCTTTATGTAGAGCAACAATTATTTTTTTCAGATCCTCAGAGAGTTCTTTGCCATGAGGTGCCATGTTGAACTTCCAGTGACCAGTATGAGAGAGTGAGAGCAATAACACCCAGTTTAACACACCTGCTCACCATTCACACCTGAGACCTTGTAACACTAATGAGTCACATGACACCGGAGAGGGAAAATGGCTAATTGGGCCACATTTGGACATTTTCACTTAGCGGTGTACTAACTTTTGTTGCAGTGGTTTAGACATTAATGGCTGTGTGTTGAGTTATTTTGAGGGGACAGCAAATTTACACTGTTATATAAGCTGTACACTCACCACTTTACATTGTAGCAAAGTGTAATTTCTTCAGTGTTGTCACATGAAAAGATATAATAAACTATTAACAAAAATGTGAGGGGTGTACTCACTTTTGTGAGGTACTGTACATTACAGACACTTCGCTGTGTGAAGCTGCACTACACAACACATAATAAAAATGGTGGTAAACATAAAACCTTTTTTATTTTATTTTATCTTCCTAAAACATTGGAACCCACACTTTAGCCTCATACACACGATCGGACTTCCATCTGACTTTTCCCTGGATTTTGGTCCAAAGGGGCATTGGCCGTGAACTTGGTATGCATACACACGGCAGAACATTTTCAGCCAACAAACACGAACGTAATGACGTAATTGACGTACTACGTGGTTTTTCAGCTCTTTAGCGCCACCCTTTGGGCAACTTCTGCTATTGTTGTCTGATCTTTAGCATTGGTTCTGAGCATGCGTGTTCGTACTTTGGATTTTAGTCCGATGGACTTGTGTACACACGATCGGATTAGCCTCAATCGGACATTTGTTGCCGGAAAGTTTGTCTGTTTTCACAGCAAACATTTGTCCGATGAAAAACACAAAACATTTGTTTCCGATAGAGCATACACACGGTCGGATTGTCCACTAAAACAGGTCCGTCGGACAATTGTTGTCAAAAAGTCAGATTGTGTGTATGGGCCTTAACACTAACCTAGACCAAGCCCTGATCTAATTCTTTGTGTGCATTGCGGCCATAGCATGTGAACACCCCCATCCACTGCCTTTGCTGCTTAAAGAGGGGCTCCAGGCTCCCCCCAAAAAATTAAAAGTCAACAGCTACAAATACTGTAACTGCTGACTTTTAATATAAGGACACTTATCTGTTAAGGGATCCAGTGATATCCTCCCCCTAGCCGATTCTTCAATTTGCTTTGGGTGCAGGCAACGGCACCGTAAGTAAGGCAAACTGGCAGTGAAGCCTTGCAGGCTTGCCGAGCCGCACTGCGCTTTGACAATGGGCCCGCGTGGTCCCAGAAGACTGCGGGGGAAGGAGGGTGGGCCAAATTTCCAGGTCAGATTGCTACAGTGCATCTGACCAGACGTGGGAGCAGGTACCTGTCAAAACCAGGTACCCACTCCCCCCCCCCAAAAAAAAGTGCCAGATCTGGCAGTTGGGGGAGAATGCAAACATTGGAGAGAGTAAGGGAGAATTATAATCATTATCAGATTTTTTTGCCATCTGTGCCCTATTGGGGAGATTTCCCTTCACTTCCCATCCCGTAACCAAAACAGGAAGTGAGAGGAAATCCCTGCAAACTAAGAGTGACCCCTCCAGGTCACCAGAACTAGTGTCCCCATTGCAAAATCTATCACTTTTCTGGGGACAACCCAACATTTGGGATTTTCTTTTACCTTCACTTTCAGTTTTGCTACATCTTCACTCCAAAAAAAAAAAAGTTTTTGCCTTTAGTAATACTTCAAAGGAGAAGTGTGGGAAGTGAAATAAAAAACATAAAAAAACATAAATACTTACCTATATGGCTGCAGCATCAATCCAATGTCAGTCACCACTCTGTGCTCTGCTACTCCAGAGGTCAGTGGAGCACTGGGCTGTAGAGGGGGCAGGAGCGGCTGACTTAGGATCTCTAAGCAAGCATAAGAGTGTTTTCACCACCCTCCCAACTTCAAATATAAATGTAGCCAAATGGATACAAGGGTAGGCTGAACAAGTCCTGCACACCAGTGGCATATCGTGGGTTGTCAACGCCTGGGGCGAGGCAAGTAATTTTCGCCCCCTGACCCATGGACTTACCTATTTTCAGCTAGCTCCAGTCTGATCACATGATCCACTGTGTGAGACAGCGGTGGCTGTAGGGATAAGGAGAGAGTGGTTGATAATGACTGGTAAAGCCTGGAGTGGTTACATCATGCATATGTTGCTCTGTCCCATCTGTTGTTGGTGCTCCCTCCTCTCCACACTCGTGACAGCGCCCCCCTCACACCCCACACGCTACGCCACTGCTGCACACTAGGACAAACAGTGGATGACTGTATTGGTGTGTTCGGGAGTCCAGGGGCTTGTGGGAACCCAAGGGATTTTAGGAACCCAAGGGATTTCTGAAAAAGGAGTTAAAGGAGTCCAAGCCTACATCTGAAAATGGAGAGTCAATGGGCACTCCGCTATAAAAGATGCTGTGGAATGAGCCAAGAGTGTACACTGTACTGCACTGAGAATGCTTCTTTTCTTCTCCATAACATATGGGGGTATTGTCTACTCCACATGGATAGGTAGGAACAATGCTAACTGATAGCATTCAGCAGAACCAAAGAACATAGGAAGTTTTCAGCTTATAAGATTTCTGGCAGGATCAGAAGGTACTTATTGAACAGATATGACAGAACACTTGTGGCAGCCTGTCAATAGGGGGCGCAGGGGTGCCGCCCCCCACCCAAAGCTACTTATTAAAAAAAAAAGAAAAAAAATAATATCATTTTTTTTTAAAGTGTCCCTTTAACCACTTAAGCCCCGGACCATTTGGTAGCTAGAGGACCAGAGGTGATTTCAGAATTTTGCACTGCGCTGCTTTAACTGTAAATTGTGCGGACATGCAATGTTGTACCCAAACAAAATTTGCGTCCTTTTCTTCCCACAAATAGAGCTTTCTTTTAATGGTATTTGATTGCCTCTGCGATTTTTATTTTTTGCGATATAAACGGAAAAAGACCGAAAATTTTGAAAAAAAATGATATTTTCTACTTTTTGTTATAAGAAAAATCGAATAAACTCAATTTTAGTCATACATTTAGGCCAAAATGTATTCAGCCACATGTCTTTAGTAAAAAAAAATGTCAATAAGCGTATATTTATTGGTTTGCGCAAAAGTTATAGCGTACATTTTCTGGAATTTACACAGCTTTAAATTTATGACTGCCTATCTCATTTCTTGAGGTGCTAAAATGGCAGGGCAGTACAACCCCCCCCCCCCAAATGACCCCATTTTGAAAAGTAGACACCCCAAGGAAATTGCTGAGAGGCATGTTGAGCCCATTGAATATTTTTTTTTTGTCCCAAGTGATTGAATAATGACAAAAAAAAAATACAAAAAGTTGTCACTAAATGATACATTGCTCACACATGCCATGGTTATATGTGGAATTGCACCCCAAAATACATTCTGCTGCTTCTCCTGAGTACGGGGATACCACATGTGTGGGACTTTTGGGGAGCCTAGCCACGTACGGGACCGTGGAAACCAAGCACCGCCTTCAGGATTTCTAAGGGCATAAATTTTTGATTTCACTCCTCACTACCTATCACTACCTATCACAGTTTTGAAGGCCATAAAATGGCAAGATGGCACAAAACCCCCCCAAATGACCCCATTTTGGAAAGTAGACACCCCAAGCTATTTGCTGAGAGGCATGTTGAGCCCATTGAATATTTTTGTTTTGTCCCAAATGATTGAATAATGACAAAAAGAAAAAAAAAATGTACAAAAAGTTGTCACTAAATGATATATTGCTCAAACATGCCATGGTTATATGTGGAATTGCACCCCAAAATACATTTTGCTGCTTCTCCTGAGTACGGGGATACCACATGTGTGGGACTTTTTGAGAGCCTAGCCGCGTACGGGGCCCTGAAAACCAAGCACCGCCTTCAGGATTTCTAAGGGCACAAATTTTTGATTTCACTCCTCACTACCTATCACAGTTTTGAAGGCCATAAAATGCCAAGATAGCCCAAAACCCCCACAAATGACCCCATTTGGGAAAGTAGACACCCCAAGCTGTTTGCTGAGAGGCATGGTGAGTATTTTACAGCTCTCATTTGTTTTTGAAAATGAAGAAAGACTTTTTTTTTTTTTTTTCTTTTTTCAATTTTCAAAACTTTGTGACAAAAAGCGAGATCTGCAAAATACTCAACATACCTCTCAGCAAATAGCTTGGGGTGTCTACTTTCCAAAATGGGGTCATTTGGGGGGGGGGGGGTTGTGCCATCTGAGCATTCCATGGCCTCCGAAACTGTGATAGGCAGTGAGAAGTGAAATCAAAAATTTACACCCATAGAAATCCTGAAGGCGGTGCTTGGTTTTCGGGGTCCTGTACGCGGCTAGGCTCCCAAAAAGTCTCACACATGTGGTATCCCCGTACTCAGGAGAAGAAACAGAATTGTATTTTGGGGTGCAATTCCACATATAACCATGGCATGTTTGAGCAATATATAATTTAGTGACAACTTTTTGTACATTTTGTTTTTATTTTTTTATTTTTGTCATTATTCAATCACTTGGGACAAAAAAAAAATATTCAATGGGCTCAACATGCCTCTCAGCAAATAGCTTGAGGTGTCTACTTTCCAAAATGGGGTCATTTGGGGGGGTTTTGAACTGTCCTGGCATTTTATGCACAACATTAGGAAGCTTATGTCACACATCATCCACTCTTCTAACCACTTGAAGACAAAGCCCTTTCTGACACTTTTTGTTTACATGAAAACATTTATTTTTTTGCAAGAAAATTATGTTGAACCCCCAAACATTATATATTTTTTTAAAGCAAAGGCCCTACAAATTAAAATAGTGGGTGTTGCATTTTTTTTTTCCACACAGTATTTGCGCAGCGATTTTTCAAACGCATTTTTTGGGGGGAAAACACACTTTTTTTATTTTGAATGCACTAAAAAACACTATATTGCCGAAATGTTTGATGAAATAAAAAATATGATCTTAGGCCGAGTACATGGATACCAAACACGACATGCTTTAAAATTGCGCACAAACGCGCAGCGGCGACAAACTACATTCATTTTTAAAAGCATTTAAAAGCCTTTACAGGTTACCACGTTAGATTTACAGAGGAGGTCTACTACTAAAATTACTGCCCTCGATCTGACCTTTGCGGTGATACCTCACATGCATGATGCAATTGCTGTTTACATATGACGCTCGACCGACGCTTGTGTTCGCCTTTGCGCAAGAGCAGGGGGGGACAGCGGTGCTTTTTTTTTTATTATTTATTTTGCTTTTTTATTTTATTTTTAAACTGTTCCTTCCATATTTATTTATTTTTACAATTTTTATTGTTATCTCAGGGAATGTAAATATCCCCTATGATAGCAATAAGTAGTGACAGGTACTCTTTTTTTGAAAAAAATTGGGGGGTTCGACCCTAGATCTTTCCTCTGCCCTCAAAGCATCTGACCACGCCAAGATCGGTGTGATAAAATGCTTTCCCAATTTCCCAATGGCGCTGTTTATATCCGGGGGGGGGGGGGTCATTCCCTCCCACTGCTTGTAAAAGCAGTCTAGAGGCTAATTATCTGCTAGAATTGCTTTTACATGAAAGCCGGCCACTGGCTGAAAAGAATGATACCTAAACCCGCAGGCATCATTCTGGTATAAACATTCAAAGTCCAGCAACATACCAGTACGTTGCTGGTCCTTGTTGGACATGTATTGTAATCTTTTTTTTCATGCAGCCTGTTGGCTGAACGAAAAAAAGAGATTGATCGGTGGGTATGCCCACCATTAGAATACCTCCCTTCATCCACCCACTTCTAATGATGGGCATATATGCCGAAGCATGGGGGCATCCTCCCGCAAAAAAGTTATGCCGCGTACACACGGTCGCACTTTTCCACGGGCAAGCCTTCGTCGGAATTTCGACCGTATGTACGCGGCGCATAAAAGGTTATGCCGCGTACACACGGTCGGACTATTCCACGGGTAAGCCTCCGTCGAAATTTCGACCGTATATACGCGGCATTAGGAGCAAAATCGCTCCTCCGCCCCTGCTGCCCCCATGCTTCGGCATATATGCTCTTTTTTTTAACTGTGGTGGTGAAATCACCTCCTACAGCTTTGGAATCATGGCTTTATGTATCGTGGGAGCAAACGCTGTTGCTGTCAAGATAAATAAATCCGCGATGCAACTGAATGGCGTACCTGCTAAGCAAATGATGGTTAACATTAAAACAAAGTAACATTACAGTACAACAGTAAGACCTTACCATACCATACCTGCAAAGCAAATACCAAAACAAAACCTAGTAAAAAATAAAACATTTTTTTAACGCAACCTGTGCCTAAAATATATATATACCGAAGCATGGGGGCATCCTCCCGCAAAAAAGTTATGCCGCGTACACACGGTCGGACTTTTCCACGGGCAAGCCTCCGTCGGAATTTTGACCGTATGTACGCGGCATAAAAGGTTATGCCGCGTACACACGGTCTGACTTTTCCACAGGCAAGCCTCCGTCGGAATTTCGACCGTATATACACGGCATTAGGAGCAAAATCGCTACTCCGCCCCTGCTGCCCCCATGCTTCGGCATATATGCTCTTTTTTTTAACTGTGGTGGTGAAATCACCTCCTACAGCGTTGGAATCACGGCTATATGTATCGTGGGAGCAAACGCTGTTGCTGTCAAGATAAATAAATCCGCGATGCAACTGAATGGCTAACCTGCTAAGCAAATGGTGGTTAACATTAAAACAAAGTAACATTACAGTACAACAGTAAGACCTTACCATACCATACCTGCAAAGCAAATACCAAAACAAAACCTAGTAAAAAATAAAACATTTTTTTAACGCAACCTGTGCCTAAAATATATATATGCCGAAGCATGGGGGCATCCTCCCGCAAAAAAGTTATGCCGCGTACACACGGTCGGACTTTTCCACGGGCAAGCCTCCGTCGGAATTTCGACCGTTTGTACGCGGCATAAAAGGTTATGCCGCGGACACACGGTCGGACTTTTCCACAGGCAAGCCTCCTTCGGAATTTCGACCGTATATACGCGGCATTAGGAGCAAAATCGCTCCTCCGCCCCTGCTGCCCCCATGCTTCGGCATATATGCTCTTTTTTTTAATTGTGGTGGTGAAATCACCTCCTACAGCGTTGGAGTCATGGCTTTATGTATCCTGGGAGCAAACGCTGTTGCTGTCAAGATAAATAGATCCGCGCTGCAACTGAATGGCGTACCTGAAAAAAAAAATTACATACCTGAAAAGCAAGCATGATAAAACATTGCAGAATAGAATACAGTAAAAAGAGCAGAACAATAGAGGAGAAAATAGAGAGAAAGAGAGAGAACAATAAAACGACAACTATTTTTGTTTTTTTCATTTTATATTTTTTTTGTGTTTTGTTTTTTCCTTTTTTTTTTTCTTTTTTACACTTTTTTTTGTAACTTTAACAACTGTAATGGTTCGGGTCTCTCAAAATGTAATGGCATCTTGGGAGACCCTGTGTAAGTGTGTCCTAGTCTGTGAAATGCTGTACCCTACGCTAAAACTTCACTTTTGAGTGGTAGCGTTCAAAACATTCACCAAGGCAAAGACCAGGTTTGTCAGGACAGAGTGGACAAAAAACACGGGTGTCACGCCTAAATCTGCGCTTGCTACAGACATGACATCTTTTTTGGGGGGTTCGTTGGGTAGGGGTACTCGGGAGGGCATACGGATAATGCCTCTCATGCAGCCGGCTTACTGCATTTGGTTGGGAATGGTGAGGTGCAGAACCGCCTGGATACAGGAGTTCTGTGACTATCTCATTCTGGAATTTTAGAAGAGATAACATCCCGCCTGAAGCTCTGTATAGCACATGAGCGTTCAGCAAAGCCAATTGGAATAAGGATAGAGACACTTTTTTGTACCAGCATCTCACCTTACGGTCAATTAGATACGGCGCCATCAACTGGTCGTTGAGGTCCACCCCTCCCATATGTTGGTTATATTCGTGGACACAGAGGGGTTTCTCCACAACACCAGTCGCCGTACGAATTTGGACTGTCGTGTCTGCATGAAGGGAGGTAAGAAGGAAAACATTCTTATTGTCCCTCCACTTCATAGCGAGCAAGTTATTACACTTCAAGCAGGCTCTCTCCCCCAGCCTAAGACGGGCATCTACAAGCCGCTGGGGAAAGCCCCGGTGATTAGGTCGCACGGTGCCACATACTCCAATCTGATGATTAAACAAGTGACTAAACAGTGGCACGCTCGTGTAATAATTGTCCACATACAAGTGGTACCCCTTTCCGAATAAGGGTGACACCAAGTTCCACACTATCTTGCCAGCGCTCCCTATGTAATCCGGGCAGTTGACCGACTCAACCTGACTATCTTTTCCCTCATAAACCGTAAAGTTCAATACATAGCCTGTTGCCCTGTCACAGATTGTAGAGCTTGACCCCGTATCTGGCACGCTTGCTGGAAAGGTACTGCTTGAAAGACAAGCGGCCAGAAAATTTAATCAGGGACTCATCAACGCAGACAACTTGATCGGGAATAAACAAGGCTGCAAAACGTTTGTTGAAGTGGTTTATGAGGGGCCGAATTTTATAGAGCCGGTCGTATTCAGGGTCCCCACGTGGACGATAAAGTTCATTGTCGTTGAAGTGCATGAACCGCAAAATCTGCTCGTATCGTGTCCTGGGCATGGAGGCAGAGAACACGGGCATGTGGTCAATTGGGTGCATGGACCAATAAGCACGCAATGACGGGAATTTATGTGTACCTATGTTGAGGGAAAGGCCCAGAAAGGTCTTAAAGTTGGAAACCATAATTGGTTTCCAATCTTTGGCAATTTTAGGCAACTGGGGGTTAGCGGCGATGAATTGACCAGCATACAAATTACTCTGGTCCACAATAGATCTATAGAGATCTTCCGTGAAAAACAGCAAATAAAAATCAATTGGCATAAAATCAGCTGTTTCCACCTGAATACCGGGTTGGGCAGTGAATGGGGGAAGTACGGGTTCTGCAGAAGTGGTGGGGACCCAATCAGGATAGGTGAATTCTGCAGGAAGGGCACTATGGGCACGACGGGCCTGCCTTTGTCTTCTTGGTGGCAGCAGGACACTACTTGTGCTTGCCACCTCGCCAGCTTGAACTGCACTTATGGGACTCGCCACGTCACCACGTGATACTGCAGTGCTGGATGTACGCCCAGGCTGTACTAGGCCGCTGGTGCTTGCCAATTCACCAGAAGGAATAGCGGCGCTAGTACTACTCTGCTCCATGATACGAGAGACCTGCGGTTCTTGCTCCTCAACAACCTCAGAAGATCGGGATCGGGTACGCCTGACCTTAGCAGGGACCTCAACTTCGTCGTCAGAGCTATCTGACGTGGGGCCGCTGACGTCACTGTCTTCTACCGGAAGATATTCTGAGCCTGAATCTGACAGATGCGTGACCTCCTCTTCACTATCACACATGCTCAGAATCTCGTAGGCCTCTTTACTAGTGTACCTTCGTCTTGCCATTTTGGGCTCTAAATTTAGGGGTACACTAGTAAGATTCACAGGTAAAAAAAGCACCTGACTGTCACCAAATGTATCAAACGCTACCAAAAAAACTGTTAGCGATCGCAGGGATCAGGACTGTCTCTGCGAACGCTGCAGTTATGTGTGTTGTGTTTGGTAAGTGACAGTGATCGATCGATACTGCACTTGGGTGGGCTGGGCTGGGCGGAGGGGCTAAACGCAGGTGCTAGCAGGTATCTGGGCTGATCCCGCTAACACTGTGTTTTTGGGAACCCTAAACCGCTGGGGACGCTAGTATAGATCTGATCAGATACTATACCACTAAGGGAGGTGTATGCTTTGCGCGTGGGTGTTAGCGTTACTGGCACTAACCTGACGCTGTCTGGGGCGACACAGACCCTCTCTGGCGCTAAAACCTAATTGATATCAGCCGCCGGGCGATCAGGGGGTTAAACCTTTATTGGGTTATATACGGTGGGTGCCCTGATGCTATAAAAAGCAAACTAACCAACCAGCATCACCTGTAACCTTTATATGGTGATCACTGGTGAAAGGGTTAACTAGGGGGTACCCGACGCTATATAAAAACCTGACGGGTTACCTAAATAACTAAATAACTAACTGGGTAACCAGTGTCACCAGTGACGCTTATACGGTGATCACTGGTGAAAGGGTTAACTCTAGGGGCAATCAGGGGGTTAAAATAATATATGGGGGTACCTGACGCTAATAAAAACCTGCGGCGAACCTAAAAATAATTAACTGGCTATCTAGGGCACCAGCGACAAGAAAAAAGCGATCGGAAAAATTATCGCTTAGTGACGCTGGTGTTAGGGGGTGAAAGGGTTACCTGGGGGGCGATCAAGGGGTTAAACCTTTATTAGGGGGGGTTAGGGGGCTACCCTGGACCTAAAGGGGCCTAATCCTAACTGCCCTGCAACTTTTTACAGTCACAAATGACACTGATTGCAGTGATCAGTAAAAAAAATGATCACTGCAAACGGTGCACTGTGACTGGGGGTACTGGGGGTGATCTGGGGGGTGATCTGGGGGTGACTGGGGGGTGTAAGTGTGCCTACGTGTACTGGTGTCAGTGGGCTGTTGGTGCACTTACTGTTAGATGTCTTCTCTCCTCGCGCCGGATCGAAAAGACCGACACGAGGAGAGATGACATCACTTCCTCTGCCTGTGTTTACATTACACAGGCAGGGGAAGCTCTCTCATTCGCCGGGAGCGATCGAGAGGGGGTGGCTGGAATCGAACGGCCGTCCCCTCATGCCGGATCGCTCCCGAACACTTAACCACCGCTCACTGTACAGAAGGGGGGTTCGATCGGACCCCCCAACTATACAAAGACGATCACGTAGATATACATGATTCTGCCTGTCGGTGCCATTCTGCCGATGTATAATTACAGTGGGCGGCCGTTAAGTGGTTAAGTGAGTGTGTTAAGGGCGCCGGACACGGGGTGCTATTGGAGGCATGACCAGTGTGTAAACATGTGATTGGGGCTAAGAAGCTCTATTGGCGTAGTTTAAAGTGTGTTCAGGGAGCAAAGCTTGGAGCCACGAAAACTCCACCTCTAGCATTAGGTTTCCAGTGCTTGTAATTGATTGGGTCCATAGGGTGGGGCTTTAATCAGACCTGCAGCGTCATTGGCTCACAGGCTGCCTGTCTCCTTCAGTAAGTGAGGGGGAATCACCAGCAGAAGAGAACTGGTCAGGGCAGACAGGGAGTGATGTGCAGAGGCAGCTCCATTCATCTCCCTGTGACACAGATTCGGCATCCAGCAGTGCACACAGAAACCTTCAGGTACACTACATGCCAGGACTGGAGGGGGCAGAAGGGGCTATTATCACTGTGTCCTGAGTGACTGTACAGCAGCATTTTAATCTCCAACTTTACTTCACCTCTCTCCATGTAATGCACTTCTGTACAGTACACCTTCCTTATCACACTGATCCCCCTCCCCCCTTCACTATCTCTGTTTGCATAGATTATCGTATTTTTCGCTCCATAAGACGCACTTTCCCCCCCCAAAAAGCAGGGGTAAATGTCTATGCGTCTTAATGGAGCGAATACTGACCAGCAGAGCTGCTAATAGGGGGATTGTTTTGGTGGCAGAACGATGCCCTATTCATCTCTCTGCCCCAGCTAAATACTGTTTCTCCCCTGCCTTCAGCTGCTATAGGGAGAGAAACAAAAGGCATTGTTCACATGTAAATCGCGCGGGCATTGTTATGCAAATTAGATTGGCTGCTGCAATTCATATGCAAATCACGCCCCATCCTCTGAATGCCACCCACCTATACAGCATACAGGTGAGTATAGGGTGCATGTAGAGGTAATCAAAAAGGGGGGCTTGAGGTGCAAAGGTGAGCAGAGGAGGTGTGCAGTCAGATGTGGTGTACAGAGGTGCAGAGTGGATGGAAAGGAAGGGTTGAATTGCAGAGGTTAGCAAAGTAGGGCTTTGGGGGACAGAGTTTAGCAGATGATGAGTTAGGGGCAGAGTTGTACTGATGGGAGATAAGAATGCAGAGATTAGTAGACAAATGGGGGGGGGGATTACTGTAAATACACCTGTTATATGGCTAGTCATATTAGTTGGTTATATTTTATTAAATATTTTAGTCCACCATTTGGTTCAGCTATTTTTTCATATTTTCCTCCTATAAAACCTAGGTGCATCTTATGGTCAGGTGCGTCTTATGGAGCGAAAAATACGGTAGATATTCACTGCTCACATCCTGCAGCCTCCCGGTCTCAGATCTGACCATTCCAATCACTGCCTCATACCCTTTCCATTCCAGATTACTATTTATCTCTTCCAAACTGTTTAGCAGATCAGAACATTCTCTGCAGTGCAATCATTTAAGGTGGCTGTAGGAATGACATTAAAAAGGAATCCTCTATTCTATGAGTGCAGAATGTACTGACCTGCTCAACAGTTTGGAAGAGATAAAAAGTAATGTGGAATGGAGAGGGTGTCCGTCAGTGATTGGATCCCTAAAGAGGAATGCCCAGATTTGAGACCACACTTGTAAAGAAGAACTCAGCATAGGGATGGTGGGAACCCCTCATAATGGGCACAGCGGGTGTACAGACCTGGGAACTTGGCACAGGGATAGTGGGAAACCCTCATAATAGGCACATCAGCTTACAGACCCGGGAACTCGTTACAGGGATGGTAGGAACCCCCATAATGGGCACATCAGGTTACAGACCCGGGAACTTGCCACAGGGATGGTGGAAATCCCTCATAATGGGCACAGTAGGTGTACTAGGTGTACAGACCCAGGAACTCAGCACAGGGATGATGGCAACCCCTCATAATGGGCACAGCAGGTGTACAGACCCAGGAACTCAGCACAGGGATGGTGGGAACCCATCATAATGGGCACAGCAGGTGTACAGACCCAGGAACTCGTTACAGGGATGGTGGGAACCCCTCATAATGGGCACAGTAGATGTACAGACCCAGGAACTCAGTACAGGGATGGTGGGAACCCCTCATAATGGGCACAGCAGGTGTACAGACCCAGGAACTCGTTACAGGGATGGTGGGAACCCCTCATAATGGGCACAGTAGGTGTACAGACCCAGGAACTCAGTACAGGGATGGTGGGAACCCCTCATAATAGGCACAGTAGATGTACAGGGATGGTGGGAGGAACCCTCATAATGGGCACAGCGGGTGTACAGACCTGGGAACTCAGTACAGGGATCGTGGGAACTCCTCATAATGGGCACCTCAGGTGTACAGACCCAGGAACTCTGCACAGAGATGATGGAAACCACGCATAATGGGTGTAGTAGGTGTACAGACCCAGGAACTCAGTACAGGGATGGTGGGAACCCCTCATAATGGGCACCGTAGGTGTACAGACCCGGGAACTCAGTACAGCTATAATGTGCAGCCTGGTATATGATGTGCAGAGCCCTGTGTATAATGTGCAGCCTGGTATATGATGTGCAGAGCCCTGTGTATAATGTACAGCCTGGTATATGATGTGCAGAGCCCTGTGTATAATGTGCAGCCTGGTATATGATGTGCAGAGCCCTGTGTATAATGTGCATCCTGGTATATGATGTGCAGAGTCCTGTGTATAATGTGCAGCCTGGAATATGATGTGCAGAGCCCTGTGTATAATGTGCAGCCTGGTATATGATGTGCAGAGCCCTGTGTATAATGTGCAGCCTGGCATATGATGTGCAGAGCCCTGTGTATAATGTGTAGCCTGGTATATGATGTGCAGAGCCCTGTGTATAATGTGCAGCCTGGTATATGATGTGCAGAGCCCTGTGTATAATGTGCAGCCTGGTATATGATATGCAGAGCCCTGTGTATAATGTGCAGCCTTGTATATGATGTGCAGAGCCCTGTGTATAATGTGCATCCTGGTATATGATGTGCAGAGCCCTGTGTATAATGTGCATCCTGGTATATGATGTGCAGAGTCCTGTGTATAATTTGCAGCCTGGTATATGATGTGTAGAGCCCTGTGTATAATGTGCAGCCTGGTATATGATGTGCAGAGCCCTGTGTATAATGTGCATCCTGGTATATGATGTGCAGAGTCCTGTGTATACTGTGCAGCCTGGAATATGATGTGCAGAGCCCTGTGTATAATGTGCAGCCTGGTATATGATGTGCAGAGCCCTGTGTATAATGTGCAGCCTGGTATATGATGTGCAGAGCCATGTGTATAATGTGCAGCTTGGTATATGATGTGCAGAGCCCTGTGTATAATGTGCAGCCTGGTATATGATGTGCAGAGCCTGGTGTATAATGCTGACACTATGAGTGGAAGCAAGTGGAATACAGGGGATGGAGTGGGTGGATTCTATAAGGGGTGTGGCTTATCAGAAGTGGGAGGGGCCAACAGTGGAGGGGAGGGGTCTTGCGCCCCCCCATCCTAAAACTTCCCCAGCTGCCACTGCTTCTATTGATATAATTTTCAGACCAAACAGGAGCAAATAAGAGAAGATCAGTGTTAGTTTACATACACTTTAAAGACATGTTATATTGAAGGCCATTTTCGTTATATCTAGCCTAGGACAATGTCTTTGCTGTTGGTCGAGCCCTGCAATAATACTGGGGTTTAAAAGTGACTGAATCCTATTTACTTACCATATAGTGGAATTTGGAAGCTCTAAGTAGGCTAAGTTCCTCTGTGAAAATGGAGAGTACCATTCATTATTTATGATCCTTTGCTTATTTCCATCAGCGCTTTGGACAGCTGATGCATCTTCCATTTCCATGTTCTAATTCACATTCAAGGCTGAAAGAAGAATGCTAAAAACTCTGCGTTGGAGAAAAATGTACAGTGTATATATATATATTTTTTAAACATATTGATAAATCTTGCTTTAAATGGTATTAGCAGAAAACAATGTTTGTGAAATGAGCCTGCAGTAATATTCCCTGGTCAATACAGAACGAGCAGTGCAATGTCTCCAGGGAGTGACAGCAGTAATCCAGTTACTAAAAAAAATGCTGATCTCAGCAGGTTCTTTTCCCTAGAAATGAAAAATAACTTGATGAAATATAACGTTGTTGCAAAAAGATGTGACTGAAAAATAATATACTGTTTCAGATTAACCCCTTCTTCACCTTTTTTCAGTGAGCAGTGTACACAGATAAACGCCTGTCACTGAGTCATCTAAAGGTACGTGACATATATTCTAGCCGTGCGTCACGTTGTGCTGCACAGCATAGGGGCAAGCAGTCTTCTTTATTAATAAACTCTAACCAAACGCAGCAGCAGCAAAGGTCAATAGGATGTGATAATTAGATATTTCAAGGGAAAGATACAATCTCTGACCAACTGAACTGAACTCGTAGAGCTGTTACTATGGAGATCATTTACAAATCATTGTTGTTGTTGAGTGTAATCATTAGAGTACGTGCAAAGTTACATAGAGTATACATGTGGTGTATGTTACAGGGAAACAGCTTTCTTACACAGGAACTGAAGAAAAAAATATCCTTATGCCGCGTACACACGATCGATTTTCTCGACGGTGAAAACACAGTCGAGAAAATCGACGGGAAAAACGAGGAACGGCTTGGTCCCCTACACACGGCCGTTTTTCCCATAATTTTTTCTCTTGGTCGAGAAAAACGACCCTGTGTTGGCTCCCCGGCAGTGTTTCCCTATGGGAAAACTGCAGCGGAAAAAAATGCCGTGAATCACGACGAGAAAAATTAGAGCATGTTCTAATTTTTCTCGTCGTGATTAATGCCGTTTTTCTCATCGGGAAAAATGACCAAAAGCCCACACACGGTCGTTTTTCTCGTCAAAGAGAATTTTTTTTATTTTTCCCGACGAGAAAAATGGTCGTGTGTACGCGGCATCAGGCCTCATGCATGCTGAGTGTTAAGCACACTGCTTTTAGGGTCATTGGCGTCTTTTTTTTTCCTGCAATTAAAGGCGTCTTTTTTTTTTTCTTCTGCAACTAAATACCCTTCCATGTTAGCCTATGTGTCCCTGCACACATAGGCGATTAGAGGCAGAAACAAAATTCCACTGCCAGCACGTCCAGGAGCAGCAGTGTTTCAGCAGAAAAAAAAAAAGCTTGATGCATGTAAAAGTGTCTAAACGCCTGTTAACGCTAGACACGTTAAGCATTTGGGGAATAATTAATTTCAATGGCTAGAATAAATTATTATTCTGGCCAATGAAACGAATGTACGCCCAAGCACTTGACACGCCTAAACACATCTAGACGAGTCGACCGTTTGTTTTTTTTTTTACCAAAATGCTGCTGCCAGGAGGAAAGGCATTTAGGAGAGGTGGGGAAATGCCCTGTGTGCATGGGGCCTTATAGAGACACAGACAACAATTTACTATTGACAGTGGCTCCAAACCCTGATTTCTCAATCCAAATCTAAAAAAAAAAAACATTGTTTAGAGTTCTGCAATATCTTTGCATTAGGCAAGTGGAAATAAGCTGAGGGCAAGAGTGAAGCCGCATGGCAGGGTAAACGGGAGGTGATTTTCCGATTTTAGCCTTCACCCCCTGTCATTATCTTAGCAGGGCCTGGCATACAGCGGGAGTCGGCTAAGAACTAGATGAGGTGGGGGCGGGGCAGGGCGGGCAGGGCAGGGAGCTGCCAAAGTTTACTTTTTCCTATTAACAAGCTGGTGATTGGTTGCTCGGACCGCCTAGCAACCAATCACCAGCTTGTTAATAGGAAAAGTTAACTTTGGCAGCTCCCGTTCCCCTGTCCAGTGCTGTGCTCCGCTGTAAGTCTCTCTGCATCCTAAATCAGTGAAAGTGTCATTTGTTGTTTTTAATTTTTTTAATGCTATATTTAATATAGCATTAAAATATTTACTTAACCACTTGTGGCAAAATCACGTACCTGTACGTCATTCTGCTTAAAGTGGTTGTACCGGGTGATGCCTGCAGCTGCAGGCATCACCCTGGTACTGTCCCCCCCTCCCGCTGCCTTCCACTGCTCTCCCTGGACTCTCCCGTCCTACCGGGAGGCCCGAGTGACCAGCCGGCACTTCCTTCGGCTGGCCAGAGACCCGAACAAAGCCGGAACAAAGTGGGACTCAGATCTAGTAATCCGGAATGGACGTCATGACATCACTTCCGGTTTACTGGAGCCTTAAAGGCGCCAGATTAAAAAAAAATTCAGTGTTCAAAACGAATACTTTTAAGTGCAAAGAAGGGATTTGGGGTTTTAGAGACCCCAGATCTCTCCGAAAAATATACCTGACACGTGACTATTGCTGTCACAAGGGATGTTTACATTCCTTGTGACAGCAATAAAAGTGATCAAAAACATTTTTTTTAAAGGGACAGTGTAAAAAAAAAAAATGTAAGCATCCCATCCCTCTGTGCTTGCACGCAGAAGCGAACGCATATGTAAGTCACGCACGATCCTTAGATCAAGAGCAATATTTCTAGCACTAGACCTCCTCTGTAATGCTAAACTAGTAACTGTTAAAAAAATTTCAAGCGACGTCTATGGAGTACCCTAATTTGTCGCCATTCCATGAGTGTGCGCAATTTTAAAGCATGACATGTTAGGTATCTATTTACTCGGCGTAACATCATCTTTCACATTATACAACAAATATGAGCTAACTTTAGACCCCTTTCACACTGGGGCTGCCCGTGCGTTCGAGGTAGAGTGCCGCTAACCTTTGTGCCACTTTCTGGCTGCTAGCGGGGCACTTTTAACCCCAAAAAAGGGGTTTAAAACTCCTGTGTTGCGGTGCTTCCAAAGCGCTTTTCAGTCGGTTTGGAATCGCTGCCCATTCATTGCAATGGGCAGGGGCGTTTTGGGAGCGATGTATACAGCGCTCCCAAACCGCCCCAAAGATGCTGCTCGCAGGACTTTTTCTAACGTCCCGCAAGCGCACCGCCCGGATGTGAAAGCACCCATTGCAATGAATGGGAGGCAGTTTTCAGGTGCTTTACAGGCGCTATTTCTAGCGCTAAAACGCCTTAAAACTGCCTCAGAGTGAAAAGGGTCTTATGCCGCATACAAATACGGTCAGAATTTCCGACAGAAAAAGTCAGATGGGAGCTTTTGGTCGGATATTCCGACTGTGTGCATGCCCCATCGGAATTTCCGATGGACTTAGATAGAAACCAGGTTCTCTATTTTTCCGTCGGAAATTCCGACGGAGGTTTTCCTGTTGGCAAGTCCGACCGTGTGTATGCGGCATTACTGTTTTTTTTTTTTTTTTTAATTCATGAAAGTATGTTTTTTCACAAAAAAATGCGTGTGAAAGGTCGCTGCGCAAATACGGTGTGACATAAAATATTGCAATAACCACCATTTTATTCTCTAGGGTCTCTGCTAAAGAAATATATATATAATGTTTGGGGGTTCTAAGTAATTTTCTAGCAAAAAAAATGATTTTAACTTGTAAGCAACAAGTGTCAGAAAAAGGCTTAGGGCTCTTTTTTAACACGGACGTGTCCGTGTACGGACTCCGCTTTACTCAGCAGGGATCGCTCCGTTGATCCCCGCTGAGCAGGCAGATGACAGCTCCGTCTCTGCACACTGTGGGGGATCGGATGAAAATGGACCGCCTGTCCATTTTCATCTGATCCGATCCGCCAGACAGATGGAAAATAGGGTTTCCATCTGTCTGAATTTAGCGGATCGGAGCGGATCGGATGTCAGCGGACATGTCACCGCTGACATCCATCGCTCCATAGACCTGCATGGAGCGTCCGTTCAGGTCCGCCTAAAAGAACTGACAGGCGGACCTGAATGGTCCGCCCGTGTGAAAGGGGGCATAGTCTTCAAGGGGTTAACAAGACAGTAAAAATGTGTACAGTGCCTATTGTAGCCTATTTTATTCTTATTTTATTTATCGCAGTCAGATCAATTAAATATGTTAATATCATTAAAGTTGTTGTTGTTGTTGTTAATATTTATTTTTGTAACTTAATTCTGCATAAAACATTTAGCAGTGTAACTTCATGAGATAATTTACGAGGGAGTGTTTAGGGGCGGAATTAGGAGCAGGGCAGGTGTTGGGTGAAGCAACTGGTTCACACTATAGAAATGCAGTCCAGATGCGTTCCAGATGCTTTTCTGCATGTGCGTTGTTAACGTGTTTTTGATGCGTTCCAGTGCATTTTTAAAGCAGTCCAGTGCATTTTTTCTTAACCTTAAATAAGGATATGTGTGTTCCAGTGCATTTTTGGTGTATTTAGGTGCGTTCCTGTGCATTCCAGTGCGTTTTTGATGCATTTTACAGCGTTCCAGTACAGTCTAGTGCAGGAAAAATGCAGCATGGTTTATTTTTATTTCCTGAACTGGAACACACTGCAACTGCAAGCACTGGCGTGAACTAGGCCATTGAAAACCATATAACCTACTTTCCATGCGTTTTTGATGCAGAAAATAAACACACTGGGCTGCATGTGGTGTGAACGGTCCCTTAGAGAGAGAGGGAGGGGGAGGGGAATTGGGTGAGTATGTTGTGTTATGATGGGGTTGAGATAACATTTATGTGTATTTAGTATATTGAAAACTATTAAAAATATAATAAACGAAAAAAAAAATCGTTGCAACATTATTCCAGTGGATGTCTCTATTTCCACATCCTCCCAAATGAAGAATACTTACATAGGAATGCCCATCACTCATTGGATTTTAACTGTCTTTTATGCCAGCTTGCTACTGTACTGCCCTATGTTATTTTTACCATTATTTTCAAACCTATGTCTTTATTGTTAATAAAATATCTACTTTTAATAAAAAAGGGAAAAAAAATAAGCCAAATAGACAAGCACAAAAATAAAATGACTCACTTAGAAAGCTGCTGCCAACCAGCATTGTACAGCGGCGTAATATCATCACTAAAACCTTTCACTCTACGCGTTTCGTCCAATCAGCCATTATCAAGGGGTCCTCGTTATCAGTTTACATACTTCTGGTAGGATGTCAGGGCTGGGCTCAGTCCTTCCTTTTCTGTGCTAGCAGCTCAGCTGTCAGCTAATTGCCAGCTTCCATTTCTCCACGGTGATCCACCTGTTGATGATCCGCTCGTAAAGCCTTGCCTACTTAAGGACTTCCAGTTCATTTGATCTTTGCCTTCGCCTGTGTTAACATCACCAGAGACTTTCCCCAGCGTTCCAGTTGAAGACCTGCTTGACTGCTGTCCCCTCTGGCTACGGATCCTGTTTGCTGTTCTATTACCTTTATCGCTGGCTTTTGGACTTTGGCTTGGTCGACTACCCGATCCGGTTACTGAACTCTGGCTATGTTTTGACTACGTTTACTCTGTTTACCTTTTTATTATTTATTATTAAACTAGTGTATTTAACTGCACTTCTGTCTCGGTCTGATTCATGGTTTCTGACAGTAGGCGAAGGACATGAATTCAGAAGATGCAGCCAATCCACTTGTTAATAATATTTTTTCCAGATGGGATGACCTGGATCACTGCATGGATCAGTTTGCCACGGCGATACAGACGCTCCTGAGTCACACGGCTCTTCTAGAGTCTCCCACTGTGGCCGCTCAGGTAGTCCCTGTGCAGGCACCCACCTCGAGTATTACCTCTATTAGAGGTATGTCTGGTCCTGCCCCGCATCCCCAGCGATTTGGGGGCGATCCAATCCAATGCAGAGGTTTTCTCAACCAGGTTGAGATATATTTTGGGATGCTGCCCCAGGCATTTCCCACGGACAGAAGCAAAGTAGGTTTCGTGAAATCTTTGCTTTCTGAGAGAGTCTTGGCCTGGGCAAACCCTCTATGGGAGACGCAAAAACCCGTGGTCCTGAGTTACCCAGAATTTGTGGCTTTCTTCAAAAGGGTATTTGACGTTTCCGCACGCTCTGCTTCTGCTGCCAAGAGCCTCATGTCCATCAAAAAGAGTACGATTATGCCATTGAATTCCATACTCTGGCAGCAGAGGTTGCTTGGAACAATGAGGCCCTCGTGGCTGCTTTCTCTCATGGTCTCTCGGATAACATCAAGGATGAGAAAGCAGCCCGAGATATACCCACTGAGCTTGAGAGGTTGATCACATTTACCATCCTCATTGACTCCAGACTCAGAGAAAGACCCTCTGTTAAGTTGCGCTTGCGGAAGCCTCCTGTACGTTTGTCTCCGAGCTTTGCAGTCCCACCCTTGCCTCCCTCACCTCCCACGCCTCCTGGTACCGAGTCGGTCTGTGAAGATGAACCCATGCACTTGGGCTTCACGTGTCTCTCTGAAGATGAGAGAGCCCTTAGGAGGAGGGAGAGATTGTGCCTTTATTGTGGCCAGGGCGGTCACTTTTTGAAGTCTTGTCCTTCTCGTCCAGGGAACGCCCGAACCTTGAGGTCCTGTCACAGACAGACCTTAGGTGGCGTTGTTTCATCTCCAGTTGCCCAGAAGGATAAGCCCCTGGTTTCGGTTACCCTGTCTTGGGCTGAGTCATCCATCGAGATACAGGCTCTAATCGACTCCGGGGCTGCAGGCCTGTTCATTGATGCTGCCTTTGTGTCTAAGCACTTGATTCCGCTGCAGCTGCATGACACTCCACTTGCCATTGAGGCTCTTGACAGGAGACCTCTACAGCCTGCCCATGTGACTCATGAGACTGTTCCGTTGTCCATGGCTGTAGGGGCTCTTCACCATGAGATAATCCAATTCCAATTTATTTCCTCACCTAAGTTTCCGCTGGTTATTTGTTATCCTTGGTTACAGAGGCACAACCCATCTTTTGATTGGCTCCGTGCTGAGGTTCTGTCCTGGTCGCCACAGTGCAGTGAGAGATGCTTCCAGAGGGTTCTTGGCTGAGGCAAAGCGCCTCTCTGCCAGAAGGGCACAATGGGCTCTTTTCTTGTCGAGTTTCAATTACATTGTCTCATTCTAACCCGATACTAAGAATGTAAGGGCTGACGCCTTGTCACGACAATTTTCCTCCACTTCCAAGATGGAGTCGGTTCCGGTTCCTGTGATTCCTCCTGATCGTATTCTGGCTACGGTTCGCACCAGTCTTACTTCTTCTTTGGGTGACAAAATTCTGGCTGCTCAGGTTGATGCCCCTCCTGAGAAACCTTGTGACCGCTGCTTTGTTCCAGAGAGTCTCCGTACTCCCGTGCTCCAGACTTACCATTCTCCCAAGGCTGCTGGCCACCCTGGGAAGAATCATCTCTTTTGGGCCATTTCCCAACAATTCTGGTGGCCTAGTCTACGTGCCGACGTATCCGCCTTCGTAGCTGCCTGTTCCGTGTGTGCTAAGAGTAATGCCCCATACACATGATAATTTTTCATGCCATTAAAAATGCCATTAAAAAAAATGGCCATTAAAAATGATCGTGTGTATGCTCCAGAGCATTTTTAACAACGTGAAAAACGGCCATTAAAAATTTCGAACATGCTCTCTTTTTTCACGTCGTTTTTCATGTCGTTTTTTTAACGACGTGAAAAACGATAGTGTGTATGCTTTAAAGACGTGAAAAAAACCGCGCATGCTCAGAATCAAGTATGAGACGGGAGCGCTCGTTCTGGTAAAACTAGCATTCGTAATGGAGATAGCACATTCGTCACGCAGTAACGGACTGAAAAGCACAAGACTGAAAAGAGCGAATCGTCTCTCAACAAACTTTACTAACATGAAGGGTGGCGCCATTCGAACGGAACTTCCCCTTTATAGTGCCGTCGTACGTGCTGTACGTCACTGCGCTTTGCTTGAACATTTTTTAAAATGATGGTGTGTACGCAAGACAGGCTTGAGAGGAAACAAGAAAAAAAATGACAAGAAAAACGTCAGTTTTAAAAATGACATTAAAAATGATCGTGTGTATGGGGCATTAGACTCCACGACACCTTCCAGTGGGCCTCCTACAACCCATACCCAATGGTGAGAGGCCCTGGACCCACCTGTCTATAGATTTCATTGTGGAGTTACCCAACTCCCAGGGCAACACAGTTATCCTTATTGTGGTAGATCGGTTCTCGAAAATGTCTCACTGTATTCCACTTAAGAAGTTGCCTACGTCTGAGGAACTGGCTTCACTTTTTGCTTGGGAGATCTTTCGTTTACATGGCCTACCCAAGGTCATTGTCTCTGACAGGGGAAGTCAGTTTGTGTCCCGGTTCTGGTGAGCCTTTTGTGCACAGTTGGGAATTCAGCTTGCTTTCTCTGCGTATCACCCACAGTCTAATGGGGCTGCAGAACGAGCCAATCAGTCCTTGGAGCAATTCCTGCGTTGCTATATTTCTGACCATCACAACAACTGGTCAGACCTCTTACCATGGGCTGAGTTTTCTCACAATAGCGCTCTGAATTCTGCTTCCCGCTTGTCCCTGTTTATGGTAAATTATGGTTTCCAACCTTCCATGTTGCCTGACTCGTTTGTTCCTCTGAGTATTCCTGTGTTAGAGGAACATCTCCGTGGTCTTCGTTCCACTTGGGTACAAGTCCAGGAGGCTTTGCGACAGGCTAACGAGAGGTACAGACTCCATGCTGACCGCAGACAGCGCCTTCCTACCAGGTCGGGGACAGGGTCTGGCTGTCACCTCGCAACCTCCGACTTCGTGTTCCTTCTCTGAAGTTCGCACCTCGGTTTATTGGGCCTTTCCGTATCCTTCGCAGGATAAACCCAGTGGCTTACGCGTTGGACCTTCCTTCCAGTATGCGTATCTCTAATGTGTTTCATGTCTCCTTATTGAAATCGTTGGTCTGAAACCGTTTTACCACCTCGGTGCCACGTCTTCACCCTTTACAGGTTGAGAACCATGAGGAGTATGAAGTACAGTCCATTGTTGACTCCCGTAGTTTCCGTGGGCGCATTCAGTACTTGGTGCATTGGAAGGGGTACGGTCCGGAGGAACGCTCTTGGGTCTCATCCTCGGACGTACATGCCCCTGTCCTCCTCCGTGATTTCCATAGACGTTTTCCCCTCAAGCCCGGTGGTCCTCTGAGGGGGAGGGGTCATTGAGGAGGGGGTACTGTCAGGGCTGAGTTCAGCCCTTCCTTCTCTGTGCTGGCAGCTCAGCTGTCAGCTAATTGCCAGCTTCCATTTCTCCACAGTGATCCACCTGTTGATGATTTGCTCGTCAGCCTTGCCTACTTAAGGACTTCCAGTTCATTTGATCTTCGCCTTCGCCTGTGTTAACATCACTAGAGACTTTCTCCAGCGTTCCAGTTGAAGACCTGCTTGACTGCTGTCCCCTCTGGCTACGGATCCTGTTTGCTGTTCTATTAAATTTATCAGTGGCTTTTGGACTTTGGCTTGGACGACTACCCGATCCGGTTACTGAACTCTGGCTATGTTTTGACTACGTTTACTCTGTTTACCTTTTTATTATTTATTATTAAACTAGTGTATTTAACTGCACTTCTGTCTCGGTCTGATTCATGATTTCTGATAAAGGATTAAGATTTAAGGGTGGGGTGTGCGATGTGGTCTGCCAACATTACATTTTTTGTAACAATCATTTTTTGCAATTTCTGTATATTTTTTAATATATATGCCAATTTTGATTGATCATTTACCACTTTTTTTATACAATACAATATCTTGCTCTTATATATTTGTTTTCATTGAAATATGTACTTTTTTAGGCACAATGTTTTGTAAACATGCTCCACTGTTTATTTACTATGCGCTTCTCCTTCTCTGTTAGATGCCCGTGACCGGAGGAGTTGTTGTGGATGTGCCTTAGGTGTGGGGATACCACCCATTCGCTCTCCCCCACGATTGCATGTCACCCGATGTGCAGGACTACGGTGGTACCCTCTGACCGGAGTCCTATGCTGGCCAAGGATCAGGCTTGGCCCCGCATTCCAGCTTACGTGGCAACGCAGCATTTCCGTTCTGACATGCGTTCCAGGTTGGAGCACATGTCCAGCCTTTCTTACATTTCGGCAATTGCGTGGCACGTGACGTCATCCCGCCTATGGATGACATAGATAAGTGAGTTTGGGGTGGAGGAACTTGACTGGCCTGCACAGAGTCCTCCTGACCGCAACCCGATAGAACACTTTTGGGAGACTGCGAGCCAGACCTTCTTGTCCTACATCAGTGCCTGACCTCAGAAATGCGCCTCTGGAAGAATGGTCAAACATTCCCACAGACACACAAGCCTAAACCTTGCGGACAGCCTTCCCAGAAGAGTTGAAGCTGTTATAGCTGCAAAGGGTGGGCCAACTCAATCAGGGCCGTCTTTAATATGGTTTGGGCCCTGGGCAAACATTTTTTTTTTTTTTTTAAAACACTGACCAGACCTGCATGCCATGTGTAAAATAGAAGAACTTTTTAAAACACTGAAGTTCTATTTTACACGGATGGCATGGCATGGGAATAGGATAGGGAGCGGGAGCCAGGGGAGGAGAAAGAAGACCTCCTTACCTTGTCCTGTCCTAGTGTCCTGGCAAGCTCAGCTCCAGCCTCAATTCTCCACAGTGTCTGACACACACTGCTAGTGCTAGCTTAGCCACTAGGCAGCTGCACTCCACTCCGCGGGCTCTGATCTCTCACTTCTCCGGCTCCTCCGATCAGGTACACTGGTGACTGTGGTCACTGAACACTACGCACGACACGCTGTACGCATAGCAAGGGGGGGCCAGAGCGTCAGTGAAACTCAAGGCCCCACCCACCCGCAGCCCGGGCCGCTCCAGCTCCTCTATCTAAAAAACAAACAAACAATACCTGGCACTGGCTGAGCGCGGCGCGCCGCTGATGACAGTGACAGACACTGTCTGTCTGTTTGGGGATTTTCTGCGCCGTTTTGCGGACAGCATAACTGGCGGCTCTGCTTTGGGCCCCTAACAGTGACAGGGCTCTGGGCAGCTGCCCCGTTTTGCCCTGCGGTAAAGACGGCCCTGAACTCAATATTGAACCCTACGAACTAAGACTGGGATGCCATTAAAGTTCACGTGTGTGTATAGGCAGGCATCCCAATACTTTTGGTAACATAGTGTATATCATTCAATTTATTTTTTGAGTGCAAGAAGTGTAATGCCGCGTACACATGATCGAACATTCCGACAACAAAACCGTGGGTTTTTTTTCCGACGGATATTCGCTCAAACTTGTCTTGTTTACTACACACGGTCACACAAATGTTGTCGGAAATTCCGATCGCCAAGAACGTGGTGACGTAAAACACTACAACAAGCCGAGAAAAATTAAGTTCAATGATTCTGAGCATACGTTGAATTGATTCTGAGCATGCGTAGGATTTTTGTGCGTCGGAATTGGATACACACAGTTGGAATTTCCGACGTGAACTTTTGTTGTCGGAAAAATTGAGAACCTGCTTTTAATCATTTGTTGTCAGAAATTCCAACAGAAAATGTCCGATGGAGCCTACACGCGGTCGGAATATCCGACCAAAAGCTCACATCGAACATTTGTTGTTGGAAATTCCGATCGTGTGTACGCGGCATTAGTTCTTGAATTTGATCTGATATCATGCAGCCCCTGTACAGCAGGGCTGCAGAGTGAAAGGAAGAAGCAGTACAAGGAGCCAATCAGTTTGTGTGCAGCTGATAGCAAGAGAAATGGCTCAGAGGAAATGGGTTGAAGGATGCTAGACATCAGACTAAGAAAATCTAGTTGCAGAAAAAGAGTATTGCAAGGAAAATCTCTGAATTGAAAATTAATATTGCAGCAAAAGCTGGTTTTGTTATTTTATCTGTTAATGGGCTTTTTATTTTCATCTTATTATTTTTGGCTGGAGTTCTACTTTAATTATATGCTAGATATATCTGTAAGCAGTAAACGCTTCTAGTCGGTCAAGCTGAAATCTATTGCTGACGTAAATGTATATCATAAACATTATTACTAGTAATAATATTGAAGAACTGTAGGGGAGAGATACATTACCATTTCTCTCTTCTCTGTATACACAGCATGGCGACACTGACAAATATATGCGTAGATTGCAATATGGAGGCAGATAGATGTATTAATGGAAATCTATATGATGAGCTTAGGGTGAAACAATCACATATATAATGATTTTATGACAGAAGAAAAATAAGTAAATGTTTAGGGCTATTACTCTGGTTAGAGAAGAACATTGACTACTTACTAAGGGATGTAGTTTTAAGCTAATGATGAGAAGAACTCTAGTGATATTGTTAAGTGCTGATAATGGATCCATCAGTAATCAGCAGGGTGCACTGCACTAACTGGATAAGTGTAATCGAGCTGGAAGTGTGGAACCCCTGGGGCATACTTGTCATAGATGAATCGTAACTTATTAATTATAGAATGCGTGAGCAGCAGAATCCTGCTGTTTTCTAATGTTTAAACAGCACTGAAGAAGGTTACTGGGAAGTCACCCAAATAGGAACCCTGGCGATTTCCACTACATCACAAATCAAAATCTTGGCTTTTTGCTTGCAGTGCAGGTGGATGTGATCTAAGGTGGTTACAGATACCAATTGAGTGTATCCCAATGCTAGGGATTGGAGTCTGATTCAATGGTTCTTTTTTTTTCTGCAGGTAGCAATACATTTCCTGAACTGATCATTCATAAGGGAATATGTGTAATTTTGACAAAAGTCGATTTTTTTATTTTTTTTTAGCCAGCTCTGTCATTGTATGGTAATTCCATTGCCATTTTCTGCTACACATGTTAACATTCACATTTAGATGAAAGAAGCATACATGTTCATAGTACAGTAAAACCTTGGATTCCGAGCATAATTTGTTCTGGAAACATGCTTGTAATCCAAAGCAAATTTCCCCATAAGAAATAATGGAAACACAAATGATTCATTCCACAACCATTTATTCATAAGTACTTCAGTTTATAGTCCATATAAAAAGATTATAGCAATGTGACCAGGCTGTGTAACCATAAAATGTCCATCCACAAATGGCAGCCTCCACAAGGGGATTAGAAGCAAAATCCAGCAGGAGCTACAGAGTATAAAAGAGAAGAGAGCAACTCACATGGTTGATGATTAAAAGATGCACATCTAAGTATGCAGGCATCCGGGGTAAAGCTGTCTGCAATCATGAACGGGAAGACTAACCTGCAGTAGAGCGATCTGAAAGCGAGGCTTAAATCACTCATGGAGCGCAGCGTGGAAGGGATGACGTCAATGGCGGTGCGGAGGATGGTCTATGTGGACTACTTTTTTTTTACAAGAAAGGTTGGTCTTTATTTAGAAGATATCAAACAACAAGAGATATACAGACATTTCTTATGCAAAATGCATGGCAAGAAGTAATAGTCTCCAGTAAAACAAAAATCAATGCCAAAATAGTCCGGTAAGGCATAACCCAGTAAGGACTTTTCCCCAAAGCAATGAAGACAACATTCTAAACCTACTGAACCCAGGGAAGCCAGACCCGGTCAAATTTCTTGGGGCATCCCCTGCTAATATATGTCAGTTTATACATTGGCAGGATCGCATTAACAGAGGAGTCCCAAGAGTCTACTTTGGGGGGGGCAGGGGAGGACCATTTTTTAAGAATTTCTTTTTTAGCATAAAATAACAACATAGATGCCAATAACTTTGTGTATCTGGGCCTCTGGTCCTCATCATGTATCCCAAGTAGGGCCAGCTCAGGCGTCATTGGCAAAGACAACGCCAGACGGACATTGATACATTCCTATGTGGACTACTTTACCCCAGATGCCTGCATACTTAGATGTGCCTCTTTTAATCATCAACCATGTGAGTTTCTAAATGTTTGCACCTTCATTAAACGTAACTGTATTGCTACACTTAGAGGCGCCTCTCTTCTCTTTTATACTCAGTTGTGACATGACGCTACTTGTATATCAAGACATCGCTTGTATATCAAATCAAAACTTATTATACAATTTTGCTTGTCTTGCAAAACGCTCTCAAGCCAAGTTACTCTCAAACCACGTTTTACTTGTACAATTATTTCACCACATTCAAGCAGAAATATGAGGAATAAGTAGGGTTGTTACAGTACCTCATCCCTTTAAAATCGAACACATAATAATTACACAGGTTCTGTGGCTGATTAACTTGGTAATTAAATTCATTTGGTGCTGTGTCCTGCATTAAATTAGCCCCAAAACCTGTGTAATTAATATGTGTTTGAGTTTAAAGGTATGAGGTGGCAACCCTAGGAATAAGCCCAAAAAAATTAACGCTTTTGGGCTTAGCTTATAGGGCTTATGCTCCTACCCCACCATGCTCCAGCGTATATAATATCAGGCACTAGCAGTGATCCTCTGGCCTTATGCTGCAGGAATGTTCCTGTAAAATTTTGTAGCAGCCAAAGTTGTACTAAGTTTGCAGAGAAGCCAGGAATTTGCAGCAACGGGCTGCAGCATTCTTCCTTTGCAAGCCTTAAAATGTACCTGATCCCCCTCCACACACACTCCATTTTTCGCTAGGAGTTTACCACTTTTTCAACACAATTAACAACAACCTACTGCTGTACAGCATTATCAATGCAAGCAGAGTGCCCCGCCCTCCCCTTTAGTTAGTTCACAGATACCAACAACTGCCTACGCAGGTAAGGGGCATTTGTATGTAGCGCATCCCCGAAGGAGCCACTGAGTGAATAAGCTCTCTGAGACTATTCTGGTATCTAGACTGCTGGTGCTCCAACTTTTAACCACCCTGACACACATTCGCTCTATGAGTTAGATGACACAAATAGAGTAGAAGTTGTAATTCTATTAAAGCGGAGTTCCACCCAAAAGTGGAACTTCCGCTCATTTGTCTCCTCCCCCCTCCGGTGCCACATTTGGCACCTTTTGGGGGGAGCGGATACCTGTCTTTGACAGATATCCTGTCCCCACTTCTAGGAGCCGCGGCCATAGCGCATTACATCACAGCTCGGCTCCCTCCTCCTCCTCCCCGCTCCACCGGGCCAGTAGGAGAGCGCAGCTGGTGCCTCGCGCATGCGCAGTAGGGACCCGGTGTGAAGATGTAATGCCCTTACTGGCAATGGCAGCGGCAGTACCGACAGCTGATGGAAACTTCAGCTACAGTGCCGACATCGCTGGACTCCAGGACAGGTAATGCCCTGTACACACGATCGGATTTCCAATGGAATAAAATCCGATGGATTTTTCCGTCGGAATTGCAATGAAGCTGACTTTCATTAATCTTGCCTACACACCATCAGACAAAATTCCAACCGTCCAAAACATACGACGGCACTATAAAGGGGAAGTTCAAATCCAACGGCGCCACCCTTTGGGCTGCTTTTGCTGATTTTGTGTTACCGCGTGTTAGTAAAAGTTTGGTGTTGGCCAATTCGCGCTTTTCAGTCTCCATGCTTTTCAGTCCGTTACAGCATGGCAAATGTTCTATCTCCATTACGAACGCTAGTTTTACCAGAACGAGCGCTCCCGTCTCCTAATTTAGTCTGAGCATGCGTGGATTTTTCTCCGATGGAGTTCCCCACAGACGATCGGAATTTGCTATCGTTTTTTTTTCCATCTGTAAAATTTAAAACACGTTCCAATTTTTTTACACCGATTTTCATCGAAAAAACGATTGTGTGTACGCGGCATGAGAGTCCTAATATTAAAAGTCAGCAGCTACAGTATTTGAGTATGAGAAAAGCAGCAATTGTCTTCAGGTACCTTTAGGTGAACACTGTGCAAAGGACACAGTACACTAAATTAAATCAATGCAGCTCCCTGCCTGTGGTTTTAGTATGAGAATACCACTAATTGTATTGAGGTACCTTTAGGTGAGCGCTGTGCAAAGCACAGAAGTACACTAAATGAAATGAATGCATCTCCCTGCCTGTGGTATTGGTATGAGAACACCACCAATTGTATTCAGGTACACGCTGTGCAAAGGACACAGTACACTAAGTGAAACACTGCAGCTAGCACAATCACCTGCCTGCCTGTCAGTATAGAGAATAACAGGAACAGATCTAGCTAAACTGAATACAGTGTGTAAATATATATACAACACCTAGGATGCATATATATCCTCTACACACTGTAACTTTAGCTAACTCACTCGCCTGCCTGCTCTATCTAACTCAAAATAAATGACACTGTCTCTCTCTCTCTCTCTCTCTCTTAAAACCTCTCTCTTTAACCACCGCAACACACTACACAAGGCCGCCACGCCGGCGGCCTTATATAGTGTGGGGCGTGTACCTACTCCTCTGAGCCATGATTGGTCAAAGCCACCCTGGCTTTGGCCAATTACGGCTCTCTGTACTTACAGCGCTGTGATTGGCCAAGCATGCGGGTCATAGTGCATGCTTGGCCAATCATCAGCCAGCAATGCACTGCGATGCCGCAGTGAATTATGGGCCGTGACGCGCCACTCTGATTTGGCGCGAACGGCCCATAATTATCGAAATTCGGCGAACAGCTGAACAGGCGATGTTCGAGTCGAACATGGGTTCGGCTCGAACTCGAAGCTCATCCCTAATTGTCACCCATTGACTTCGGCTTCCAATGGAGACTACAATGGCCATTTCAAGACTCCTTATGTAGGCAGGGTTCACTGTTTTCATCATCAGAAAGTCCACCCTGGGAAATACCATTCAGCAATCGCTGGAGTACATGCAGGCTGCAGGAGATCACTAGTATTGAGAAGAACGATGGATGCAAAAAAGTGAAAGTATTTCATTAAAAAAAAATAGCATTTATGATACACAGTGCTTTAGAGATCTAAATGTAATTCAGAAAGAGTTTTTTTTGGAGGGATACATTGATTATTACTTTTCGGAATCTACAATGAGCTGTTGTTAATTCTCAGTGAGGCAGCAGTGATGTAGGGAAGTCTGTGAAAGTTGGTCATCTGTAGAATCAACAGAATGAGCCACATTCCAGTGTATTACTACCTGTATCCAAGACACCGCTGACTCCAACCAGTGTGATTTATCTGCCTCTAACATGCACTAGACCCAGACTAGGAGGTATACAGATTCTGTGGCGAACACTCCTAGGTGACTTATAAACTTTCCAGTAGCATAATATACAAAGACAAAATACTGTATTTCTGACAGAAAATGTGCTGATCTGAGCAAAGATTCAGTCATAGGGGAATTGTGCAGCAGAGACAGGGAAACATAAGGAAGAAAACAGCTTACTATTCTATATGAAAATAAATGATATCAGCGTTTCTACAAGAAATAGGAAAAAAAAAAAACTACCGGTACTTTACAATTATAATGATATACCCTATATTTAATTATATACTGTTGCCTTCAATGTCAGACCTTGTCTGAGAAGAAAAACATATTCCTAGGCTTGTTCAGCAACATCTAACATTACCTATGCCAGTGGTGTATTATCCATGTGTGCCATGTGTGCCATGCACACTGGCTCTGGGTTGGGGGGCACTGCACTCTAACACAAAGTGCACACATGCACATGGAGGAGCTGCTGCTGCTTCACATGTTCTCCAAAATGCCCCCCTCTTATGGTTTATACCTACAACTGCACTTTTGTACCCCTATTCCGTTGGTACCCCTGCTGAGCCGTTCCCCTGGTGTTGTTGGGTACCCTTCATCAGCCTCTCTAATCCTCATATCTGGGTATATCTATCCATAATATCTTTGGTTCCAGCATTTTGTATCTTTTGTTCTGTATGGGGGGGGGGACAGAGTATCTCTTGCACTTGTGTTTTTGATGCATATGTTTTTTTTTTTTTTTCCTTTTTCTTTCTTTTTGTATATATTTGTATGTTTTTGATTGTCCTGTATGATACCTCTGTATCTTTTTTGTATTTGCACACTCTGTTTTGTTATTAAAAACTTCTACGAATTAAGATTGAACACGGCTGCAACGACGGCTTGGGGTGCTGGGGGATTTAACTCTATAAATAGATTCCTCCCCGCTGCTCTGAACCCCCCTTGTGCTGCCCCCTCACAGACCCCGCCAGGCACTCCCTTCATGCACAACTGCTGGCTGGTTTCCCAATCTTCCACTGGCTGCAATTGCTACTGGGAATGAGATTGATGTCGGGATTGAGAGCATCATGTCATGTTCATCAGCTCCTTCCTGAGTGAACACAGTGATTGCTCAACACTGAAGCATAGTAAACTGTGTTTACTATTTTTCAGCTTGTGAATAATTAGAAAGCCTGCAGAGAAAGAGAAGGAGAACTCAGGTCTGTGTATATCCCTAATGGTTCACCAAGGCCCCCCCCCCAAAAAAAAAGTAAAAAAATATTAAGAAATAACATTATAGAAAAAAAAAAACATAGTAAGGACTCATTTACACAGGGCATACTGCAGCGTGGCAGCGTCCACAATATTTGCGCAAATATTTAACAAACACTGTTTTCACCAAAAATACACTAAAATCATTATTAGCACATGTAGCGGGCATATACTTTCCCAGTGTATTTAAAACTGGCAGAGACACCAGTAATGTGCAGTTCCCTGCAGCCCAGCGGGTGGCGTTGTCGCCTTGGGCTGGGGTTGAACCATTGCTGTGTGCCGTACCCTTTTTTGTCCTCTCTCAGCGGTTGTATGGTGGGGCGGGGAACCCGCCGTGCTTGCTGGGAGAGGGTATAAAGGGGCCGGCCATCTTTGTCACGGAGTCGAGTCCCAGGCACCTTCAGCCTGAGGGCGGTGGTTCGTGTCGGGAGTCTAGGCGACGTTCGGAGGTAGTGTTACATCCCAGGCACCTTTAGCCTGGGGTGAGGTGCTTGGATGGAGGTCTGGGACCCAGTGTCCTTCACTGGGTTCCGCGAGGGATGGATCTCCTAAGGGGACCCCGGGAATGGGCTCCCCGAATCCAGTGGCGTAAGGGACCGAAGGGGGTACTCGCCTGAAGACCTGGTGCAGCATATTGCCAGTGACGGGTGAGCCTCCGGAGACCGCCCGGAGGGATATCTCCCTCGCCAAGGAACCGCAATACACTTTTAGAAGGAGAGAAGAAGAGTTCATTGTGTCTGGGCCTACTCGTATCCACACCCCCCTGTCTGTTCTACTCGTTGAGGGAGTCCAACTGACTGTGTTTTACTCTGATATTGGAAGAATAAAGGAGTGTTGGACTTTAATGGTGTGGGGCTCATTTTCTGGCAGATAGAGTGCAAAAGGAGGAGGAGGCTCTGATGCAGAACACTGACCCGAAGGTAAAGAGGATCTTCTCACACCACACACACATCTGTGGTGGGAACTTGGCGTGGTGACCCCGCACTCTCTCAACCAAGGTACCCCTAGACAAAAGCCAGAGACAGATGATGTGATATCAGGGAGAGAGAGTGGAGGCCGCTACACACACATAAACACAACAGAACTTACAAAATTCCTGTTAAATTCCTACTAAGTCCTCATTTACATGGGGCATACTAAAGTGTATGCCCGTATGAGGGTCATGTTTATGCACACTGGGATGCAAAGTTGTTTCATGCATCCCTTTGTAGGCAAGCCCATTTATGTCAATTCGGAAGCAGCCACTGCACGGACACAGCTGCTGCACTCAATTTGACATCAGTGTTAGTGTGGGTGCATGTCCCTAAACTCACACTGTTTGCACCCGCACCCACATGGATGTAAGATTGGGAGCAGTAACTGTGTCCGTGCAGCCGCTGTGTCCCTTGTGACATGAATGGGACTGCCTGCACAAGGATGCATGGAAAACTTATGCATTCCAGTGTGTGTAAACATAGCACTCATGTGAATGAGGCCTTAGTAGGAATTTACCAGGAATTTTGTAAGTTATGTTGTATTTATGTGCGCTAATAATGATTATAGTGTATTTTCAGTGAAAACAGTGATTTGATAAACATTTCTGAACTATTGCGGGGCCTAAAAAAAGGAACTACTGGGGGAATTGTACTGGGGGTCAGTCGGACCTGAGAGATTGTATTGGGGGACAGGCTGACTGGGGGGATTATACTGGGGGACAGATTGACCCAGGGGGAGGATTATACTTCTGGACAGGTTAACTTGGGGGAGAAGGGGAAGGATAATACTTGGGGGGCAGACTGGCAGGGGGGGGGGAATTGTACTGTGGGACAGACTGACCTGAGGGGGATTATACTAGAGGAGAGATTGGCGTGCAGGGGGAAGGATTATACTGGGTAACAGATTGACCTGAGGGGGGGATTATACTGGGGGACAGATTGACCTGGGAGGGATTGTACTTAGGGACAGACTGACCTTGTTTTATTTAACCATACCCCTTAAGCCCCTCCCACTGTTAACACGGTTAACAGTGTGCCCAAAGGGGCCCCCGGGTCTTTTAAAATCAAAACAATGCCTCTGGCACAATGAAAACCATGCCCACTCTTCACTGTGGTGCACTAAGCACACCATTTTTTTCCAACCAATGGGGTCCAACTTATGATCTTGCACACATGCCCACTGATTTCATAAAATGCCCCTGACCTGTGCATACAGTCTATTGTAAGTAGGGATGAGTGTCTTGCCCTTAATTTATTCACTGTTTCTCACTCAGTTTTAAGTCTCCTACACAGCTGTTATTTTAGTTGATGACTGTGTTTCAACCTTTATATGAAATTGCCCCTGCTTGGTATAATTGGTTAATCATACACCTGGCTCTAATCCTACAAAATGCCTGTCTTTGTACAAGTATATTCAATATTCAATTATTTGATTTAGATTTTTCTTCCGTTCGCTTACTTTGCATTTTGTAAGTTGATAAAAAATTAACAGTTAAAATATGTGTAGCGGGGTGGTCAATTTAAGGGGAGTCTCTGAGTGGTAATTAGGCTCAGACACCTTGATTTGTTAGTGGCTATGGACCATTTTTGTACTCAGGGGATAATGCTGGTGATGAGTTCCCTGTGGCCTGCGGGTGGTGCTGCCATTCTAGGCCGGGGTTGAACCGCGAGGATAGTGCCGTGCCTTTTATGTCCCCTCTCGGCAGCCTACGGTGGGGCGGGGAACCTGATGTGCATGCCGGGAAAGGGTATAAAATGGGCAGGCCTCTTCTGATCGGGGTCCACGCCCAGGCACCTTCAGCCTGGGAGTGAGTTTGGTTGATCTCCGGGTGCCCTAGGCCCGGAGGCTGTGTTCCTGTTCCATCTCAGGCACCTTTGGCCTGAGATGAGGTACTACCCTGCTGTCCTGTTCGCCTGGGTATGAAGACCCAGGGGATGCGGAGAAGGCCCGGGGCCCAGCACCTTCGGCTGGGGTCCGCTAGGGATTGAGGAGTCCAGGGTGCCGCCTTGCGAGGGGACCCGCACTCTCAGAGAAGGGAGGATCATTCCTGAAGGACCGATGCGGGAGTCACGGTGAAAGAAGGGTCTGTTGACTCTCTGGGGGGACATCTTCTCCTTGATAGGGGCCATGTTCTAAGAAGGAAGTTCACGTTCAACAGGTCAGTGGCAGTGGCCTTATTCACCGGGTCTGTGACAGAGACCAAACTCACGGTCTGTGGCAGAGACTGTGCGCCTAGTATACTGCTCGAGAATCTGAGTAGTAAAGTAAAGAGCTACGTTTGTGCCTGGACCTCCTCCACACCTTGAGCTGTTCTGTTTCTTTGCTCCAACCTTTCTTTTTCCTATCCAAGAGACTGTGTATACTAAAGCGAGAATAAATCTTAAGTTGGAGTTTCAGCTGGTGTGGACATGTTACTGGGGAAGTTAAGGACTTACCTCTACTCACGGTAGAGTTGAGAATCATTCTCGGGAGGATTCTGGCCTGGCTGCAGACAAGACCCAACAATAACACCGCTCAACCTTTTGCACAAGAGGGTACGGGCTGTGTGCCTTTCTCCCCCTGCGGGGAGCCGAGTTGAATGCAGGAGCGGGATAGGTGGTTGCGCTAGATATATATTGTTGAATGCATTCTTACTTTACAGCATTTCTTTACACCGGCCTACAACCTTTTTACAGCACTGTATTTGTATATTTTTATATACTGTGTACCGTATTTATCGGCGTATAACACGCGCCGGCGTATAACACGCACCCCAAGTTTAGGAGGGAATTTTAGGGAAAAAAACTTTTAGGAGGGAAGTTTAATGCGGCGTACACACGATCGTTTTTCATGCCATTTTTCAAACCAACGTTTTTCTCGTCGTTTTTTTTCATGTTTCCTCTCAAGCCGGTCTTGCATACACACGATCATTTTAAAAAACGTTCAAGCAAAGCGCAGTGTCATACAACACGTACGACGGCACTATAAAGGGGAAGTTCCGTTCGGATGGTGCGACCCTTCATGTTAGTAAAGTTTGTTGAGCGTCGATTCGCGCTTTTCAGCCTCCTGCTTTTCAGTCCGTTACAGCGTGACGAATGTGCTATCTCCATTATGAACGCTAGTTTTACCAGAATGAGCGCTCCCGTCTCATACTTGATTCTGAGCATGCGCGTTTTTTTTTCACCTCATCAAAGCATACACACCATCGTTTTTCACGTCGTTAAAGAAAACGACATGAAAAACGACGTGAAAAAATAGCGCATGTTCGAAATTTTTAATGCCCGTTTTTGTCAGTATCCATTGCAGCCTTGTCAGTGTCCATTGCAGCCTTGTCAGTGTCCATTGCAGCCTTGTCAGTGTCCATTGCAGCCTTGTCAGTGTCCATTGCAGCCTTGTCAGTGTCCATTGCAGCCTTGTCAGTGTCCATTGCAGCCTTATCAGTGTCCATTGCAGCCTTATCAGTGTCCATTGCAGCCTTGTCAGTGCCCATTGCAGCCTTGCAAACCCAAAGTTTTTATTGCAGCCTTGCTCCCTCCAGTGTCCATTGCAGCCTTGCCCCCCCCGAGCGGGGTGAACGCCGCAGAGAACGCAGGGACTGGGCGGAGCCGAGATACACATAGCCGAGTGTACTCGGCTCTACTCTGCTTTTCTCGGCTCCGCTCACAGTCACACCGAGTCCCGCCCTATGATGGACATAACACAGGTCCAATGGCGGGACTGGGCGTGACTGTGAGCGGAGCCGAGAAAAGCCGAGTATACTCGGCTCTGTGTATCTCGGCGACGATCGCTGCGCTCCGCTCACAGTCAGTGGAGATTCGACGGGGATAGGTGAGTATCGGCGTATAACACGCACCCACGATTTCCCTCTGATTTTAAGGGGGAAAAAGTGCGTGTTATACGCAGATAAATACGGTGTATATATATATATATATATATATATATATACACAGTACACTGTATATACTGTATGATGTACAAGATGCCAGAGTTGGGTGAGAGATTTTTACACCCCTGAGTGAGTGAGTATCTAAGCTTAAGATTGAACTGCTGACTGTTAAATCCTCATCTTTAGGACCCCTGGAGCAGATGGGAAACCCCCAAAAAGCTAATTTTTGGACTGATTTGGTGGCAGTGCACCATTATCTTATTTTGTGCCATTGAACCAAAGTTCTTTTTGCTGAAGTAAGCTATTTTGTTTTGGACTGTTTGCATATTCCAATAAAGACTGTCACTTTTTACAAACACTGGAGGTGGTCCTGGGCTACCATATGAATATATATATATATATATGTTAGAAGGCCAGTATGCTGGCCTGAATTTATGGGAGGAGCCCGGGGGGCTATTTAACCAGCCCACTCACCTGCAGTCTTTGTTGGTTTCCTGTGAGTGATAAAGGATCTCACTGGGCCGACTCTTACCAGCTCACCTCATGTTTGTGAGTCCTGGCGTTTCAATCGCAGGGCATTTCGGCGTCTTTGTTCGTGGTCTTCGTCGGCGCTTCCCGCTCACTATCGCAGGTACTTTTCAAATCTTTTGCGTCAGGTACAATCTTGCAATTAGTAATGCTCTCTGTCTTGCATTCCTTTCTTTAAAAGTCTGCTTCTGAGTTATTGTCTGTCCCATACATACGATTCATTTATAAATCCAAACCTCCGAGTCGCTTTCGGTCACTGTCCGATGTCACTCGCCGTAGGTTTCACTGGACGTAAAGATTCACTGCCCATAAGGTTGCCGTCTTCCATTTGAAAAAAAAAAAAAAAAAAAAGGGAGACTCTAATTAGTCCCACCTGCTGCTTCTCTGCACTGGTTAGCCTGGGGGGAGGGGTGATTGGTGTTCAGTTTTAGAGTAAAGGGCGGCATACACTATACAACCAATTCGTATTACATTAATTCTATACTCCTCACTACCGATTTGTATCGGATTCCTTTCGTATATTGAACTGATTCGGGTCACATACGTTGCATACTTTCCATCGTTGCCATTTGTTGTTTGCCTTCATGCCGTGTGTTTTAGTTCCCGCAGCGGAACTTGCGTATCGTTTGTACACGTTTTTCTCTCACTCAACTCTTGCCAAACCAAAGTAATTTTTTGTGTGTCATACATGGCGTAACACCACACTCTTTGGATGTCTTGGACACCCACCATGCCTTTCGTACATCAAGTTTTCAAACTGTCACACGTAGGATTCGTGCAATTTCTTTGCTTCACGCACTGTTTGCCGGGTAAACCATGTCATCAAAACCCCGCTGTGGAACTTGCGAGTCATTAGTCAAGTCTCCATATGCAGCCTTATTTCAGCCTCGTGCAAGACCACCGTCTTGTCGTGCAATTCGTGAACACAAACGCAGAGCTGTTTTTATCAGTTTAGTTTAGTTTTGTGCTTTTTTTTTTTTTTTTCTCTTTCTTGTCGTTTCACGCCAAGTAGTAGGCCCATGTCACTTAGAAAGCACTGTCTATCATTACAGTTATTTTACTTTGCATTACCCTCCGGTCGAATCTAGTCGCATCAGCGACTCACTGGTTCGTCCCCGCTAGTTTGTCATCTCATTCCACTGATAGTAATTTCACTTGTCTCATCTCGCACACCCTTCTCTCTCCTCATGAAACCCTGCAAATAGCTACTGATTTGTCTTGCATCGATAGTGATTTCCTCTGCATCATTCTGATATGAATCCAAGTCGCATCCACAATGCACCGATTCGTCCCGGCGGGCCCTAGTTGCTGGCCTCATTTTAGTACATGCTCCAGAGTCCGCTCGTTGTCAGCCGCACATGCGGCGCACCGTCTCATGCCTAGATCATGGGAGAATTCTGTCATTCACGTCACCATCATGCATCTGAGTTGAATCCACGCACATTCTTATGTGCAGGTTCGTCCCATACGTGTCCCAGTTGCTGGCCTCATTTCAGTACATGCTCCAGAGTTTGCTTGCTGATAGTCGCACAGCATCGATTCATGCCTCTGTCATGGAAAATTTCTGTCACTCATGTCACAGCCACACATCTGATTTGAATCCACGCGCATTTTCGTGTGCAGGTTCGCCAAGCGTGCCCCAATTGCTGGCCTCATCTCAGAACATGCTCCAGAGCCTGGTCGTTGTCAGTCGCACCTGTGGCGCACCGATTCATGCCTCTGTCATGGGACATTTTTGTCACTCATTGCACTGTGACACATCTGATTTGAATCCACGCGCGTTCTTAGGTGCAGCTTAGTCTCAAGCGTGCCCCAGTCGTTGTTGGCCTCATTTCAGTACATGCTCCAGAGTTTGCTTGCTGTTAAACGCACAGCGCCGCACCGTTTCGAGTCTCTGTCATGGGAAGTTTCTGTCACTCATTTCACTATCGCCCTTCTGATTTGAATCCACGTGCATTTTCGTGTGCAGACTTGTCTTAAGCGTGCCCCAGTTGTTGTTGGCCTCATTTCAGTACATGCTCCAGAGCCCGGTCGTTGTCAGTCGCACCTGCGGCGCACCGATTCATGCCTCTGTCATGGGACATTTTTGTCACTCATTCCACTGTAACACATCTGATTCGAATCCACGCCCATCCTTAGGTGCAGCTTCGTCTCAAGCGTGCCCCAGTCGCTGTTGGCCCCATTTCAGTACATGCTCCAGAGTTTGCTTGCTGTTCCTCGCACAGCGCAGCACCGATTCGTGTCTGTCATGGGAAATTTCTGTCACTCGTTTCACTGTCACGCATCTGATTCGAACCCACTTGCATTCTCATGGGCAGGCTCGTCTTAAGCGTGCCCCAGTTGTAGTTGGCCTCAATTCAGTACATGCTTCAGAGCCCGGTCGTTGTCAGTCACACCTGCGGCGCACCGATTCATGCCTCTGTCATGGGACATTTTTGTCACTAATTTCTCCGACACGCTCCACCATCCAAACCGCTCACTTATATAAAAAGGCAGTGCAGCACTGAACAAGTCCATAGATCAAAAGACAGTCCCAGTGATCTTCTAGAGTGATTTATAGAATCGGAAACATGCAGATGATGTGAACACAGTGAGAGACCTCCACCAGTAATAAGAATGGCCGCTCACCCCCCAAAGTGGACCCTTTGGTTATAAAGGGTCACAGATACCTTCCCATATGGGTATATACGTCTCAGGCATGTATTGCAGCTCCGGGATGGTTGGATGACAACAGCAGATGGACCGGATCACAAATGACTCCAATGAGGTGTGTATATATATATATATATATATATATATATAACAGGCAGACCATAGTGTTCTCCGCATATAAAAGGATATTTAATAAAAAGAAATGGACTTACATGTAAAAGGCACTAAACCAGTGCCGAGTGTAACAGCGTGTATGAAACAGATGCAGTCTGTCGTGTTCAAATCAGCTAGTCAAACCCCTCACCACCTGTCATTTCTCCTCCAGGTCAGTCAAGTAGGTCCACCCAGCACCAGGTTGGACGTAATTTTCCCTAAAGAGAAAAAAAAAACCTATAAAAAAAAAAAAAAAACTTATAAAAAATAAGTATGTATGTGTACCAAGCACTTACCAACAGCCGATCTGAATCTAGTCGCAACGTCGGCCCTATGATTCGGATCCTCAGCAATCACAAACCCCTTCAACCACTAACACCATCAGCCGATCTGAGTCTAGTCATATCATCAGTGCAACGACGCGGATCCGGAACATGAGCTCCCTCATCACCTTACATCTACAGCCGTTCCTAATCTAGTCGCATCATCGGCGCAACGATTCGGATCCTCGGCAATACAAACTTCACCGACCGATCCGAGTCCAGTCGCAGCACCGGCTCAACGTTTAAGATCCTTTACAAACCAAACCCCACCGGTGCTCACACCTCAGCCCGATTCGAACTATTTGCATCAGTGATACCAATAAAGTGGTACTTACAATTCAGATCCCTGGCCTTACGTCCGTTATCAAGCATAAACCTTTACATCTCACTCCATCTGCATATACAATGTTGCGCACGGTCGTTCCTACATACTCAAAATTTCTGCTAACTTTGTTTTCATTTTTCCAATAAAGCGGCTTAATTGCAGTCGCTGCAAGCATTCCGACTCAAATCGGTCACTCTTCTCCAGTAGCAACTTGGCTGCTCACCTATTCTCTGTCGTGCTAAACACGCAAACTAGCTTTCACTACGTTTGTCGTTCCTTAAAGCCGACCCGTATCAGGTCAGTTCTCCAAGACTTCACCCGTACACGGGGGTGTACTAAGGAGCAGCTTCAGTCTCTCCCGGGAATGCTCAATTTGCAGCAAGGATCATTCCCGAGGGTCGATCTTTTTGTATCACGCCTCCTGGTCTTCCTCTCCCAGACACAGGACCCCGATCAGATCCTTAACTTCAGATCCTTAACTTAGACACCGCGGCAGTACCGGACCTGTCATTTTGGGAGTTCCTTACTACGTGAAACAGTATCAAAGTTATACCATCAATATCGCCCCCATCACCGCTGGTAGTGACAGATGCCGCAGCCTCCACAGGCTTCGCTGCAATTTTTGGCCACTATTGGTTTGCAGGACCATGGCTTCCAGAGACACTCCTAATCCCAGGGTTTACCCGGACTTCCTCCCTTTTCGAACAATACCAGATCGTGGCAGCCGCTCAGCTCTGGGGGTCATATCTGGACAGGACAAACCGTGGCCTTCACCACCGACAACCAGGCCACGGCCGATATTATTAGTAAAGGCAAGTCCAAGTCATGTCCTTCCTACGCAGGCCCATACAACTATGCCCTCAGCACCAGTTAATGTCCACTACCCTCGCTAGTTCCCCATTTGGCCTTTTCCCCAGCCTGGTCATTCAAGCAGCCTTCGACTCGGCCTACCACGGGTTCTTGCGGCCTAGCGAGTTCACCCGCAGCTACCCCGCCGGCCAAGTTCTACGTAGACCTCACTTGGCTCGCTACCAAGATCGTTTCATCCTCCACCTGGCACTATCCAAAACCCAGCGATCAGGCACCGGGTTAGACATTTAACTCTAAAAACAAATAATCTCTGGTGTGCAGTAACCTTACTCGATCACCTTCTGTCACTCCTACCTGAACAGTCGAACTCTTGTCCCCTACTACCTTTCCCGATCAAACCCTTGGGTGCCTGCCAGTTCATCAAACAAATGAGAATTCATCGGGGCACAACAAACCATAGGAAGTTGATCCAGGGTTCACCCGGTCGCCTCTCGGGATCAGGAAGGAATTTTCTCCCCTGCTGTAGCAATTGGCCTAGGCTCGGCTGGGGTTTTCGCCTTCCTCTGGATCAACGGTGGGGCGGTTAGGTCAATTTTGGGTCCTGTCACCTTCACACTCACTCGCTCACTCACTCTTCCACGCTACCACACCTCAACCCCAGCCAGTGCTCCAGTCGCTCTTATCGTATTGGAGCGGCCTCGGCCACATCCCGGTGTGGGGTCCCAGATCACGACTATTAAGAGACTTGACAGGTGGAAGTCTGCCTGCTTCGTCCAGCACATCCTCCAATCCTCAGGTGGAAATGGCACAAGCATTCACCAAACTTGCTCAATGAACAAAGCTAAAACCAATAAAACTACATCCCTACCTGAATGTTTTTGCCCCCTTATTTTGGCATACTGTCCATCAGATCAGGGCACACTTCAGGTCCATTTCATGTTGTAAGTCTTATGTTAAGTCTATCTATCTTATTCATATCCGTATCGGATATAGGGCTTCAACCATAAGTTAGAAGGCCAGTATGCTGGCCTGAATTTATGGGAGAAGCCCGGTGGGCTATTTAACCAGCCCACTCACCTGCAGTCTTCGTTGGTTTCCTGTGAGTGATACCCACCCTCCCATTCCCTTTTTTAGGGCATTTCTCAAAATTAATTTCTCTCCACAAAATATTCATTCTAATCTTGGGTATGCCCCCTTATTTTGGCATACCGTCCATCAGATCAGGGCACACTTCAGGTCCATTTCATGTTGTAAGTCTTATGTTAAGTCTATCTATCTATCTTATTCATATCCGTATCGGATATAGGGCTTCAACCATAAATATAAATATAAATAAATATATATATATATATATATATATATATATATATATATATATAAAAAAATATATATATATATAATGAGAATTGATGGACCACTTGGTCTTTTTTATTCCACCATCCTTTCTATGTTTCTAACAAAGAGGCAGAGCTTGTGTGCTCCAACTCCTTTCCTTCCTAAACCATACCAGGCCACATTCCCTCAACATGGGGGATGCACCTGGGATGGTTCTCGGGTTTCTGCAGGTGGATAAATTAATGGAATCTGTAATTTCTTTTCAAAATATGAGGGCCCCGCAGTTACTGCTCCCCTCCATGTGAATGAGTAAGGGAGGATTATAATGTATATTTATACATACACATCTTTGACAAGTCCTTTTAAAAAAAACTCAGGGTCTTGCAGGTGACGCCACTGACCAAATACGGACATGTCAGTATTTGGTCAATGATTGCAGCCTAGAGACTCCACCCCTTTATTTACATTCCGCGACATGGACCAAAAGCTGTAATTTGCACAAGGGAAGAGACACGTTGGGGGATTTGTTTAGTTTGCCATTTTGACAGGAATCATTCATTGTGATTGATGAGGATCTGCATAGCCAGAAGATGCGATTGATTATGAATTTACATTGTTACTTTTTTTTTTTTTTAATAAAGGGAATTGTCAAAATGTATGTGTGCTTATTTACTACATTCATTTTTTAGATTTGATTTAATCCAAAATACTCTCCCTTTGTTCATTGTCTCACCGTGTGTAATTTTTCTGATTTGGATTTTGCAGATATGGTACAGCAATTCTTTCATGCAAACAAATACCACTGCTGTGACATTGACATGAAAAGCTTTTGTCACATATGTTTCCTTGAACTGTAAAAAAAGGACTAGGAAGCTGCACGCAATCTCAAACTTATATATCTACATTAATGTACACTGTCAATGCACTGCCAACGCCCTTGGATTTTCTTTTCTTTTCCTCTGGTCCCATGACTTTGCCTTATTAAATTCCACCCAATGGCATCTTTTCTGTGCTTGTATATATTTTATTTCTGCAGACTGTGTTCTCTTTTCTTCACAAACCAGACTTACCACTGTGTGAGTTTCATTAAAAGATTTAGGATATTTTCGTCTTATTAGCAAATAAATAAACAAGTTACTAAATTACCTACTCATGTATTAACATAATTACATACATCATTCTCCATATTTCCAAATATTTGTACTATTTTTACTTGATGATGCATTTTTTTACACTGAAAATGATCATGCAAGTCAATTGTTAAAAGTCTATTGTTAAATCTGCTAATCGAAGCAAATCAAAGGAAAATTGGAAACAAGTTCTTTGGCTGTGGAGTTGAAATCCCAAGCAACACACCAAGTGATTAGCAAAACCCTGTGGAAATAAACAAAAAGTGCTAACTAATGCATTATAATGCAGCGTACACACGGTCTGATTTTCCGCTCCATCGGACCTTTGCTGTCAAAATTTCCGCCAGCAAAAAATTGAGAGCAGGCTCTCAATTTTTCCGTCAGGAAAAATTCCGATCGGAAATTCCGATCGTCTGTAGCAATTCTGACGCGCAAAATTCCGACTCATGCTCTGAAACAATTAGATGCATGCTCAGAAGCATTGAACTTAATTTTCTCGGCTCGTCGTAGTGTTATACGTCACCACGTTCTTGACAGTCGAAAGTTCAATGGACTTTTGTGTGACCGTGTGTATGCAATTCAAGCTTGAGTGGAATTCCGACGGAAATTCCGACGGAAAATCTGATCGTGTGTACGGGGCATTAGAAACACTGTGTATAAAGTCACTGACACAGGCAGTCTATAAAATAAATAATAATATGAGACTCTCTAGAATTCATCTGGTTGGCCAAATCCCACCTGACGTGATTGACTGCTAAGTAGCAAATAAACAAAGGTATATACCGTATATACTCGAGTATAAGCCAACCCGAGTATAAGCCGAGGTACCTAATGTTACCACAAAAACCTGGGAAAACTTACTGACTCGAGTATAAGCCGAGGGTCAACAATGCCCACCCATTGCAACTTCACTAAGCCCATTGCCACCTCCCTGTTCCCATCCTCCCTGTTCCCATCCTCACCTGTTCCCATCCTCACCTGTTCCCATCCTCACCTGTTCCCATCCTCACCTGTGCCCATCCTCACCTGTGCCCATCCTCACCTGTGCCCACCCTCACTGTTTCCCTAGAATTATAATTGAACATTGTAAAATTGTACCTGAAGGCTGCGGCGTCCATCGTTTAAAACTCGCGCTCTCTTCCTGGTCTCTTCCGTGATAGGCGGAACTGCCTGCTGAGAATCGCCTATCACGAACGTTCTCTCATCTTCACCCATCCCAGCAGAAACTGTGTTCAGTTTCCGCCAATCACGGACGTCTGCTGGGAAACTGAGGATGAGAGAACGTTCGTGATAGGCGATTCTCAGCAGACACAGTTCCGCCTATCACGGAAGGGACAAACAAAAACAGAAACCGCTCAGGTGTGGACGTCCTCCAGGTGACTATCTCCTCCCAACAGCCAAGGGTGCAGGCAATGCAATTTCAGGCAAAACAAAAGATCAAGTCTTCTGGACAGCAGCACTCCAATAAAAAGCCTTTATTATGTAAAATCTTCAAAAATCCAAATCATGATTAAACACTAAGAAAGTGTGAAACTAGTCAGCTCTAACCAGAATTTTGTGACTTGCTGTGCTGTATTTGGATTTTTGAAGATTTTACATAATAAAGGCTTTTTATTGGAGTGCTGCTGTCCAGAAGACTTGATCTTTTGTTATCACGGAAGGGACCAGGAAGAGCCAGCGAGTTTTAAACGATGGATGCCGCAGCCTTCAGGTACATTTTACAATATTCAATTTCGCTGACTCAAGTATAAGCCGAGGAGGGGACTTTCAGCCCAAAGAAAATGGCTGAAAATCTCGGCTTATACTCGAGTATATACGGTATATACCTTAACAGCTTTACTAAACAGGTAAAGCATGTTGTTGACTTCATAAGCAAGTAGGTGGAAATAAAATCATATGGAAATGGAAAATATGGAGGAAAAGCTCTGTCACGTACCTGGACGGAGTCTGAAGTGACAAGGTCAGCCTCTCTTGTATCCCGCTGAGAGTGGAGACAAGAGGAACCAAGGGACGGGAGGAACATGAGTGCCTGCAGATGTAGCCCAAAAATCCTGAAGCAGATGATGCGACTCTTGGAGGGCAGGAAGTCGCAGCAGGTCGCAGGACCAAAGTTGCAGATACCCGGGTTGCAGAGTAGAGCCAAACAGGAGACCGGAACATAGTCACATGGATAGCCGGGTTCGATAACAGATGGGCAACAAGGTACCAAGACATCAGGCAGGAGGAAGATCAGATGGGAAGCCGAGATCAGGAACCGATAATCAAAGTAAGCAAGTCCAGCAGCAAGGTCAGGGAAAGCCAAGGGTCGACAACAGGTGACAGGCAGGTAAACAGAAGGATACAGGTACAGAAACAGCTGAAGATCCGTCAGCGTTTAACTGGGGTCAGTGTGCCCCTTAAATAGGCCATCTGGCGCCAAAGGGCAGTGTGGACGCACGCCTGTGGACGTGCACGTTTATTTGCACACGCGCATTGGCGCATCCGCTGAGTTCCTTGTGCACATGTGCGTGCGCCCTGAGCGCGCTGACAGATCCCTTACAAGCTCAAAGATCTACTGGAGCTAACTGTCAATTCGATAAACCTTTACTACAAATAAATACAGATAATTGCAGTTATAAAAGTAAAATAATAATCCTGAAAAATGAGATAATTGATCATGAATAGTACTAAAGTAACCCACATCAATAAGTCAACTCCTCTAGTGAATTTATACTCTTATAACATGCTTTTCAGTATACATGAAAAATTATCATTTTGTCCAACAGTGGAACAGTGGATCATAGGACATTTTTAAACTCTCCTAGGGGCTATAAAAGAGTCTCTGGCCCTCAGATGTGCCTATTATCACATGCCTAGATTTTTCAACTTGGAATATATTCAAACCATTGACATGGTTCTTTAAATACCATAAATACTGTATATCTTTGTATAGCCTCTAAAAAAAGTATAGTGGATATAGTGTATGTTTACCTGTTTGAATATGATCAAAGTCATGCACTGGCAATCCAATGAGTAGTGTATGTAAACACGTTTCTACGATTCAGTATATACAAATCAGGTATAAGGAAGAGTAGATATAGATGTACAACAGTCACTCAATCCACTTGCAGCACTGACAAATCCAGAATTCATGGAAAAAGAAATGCCTTATAAATGAGTAGGACTAAATGGAAAATAACTGTTAGACCAAAGGAGAGAAAATGTAAGAAAATATTCAAGTTAATAACTGCTTAACATACAGTACATCCTATGAAAAAGTTAGCATAATACAAACAATATATACATTTAAAAATGAAAGCAAATATATACAAACACACACATGCTAAATTCAGATGGTACTGGCAATGGAAAACCAGTTTCACTTTAGGCCCCTTTCACACTTTTGCATAGCAGGAAAAAGCGTTCCTGCTCGCAATTTTTTTGAGCGATTTGCACGCAAATCTGCATGATACATAGGGCCAACCTGTTCACTTGAATGGACCGCCCTATGTGGGTTTGTTGCCCAAAAACTCCTGCTCCTTTTCAGGCAACAAGCTTCATGTGATTTTGAAAGGCGCGATTTGCCATGTTTGCCGCGCGTTCCTGTCTCGTGACATTCATGACAGAATCGCATCACTTTTGTGGTGCCGTTAAAGAGGTTGTAAAGGTTTGTGTTTTTTTTACCTTAATGCATCCTATGCATTAAGGTGAAAAAACACCTCGCTGCCACGGGCCCGCCAGCCCCCCCGTTTTACTTACCTGAGCCAGTTCCCCTGCTGTGCTCGTCCCCCGGTGTCCTCTTCTCCACTGAGTCTGGCCGTTTATTGGATAGATTGATAGCAGCACAGCAATTGGCTCCCGCTGCTGTCAATCACATCCAATGACGCGGTTGCTGGGGGGGCGGGACCGAGTCATACACTTGCCGGCTATGGACGCCAACTGTATGACACAGGAGCGCGCCCGCAAGCTAACCCCCTCAGGAAAGAGCTTCCCAGAGGGGGTTAGCTTTAGCGGGGAGGAGCCGAGACAGCTGCCGTGGGACCCCAGAACAGGAGGATCGGGGCCACTCTGTGCAAAACTAACTGCACAGTGGAGGTAAGTATAACATGTTTGTTATTTTAAAAAAAACAAAAACAGACCTATACAACCACTTTAAGGGATAATGGCACCCAAACACACGGGGCACATTGCACAGCGACCACCACGCGATTTGGAAATGCAGGCAGAATCACAACGATTTGGCCCGCGATCCCAAATAGCGACATGTGAACGGGGCCTTATAGTTTCAAATCAAGAAGAATGGTGCAATCCATTGGTCGTCTTATGTATAAAACAACAGTTTGCTTATTGTGTTTGATGTTTTGGTGGGGTGCAGCAATAAAAAGCAAAAACTAAAAAATAATGTAATGCTAGTAAAGTAACTTTTAGCAAATTCAATTCATATAACAAACCCAAGAGTCTAGTTAAATTGTCCATTTTTGTTTACAAATAATGGAAAAATCACATTTGCTATTTTCTGGTGTTTAAATTCTTATATCTCCTTATATAAATACAGTATGTTGCTGAAGTTGCCTTAGTATTGTTTTTTTATGTAAAACAGCAAAATATTATTCTGCTTGCAATACTAGGACTTTCAAAAGCAGTTTTAGGATGGGGGGGTGCAAGACCCTGCCCCTCCACGGTTGGCCCCTCCCACTTCTCATAAGCCACACCCCTTATAGAATACACCCACTCCGTCCCCTGTATTCCACTCATAGTGTCAGCATTATACACCAGGCTCTGCACATCATATACCAGGCTGCACATTATACACAGGGCTCTCTACATCATATACCAGGCTGTATATTATAAACAGGGCTCTGCACATAATATGCCAAGCTGCACATTATACACAGGGTTCTGCACATCATATACCAGGCTGCACATTATACACAGGGTTCTGCACATCATATACCAGGCTGCACATTATACACAGGGTTCTGCACATCATATACCAGGCTGCACATTATACACAGGGCTCTGCACATCATATACCAGACTGCACATTATACACAAGGCTTTGCACATCATATTCCAGGCTGCAAATTATACACAGGGCTCTGAACATCATATACCAGGCTGCACATTAGAGACAGGGCTCTGCACATCATATACCAGGCTGTATATTATAAACAGGGCTCTACACATAATATACCAAGCTGCACATTATACACAGGGTTCTGCACATCATATACCAGGCTGCACATTATACACAGGGTTCTGCACATCATATACCAGGCTGCACATCATATACCAGACTACACATTATACACAAGGCTCTGCACATCATATACCAGGCTGCACATTATACACAGGGCTCTGCACATCATATACCAGGCTGCACATTAGAGACAGGGCTCTGCACATCATATACCAGGTTGCAGATTATACACCAGGCTCTGCACATCATATACCAGGCTGAACATTATACACCGGGCTCTGCACATCATATACCAGGCTGCACATTATACACAGGGCTCTGCACATCATATACCAGGCTGCACATTATACACAGGGCTCTGCACATCATATACCAGACTGCACATTATACACAGGGCTCTGCACATCATATACCAGGCTGTACATTATATACAGGGCTCTGCACATCATATACCAGGCTGCACATTATACACAGGGCTCTGCACATCATATACCAGGCTGTACATTATACACAGGGCTCTGCACATCATTAAGGATGAGTTCTGGCGCGTTCGCATACACCACGTGCAGAGCCCGGCAGGAAGTTGGTACCGTGCTGCGCTAATCACAGGCAGTGAGACGTTTCCCAATCTCTGCAGCCGAGGATCGAGACAATGTCTCCCTGCCTGTGATTAGGGCAGCGCCGTGCCGACTTCCTAGCGGGCTCTGCAAGTGGAGTATGCGAGCACGCCAGAGCTCATCCCTACACATCATATACCAGGCTGCACATTATACATAGGGCTCTGCACATCATATACCAGGCTGCACATTATACACCGACAAAGCTTCAATTTGTTTTAAAACCCAGACGATATCTGGAGATCACAGACTAGGAAATGGTTTAAACTTGCATTTTAAGTTCTCACTTTATTAATCCATTGCATAGCCTCTCTACAACATTAACGTTAGACGACAGGGGTTGCATTTAAAAGATAATTTCACTTTTGATAAGAAAAAAATGTAAGTACTACACTACATTTTGTATTTTTACAATTACAATTACCTATGTAGTTTCATCTGCTGCCCGCTATGACTCATAAAACTGGCAAATGTTTAAACATGGTGTACATGTAGGGTGGTGTTTTGTACACGGTCACAGTACAGAACACCAACTGTGTTATGTAAGTTTCAATACAAGCAATAACAAGTAGGGATCTGCAATGACATTTGCCAACTTACAACCTGGAAATATGCTTACTTTTAGGTCCAAATGCAGGCAAAAACTCGGGCCCGATTCATCCCTGAAATGGAGAACAGGGACGCACCGGACCCCTGCTGTGAGCCTCTCTGCACAACAGTATGAATCTAGCCTGAACGGGGCCTTAAACTTACTCTGAAGCATGAATCGGACTGATGGTATATCAAGCACAGAGACTTGTGATGATCGCTTAGGAATATGGCTACATGAGATTACAAAGGGCTCCGATTAAAGCTTAAAAAATACTGCATAAGCACCTGTATGTTAGCTTATGTGTCCATGTGCATACAGGCATTTACAGACATATTAGAAGCAGAGCAATTACAGTCTGAAAAAAAACCCCCATGGAAAGCACGTTTAGGAGAGGAGGTGAAGCGCAGAAAAAAGCTAAACACACTGAAACGCTAGACGCATTTAGGCGCATTTGAGAGGTAATGCATTTAAATGGCCAGAACAAATAAATATTTTAGCCAATAGGATACATTTACGATAAAACTCATGATGCGCCTGCAGTGAGCTTTTCTCCTGCCAGGAGTTCTGACGTTTAGAGGAGCAAAGCAAATACCCTGTGTGCATGAGGTCTAATGGGTAGATTATGAAATTTTATGGACATTAGATTATTATTAAAGAAGTAGGGAGTCCGCGCTCAGGAAAACACCAGACAGAGGTTGCAGCCCCCTAATAACTCCCTAGGGAGAATAGGATATAATATAAAAGAATGGGGTGTTGGTGCTACCTCCCACTATAGAGACCCACCAGGTCTAAGTGATCTAAAGTAAATGTATAAGGACAGGCTGTACTGAGTTCCCGGGTCTGTACACCTACGGTGCCCATTATGAGGCGTTCCCACCATCCCTGTACTGAGTTCCTGGGTCTGTACACCTACTTTGCCCATTATGCAGGGTTCCCACCATCCCTGTGCAGAGTTCCTGCATCTGTACACCTGAGCTGCTCATTATGAGGAGTTCCCACCATCCCTGTACTGAGTTCCCAGGTCTGTACACCCGCTGTGCCCATTATGAGGGTTCCTCCCACCATCACTGTACACCTACTGTGTCTATTATGAGGGGTTCCCACCATCCCTGTACTGAGTTCCTGGGTCTGTACACCTGCTCTGCCCATTATGAGGGTTCCCACCATCCCTGTACTGAGTTCCTGGGTCTGTACACCTACTGTGCTTATTATGAGGGATTCCCACCATCCCTGTAACGAGTTCCTGGGTCTGTACACCTACTGTGCCCATTATTAGGGTTAATTTTGTTTATTGAAAATCTTACAAACAACAACTTATATACAATAAAACCATAATAAATAAATAAAACATATTTACAAAATAATTGAATAGGACTATACAAAACAGAAAGAACAAGAACATAATAAACGGTGCAAACCAAATTGCACACAACATAATCCCTACGAGAGAGCCAGACTAAGGAACATCACCATCACCATGCATGTAGCCTTTTATCAAAAATATATTTGATCTGAAAATCTAGGGGAGTGAAGCAAGGACAGAAAGAAAGCCGCACACCCCAACATCAACAAGCAGCAGCTAAAGAGTCCTGATATTCCTCCATGCCCTCATCCAGGCCTCCTGCTGCCACCCTACTGTTGCCATTTTTGATCATTTGATAAGCGCTGTTACACCCTTCTAAATGTAAGTGTTCTTACCAACATTAAAATACCTTTACATACAGTATCACGCTATGTGCCTTCTCTTTCCTTTTACTTTTTCGTCATTCATCGGTTAACACTGCCTGGCCTGTATTGAGTAATGTTCACCAGCTTCATCGCACGTTTGGACACGAACGACAATCTGGTTTCCATCTTGGATTGAGGCTTGAAGTTTCCGTTTGAATTGCGGTTGAGGATTCACTGTCTACAGTGGCTTACCCATGCTTGGTTGACCCTCTGAACTTACGTTTTTGGGGTCCACTTTCTCTGGTAAGCCTTTTTACAATCGATTGGTGGTGGTCACTTCACGTCAAGTTTCTGTTGAGAGCACCATTCCTTGGATTATCATTCACCATTTTATTTCATCAGCATTTATTTATATGCACATATGAATTTCCTATTTGTTTTTTTAGGGTTATTTTGTATATGGTTCACATTATTGTAGATCATTTGAACACTTTCACTATGGAATAGTTTATATCACGGTGGACTATTTGCATATTTTGACTCAATTGTTATTGTCTTTTTGATTGTTTTATATCACTGTTATATACTACACTTGTCATAGTGCAGTTCTTATCTAATTTAGCGCTACACATTTTGTTTCGTTTTCTCCTGCTGCCACCTGTCTTTCTCAAGACCCCGAATCTTCCCAACCTCACCCAGAATGTCCTGCACCACCACTTCGACAGGGAGGATTTTACTCCGTAAGGATACCTGACACCGTGCACTCCACGTGAAATAACGGACTACTAGACTAACTAGAATAAGTGTTTCCAAATCATAATCCCGACGAGTCTGGAATGCCCCATACACCCACTCTGCATAACTCATATGGGGGAGGAAGGGTATACTCAGAGCCCTCCCCACCCTCTTGTACACCTCTATATTAAAAGGGCACTGAAGTAGAAAGTAATCCATGGACTCCACCACTCCTCCACACTCCACTCTCGGGCAACCCCGATCACTCATGGAAAGAAACTTCAGGTTGCCCTTCACATATAGTTTTCCATGAAAGGCAAGCCAAGCCTGATCCCTAAACTTCATTGGGATTCTCTCCAAATTAATCAATCGCAAACCCGCCCTCAAAACTAGGCTTGGGCAATCCCTCAAGGCCAGTGGCTCGCAAAAATCAGAGCTCATGATCCGCTTCTCAAGAAGTTTCCTTGGAAGAGATCTGACTTCGCCTGCTGTTACTTGCCACTGCCGAAGCATTTTCAAACACGGGGCAACATAAGCCGGGAGCTTATCATGCTTGACCCTCAGGCTTTTCACTGGCCCACCATTTTCCCAGTCTCGCAGAAAGGGCCTAAACCAGGACTGGAAAATACCAACACACCCAGGCGGTCTCTCTGCCAACATGTTACCAAGATTATACTTCAAAAACATTAGAGAGAAAAAGACTACAGGGTTGATCATCCCTAGACCACCCTCCCGCCTAGGAAGGTAAGTCACATTCCTTTTGACAAGGTTTATTCTGTTCCCCCATAACAGCTGGAAGAAACAACCATAGACCCTGGTATAGAGAGAAACTGGCAAAACGCAAACAAAACTGACATACAGAAAAATCTGAATCAGGTAAGTCTTGATCGAGTCAACCTTTTCCCTTAAGGAAAGCCGCCAACCTTTCCAGCTTGCCACCTTGGCATCGGCATTCTCCAGCCTGTTCACCCAATTTTCATGACCATAGTCACCTGGGCCGAATTCAATGCCTAGGACTCTAATTTTTTGCTGGGGCTCCGGGAAGTCATCCGGGAGAACAAAGCTCTCACCTTCCACGCCTATCCAGAAAGCTTCACACTTGTCCTGGTTGACCTTTGAACCTGATGCCTCTGTATACTGCCTTATCATTGAGACCACCTCCTGCGCCTCCCCAGTCCCAGAGACAAAAACAGAAACATCATCAGCATAGGCCACAACCTTCAAAGGAGGCTCACCAGCGATGCCCAAAGGTACCCCACACAATGGTCCACTCTCTAGCCTTCTGATGAAGGGGTCGATTGCAAAGACATATAGCAGAGGACTCAAAGGGCAACCCTGACGCACACCCGAGCCGACCACAAAGGGCTGCCCAACCCAACCATTAACCAGAGGAAAGCTTTCAGCCCCTTTGTACAAAATCTTGAGCCAATCAATGAAACCCCCCTCCAGGCCATATTTGCCAAGAAGGAGCCATAAGTACTCATGATTAACCCGATCAAAGGCTTTAGCCTGATCCAATGTCAGCAAAAATTTACCCCAACCAGCAGCCCTACAACGCTCCAAGGTCTCCCGGACAGCTAACACTGCTGAGAAAGTGCTTCTACCTTGGACCGAGCAGTGCTGGTGATGGGATAACAAACTGCCTGCCACTGGTGATAATCGCCAGAAAAAAATCTTTGCCAGTATCTTTCTATCGACATTAAGAAGGCTAATGCGGCGCCAATTCCCAATCATCGAAGGATCTTTACCCTTTGACAGAAGGATCACTGCAGACTGCCTCATGGAGGGAGGGAGAGAACCCTCTTGCAAACAGCCATTAAAAACCTCCGCAAGGTAAGGAGCCAGGATCATCTTAAAACATTTATAAAATTCGGCTGTCAAACCATCTGGCCCTGGCGTTTTCTTGATGACCAGTTTATCAATAGCTTGGATTACCTCATCTGCAGTGATTTCATCTGTCAAATTCATCAAAGGAACATTACTTTCCAGTCCTGGTGTAGAGTCCAAAAAACCCAACATCCTTGTCCGATCAAGGTTCCTTCCTCCCAGGAGATCGGCATAGTATGACCTGACAATCTCCTGGATCCCTGACCTAGACTTCGTCAGAGAGCCCGTACTGTCCTTCAGGCCATTGACCGTCTTAACTGCTACGCTCTGTTTATAGTTCTGGTAAGGGTCAGGCGATTGGTATTTCCCGTAATCCCTCTCCTGAACCAAAGAGGCGTGCCGGTCATATTGATGTCTCCTAAGGAGGAGCTTCACCTCAGAGATCGCCCCAGAATCTCCTCCATTCGAAACAAGGCGGTCAAGTTTCCTCCGCAAACACTGGTAGGTGATATACTTATCCTGCTGCTTCTTTCTTCCTATGGCCTTGAAAAGCCCAACAGTCCGCTGTTTTACAAGCTCCCACCATTCTGACTTGCTGTTGCAAAAGTCTAGGATCGTTACCTGTGCTTGAAAAAAATCCTCAAAGGATTGTCTTACTCTCTCGTCTTCCAGGAGGGCCAAATTCAATCTCCAGATACCCCTCCCCCTAGGCGGCATGTCTGAGGCATTCAGAGTCACAGATAGAATACAGTGATCAGAAAACTCCACTGCCCGACACACAGGTGCCGAAAAAGCAGAGTCTCCCTTTAAAAAAAACCTATCTATCCTACTCTGACTACTACCTCGCTGAAAAGTGAACCCCATGCTGTCTGGGCAACGATTAATGTGCGCATCTACCAGACCTGCTTCCCTAACTATCACATTGAGAAAAAGGGTGTCATAGCCCAGCTTACCTCTGAAACCTCTCCTGTCTTTAGACCTAGTAATGGTGTTGAAATCACCTCCAAAGATAACCTGCTGGGCTGTAAAAAGAAAAGGCTTAATCTTTGTAAAGAAGCATTTCCTGTCCCACTTCGTCTGGGGACCATAGATGTTAATCAGACGCAGGTCATGCCCCTTCACAGAGACGTCCAAGACCATGCATCTCCCTATCTCTACCTCAATTACCCGCCGGCACGTTACCATACCAGAAAAAAGGACTGCAACCCCGCTGTAAGGCTCGGCCGCAAGAGACCAAAATGAGGGACCACGTCTCCACTCCTTCTTTGCCAGATGTATATCAGCCAGACTACTCAGATGGGTCTCTTGCAAAAACAAAATGTCAGCATCAAACTCGCTGAGCAAAAATAAGGCCATATGACGAGCACTTACTGATCTTAAGGTGGCAACATTAATGGTTGCCACTTTTAACGGAGTGGGAACTGCCATTAGGGTAGTTGAGGCAGCCGTTTCTTAGCCTGACTACTCCCTCTCCCTGGAGAACCAGCGCGCTTCGTTGCACCCTGGCACTCATCATCCATAGAGGATGCTGAACTGAATGAGTCCCATTCATCATCATCATCATGATTATCATCACCATCATCATCAGACAGTACCTTAAATTTATTTGCCAAAGGCAAAACCGTAGGACTTAAGGTAACTGTACCCCCTTTTTTTTTCTTCCTTTTGCCCCTCCTCCTTTTATCCTCCAACCACTCCATATCATCCTTAGACAAACCGGAGTCAACAGCCTCCCCACACCTATCCTCCCCTTCACCCCCCCACACTCCCTTCCCTTATCTACTACTAGGCCAGCCTCTTTACCATCCTCCCCACTCCTCTGCACCCCACGATCCTTAACAGGAACCCTGCAGCGCCGAGGGAGGGGGACTGGCACCGCACTTGATGCACCTGCCTCAGCACCTCTTGCTGCCTCTGTAATTTTAGAAGACACAGACACAGAAGGATTTGACACATTCTCTGCAACTGACCCCTTACCTACAGACTGGGAAGACACTGGCACACTAGGTAAAAGCACAGACTGGGGCACCACAGACTGGGGAGACACAGACACAATGGGTGTTGGCACAGACTGGGGCACCACAGACTGGGGAGACAAAGACACATTGGGTGTTGTCACAGACTCAGATAGACTCATAGGCACTCCAGCTGCTGAGCTCTGAGCATCCTCCATGTCCAGGCGGAAGAACTCTCTCATGAGCTCAGGCTTGTTGTGCATTGCCTCAGGACACAGACTGTAAGGATGTCCCACCGCATTGCACAGATTACACCTTATAGTATTACAGTCTTTAGCCAAATGTCCTTCCTCCTGACACAGGGAGCACTTCATCACTGGACAGGAGGATGCAAAATGTCCTTTGATTCCACATTTGTTGCAGAGCTTTGGCTGGCCTGGATAAAAGATGGTCAGCCTGTCCCTCCCCAGGAAAGCTGAGGATGGCAGATGCTGGACAACATTATCAATGACCTTTAATTTTAGCTGTACAGACCATCCCCCCGTCCATATTCCCCGATCATCCAAAATCTTTTTCAGGGGACTCAGGACGTCTCCATATCTTCTCAACCAAACAGATAAATCCCCTTGTGGTATGGACTCATTACGGACAAGAATTGTCACCATTTTAGTGAGTGGCTGGTGGGATACAAGCTTGGGGATGAGCCCTTTCCAGTCCGGCAGGCCCCTACACACGTGTTCATACTTCTCCCAAAATATGTCCAAAGACTCCAGACGGATAAAGGACAAATCATATTCATAGGAACCTGCCGGACTGATCAGGGCGAAGATATCTGCGGGCGTAAACCCCATCTGTAGGATTTTATCCACCACTGCCCTCCTATGTGGGGGGATTCCATCACTTTCCCATTTTAACTGCACAACATTCCTCCTTTTAAACAGGGAGGAAGACAAAACATTCCCATATTCCTTCCCTGCTTGCTCCCCCTTCCAAGATCTTGCAGCAATACCAGCATAAGATTTCCTTTCACCCCCAGTATTTGCAGTCTTGTCCTTCTCATTCAAAGCTGCTGGCAGAGAGTCTGAATCAGCTGGGATAGCAGTCACTGAATTAGCAGAGGCAGGACCCGCCCTCTGCTCTGAGTACACAGCTCCAATCCTGTCCACTGCAGACTCCTGGAGAGTTGTGGCACTACTGCACCCAGCATCTCCTCCACCATTCACAGAAACAGCCGCTGCGCCTGGTCCAGGCAAAGTCTCTGTATTGTCCTTGGACCTCTCAGCAGTTTCAGCTGAAGCTTTGTTTTCAACAGGTAAATCAGACTGCATTGTATGTTGTACATTGTCTATGGGATTGGGCTGACTGCCCGTAGTACTACAACCCCCAGCAAGCAGGTTGTTACCTTTACAATGGTATGGCTGACGGTGGGATCGGACTTCCCCCCAGCTGCTGCAGATTTTATGGTGGATCTTGCTCTTGCCACAGGTTTGTCCTTCACAGGACTAGGAATGGTGTCCATCTTCTCATCACCATCCTGGGAAGCCGCATCCGGAGGTGATGAATTCCAGCAAGCCAGAACCTTCACCTTCCTGAGATGTTCCACATTGCTGGGGTGGGAAGGGGACAGAGGCCTCCGCCATTGAGGGCTCAGCAGATGTCTGAGGTGTTGAAGAGCTGGGCTCATCCTCCGGGCCCACTTTCTCACTCTCTGCTGAGTCTGTCAGTTCCTGCATCTCCTCACTGGTCTCCTCACCCTTCATGCAGAATGCGGCACCTCTCCTCATGCGATTAAATCGCTCCTCATTCCTATATTTTTCTTTAAATATTCCGCTATTCTCCTTTAGAGAACTCACCAAATCCCTCTGCTTCCTCACAGCTTGTTCCAGGTCCTTCAACTCAGGCCTCAGAGCCGGTCTTTTCTTACTGTACACTTTTGCACAGATCTGCTTTTTCTTCCTGAAATCAGCCATCAAGGCCATCAACTTCTCCTCTTCCTTCTCAATCCTCTTTAGTTTGCTGACAGTCCTCTGTCTAAAGGCAGATAAGGACTCATCTCTCCTTTGGCTAGGCCCAGAATCTTCCACAGGCCTATCCAGGGGGCCCCCGCCAGGGTCCTCCCCAGGATCCAGCATCCCTCCTGGGGCAGAGAAGCAACTCTAGCCCCTGGTCTCTGGTAGCACAGGAGCAAAGGAACTAGCAACCGCACACCTCACTGACAAGGAGCAGAATGGCAGTTTCCCACCATCCCTGTGCTGAGTTCCCGGATCTGTACACCTGCTGTGCCCATTATGAGGGTTCCCACCATCCCTGTACTGAGTTCCTGGGTCTGTACACCTACTGTGCCCATTATGAGGGGTTCCCACCATCCCTGTAATGAGTTCCTGGGTCTGTACACCTGCTGTGCCCATTATGAGGGTTCCCACCATCCCTGTGCTGAGTTCCCGGGTCTGTACACCTGCTGTGCCCATTATGAGGGGTTCCCACCATCCCTGTGCTGAGTTCCTGGGTCTGTACACCTGCTGTGCCCATTATGAGGGGTTCCCATCATCCCTGTGCTGAGTTCCTGGGTCTGTACAACCTACGGTGCCCCCCCCATCTGTCTACTAATCTCTGCATTCTTATCTCCCATCAGTACAACTCTGCCCCTAACTCATCATCTGCTAACCTCTGTCCCCCAAACCCCTACTTTGCTAACCTCTGCAATCCAACCCTTCCTTCCCATCCACTCTGCACCTCTGTACACCACCTCTGACTGCACACCTCCTCTGCTCACCTCTGCACCTCAAGCCCCCCTTTTTGATTACCTCTACATGCCCCCTATGCTCACCTGTATGCTGTCTAGGTGGGCGGCATGCAGCGGGTGGGGCGTGATTTGAATATGAATTGCGGTAGCCAATCTAATTTGCATAACAATGGCCACGCGATTTACATGTGAATAATGTTAATTTAAGAACAATGCCTTTTGTTTCTCTATAGCAGCTGAACAGGCAGAGGAGAAAATGGAAGGTGTACAGATTTGCATTACATGGAGAGAGGTGAAGTAAAATTGGAGATTAAAATGCTGCTTTACAGTCTCTCAGGAGTCAGGAGACAGTGATAATAGCCCCTTCTGCCCCCCTCTCCCTACAGTTCTGGCATGTAGAAATGTACCTGAAGATTTCTGTGTGGTCCCTCTGTGTGCACTGCTGGATGCCGAGTCTGTGTCACAGGGATGAATTGAGCTGCCTCAGCTCCCTGTCTGCCCTGACCAGTTCTCTTCTGCTCATGATTTCCCCCTCACTTACTGAAGGAGACAGGCAGCCTGTGAGCCAATGACGCTGCAGGTCTGATTAAAGCCCCACCCTATGGACCCAATCAATTACAAGCACTGGAAACCTAATGCTAGAGCCTAGAGGTGGAGTTTTCGTGGCTACAAGCTTTGCGCCCCGAACACACTCTAAACTATGCCAATAGAGCTTCTTAGCCCCAATCATGTGTTTACACACGGGTCATGCCTCCAATAGCACCCCGTATCTGGCGCCCTTAACACACCCACTTAAAGGGACACTTAAAAAAATGTTTTTTTTTGTTTTTTTTTAATAAGTAGCTTTGGGGGGGGGGGGCGGCGCCCCTGCGCCCCTATTGACGGGCCACCACTGATTTCAGTGCTTTGGTTTTATATCCCCTTTTGTTTCTCTTATTGTTTAGGACCTAGGTAATCCTTTTGTGGGATTAATCTTAGATCTAATTCACATTTTTGTGTTGCAACTGTATGTCCTCAGTGGGTGGCAACAAACTTGCATTTTAGCCACAACGCACAAGTGTGAACATGCTGTGAATTGTGGTGTGCTGGAAAAAATTGCGTATGTGTGATAGAAAAAAAAAAACATTGTGGTACATTGACAGCTCAATCGGAATGATAGGGCTGCCTTACCACAATGCATGTGAACATTCCATAGACAACTTTTGTCCTGCCTTCACTAGTTACACCTATGAGAGCATTCTATGATCCATATATTCTTATGGACACAACAGGTCAGGAATAAGCAAGAATTTAAAGTGTTTGTAACCCTAAAAAAAAAAAAAAACCTGTTCCATTATAGCAAGTTAAACAGCACAGTGCTTGTGCTATCTAACCTGCCCCTCTGTAAGCTGTAAAAAACCTGGCTGATCCTGCCTGGTTCTGTCCTCCCCTCTGTAAACTGACCATGGTTTTTCGTGGCTGCTGAGTCCTGACACCGTGGTCAGTTTACGCGCTTCCATCATCCGCAGCTCTCGTCTGTCCTCTCCCTGCCTGTCAGCTCTGTGTCTGTGTAAGCTGTCTCCGCCCCCCCCCCCACTGCTATAAGTGTAAAACTTTTTAAAATGTCACTGCCAGTCCCTCTCTTGTAAACAGCGATTGCACACACTGTAAGTGTTTTTTAAAAACAATGTCTCTAAATACCCTTTTTCTGTTATTTTCAGGCTGGTCACATGACTCCCTGACGCTCTGCTACTCTGATCCAGGGCTACAGTGGGAAGGGCTGAGCAGCCAGCATGGCAGTCACATGACCTCCTGGCTGACGTCAGAGGGAGATCTCAGCCCCTCCCACTGTAGTCCAGGGATCGGAATAGCAGAGCAGCTGGGAGTCATGTGACCGGCCTGAAGATAATAGAAAAAAGTTATTTAGAAACATTGTTTTAAAAAACACTTACAGCGTGTGTTATCGCTGAATAGAAGAGAGGGGCAGGCAGTGATTTTACCTCTTTGGGTAACAAACACTTTAGCTTTTGAAGCAGTAGGGAGGGACTGAGGTGGAGTTTTCTTCACTAATCAGATTTGGCAACTTTAAAATTAAAGTATATTTCAAGACATACATTCAAGCATATTTCAGATAAATGTATATATTGTGAGATGCGGGTTGTTTAGCTCAAGTGGTAGATGCGTTTTTTCAGCGATTCAAGCCAGTCAGGAACTATATTTAAGGGCATGGTAGCCCATTTTTATTAAAAAGGGCAAAATAAAAGTCCAAACAAAGGTTTCCCACGCAGGGGTTCTTCTCCATTATATACACAGAACAGAAAATGCTAGCCCACCTGGCTCTCTGTAGCAGTACTTCTGCACTTTATCCTGGTCAGCCAGACCACCGGACTCCTCAAAGTAGACGGCTTCCCTTTAGCGTCCACAGCTCTGCCTCTTGCAGTCACCAACTTTCTGGCTGCCTCCTACAGCCTCTCTGACTCCTGAAGACCTCCTGTCTCTTGGTGTGGAGCCGTCTCCAACTGGGAGCCATGAGGTCTTCCCATACATTTATTATAAGGGCTGTGCTCACCTGAGCACACACCCTGCTGGTAATCAGCAAAGTCTGGACACAGGGTTGGAGATCCCATCCCTCCCAAGACACTGTGGAATCTCCAAACTACAAAGCCCCTTTCCAGAATACCAAAACCTGGAGAAAGCTGCGAAAGCAGTCTTCTCCAGTTCACATCTAAGCTCTGTAGTCTTGCACCTTGCAAATGTGCAGACCCTGTGTCCAGCAAACTGTCCATTTTACCGTGACAGTAGCTCCTACTGTCACAATAAATATATATATATATATATATATATATATATACACAGTATCTCACAAAAGTGAGTACACCCCTCACATTTTTGTAAATATTTTATTATATTTTTTCATGTGACAACACTGAAGAAATTACACTTTTCTACAATGTAAAGTAGTGAGTGTACAGCTGGTATAGCATTGTAAATTTGCTGTCCCCTTAAATAATTCAACACACAGCCATTAATGTCTAAACCGCTGGCAACAAAAGTGAGTACATCCCTAAGTGAAAATGTCAAAATTGGGCCCAATTATCCATTTTCCCTCCCAGTGTCATGTGACTCGTTAGTGTTACAAGGTCTCAGGTGTGAATGGGGAGCAGGTGTGTTAAATTTGGTGTTATCGCTCTCACTCTCTCATACTGGTCACTGAAAGTTCAACATGGCACCTCATGGCAAAGAACTCTCTGAGGATCTGAAAAAGAATAATTATTGCTCTACATGAAGATGGCCTAGGCTATAAGAAGATTACCAAGACCCTGAAACTGAGCTGCAGCATGGTGGCCAAGACCATACAGCGGTTTAACAGGGCAGGTTCCACTCAGAACAGGCCTCGCCATGGTCGACCAAAGAAGTTGAGTGCACGTGCTCAGCGTCATATCCAGAGGTTGTCTTTGGGAAATAGACCTATGGGTGCTGCCAGCATTGCTGCAGAGGTTGAAAGGATGGGGGGTCAGCCTGTCAGTGTTCAGACCATACGTCGCACACTGCATCAAATTGATTGGCTTGTAAATCTTTATATGCATGAAGATTTGAAGTTAAAGAAATTTAACTGAAACTCAGATTGCATTTCCAAATTTTTGATGCATGTCTGGTGGAAGAAAAGAGTGCCACATCAGATGTAAACCTTTTTAAGGAAATCAACCACACGGCAGAGGTGTCCCACCTTGGTAGTGTGTGTATATATATATATAGATATATATAGATATACTGTATTTCTATATATATATATATATAAACTATATATATTCAGCACATCTCTGATACATGCACGGTTTCCCACATTCCCAGTAACCCTGGGTGTCATTCAACATGGCAGAAGAGTGTTGCTACAGGATAGGGTAGAGTGTCTGCCGGGGGCAATGCTAAAGATAAAGTTAGTACAGCAGAAAAATTTGCATTTTGTATCTGTACAGATGTTAGGGAAGGAAGGGTTTCTTTTTTACTTGAACCTCCAGTTGGGCTTTAACCTAAGTGCTGCTCCAACAATAAATCTCATGTTTGTAGATCAGCTCCACAGCTGCCAGGAAGAGGAAAATTACAAATGTTATGAAGGCTTAAACAAAGTACTTTGCTGTCAGCAAAATGTTGTCAAAACAAACACATTGTGATGCTTAGGTGAAATCTGCTTAAAAAAAAAAAAAAAAAAAACTGCTGTATTTTTTCATTTATTTAGAGGTTATTATGTTTTGGACGGGAATTTAATTATAACTAGAGGCACAACTTTCGTATTTTTTTTTTTTTGAGAGAAGATGGATTGGAAAACCTGTTTTATTGCTGTCTGTGCCCCCATTATGGAGATTCACCTTTATTTGTCCTGTTTACCATTACCATCGAAAGTGAAAGTAAAGTAAAATCCCAAACATCGGTGACGTCACTTCCGGTGACTCTATTACCCGGTAGTAGCGGTGAGGAGGAGAGCTCTGCATCTCCCTAATTTGCCTTAGATTTAATGCAATAGACAAGATGATTTAATATGTGAGTGGAAGATTGGTATATTCAATAAATCGCCATTTACATACATGTTTGCGCAATTAAAGTTTTTCTCCTTTTTTCTTCACTTTAAGTCGTTCCAGAGAACAGTGGTTCCTTATGTACTGGAGGATATCCTGGGCAGCATTACGCTCCTATCTGAACCGTCTAAGATCATATATTTTGAAGCAGGGGTGTCCAAACTTTTTTCAAAGAGGGCCAGATTTGATGAAGTGAACATGCGTGAGGGCTGACCATTTTGCCTGACATTCTTTGAACCATTAAAATTCGGTCTCTGTTCGTTCGAGCACTAATACACTGCCCAACAAGAATTTGCCTTTGTCGCGCTCGTTCCCGCGACACAGACGAATGCTCTGCTCTTCAGGGGTACCGTTAATTCTTAATGGTACCCCACTATGGAAAACGTAGGGTGCTTTTGGTGCAGTGCAATTTAAAAAAAAAAGGTCGGGGACTTCTTTCCCTGCATTTTTGTGGGTAGGGAAGCTCATTGAAATGAATGAGCTGCCCTACACGCAGCACGCAACCACACAGATGTGATCCAAGGGCTTGTTCACATGTCAGGTTGGAGGGGCAGTAAAACCACATGGTTGAGCTTTTTTTTACCACCCCCAACTTCTCCCCCTTTAGCTGCAGAGGCAGCAGCTGGGGGTGTACACATGCTGTGGCTGCAGCTGGAGGTATACCCAGGCTAAATGGGGCTGCACTGCAACTACCCCGCAACTGTGTGCATTGCACGGTTGCGGGTTAGTGATGCTGCATTTACGGGCTTAAAACAGGTGGTGAGGAGGCAACATAATGCCTCTTTACCGCCTGTCAAATGCCTCTGAAAAGTGATCTGTGCATTGATTTCTTTTCAGAGGAGCAGTAGTCCTGGCTGCTATCACAAACAAGCCCTACAAAAGCAGTTCTGATGGTACAGGAATGGGGGGGTCCGGATTAAAAGTAACATACACATGTAGCGACCTCACCCCTCTCACCCCTTCTCATTGACGGCTTGTCTGTCTCTGTCTAGGGGTGTCAGTACCGGGGGGAGGGATGAGATACACCACAGCCCATGTCCTCCATAGTGAAGAGGTGAAGGCCAGAAAGATCTGGCTTTGTGTAGGTGTCCTAGGGTCAAATCCTTTCCTCTGATTCACTCCCCTTTGCTCCTAGTAACCAGAGTTCCACACACTGAATAGGTCCAACACAGTTTTATTCTTCTCAGCAAATAAACATACAGCACAGTCAAGTTGGGACCTTTGCAACAGTTCAGTATTAATGGGAGTAGGTCGAGGTACAATCCTTTAAAGTATCGCTAACCACTGTGGTGTCACCAGTGGCAAATAGTCACTGCCACTGACTATATGAGGTAGAACATGAAATACCTTCGCTAACACAGCCCCTGTCAGGGGAAGGATATCCGTCCAAGGGAGTCACCGGAGGCCTCTCTGTCACCAGCAATGCTGCGCTGGACTCTCCAGAGAAGTTCCACTCACCAGTCCTCACGAACTCAGACACGGGCACCCAAGGAATTAGGGCCTCCTCGGATTCCTCCACCCTCGCGGAACTCAGTTGAAGGTACTGAGCCCCAGGCATCCGCCATAGTACCTCACCTCAGGCTAAAGGTGCCTGAGATGGACTCCATCTCTCGCTCCGGCCAGGTCAAGGGCACCTGGGACGGTAACTCCGGAACGCCAGCACCCAAGCTGAAGGTGCCTAGGTGCGGCCGCGTCCTTCGACTCTGAACCCCAAGGTCAGGGCGTCCGCCCCTTTTATCTCCTCTCCCTTTGCGTCACAGCAGGTTCCCCGCCCCGCTGTACCAGCGTCAGGAAAGGACAAAAAGGCACAGTCTTGCGGTGTGGGTTCAACCCCGGCCCAGGGCAACAACGCCACCTGTAGGCCGCGGGGAACCTCACACCACCAGAGTCCTCCAAGAACCATAAAAGGGTCTCAGATCCCCTAGCAATCAGTGCATCTGGGTTACACTACCACCCAGATTCTTCCCCTAAATTCAAATACCAGCTACACACACATACACACACATGCAGACACAGACACATGCAGACACATACACACATGCACACACATACACACATGTAGACACATACACACATGCACACACACATACAGACAAATGCACACACACACACATACAGACACATGCACACACACACATACACATACAGACACATGCACACATTCATACAGACACTTACACACATACATACAGACATATGCACACATACATACAGACACATGCATACACATGCAAACACATACAGACACATGCACACGCACACACATACAGACACATGCACACACACACATACAGACAGACAGACAGACACTCACATGCACAGACACATGTATAAAGCCCTTTTCAAACAAATCTAGCTTCTAGCACACAGCACAGTACCTTCCAGTTTCCTCATTCAGCCGGGTACTGCACTGTAGGGGGAAGCAGAGAGCACAGCACACTCCCCCTGCACTTTACTTTCACTTTTGAGGCTGACGAAGCTTCTCACAGTGCCGATGTATAGTTTGGCAGGTGATCAGGAAATCGGGCTCATCTGACAGCCATTCTCTCCCCTGATCTCGCGGCACATCTGAGAACCTTTGAAAGGCTGGTTTAGATAACCAGGCGGGCCGTTCAAATCCAGGCCGCGGTTGGCCCGTGGGCCGGACTTTGGACATGCCTGTTTTTAAAGGCACAGCCTGACCCAAACAGGGTCGCTCCTTGAGGTGAGCGGCATTGCACCTGGTATTGGAAGTGGTGACACGTATCACAATATAGTTTCCTGTATTGGAGGAGCACTGTATGGACACATTACAGTGGTTGTAAACTCAGTACAACCACTTTTACCTACAGGTAAGCCTATATTAAGGCTTACCTGTAGGTGCTGGATATATATCCTAAACCTGCACGGTTTAGGAGATATTTACAATGTACGAGTGTGCTGATCTAATCGGCGCATGCGCACTTTAGAAAGGGCACGATCGTGCCATTTCTAAAGGAGTTTTGCTGTGACTGGCGGCTCACACGCGCATGTGCGGGAGTGATGTCACGAGACTCCAGCCAGTCACAGAGCCGGAGTTCGTGGCCCCGGAAGGAAAAGGGGTGAAGATGGACGCTTCGTGCCAGAGGGGACAGCAGTAACATCGCAGGCTTCGGTTTCAGGTAAGTGACACATAATGGGCTACTATGCGATGCATAGTAGCCCATTATGCTTTACCTTTGCAGGGAATAAAGAGGAAGTAAAACCCATCAGGGTTTACTTCCTCTTTAAGAAGTGACTACGACATGCACAGTTTGTTATATATATATATATATTTATTCATTTTATGTATTGATTTATTGATTTAGGGGACTTTGTGCAATAATATGTTTTTTATGGTATGTTGTATGATTGAATAAGCGCACCATTCTCTCAATTTACAATTTTATTTAATGTTTTAAGACCATTTCAATAGTGCAGCTGTTCCGTATTGTTTTTTTTTACACTTTTTACACTGTTCACTTTACATATATAGCAGCGCTTTAGCATTTTTTTCACACTTTAAATCTGATTTACCTCTTCATCGTCTGCCAGAATCTATAATTTCAGTTTTGGGTGGACTTACTTTATTCTTTTAGGGTATTCCCTTCTGCTGAGTAATGCAGTACTGCTTTGACTGAGAAGAAAGGAACACTCTGAAAGCTTTTCCTGAAAATTTAACTGTTAGTGCAAATAAAAAAGTACTCAATACTTCTGTTGCAAGTTCACTAATATGGCATCTTAAAGCTTTAAAAGATTTGTGCATAAATTATCAGAATATCCCAGAATAGAAACATTTGATCTGAAAAACAAATGTTTCTCTAGCAGTTTTGTTATTTTACGAAATATTTGAACTTTTCGTATCCGGTAAAAATACTTGTGTTAAACAATATGCAATTAGAACATTTTCATCTATGAAGCTCTGCTGAAAAAAAAAACACATTTTAAGTTTTAATATTTTTAAACTATTGGCTGGATATATGGCAGGCACATAATCATGATACATTATATATTGTGGATCTTCATTTATTTTCCATAAAAAAGAGTGGCTTTGACTGCTGCTAACATTAACCTTATGAGTGGAGGTTGGTAAGGAGGCTTTAAAGAGTTTAAAATGGGAATTCGATTAAAATCATGACAGGAAAGTGATTAGTTATCAAATTAGACCAGTAATGAGATTTTGGGTACCATCCACCAATTGTTGCCTGGAGACAAAGAAGTATAGAAAAAAAAAGCATAAAAAAAAAAAGCAAAAAAAAATAAAAAACAGCGACAGTGCACGCCTACTCTCACATCTGCCTTAATCTGTTATTGCCACACATTAATTTGCTAAGGGTTGTCTTGTCTTCTTCCTACATAAATTTGTGGCTCTTGAGAATAAACATGAATCAGATGTAGATATTGGATCACTTATTCAGGTACAACTAAAGCCCTGTACACACGATCGGATTTCCTATGGATTTTAAACCGATGGATTTTTCCATCGGTAATCCGATGAAGCTGACTTCCATCAGTCTTGCCTACACACCATCAGTCAAAAATCCAACCGTCCCAAACGCCGTGACGTAAAACACTCCGACAAGCCGAGAAAAATTAAGTTCAATACTTCTGAGCATGCGTCGACTTGATTCTGAGCATACGTGGGTTTTTTGTCCAATGGAGTTCCACACAGACGATCGGAATTTGCTATCGTTTTTTTCCCCATCGGATACATTTAAAACATGTTCTATTTTTTCTCACCGATGGAAAAAAGACCGATGGGGCCCATACGTGATCGGTTTGTCGGATGAGAAAAGTCCACCGGACTGTTTTCATCTGTAAAACCGATCGTGTGTACACGGCTTTAAACAACAAAGAAAACAATCACTGACTTCCATAAAATATGCAGACATGATCACCAAGGTGGTAAAGAGGTGGTAGCTTATGCAGTTATTTTAAAGGAGCAATGTAAAGCGGAACTAAAGTCGCTCTGTGAAAACTGCAAAAAGTTTATTTTTATTATTATTTAAGAGACATGCAAAGTCCCTTTTGCCAAAAACATGTGCCCCATGCTCACTGAAGATTCCCTGCAAGCTACACTAGACAGTCTATGCAGTTTGGGGTAAGAAAAGGGTCCCTTTACCAATGTGCAAATGTGATAGATCTTGACAAATGGGACTGTTACATGTTGTATGTGGTGTCACTGCTTGCCATACATCTAATCTTTTATGTTGACCTTTAAGGGGTATGAGTAGGGTTGCCACCAGTCCGGGATTCACCCGGACAGTTCGGGTTTTGCATCATGTGTCTGGGTTTCAGACCACCTGGACACATTATTCAGACCGGACTCTGCCTTCCCAGCAGGGTTGCTCTCTGCAGTTTTCTAAGTGGAGAGTGTAATGTGTTCTCAGTGTTCCCCCTTAAATCAGGGTTCCCAGCGCATCCCTTAGGTCAGAGTCCCCAGAGTTCTCCCATACATCAGTCGGCAGAGTCCCCTTACAGTGTAAAGAAACTCTGCAAGTTCAGATGTAAAAGGGGAGATCTTTGCGGATTCATTTTTTTAATTTTTTTTAATTTGTTTTTATTGAAGATTTTCAAATACAAAGACATACAGAAAGAAAGATAGAAAACAAAACAAAGAAAAACATTGCTCAGGCACGTACAACATCCTCATAGAACAGGTGCAAAGAGTATATCATAGCAATACAGACAAGGCATCGTAGTACATAGCATATCAAATGTACGTCCACTACGTCTCAGAACACAGCTATATACTGTACATCATGCATCGCCTATCAGCCAGCACTATCTGGTTCAGCCAACCAGGTGCGCCAAACCTTATCGTATTTCAGGAAACACCCTCTGTTGGCATACGTGTCTTTATAAAGGGGAAGGCTGGCCAAGCGTTTCCATTGTAGCACTGACGGGGGGGGGGGGGGGGGTGGGCTTCTTCCAATGCATAGCAATATTTTTGCGAGCATAGAAGAGTAAAAGGCTGACCAGAACACGTCCGGTAGATGACGGGGCAACAGGTTCAATAATTCCCAAGAGACAAACCTCCATCTTCAGTGGAATGGCGGTCGAGGCCACCCTATTGATTAGATCTAATACCATGAACCAGTATTGTTGGATCCCGGGGCATTGGCAGAAAATGTGGGGGAAGTCGCCTGGGGAGGCGCTGCACCTCCAACACTCCGACGAGTGCGCAGGGTCCATCTTATTGAGTCTATGCGGGGTAAAATATGCCCTGTGTACAATTTTGAACTGTATCACCCTGTCACGGATGGATACCAGGGATCTAAAAGGTAGATCCCAGACATCATCCCAGTCGTCAGTGTCAAGAGTGGGAATGTCCCTCAGCCAGCTGGACCATAGCCTGTCAAGGGGCGGGAGAGATACCCAGAGCAGATAAGAGTACAAATGTGACATGGGCTTTTCTGCACAGTTAGACCGTAGTGTTCTCTCCAGCTCCGACTGGGCCACAATACAGGAGGAGTGCGGGAATTGTGCCACAAATGCATGGGACAGCTGACAATATCTAAAGAGGTAGTGGTCAGGCAGATTGAAGTTGGAGGAAAGGTCCGAAAAAGGAAGTAGGGCATTATTTGATACTATGTGTGATATAGTTTTGACACCATGTTTTGTCCACGCATAGGGGTCTTATGCCCCATACACACAATCGTTTTTCATGCCGTTAAAAATGCCATTAAAAAAATGGCCATTAAAAATGATCGTGTGTAGGCTCCAGAGCATTTTTAACGACGTGAAAAACGGCCATTAAAAATTTCGAACATGCTCTCTTTTTTCACGTCGTTTTTCATGTCGTTTTTTTTAACGACGTGAAAAACGATAGTGGGTATGCTTTAACGACGTGAAAAAAACCGCGCATGCTCAGAATCAAGTATGAGACAGGAGCGCTCGTTCTGGTAAAACTAGCGTTCGTAATGGAGATAGCACATTCGTCACGCAGTCACGGACTGAAAAGCACGAGACTGAAAAGAGTGAATCGTCGCTCAACAAACTTTACTAACATGAAGGGTGGCGCCATTCTAACGGAACTTCCCCTTTATAGTGCCGTCGTACGTGTTGTACGTCACTGCGCTTTGCTTGATCGTTTTTTTAAATGATCGTGTGTACGCAAGACAGGCTTGAGAGGAAACATGAAAAAAAACGATGTGAAAAACGGCAAGAAAAAAAATGGCAAGAAAAACGATCGTGTGTATGGGGCATAAGAGTTTGTAGATATGTGATATGCTGGGATTCAACCAGATCGGGGCGTTAGGGGAGATCTTTTGTGGTTTACATTTTTCAATGGCCAGGCCGGCCTTCCACGCTCGCAGGGGGGTGAGCATGGATGGGGTCAGAGGATAGGGAGTGCGGGTGCCCCGATAAAGTAAAAATTGGAGGGCTTCCAATGAACCCACCACTGTGGCTTCAAGCGCAGTGGATGAGTTTGTCTTGTCTGGCTGTAACCACCACGCCGCTGTTACCAGCAGTGTGGCCAGGTAGTATTTGTAGCAGTCTGGAAATGCCATGCCACCCTGCGTTCGTGGTCTCATCAGTGTCGTAAGCTTGTACCTAGGTGGCGACGGCCCCCAGATAAATGCAGAAAAAATTTGGTTCAGTTTCTGAAAGAAGGACTTAGGGACCCATTGAGGGGATTGGCGGAATAGGTATGTAAGCTTAGGGACAATCTTAATTTTAATCAGGTTCACTCGCCCCCAAACGGAAAGGGGTAGGTTGCTCCAGGACTTAAACCTGGATTGAGCCATCAGGAGCACCGGGGTCAGATTCAGCGAGATATAATCAGAAGCCATGATGGAGACATGGACTCCCAAGTATTTGAAGGATTCAACCCAGCGAAGGGGATTCCCAGGCAGGGCAGTAGAAGTGGCTTCACGGTCGATTGGAAAGAGGAGGGACTTGGACCAGTTAACCCTGAGCCCAGTGACCGCAGCGAAGGTGTCAAGGACCGATAATGCTCCTTGTAGCGACGGACCCGCATCATTTAGAAAAAGCAGCATATCATCTGCATACAGGGCTACCCTCTCCTCCAGCTGTCCCACACGGAGACCTTTAATGTGCGGTGAAGTGCGTAGAGCCTCAGCCACCGGTTCTATAGCAATGGCGAATAAAGCCGGGGAGAGAGGGCAGCCCTGCCTGGTACCTCTAAAAAGCCTAAATGGGACAGACAACCCCCCACCCAGACGCACCGAGGAAGTGGGACATTTTTAAATTATCTGAAGCCAATTGATGAATACTAAAGGAAAGCCCATTCTGCGCAGTGTTTCCCACAGGAAGGGCCACTCGACTGTATCAAAGGCCTTTTCTACATCTAGCGATGCCACCACCCGTGATCCCGTGTTGAGATGATGGGCATGAATGTTAGTGAAAAGGCGCCGCAAATTAACATCAGTGGATATCCGGGGCATGAAACACGTTTGGTCTGGGTCGATCACTGAGGGCAGCATGGGATATAGCCTAAGGGCCAAGAGCTTAGTTAAAATCTTGAAATCAGTATTAAGAAGCGCTATGGGTCTGTATGAGGCACAGGAGGTGGGGTCCTTAGGGGGTTTGTAGATTAACGTCAAGTGAGCATGGTACATAGAGGTGGATAGGCTGCCGTTGGTCAAACATTCAGTGTAGAGCTGTGCCAACAGGAGGGTCAGCAGACCCAGGTGTGCCCTGCAGAAGTCTATCGGAAGCCCGTCCGGCCCGGGGGCCTTGCCAGGGGGAAAGGAGCGGATGGCGTTCTGAACCTCCAGTGCCGTGAATGGTTGGACCAGGGTCTCCCTCTCACTGTCAGAGAGCCAGCCAAGCGCCAACGGGTCCAAAAGGGCCTGTAGCATCTCAGGCTGGAAATCTGAGGGTAGACTGGAGGAGTACAGATTTGTGTAAAAGTCATTATAGGTCTGCAGGATGTCTGAGGGGGAGGAAACCGTCCCACCCCCCGGGGTCTGTAAGGATGACACCAAGGTGAGAGGTTGGTCGTGCTGAGCCATCATGGCCAAAAGGCGGCCATTCCGATCATCTTGTTCAAAAGCCCCCTGTCTGCCTTTGTATGTTTCAAGTCTTGTGACTTCCGTCAAATATAACTGTAGGTCCCTCTGAGCCGCCATAGGCAGGTCAAAGTGAGCTGGGTGGGGTCTTCACTGTATACGTCAGTATGATCAGTAACCTTTTGCTCTAAAGTTAGTGCTGCCTCTTTATACTCGCAATGAACGAGATGTATTGTGTTCCCAGAACTCCGCTAGTAAGGGGGGCAGAGTCTCAGATAGATCCAGGTGGGAGACCCACTGAACACCCAACCTCCAGAATGCAGCGCTCCGGGAAGCCGGGGAGCAAAGAACCACCGCCAAGGGGCTGTGATCAGACAGACCGCTCGGAAGATAGGCAGCCTCCAACACATCCGCTAACAGTGCGGGGTTGGAGAAAGCCAAATCTATCCGCGATGCGGTCTTGTATGATGCTGAAAAACATGGGTATGCCCGTGTAGCAGGGTGCTTCCATCTCCAGATCTCCTCCAGGCCCATCGCCTGAGCCCAGGCTGACAGGTCCAGACAGTGCCTCTTGGGGGGTGTGGGCCTATCTAGGTCTGGCGACAGAGTGGCATTGAAATCACCCATCACCAAGACCTTACCAGGGCAGAATGGCGTTACCTTGTCTAGCACATCATACAGTAAAACAGGTGAAAAGGGGGGAGGAATGTACAGATTTACAACAATATACCTTTGCGACCACAATGTGAACACTAAAATTACAAATTTGCCCTGAGGATCGGTGCGGACCTCTTCAATTACACAAGGGAAGTTTTTGTGAATAAGGATCGATACACCTCTAGCATAAGTGGAATAGGTAGCATGTATTGCTCTCTGAATCCATGGTTTTTTAAGAGTCAGGATTTTGCCGCCCACAAGGTGGGTTTCTTGGAGGAGTATAAGTTGGGGGGAGTGGGATTTTAGATACTGGAAGAGAAGGGCACGTTTGAATTTAGAATTGAGGCCCCTGACGTTCCACGAAAGGATGGTAAAGGAAGGAGGCGGGCGTTTAGCCATTAGGCATACAGGGAGTGAAATAGATTGGATGAACTAGATTCACCCTAGTGGACCTTAGAAGCGGCAAAACCTCTGTTGCATTGCATTGAACATTGACAGCACCCGAGCATACTACAGAAACTAAACATAGAAAAAAATAGACCAAAAACAGACATAAAAATCACAATTAACAGTAAACTTCCCTGCCTTTCCTACTATGTCCCATCCCTCCGCCAAACGTGCAGGGGTGGGAATAGTCTTGATTGAACCCTTAACAAAAAACCTGTGGATTAGGTGGTGTAAATGAGCCGCCGAACTAGGGGCCCTACACGGCCGAGCCACTGAACTCACTCTGCTACCAGACAATGTCCCAGAGAGTGGTGATAGTGGTGCTAACACTGGCCACCAGCAACGGGGGGAGGGGGGGGTCGCAGTCCCAAACTTTGGTGGAGAAGTTGTGTGTGTCCAGTTCAGAGCATTGAGCAGGCCGACTCCTGCAACCAAAAAAAAAGGGAAACCAGGCAAGGTCCCATAGTGCAGACGTGTTTTGACCCGCAGGAGCAGAAGAGACAAGCGGGGATCAATCTCAGGGCCAGAGATCTTCCCCCCAGGAAAGTATGAGCATCTATTTATGATAATCCAGCAGCAGGGGGGGAGGATAGCAGCCGTGACCCCCCAGGAGAAAGACAGTGCATCTCACCCCATGAATAAAAAACAGGGGCAAAAAATAAAAGGGAAACAGGGGGCAACTTTGCATAAATGCCAAATACTTGCGGCGGGGGAGGTCATCTACTGGCCATCCAACCAGGACATCGCCGCCTCCAGATCAGTGAAGAATCTTGTGCGGTCGCCGTCAATAACGCGAAGTTTGCTGGGGTAGAGTAGGCTGAACTTGAGGCCTTTATCTCTCAGACGCTTCCTCACCTCGGTGAAGGTGCGGCGGCGGTGCTGAACCTTGGGAGAGTAGTCAGGGAAGAGCATGATACGAGCGCCATTATAGTCCAGGTCACGTTTCTCCCTGGCAGCTGTCAGGATCCGATCCCTGTCCCTGTAATTGAGCAGCCGGAGCAAAAAGGGCCTAGGTGGGTTACCAGGGGCCGGAGGTGTGAGGGGGACTCTGTGCGCCCTTTCCACCACAAACGTAGGAGGCATAGGAGGCAAATCTAGGAGCGAGATCAGGAAGGCTTCAGTGAATTCCGCCGGCCTCATGCCCTCTGCCTTCTCAGGGAGGCCCAGGACACGGATGTTATTTCTCCTGAGCCTATTCTCGGTGTCTATGGACTTATCCTGTAGGGCTTTGACCTGTAGCTGCAAGGCATGGAGGTCCCTAGAATCCGCCCTGGTAGAATCCTCTAGCCGAGAGATGCGGCCCTCCGCCTCGGTGAACCGGGCCCTAAATTTGTCCATGTCATGGCGGATCAGGCTGACATCTGCCACTAGGTGGTCTATCTTGACCATCACTGAGTCCCGACCTTCCTTGATCGCTGCCAGGAGTTCGGCATGAGAGGCGGCCTGGGATGGGGATGGATCAGAGTGGGAAAGAGAGCAGGCTGACATCGCTGGAACCCCGGCCCTCGTGGACAAGATGGCGGACGCGGACCGGTCGGCAGTCGCCGAGGACGAACGGAGCTTACCCGGAGACAGCTGGGATGGCCTCGGGGTGCTGGGTGCCTTCTTCTGCCCCAGGGTGTCAGGTAAGTGGCTGCTGTATGGAGGAATCCGCGCTGGAAGATGGTTCAGGATTCAGGCAGGAGCGGAGCTCAGCGGTCACACGTCCTCTCCCGTTCACATCCCCTCGGATTCAGGTTTAAAGGGGAAACTCTGTGGACTCTGAAGTAAGACTGGACTCTTGTGATTAACTTTGTATGATTATAAATGTTATTTACTCACAAAATATATGTACTGCATAGTATATACTATAAAAAAAATTGCTGTGCGCTGCTAAAGTGTTCAGGTTTGACTTGAAGAAAAGGTGGCAACCCTAGGTATGAGCAGGACCACTGTTAGAAATCACGGATCCTTGCACATGAGTGTTTTGGCCTGTGCAGTGTGATTCAGCCTTTTTTTATGTGGCTGAAGCTGTGTGCAGGCAGCCTATCTTAAACTAGCCACAGATTCTAATTTGACAGGCATGTGGGTGCAGATGTTCAACCCCAAACACAGACAGTGTTCATTGGGGGCCCCTCACCGACACCTGCACACCTGTCAAATTAGCACCCGTGGTTGTGTTCGTACAGCTGCTGTGTACTCATAGAGAAACAGGCAGCTCCAGCTGCACAAACAAACCACGCATTTACACTAGGAAATGATTCCGTATGGCTGCACTTCCAATAATCCTTTTATTGAAGCTTCATATTTCCCCTGCTCCATCTGCACCGCTCGGGGCTTTCACATTTGGGAGACAGCAGCCGCTGTTTAGGCTCGGTTTGCAGGCACTATTTTTAGCACAATAGCGCCTGCAAACCGCCCCAGTGTGAAAGGGGCCTATGTTACACAGCATGCAAGCTGGGCTAGCACCTGACTAGACATAGAGGAAGGAGGTGTGGCTTGCCTCCGAAACACATCCCGATTAGCTATTCCCCTCTGATTGACAAACCGAGCTCCTGGCTCTGACAGCTCGCTCCCCAGCGTCCTTCAATCCACCTACTCTAGATGGAGCCACCGCTTCGGCATGGACTGACAGCCCCCCCCCCCCAGCGGGAAGGACCTGTTTTGAGCCTTACACTTGCTCTGTACCTCTGTGAATTGCTATTTTTATATTTGTACTTTTTATTTATTAAAATGGTACTACACCAAGAGCTTGCTTGGCGCTTCTCTTCCTCTTGTTTAGCACCTGACTAGTGTGTGTGGGAATTAATTAGAGACTCACTCACCTATAGCATTTTTTTTTTATTGAGCACTAATTCACACTGTATGGGCCAGAGAACCCATGTGAAAGAGTCCTTGTTTTATTATTATTATTTTTTACTTTTTTATAATTTTGTACAATTTTTTTTTTTTTTTTTAATTTATAATTTAAATTTTTTCACAATGCTGTTGGGGGGCAATGCACTGCAAATGAATGAACAGAAACAGCTATGTACAGAGGCTTCCTGTTCATTCACAAACTAAAGCATAGTAAACACAGTTTACTATGCTTCAGTTATGAATTACCACAGTAATTGAGCAGTACCAATTACTCACTGTTTTCATTCATAAATAGAAGGAACCCATATATGTAACATTTTTACTGCCCCTCTATCCTGAAACAATCTCCCTGTGTGCCCGCAGCAGCAGGAGGGGAAGACGGCAGCGCTAAAAGGGGAAAAGGCGGGCCTGGAAGAATTAGATGGTGGATAGGTAGGGTGATCAGTGCGATGAGAGGGAGAGGGAATTACAAGCGGGAGGAAGAGGAGGAGAAACCAACTTTCAGCTGCTACAGGGAATTGGTTCCGGTAATTGCCCCCCCCACCACACTTATCACTTTCCCTGCCCACTATCTGATTCCTAATGCTTGTCAGCTGCCTGGGCACCCTGCTGACCCAGACCTCATACAAGAGGGCCAGCAGTAGGGATGGGCCCGATGTTTGAGTCACCGAATCTGGAACATTATGGGGCATTCATGTCAAATTTGAGTGCGCAGTGCCAATAATGCCCTGCAAGATCTCATTGCATTGACTACTGATGATTGGCCAAAGCATGCCCCTGACCTGCATGCTTTGGCCAATCACAGCGCGCTCTGCTGCGAGAGCCATCATTGGCCAATATATATATATATATATATATGTAGCGGCCTCACCCCATCTCTTTCGTCTAGGGGTATCACACACGACAGGGTGAGATGCGCTACGGCCCATGTCCTCCCCATAACTGTGGGTGAGGTGAAGGCCAGTACCAGATATTTCCTCGGGCCTGTGTGTTTCTCTAAAGGATTAAGTCCTGCTGTGCCAACACTTCCCTTTGCTCCCATTAACCAGAGTTCCACACACCGATCACAGTCCAACTCTTGTTTTATTGCATATCTCAGAATAAACAGTGCTTCAGTAGCCAACTGGTTGCGACTTGATAACATTTTGATACAGGGGATGAGCAGGTCGAGGCACTGTCCTAATTATCAGCTAAACCACTGCGATCTCGCCAGCGGTTACTATAGCCTTAGCTAGAAAGGACTTAGAACTTGAGAGTCTCTACCAGCGACTCAAGAGGACATAGATAGGAGTACCTTCGCTGCTTTGTGGTCCCTGTCAGGGAAAGATGTCCCTCCAAGGCAGTTACCAGAGGCCCATCCGTCACTGGGTTGATGCTGCTCCAGACTCTCCGAATGGGTAACCTCCCCGGCCTCCTCACCTCAGACATGGGCCCCATCCACTTCAGGGACTCTCGGACTTCTCCACCCTCGCGGGACCCAGTCGAAGTCACTGGGCCCCAGGCCTCCTGGTTCAGTACCTCACCCCAGGCTGAAGGTGCCTGGGATGGACTCCAACTCCATCCCGGTCAGGCCTAGGGCACCTGAGCCGGAATCCGGAACCGCCCGCACCCAGGCCTAAGGTGCCTGGGCGCGTGATGAAGAACCTCCAGAAGAGCAAGACCTCGTGACCAGGGCGTCTCCCCCTTTTTTTCCCCTCCAATGACGCCACGGCAGGTTCCCCACCCTCGCCGTACCATCTCCGAGAAGGGACAAAAAGGACAGCACTATGGCAGTGAATCTACCTTGGGCCTGTGGGTACCCCGCCACCCACAGGCCAAGGAGATTATTACACCGCCAAATCCTCCACGAATTACACCGCCCAATCCTCCACGAATACAAATGGTCATTACTCCCATACTTACACACCTGGACTTCCACCCAGGTGTACCCCACCTAAATTTAAAGACCCCGCTACATACTCCCCCCTGTGATTTGACGCTGGTCCTCAGTGTCTGGTGCAAACCCATGTCTCCCAAAGGTGGTGACATAAGTCTGACCCCAGAGGCATCCCTAAAAATTTGAACCTTAACCATACCAAGACCTGCTCAATGGGGAGGGGAACATAAAACAATAAACTTTTCATAAAACCCTCTAAGCATGTGCACATACACAATCCCTCCCTTTTCTGTCTAAGAACCACCCCATACTCAGTAGTCTTGACAGACGAATCTCCTGTAGAGGGAAAGAAAAAAAAACAACACGCAAAGAAAACCACATCCTGACATTCTGTGTTAATTTGGAATGAATGGGTCTATCAGCCGAGAGACCCACTCGCTCCAATAAGTAAATGATGTAAATGCACAAACAACAGCCATTGCGCAACACCGCCACCTAGTGACGATGCCATGGTGATGACACTTGGTAAAAATCTTCAGTCTTCCTGCATCCCTACTCTGATTCTACCCCCAAAGTCTCTGTCTTTGAACTGTGAAGAAGAGAGAACAACAAACAGCTCTCATTCCTCCAAAGAGTAGAAAAAAAACAAAAACCCAAATAAAAAAACTAGGGTACAGTTCGATGCTCCGGCAAGAACACCTCCGGAAAGTTGTCACAGGAAACAAGTGAGTCTCTTCTCACAAATAAAACCTCGGATCAGGCAAAAACAAAGGCTTCAGATGCTTATCGAAAACCTCAATCGAATAGTCAGCGTCCTCTACATCTTTCCTGCAGATGCGCACCTTGTCTGCGTGGATATGGCAGCCCCACATCCAGTCTGTTCTGCAGTCTCTAAACTTTTTCGACATGGGTGGTGAACAGGACAAGTATTGCCTGGCATGAGGCACTTTAAGTTTCTCCCAAACAAACTCATCGTACCACCGTTGTCGCAGAACTTCAACTTCAAACAGTAAGTCCCTAGGCAAAAAGAGTCGTTGCAATCGGGCTAAAGGAGGCATTGTGGCCCGCTCACCTTCTCCTGGCTGAACGATGGCCTCCGGGTGCCGACGTACTTTCACTACCTCGGATGGCTTTTCTCTCAGTGCCCGTAATGATGCTCGCTGTTTCCCCGCCAACAAAACGGGTGATACTGTGGATTGTGGAAGAGCAACTGGAGGACTAGGCTTCCTCGTAGATTCTGGGGCCTCCGCCCGGGGCGTGCTGTCTCCTATGGACATAGGAGAATCTTGGGGTGCACGTAGCATAGGTAATGGGCAATTGTCCCAGCCCTTCTGGTGAAACAGTTCATCGATCTCACCGTCATCTCCACAATCCAACAGTGACTCTAGGTCGGAGGTGTCATACATCTCCGTGGGAAGGTAGTCTCTGGTAGACGTGGTACTACCCTCCCTAGCGGGCTCCACCGACTGTGGACCCCCAACACCTCCAACCACCACCACAGTCCCAGCCCCTGGCTCACCTTGACCTTTCGTAGAACTGGGATGTCCAAGACTCTTCCAACCAGATCCATCCAGGCCTGGCAAGCGACAGGGTGAAGCTCTTCCATGACCATAGGAGGCCTGCACCAGGCCGACTTTCCTCTTCGGAGGTGGGAGCAGGAAATCTGTGGTGACCGAAGCAGCATCCTCGGATTTTTCCTTCTCAGTCTCTGATTGGGCAGTCACCTCGCCCTGGTCAGTGCGTACGGGAACCTCCGCAAAGGCCTGGATCTCCCCTTCCGGAGTAGCGGTACCTGTGAGGCTGTTGAGGCGAAGGGCCCGGGGCCTTACTGTGGATGGCTCCACCTCGAACAAGAACTCTTCGCATGCTTCGCAACGCCCGAATGGCTTCAGGTGAACCACCAGTCCCGAGCATCCGGGACAGATCACACCAAGGGCCTCCATGTCTCTGCAGGTGTACAGAGCCAACTGTCCTCGGGGCCTGAGTCTTATCCCCGTGTCTGTAAGGGGAGCAGCAAAGGTAGTCATCTTTGTGGGGTAGGGAACCGGAATCCACGGGGAGCTTGAGGCCATCCCGACTGTCTGCTGCTCCATCACGCACTGACCACGTGCCAAAGTCTCCACGTGAGTTCATCCACATGGCCAGACTCCTCCCACGACTTGCACGTTTTCGCGGGCTTCCATCAAGCTCCGCCCACGAACTGTGTGGTCACGGGGTGCCTCATGGCGCAGTGCAGTAAAAGCCCCCACATGTAGTACGTCACACGGCTGGACTTCTCCCTCTTCTCGCTCCTCCGCATGGGCCTTTCCCATCTTAGGGTAATTTCCACGACTTTGAGCAGGGATGCACTTTGGCCGATCACATGGCTGACCTGCTCGGAACTCCTCCGGGCAGCAAAGTCCAGACACAGCCATTCTCACTTCCAATGTCAAAATACACATCATCCCGGACGAGCCCCCACGTGTAGCGGCCTCACCCCATCTCTTTCGCCTAGGGGTATCACACACGACAGGGTGAGATGCGCTACGGCCCTTGTCCTCCCCATAACTGTGGGTGAGGTGAAGGCCAGTACCAGATATTTCCTCGGGCCTGTGTGTTTCTGTAAAGGATTAAGTCCTGCTGTGCCAACACTTCCCTTTGCTCCCATTAACCAGAGTTCCACACACCGATCACAGTCCAACTCTTGTTTTATTGCATATCTCACAATAAACAGCGCTTCAGTAGCCAACTGGTTGCGACTTGATAACATTTTGATACAGGGGATGAGCAGGTCAAGGCACTGTCCTAATTATCAGCTAAACCACTGTGATCTCGCCAGCGGTTACTATAGCCTTAGCTAGAAAGGACTTAGAACTTCAGAGTCTCTACCAGCGACTCAAGAGGACATAGATAGGAGTACCTTCGCTGCGTGTGGCCCCTGTCAGGGGAAGATGTCCCTCCAAGGGAGTTACCAGAGGCCCATCCATCACTGGGTTGATGCTGCTCCAGACTCTCCGAATGGGTAACCTCCCCAGCCTCCTCACCTCAGACATGGGCCCCATCCACTTCAGGGACCCTCAGACTTCTCCACCCTCGCGGGACCCAGTCAAAGTCACTGGGCCCCAGGCCTCCTGGTTCAGTACCTCACCCCAGGCTGAAGGTGCCTGGGATGGACTCCAACTCCATCCCGGTCAGGCCTAGGGCACCTGAGCCGGAATCCGGAACCGCCCGCACCCAGGCCTAAGGTGCCTGGGCGCATGATGAAGAACCTCCAGAAGAGCAAGACCTCGTGACCAGGGCATCTCCCCCTTTTTATCCCCTCCAATGACGCCATGGCAGGTTCCCCGCCCTCGCCGTACCATCTCCGAGAAGGGACAAAAAGGACAGCACTAGGCAGTGAATCTACCTTGGGCCTGCGGGTACCCCACCACCCACAGGCCAAGGAGATTATTACACTGCCCAATCCGCCACGAATACAAATGGTCATTACTCCCATACTTACATACCTGGACTTCCACCCAGGTGTACCCTACCTAAATTTAAAGGCCCCGCTACATATATATATATATATATATATATATATATATATATATATATATATATAGTGCAATCAGTGTACAGTATATATACAGTGTATTGAAGTAGAAAAATTAAGAAAAAAAATAAGAAAAAAAACGGCATAGGTCCCCCCCAGTCCATACCAGGCCCTTTGGGTCTGATATAGATTTTAGGGGGAACTCCACGCCAAAATGTAAAAAAAAATTGGTGTGGGGCCCCCCCAAAATCCATACCAGACTCTTAACCGAGCAAGCAGCCTGGAAGGCCAGGAAAAGGGGGGATGAGAGAGTGCCCCCCTCCTGGACCATACCATGCACCTTGCCCTCAACATGGGGAGGGTGCTTTGGGGTCCCCCAAAGCACCTTGTCCCCATGTTGATGGGGACAAGGGCCTCGTCCCCACAACCCTGTCCTGGTGGGTGTGGGGGTCTGCGGGGGGGCTTATTGGAATCTGGAAGCCCCTTTTAACAAGGGTGCCCCCAGATTGCCCCCCCATGTGAATGGGTATGGGGTACATACCACGCAGATTTTTTTCTTCGATTTTTTTGGGGATTTTTCAATCTATATTTCCAGGAGCCGGCAATACATTACAGCCATGAGCAATTTTAAATGACATTTTTTCCTTTAGAAATTTAATTTTGCTGAGGCACTGTAAAACACATCACACAGATGCGCCACTTTACAGGCCGACTGAGGGGACCCCCAGGCACAATATTTAAATATTTATTGTTTCACTTTAAGAATTATTAAAATCACTGCTGCTGAAAAAACTGTCGTTTAAAAAAAAAACTATTTTTTTCATTGATTCATGTCCCCTTGGGTAATACCCAGGTCTCCATACACTTTTCATGGCAATAACTTTTAAAATGAGCACTTTTGGTTTTTCATGTTCGTGTCCCATAGACTTTAATAGGGTTCGACTTCGCACACATTTTTTGAACGGCCCATCCCTAGCCGGCAGTACCCCCTTATTGGTGACACTGGGTATGAGTATGAAATTTACTCTTTTACATGGGAGCTTGGACCTTGGCCAATGGTCATTAAAGCCCCGTATACACGGTCGGACTTCCATCGGAATTTTCCGTGTTTTTTTGTCCGAACGGAGTTGGTCGGGAACACCCATAGCATACACACGCTCGGACTTTTCTGCAAACTTTCCCAAAACTTTTTGCAACATCACGTGGTTTTTCTGCTCTTTTCTGCTCTTTACCGCCACCCTTAGGTCAACTTCTGCTATTGTTGGTTGATTTTAACATTAGTTGTTTTGTCCATCGGACAAAAGTCCGATGGTTTTCTGTACACACGGTCGGACTTTGCTCCATCGGACTTTTGTTGTGCAAAAGTTTGTCCGTTTGCAGACCCAACTTTTGTCCGATGAAAACAAGAAAAAAGCAAAAAAAGTTTGTCGGATGGAGCGTACAGACGGTCGGATTGTTGGTCCAACTTGCTCAAAATTAAGTTTGTTGACCAAAAGTCCGACCGCGTGTACGGGGCTTAAGGCAGGAGGGCACACTGAGAAGTCAGTGCACCATAATGTGTAATGTGTGCACATCTTGGCAAGAGACAACTCCATGCAATGTATTTCTTCTTTATATAATTAATTGACAAGGGAACCAAGATTTTTATTTTTATATTTGGATAATGATGAACTTGATAAACTTTAATAACAAGGAACCCACAATCACCAGTGATTTCAAATAACAGACCCAATTTACACTGAGCTGCAAGAAGTATGCAAGTATTATGCCATAATAGTCTGGTTACTAAAGCACAAAGAGAAACGATGGCGTGCAAATTGCTATAGTCCATAACAACCAATAAGTAAGTATACCTTAAAGTGGTTGTAAACCTAAAGAAAAACAAAACCCTGCAAGACAAAGGCATAATGAACTAGTATGCATAGCATACTAGCTCATTATGTATTACTTACCTCAGATCGAAGCCCCCGCAGCGGTCCTCGACCCCCCCTTTGGCTGGGGACATCTCTCCTAGAGCTTACTTCCAGGTATCGGAGCTCCGGCGCTGTGATTGACCGGAGCCGCAATGACGTCACTGCCGCGCATGTGTGCGGGAGCCGCCGGCATCGGCACGTCTAACCGAAGCAACGGCACAACATGCCATTGCTTCAGTGCGCATGTGCCGATGACTTCGGCACATGCAGACACAGGGGGATATCACCTACACCGTGCAGGTTTAGGAGATATCCAGGGTAGCTACAGGTAAGCCTTAATATAGGCTTACCTGTAGCATAAAGTGTGTTATATGGGTTTACAACCACTTTAAAAGACAACTCCAGCCAAAGTATTTTTTTTAAGTTTTAGATAGCATATGAGAAGTCCCCCATGCGATTTACAAAAAAAAAATTTACTCATCTGGGACACAGACTATGACAGATGTTCTAATACTTCCTTCCTTTATCCAAAAGGAAATTAAAAATGTTTGACTACATTTAAGCTTTAACTGATAAGATTAAAGTGAACTGAAACTTGATTGGTCACCTATGGTGTGTTTTTCACATCATCAATATATACAGTATATGTGCTTTTTCAGTAAGCTCCATAGTAGTTCAGCTTCTATGGCTGGAATTATAAAATATTGCCCAGAGTCAAATGGGCAGCCAAGGTACTGGGATTACCAAATAAAAGCTGGCAAAGCCCATGCCTACCAACATGCTCAGACTACTCTACCAGCAGGTCTTTTGTTAGTGAATAGAAAAGCTGGTAAATCTTTAACAAGAAGTCACCAAGCACAAACTAGCAGTTCCTTTAAACTGACTTCCCACAAACTACACGACCAGGAGGAACCCCTAGAATATATACTATAAATAAATGCATAAATACGGTAGATAAAAAGGAATTGTACCCAGATGATTTTTGGATCTCTTATGCCCTGTACACACGATCGGATTTCTGATGGAATAAAATCTGATGGAATTTTCCGTCGGAATTCCGATTAAGCTGACTTCCATCAGTCTTGCATAAACACCATCAGACAAAATTCCGACCGTCCAAAACACGGTGACGTAAAACACTTAGACGAGCCAAGAAAAATGAAGTTCAATGCTTCTGAGCATGCGTCAACTTGATTCTGAGCATGCATGGGTTTTTTCTCCGTTGGAGTTCCACACAGATGATCGGAATTTCCTATCGTTTTTTTTTTCCATCGGAAAAATTTAAAACATGTTCTATTTTTTACACCGATGGAAAAAAGTCAGATGGGGCCCACACACGATCGTTTTTTACGATGAAAAAAGTCCATCAGACTTTTTTCATCGGAAAAAATGATCGTGTGTACAGGGCACTAAAGTGCTATGCTGGGGTGCCAATTCTGAGCAACAATAGATTATAAAGGCTGCAAAAGTTACTTTGTTGCATTGTTTATAGTCTCTAGGGAATCTATGCTCCACCTTGTGTTCATGTTCATGTAATTTATTGTCTTGTCAGTTATGAAATCTCCAGCAATTCACATTTTCAAACATCCTAAAAAAGGGAGCAGGGATGAAGGAAAATGAGAATTATAGGTTTACATTTTTCACTTGCAGCACATTCATGGTGCTGTGAATGTTGGAAATTGGCCTGGTATAGTAAGGCATGACTAAATCATTGATACAAACAATAATGCAGCCACTGTAAGTGATGAGTGTGCAAAAGATGTGGTTGTGGTGGTGGTAACAATTTTACTGGGACCTGCATTTTCCAATGCAGAACCAATTATTCAATGCTTTATACAGTGTTACCCTTTTTTTAAATGAGGCTATATTTAATCATACTATTTGGAGAAACAGACATCCAGCACACAGCTAAATTACTATCTTTGATCAACAGACCACAAAACAGTCTGGTCATTAGCAGGTTAAAATTGTAAATGTGAATAGTAAGAATTGTTAGCAAAGATTATAAATATGGAATTCATTGTAATAAAGTATTTTACCTTGCTGGTAGATTTGCTATGCTAAAACAAAACCTGTATAGCCTTATATATTACCTTGGCAGCCAAATTGATGTTCCCTGCCATAGTCTGATAAAAGTAATAAGTAAAAAACTTATAAAAATAATAATTAAGCATCTTTACAAGAAACAGAGAAAGTAGGTTGATTTGATTTAGGAACAAGAGGTGAACATATTACAGTTAGACACAAGGAAGGCAATTACTTAAATGTAATAAAGCAGTAGATTAATCCTGCAATATATATTACTCTAGACAGTATTATTATACTATATTGTAAATGCACACCACTATTTATAAAACCATTAATTACTATTGCAAAAACTGCAGTAATTCTTTCAAGTATAAATGTTGTTATAATGAGCTTGAAATAATTCATTGGAAGTCCCCATCGTTACCAATTTCCCAATAGAAAATTTGAATAAACGACATTTACCTTATGGAAAAAAAAAATCATACCTTGCATAATACCATGCACCTACTGGATAAAAAAATGGAACCTATGGTTCACATATTCAGACTACCTTTTAGACCCAAACTAGAATCCCCTTTTCACAACCAATTCTTTTATACACGAAAATAACCCCACATTTCAAAATACTACTAAATCATTTATTTTCTATTTGTAATAAATGTTGTCATAAATAAATAAAGGCGGTTATTCTGTCATAAATCATTATAATTATTGATTGAAAATACTGCAATTCTCTGATGCCAATGTTTGTACCATTATTTTATTTTGTACACAATAAAAACGTTTGTAAACAAAGAAATAGTTCTTAAAAACTAGGTTATTTATATTACTCCAATACTAACCATATAATACATATTTTTTATCTCTCATTTATTGAGAGACACAGAATTCAGAGACATCTGGGTTATACTGCCATGTACAGTACAGGAGGATTTGGACACTGGAACATGAAAAACAGTGACCAGCCTAGTATAACCCCTATATTTCCTAGCATGATTCATTACATTTTTTTTTCTTCAAGATAATTTTTTTCTTTAGTCAAAACTTCATCTACACATTGCTTTGGCTGGTCATATATGCAGTTATCCAGATCGGCATATCAGTAATAGCTTTGGAGGCCTGACCTTTGCTTGTAGCACAATCTGGGCCTCTGTATATTGTGTTAGTTACTTTCCACATCCAAAACCAGGACCCAGTCTCATTTATAGGTAGGTCAGGCGGACAGTTACCAGAGGCCCCGCCGTCACCAGCAAATGCTGCACTGGGTCTTCGGAAGGGTCACCTCCCTGGCCTCCTCATCCCAGATTCGGGCGTCCACACCGGGGGGACACCCTAGGAGCCCTCGATCCCTTGCGGGACCCAGTCGAAGGAACTGGGCCCCAGGCCTCCAGAGAGTACCCCACCCCAGACCGAAGGTGTTTGGGGTGGAACCGCAACTCCATCCTCGGGCCTAGGGCACCCGGAGACCATCATCACTCACCCCCAGGCTGAAGGTGCCTGGGAGTGGACCCCGAGCGGAAGATGTCTGCCCCCTTTATGCTCTCTCCCAGGATGCACAGCAGGTTCCCCGCCCCGCTGTACTACTGCCGCGAGAGGACACAAAGGGTGCAGCCCTCCAATGGCGATTTAACCCCAGGCCTATGGCAACAGCGCCACCTATAGGCCGCAGGGAACTAGACACCATTGATAACCTCCACTGGCATAAATTGGTCCAGGAATCCTAACAATTGTTGCATCTGAGCCTGGTACCACTCAGATGCCTCCCCTAAATATGACCACCCGCTACACATCCCCCCCAGTGATTTGACACTGGTCCCCAGTGTCTGAAACCAATTTATGCCCCCCTCTACAGCAGAGTCAGCATAAATCTGATCCAGAGACAAACTAACCAAAATAAAAAAATTGACAATTTAAAAAAAAAAATTCGTCTGTGCCTGAACCAAAAGGGAGGGAAAGAAACAACAGACAAAACATGCACAAGTATAAACATTCAAAGGCATAACAGCATAATTTATTTTCAAAATTAAATTCCCCCCCCCCCCACATCACTGACTAAATTCTGCCCCATTTTCAGCAGACTTGATTGACGTTCTCCTGCAGAGGGGGAAAAAAAAAACATTATCTGACACAATATGTAATTTGGAATGAACAGGCTCCCCCTAAGGGAAACCCCTTCCTTCCAAAAGTAATGTGTGGTGTGTGTGACAATCGTTGCGCAACACTGCCACCTGGTGGTAGTGTCGCGGTCAGAACACTTGTTTTCTTCCATCCAGAAATCCTTTTCTCTGTACTGTGGCCCTGTCTCAACTACACCCCAAAGTCTCAGTATCCTTGCGATGGAGAAAGAAAAAAAACCAGAACAACAAAACAAAACTGCTCCCAATTCTTCCAAAAGTAGGCCACCATTTGCAGGTTAAAGAGTCCCTGAGTTCCGGCGAAGGCAGCCCGGAATGTTCAGCAAAAAAAAAAAAAAACACAGAAGTCTATTCTCCTACAAATAAAACCTTGGGTGCGGCAGTACCAGGGGTTTCAAATACCTGTCGAAAGTCTCCATGTGATACTCCGCATCATCCCCCTCCCTTCGACAAATAAGCACCCGGTCAGCATGGATGTGCCGACCCAACATCCACTCTGCCTTGCAGTCTTTGAACCTTTTGGAGGCTGCAGGGGAACATGAGAGGTACCTGCGAGCGTGGGGCACCTTGAGATGTGTCCAGATGAAATCATCATACCATCGCTGTCTGCAGGCCTCCACTTCATATAAAAGTTCCTTGGACAAATATGGGTACTCCCACCCATATTCATTGGCAACTTTCTGACCGAAAAGTCTCTGCAAACGGGAAAGGGGTGGCATTGTAGCACGGTCTCCTTCACCAGGCAGCACTATAGCATCCGGGTGTCGGGGCACTTTCACCACCTGTAGATTGGGCATAGGAGCACGCAGTGACACTCGCTTCGCCCCAGCAATGGGCGCAGGCGACTCCGGGGGTGGAGAGGCATGCAGGGGACCAGATCCCTCCTCAGGCACCGGGGCCTCCACCCGGGGTGTACTATCCCCAGTGGACATGGGTGGGTCCCTTTTCACATGGGACGAGGATAGGGGTATCTTGTCCCAGCCTTTCTGAGCAAAAAGTTTGTCTATTACAACGTCGTCTCCAACATCGAAGATCGACTCCAGGTCGGAGGTGTCATACTCCTCCGCGGGACAGTAACTCCGTGTAGACGTGGAGTCACCCCCTTGGACAGGTTCCAGGGCCTCTGGATCCCCGACACCTACAACCACACACCAGGTCCCGTCCCTCGGCTTACCTTGACCTTTACTTGAGCTGGGATATCCGGGGCTCTTCCTTCTGGATCCATCCAGGCCAGGCAAGTGCTGGGGTGTGACTCTACTACGGCCGCAGGAAGCCTTGACCAAACCGACTTTCCTCTTTGGCGGTGGAAGCAGGGATTCTGTGGTGACCGAAGCAGCATCTTCGGATTTCTCAATCACAGACTCAATCTCAACATGTGCGTTCCTCCAGAGCCCGGTCAGTGCGCGTAGGGATGGCTGTACAAGCTCTGACTTCTCCTTCAAGAGTGGTGTCGCCTGTTATACAGTTGAGGTGGAAGGCCCGAGGCCTTTCCGTGGGTTGCTCCACCTCGAAAATGAATTCTTTACAGGCCTCGCATCGCCCGAATGGCTTCAGATGGACCACCAGTCCCGAGCAGCCGGGACAAATCACACCGAGAGCCTCAACGTCCTTACATACGTACAGGACGAATCGTCCCCGGGGCTTGAGCCTAATCCCTTTGTCTGTCAACGGAGTAGCAAACGAAGTCATCCTCGTGGCTGTAGAAGTAGGAACCCACGAGGCAGTAGTGAACATGCTGACCGCTTGCTGCTCCATCGCGCACTATCTCGCGCCAAACTTCCTACGTGCAACTCTTCACATGGCCAGACTCCTCTCATATGCTGCACCTGTTTGTGGGCTTCTGCTGTGTCACGTCCACGAACTGTGCAGCCAGGGTGTGCCTCGTGGCACGTTGGCCAATATGGCCGACCTCCTCGGAACTCCTCTGGGCAGCAAAGTTCAAGCTCTGAAAGTCTCGGCTCCATCAACACAAACACAGATCCTGGACCCAGAGCCCCCACGTGTAGTGACCTCACCTCTTACTCCCTCTTTCTCTTCTCGGTCAATGGCTCTCGTCTAGGGGACCAGGGAGGAGATTGTGGCGCACCACCAGCTCGTATCCTCTTGTGTGCAGAGGTGTGAGCTATATCCATTTACCTTCGGGCCTGTGTCCCTGTCCAGAGCCAAAACTTCCCTTGAGGATGATTCCCACACTCCACGCAGGTGGAGGTAGGACCTTTTAACTCCCAGAAAGTCAAGTTCCACACCACTGAAAGTCCAACGCTTATTTATACTTCAGAACTTCAGAGCTATAAATAGTCCTTTAAGAGCGACTGGTTAGACACAGAACAGTTCAGAACAAAGTGGGGAAGAGGTCCAGGCACAAACTTGAACTTGTTTTTTTTCTCCTGTTCCGTTATAGCGCAAATAGGCTTGGCGCACAGTCGCTGCCACCGACCGTGAGGGGGTCCCTGCCACAGACCAGATGAATAAGGCCCAGTTAAGGCACGTCAGTTCATCTCTTCCGGTCTGGGCTGGGCTGCAGACTCAGTTTACAGTGGTCCGGTCCAGTCCGGTCTGGGCTGCAGACTCAGTTTACAGCGCCAGCTTATACCTTTTTTCTTGCCTAAAATTGTTTGATACATTGTGAGTATCCATTACCTTTTTCTACAAATAAACCTTTTTAAAATGGATTCACACTATGGGCATTCTTTCTTCCCTCACATTATAAACATCCTGGAGGATCGCAAAGACATCCCTGGAGCGGTTCCTGTCTCCCTAGGCTGCTACACAGTGGCACTGATACTGTGACTGCGCAATACCCCTAGAGGGTAAGAAGCTTCTGGTGAGTGCAATCTTGTAAAGAGCACGGATTATCACGCACAAAGCAAGATTTTATGTCCAGCACTGAAGTTTTAAAGCACCAGTCACCTTGAATATTATACTAATGTTCATTTCATTTACGGACTTTTTTTCTTGGTTTTTATTCATGAACATTTCCTAATTTAAATATATGTGAAGTTTTGGTTTGAACATCATTATTAAGTAAAGTTTCTTTATAAATGTGAAGTATTTCAGCAGCACTAGAACACACTTTTTTCATTTCACTACTTTTAATACCCGGCCGAGGGTATAACACTTCTAAAAACTCCTGACAGAGGGTCTACACAGGTTTGCAACTACACATCACCACTACGAGCACTTCATTCACCCTAATGCTATAGCCTGCATTAAGGAATCACTCCATTTGATTTTAGCAAACACCCGGCTGGGGCACCACCCCGGTTTTTGCAACTTTGTGTTTTTTGTACAATCTTTTGTGTATTTTTTATTTCTCGTATTTATACTATCAGAACAGCGCCACAACTACACCTCTTATCCTTTTCAAACATCTTGCTCCACTCTTAGTGGTAGCAATTAGTAGAGGCAGCAGTTCTGCCTGCTGTGCAGTATTTGATTTCCATTAGCACGGAGGCACCCCAATCTATCTTCAATCGGTGCCTGTGGTTCACAATTCACTAACAGTTACAGGGTGGCCTCAAAAGCCTGATGCCAACAACATTGTCTGCTGCTTGTCCTTACATTCCTTGCGGTCCTCCTTAGCTCTGCTAGGCATGCCCTCCACTTCAGAGGATTTCACTGCAGTTACGCAGGAGGACATGTGTGTACCCTAATGCCTTCCCCTGCATAACCCTTATCTGACCTGCTTGCAGCCTTAGCCGCCTCTCAAGCTTTGGTTGCATGTCTTTATCTAATTAGGGGTCTCACAAATCCTTGCTGGATTACACTGTCCTCGCTGTATATCAAGAATAATGTACAAGTAAATGTAAGAGGTGACATAACTAGGTGAGCTAGGGAGGAGGTGGAATCCTTATGGGTAGAGCTCCAAAGGGATGAAACTAAGGGGAAAGTAATACTGGAAGTATGCTATAGGCCCCCTAACCTGATGGAGGAGGGGGAGACGGACCTCCTATCACAAATTGGATTAGCGGCATGGATGGAAGGTGTCATCATAATGGGGGATTGAAATTATTCAGACATAGACTGGGCGGAAGGATCCGCCCATTCGTCTAAGGCTCACCAGTTGCTAAATGTCTTGCAGGACAATTTCATGGGTCAGATGGTAGACACACCAACTAGAAACAAAGTGTTACTAGACTACTAATTACCAACAATACAGATCTGATCACGGATGTGGTAAAAGGGGCAAATTAGGAAACAGCGATCACAGGTCAATTAGCCTCAGTATAAATCACACAAATAGTAAATATAAGGGGAATACAAAGACAATGAATTTCAAAAGAGCCAACTTCCCTAAACTACGAACCTTGCTAGAAGATATAAATTGGGATAAAATCTTAGGAACAAAGAACTTGGAGGAGAGATGGGTTTGCTTTAAGAGCATAATAAATAAGGGCATTAGCCAGTGCATCCCATTGGGAAATAAATTTAAAAGAGCGAACAGAAGTCCTGGCTGGCTTAACTCCAATGTAAAAATGCATATAAAAGCAAAGGAGAAGGCCTTCACAAAATACAAGGCCGAGGAATCATCAGCATTCAGACTTTACAAAGAATGCAACAAGAAATGTAAGGGTGCAATTAAAGCGGTTAAGATAGAACACGAAAGACACATAGCGGAGGAGTGCAAAAAAAACCCACAAGAAATTCTTTAAGTATATAAACAGTAAAAGAGAGAGGACAGACCATATTGGCCCCATAAAGAAAAAGGAAGGGAATCTGGTTACAAAAGATGGTGAGATTGCAAAGGTATTGAATTTATTCTTCTCCTCGGTCTTCACGAAGGAATTGGGGGGCTTCAGTAACCAAAACTGCAGTGTTTATCCTCATGACACATCACAGGAAGCACCCTCATGGCTAACAGAGGACAGAATTAGAAATAGACTTGAAAAACGTAATATTAATAAGTCACCGGGACCAGATGGCTTGCACCTGAGGGTCCTTAGGGAACTCAGTCAAGTAATTGCCAGACCATTGTTCCTAATTTTTACTGACAGTCTACTGACTGGAATGGTACCAGCTGATTGGAGAAAAGCCAATGTAGCACCAATATTTAAAAAAGGGCCAAAATACATCCCTGGGAATTACAGACCAGTTAACCTGACATCACTAGTATGCAAGCTCTTGAAGAGGATGATAAGGGACTATATTCAAGATTTTAGTAATGAAAACTGTATCATTAGCAGTAATCAGCATGGATTCATGAAGACTCGTTCTTGCCAAACCAATCTATTATCCTTCTCTGAAGAGGTGAGCTGCCATCTAGATGATGGAAGGCCCATAGACGTGGTGTATTTGGATATTGCAAAAGCATTTGACACAGTTCCCCATATTAGTTTACTGTACAAAGTAAGGTCAGTTAGCATGGACCATAGGGTGAGTTCATGGATTAAAAAAACTCGCTACAAGGGCGAGTTTAGAGGGTAGTGATAAATGGGTACTCGGAATGGTCAGGGGTGGAAAGTGGGGTCCCCCAGGGTTCTGTGCTGGGACCAATCCTATTTAATTTGTTTATAAATGACCTGGAGGATGGGGTGTACAGCTCAATCTCTGTATTTGCGGACAATACTAAGCTAAGCAGGGCAATAACTTCTCCGCAGGATGTGGAAACCTTGCAAGTAGATCTTAACAAATTAATGGGGTGGGCAATTACATGGCAAATGAGGTTAAATGTGAAAAAATATAAAATAATGCATTTGGGTGGCAAAAATATGAATGCAATCTACTCACTGGGGGGAGAACCACTGGGGGAATCAAGGATAGAAAATAACCTGGGTGTCCTAGTAGATGATAGGCTCGGCAATGGCATGCAATTAAAAAGGGGATTAACTCAAGAGATAAAGCGGTAATTCTCCCACTCTACAAGACTCTGGTCCGGCCACACCTGGAGTATGCTGTCCAGTTCTGGGCACCAGTCCTCAGGAAGGATGTGCTGGAAATGGAGTGAGTACAGAGAAGGGCAACAAAAATAATAAAGGGACTGGAGGTATTAGTTATGAAGAAAGGTTATGAGCACGAAACGTATTCTCTCTGGAGAAGAGACGCTTGAGAGGGGATATGATTTCAATTTACAAATACCGTACTGGTGACCCCACAATAGGGATAAAACATTTCAGCGGAAGGGAGTTTAATAAGACATGTGGCCACTCTTTGAAATTAGAAGAAAAGAGTTTTAACCTTAAACTGCGTAGAGGGTTCTTTACTGTAAGAGCGGCAAGGATGTGGAATTCCCTTCCACGGACGGTGGGAGCATTGATAGTTTCAAGAAACTATTAGATATGCACCTAAAAATAAAAAGACAAATCGCCCTGGGACTTTGAATGAGATGGGAGAGATAGGCACATGTTCATACAAAGTTGCAATAAAAACAATGTATTGGTTACACAATGCTGTAGAAACAAAGCGGAAACAGCAATAATTGTGTGTCATCAGGCATAGTTTCCAATGTTCACAACTTTAAAGTTCATGCAATATGAACATCAATATGAACATCAATAAAAAGCCAAAATAAAAATCCAAAACAGTCCACAGCACAAATATATAAAAAGAAGGCAGCGTGGTAAGGACAGCTGGAGCTAGCGTATTATCCCGACCAGTTTCGTCCTAACAGACTTCCCCAGTTGAAGTCTGTTAGGACGAAACCGGTCGGGATAATACGCCAGCTCCAGCTGTCCTTACCACGCTGCCTTCTTTTTATATATTTGTGCTGTGGACTGTTTTGGATTTTTATTTTGGCTTTTTATGGACTTTTTATTGATGTTCATATTGCATGAACTTTAAACGGATGTTTTATAAATAAATCTTTTGGATTTACACCATGTGGAGATTATTTCCCTGTTTTCCATGGCTATGATCCATTGAAGTGCTTTGCTATCCGGGATTTGGATTCTTCCTGATTTGAAAATACAAAACAGAAGTGCTGCCTGCACCAGGAGGAGGTGCTCTATAGATCCTGGCTGTCGTTTTCCGTCCCTGAAGGGACAAAGCCTAGAAGATCCACCGCCGTACGGTGTGTTGGATCCATTCCAGTCGGTAAGAGTACCCCTCTCTTTTCTGTTGACCCAAGGTGAAGGCACTCCCGGGTGATAGCTTGTACTTACCTGCTCATCACGTCCAATATACTTCATAGTATATTTTCGGTCTTAACAAGTTCCTCATAGAATCTTGATTTGGAACTTTTATCTCAGTGTATGGTAATCCTAAGGGCATACACTTACCGAAGTTACCCCACACGAATTTGTGTACCTATTTGTTATTTTTCACATATAAGGATATGTATCTTTATAATGCACTTATTTGACTGACCTGCCACCTGTGGAGTTTCAATACGGATAGGTGGATAAAGTCATCAGTTTATGTCACATAATTTTTATATAAATTTTGTTCATTATAATGTATATGTCACAGGTTGTGTTTATCACCATATATTGTGTTTAACCCAATTTATATGACACTGGTCAAGGTTCCCTACCTTGATTTTCACTAGCGCCACAGTTTTTAATATTTACATCCACGAACAACAGTGATGATGATTGTCAGTTGCTAGGCCAGTAAGTGCATATACACAAGAAGAAAACATGCTCATATAGAAAATAATGATATTGAGACAATTTGTGCGTGTCTTGCAGACGGCATAGGTCCTCAACACATACAGGCATACAAAAAGCATCAGGGGTTACCTACGCGTTTCGCAAGACTCCGCTCGCTTCTTCAGGGGCGGATGCATGAATATTGTATCTGTTATAAAAAAAAAGAGACAGTAGATGTGTATTACTAATTGGGGGCAGAAAAAATGATGGGTAAAAGAGGTCAAAACAGAAAAGAGACCCCATACTCACCAATGTTCTGGGCTGAGTTACCAGTCGCTGGGTACCAAGATGGCGGCTGAAATGTATATCCAGTTCGGGAGCTGAGGGGGCGAAGCAAGCAGACACCCCCATGGGAGAACATCAGGATGAAACGCACGGTCTGAGTGGGGGTACTTGGCCAATGGTCACAGGGGGCCCATGAAAAATGTTTCTAGAAAAAATATATGACGATGCACATATATCAGACGACATCATAGTAACAACGGCTTGGTATAAAAGATTCTAATGCATGAAATGGCATAAAATCATGCAAATTGGAATGAAGTGAGCTAAGCTTGCTGTATTATGTGCATGTATACAGTGTACTGGAATGTGGGATATAGTATGCGATTGTAACAGCACCAACATAAACCATAGATGGTATGGGCCAAAAGGCTGAGGTGCAATATAAGAGTGGTAAAAATCTGAACAGAGGTAAGGTATATAGGTATATAATATGATGATGAATCAACTACAATGTATGTTGGAAGATGGTACAAAGCTACATGTAGAGTACTGAAAAGGTGGAAGTATTCACCTTGAATGGGATAAGCAAAACCCAGCCGTTGTTGAGGCACTCCCCAAAACCGTGACCACTGCGCCAGACCGCCAGACCGCAAATGCAAGTCGCAGCTGTGTCAGACATCCTGATATCCCATGGAGGATCCGAGAGCCCCGCCCCCAGCACCATATACGGAAGGCGACGTGCTGGTGTCAGTGAGGCGCCAGCCGTCAAGGTGGTGCGCCTGCGCAGCAGCCACCCATGCATCCAGGATGTTCCACACAGACCCTTAACAAATGACGTCAGAAGACGGCAAAGTATGGGCGTGGAGAACATGGTGCCGATGTGCAGGTGGCCGGGACAGCAGGAGGTCAAGAAAACCTCCCCATTGCACATCGCAGCCCCCGAGCTGGATAATGAACACCACCATCCGGGAGAGCAGCGAGAGGAAAAAGAAGATCAGCCCAGGGTGAACCCCAGAGTGACATGTGCAGGCACAGCTAGCCAGGGGGTGATAGTGCACTGGATGTGACAGTGAACATTAGCCATGGTTGAAACAGACCAAATTGTGGGCTGAATGGGTGTCTGCCACCCGGGTAAACTAGATAAAAAGGGGGATATGGTCTGGTGCAACCACTCTGACACCTTCATCCCTAATAATGAACAAAAAGACAAATCGCTCTGGGACTTTGAATGAGATGTGAGAGATAGGCACATGTTCACACAAAGTTGCAATAAAAACTATTTATTGGTTACACAATGCTGTAGAAACAAAGCGGAAACAGCAATAATTGTGCATCACCAGGCATAGAGCCCAATGTTCACAACTTTGGTACAAATAAATATTGTCAGTTGCTACGCCAGTAAATGCATATACACAAGAAGAAAAAATGCTCATATAGAAAATAATGATATTGAGACAATATGTGAGTGTCTTGCAGTCGACATAGGTCCTCAACACATACAGGCATACAAAAAGCATCAGGAGTGCGCTACGCGTTTCGCGAGACTCCGCTCGCTTCTTCAGGGGCAGATGCATGAATATTGTATCTGTTATAAAAATTAGGGACAGTAGATGTGTATTACTAATTGGGGGCAGAAAAAATGATGGGTAAAAGAGGTCACTCACAGGTCACTCACATATTGTCTCAATATCCTTATTTTCTATATAAGCATTTTTTCTTCTTGTTTATATGCACTTACTGGCCTAGCAACTGACCATCATCATCACTGTTGTTCATGGATGTACCACATTTGTAATGTAACCATATTTATTTGTACTAAAGTTGTGAACATTGGCCACTGTGCCTGGTGACGCACAATTATTGCTGTTTCCGCTTTGTTTCTACAGCATTGTGTAACCAATAAATTGTTTTTATTGCAACTTTGTGTGAACATGTGCCTATCTCTCCCACCTCATTCAAAGTCCCAGGGCGATTTGTCTTTTTGTTCATTATTAGGGATGGAGGTGTCAGAGTGGTTGCACCAGACCATATCCCCCTTTTTCATTAGATATGCACCTGAACGATCACAACATACAGGGATATACAATGTAATACTGACATAAAATCACACACATAGGTCAGACTTGATGGGCCTGTGTCTTTTTTCAACCTCACCTACTATGTAACTGTCCCTATGGAACTGTGGTAGCAATTATCCTAACAGGCAGAAGAAGAGGAAGCCAGCAGGAATACATTCCTGCAGTGCTGCCTGGACTTCAGCCAAGGATGAGAAGCAACACCAGAAAGTCCAACAGCAGCAACAGCATCCAGCACCCTAGGGAGAAAAGACAGCCGCACAAAGTGAATTGGTACTAGACAGAAGAGTGAAGCAGCTGGTCAGCACATGGAGGCATATTGAATCCTGGGAAAAGCATTGTCTTCTCCCACTGAACCTAGTGTTTACCTTTAAGCACTATATCCCCTAATACAGAGGTGTCAAACACAAGGCCCGTGGCCCGAATCAGGCCCTCCAGTCCATTTCATGTGGCCCTTGCACCTCTCCTACAGCTGCAGGAGAGCTCCAGCCCTCCTCCAGACCCTTACTTTCTGCTTTCAAGCAATGCATCCAGCTTCTTCCCAGCAGCAGCATAAGGAAAGGGGGGTGCACTGTGATGTAAGGGAGAGTGGGGGACTCAACTTCTGATGGTGGGGTGGCTCTTGACATCTAATATATGGGGAGGGGATGCGCTGGACATCTAATCTTACAGATACAACCGGCCCTTTTGAGGGCAGTCATAATGCTGATGCGGCCCACAATGAAATTGAGTTTGACACCGCTGCCCTAGTAGCACCTGTGCATCAAGCAGCAACAGCAACATGATATACTCCTTTACCCAAAAAATAATAAAGCAGCTTATAGCATATAATATAACAGAAAGACAAAGACAAATTACCATATATTGCTTAACTTAAAAATGCTTGTGCTAACATCAAGTGTTTCTAACATACAGTATCTCACAAAAGTGAGTACATCCCTCACATTTTTGTAAATATTTAATTATATCTTTTCATGCGACAACACTTAAGATATTACACCTTGCTACAATGTAAATTAGTGAGTGTACAGCTTGTATGACAGTGTAAATTTGCTGTCCCCTCAAAATAACTCAACACACAGCCATTAATAACTAAACCACAGGCAAAAAAAAGTGAGTACACCCCTAAGTGAAAATGTCCAAATTGGACCCAAAGAGTCAATATTTTGTGTGGCCACCATTATTTTCCAGCACTGCCTTAACCCTCTTGGGAATGGAGTTCACCAGAGCTTCACAGATTGCCACTGGAGTCCTCTTCCACTCATCCATGATGACATCACTGGGCTGGTGGATGTTAGAGACCATTTGAGGAAAGCCCACAGATGCTCAATGGGGTTTAGGTCTGGAGACATGCTTGGCCAGTCCATCACCTTTACCCGCAGCTTCTTTAGCAAGGCAGTGGTCATCTTGTAGGTGTGTTTGGGGTCGTTATGTTGGAATATTGCCCTGCGGCCCAGTCTCCGAAGGGAGGGGATCATGCTCTGCTTCAGTATATCACAGTACATTTTGGCATTCATGGTTCCCTCAATGAACTGTAGCTCCCCAGTGTCGGCAGCACTCATACAGCCCCAGACCATGACACTCCCACCACCATGCTTGACTGTAGGCAAGACACACTTGTCTGTACTCCTCATCTGGTTGCCACCACACATGCTTGATACCATCTGAACCAAATAGGTTTATCTTGGTCTCATTAGACCACGGGACATGGTTCCAGTAATCCACTTCCTTAGTCTGCTTGTCTTCAGCAAACTGTTTGCTGGCTTTCTTGTGCCATCATTTTTAGAGGCTTCCTTCTGGGATGACAGCCATGCAGACCAATTTGATGTAGTGTGCGGCGTATGGTCTGAGCACTGACAGGCTGACCCCCCACCAATTCAACCTCTGCAGCAATGCTGCCAGCACTCATACGTCTATTTCCCAAAGACAACCTCTGAATATGACGCTAAGCACGTGCACTCAACTTCTTTGGTCGACCATGGCAAGGCCTATTCTGAGTGACTCCTGGATCAACTGTGGGTATAGAATTGGGTATATGGGATTGTACGATATATGTTTATTTTTTTTATTTATTTATTTATTTATTTTTTTATTTTTATTTTTTTACGGTTGAACTGGATGGACTTGTGTCTTTTTTCAACCTGACTAACTATGTAACTATGTAACTATGTAACTCCTCTGAGTTACCATTGGCCAATCAACATTAAAAATACATTTTCTGGAGGAGCAATTATGGCAAAATCTTGTCACTTCTTCCAGCTGCTAGGGATTTTGCAGTGAAAGCAGATATAAAGAGTGAGGATGAACCCAAAGATAATAGATACAGGCCAGTAGCTAAAATTTTTAGTCATTGACTTCAAACCTTTTACATATGTGCCAGTGTAGTGGAAGAAAGACACCCCAAGCTAGGTATTAGCCTTTTTCAACATTTAGTCATTATTCTATAAGCCTAGAGGGGGTAGTCTGGGGTGGTTAATTGTGATGAATTATTCAGTTCATCAGAGTCTGAAGTTGGGTGTAAAGGATGTCTATGGCTGGACTTGCTGTTCCCACAGCGAAAAACCTTTGCTAAAACCACTGGCTAACCAAACTGCCAACACTACTTTTGCCAAAGAGGTATATTCCTCATTTAAAGAGCGCCAGTACAGATGTCCTAATATTTCTCATTAAAGATACAAATGTTCATTTTGCTATGGCTCCCATCCTGTCCAGCTTTACTTTAAAAAATTAACATGTTTGGTTAATCATTCACAAAGGAGCTAATTCTTAGGGATCCAGTAAATCAATACTGAAGCTGGAAAACATGCTTCCCTGGCTACTTTTTGCCAAAGATCATGAGATTGCAAAGCTTGTGATTGTTTTTTTTTTCCTATAGTGTTCTGGATTCAAGGGTTTAGGCTGTTCCTGGGTAAATAACTTTGAGCTGAGCTGGGCTTCAAGCTGGGCAACCTTAAAATTCTCAAGATTACTGCAGATGTTCTCTAAAATCGGTCAAGGAGTTGAACAAAATTTTCAGGAAAATAAATTCTGAAAGAAATTAAAGGAGAACAGGTGGATGACCCTTTCCACACCCTACCCCTCTTATCTCCTTTAAGGCGTTGTACCAAAGACAGAGCCACACCTACACACTGATACATCACCTTTCATTCCCAACAACATCATCATCTTTCATTCTCGACATACATCATCTTTCATCCTTGAATTAAAAAATTCTTAATTTTTAAGTCTAGTCATAGATCAGTCTTCCGCTATCTTGATGATTTTCTTTATTTATTTATGAGCCATAGGAATTCTGTTGTTTCATAAGAATGGCAAAATGTTCCTAAAACTGGAGAGTGAAAAAACTGGTGCGGCCATGCATAGAAACTAGCTTCCAGGTTTTATTGTCAAAACGTATTTAAACAAGCTGAAGTTAGAAGCCACAGTCTTTGTTCAGAGCTATAATTTTTGCTACACACACCATGGGCAGAGTTTTTTCACAATACTGTATCTCACATCCTGTCTTGATAAGGAATGGTGAGGATATATATAGGGATAACTCCTAACTCCCTTATCACCCGGTAGAAGGTTGGGACTATTACGGCACCCAAACAAAGCATAAATGTAACATTTAAAACATTTTATTTAGAACATAATTGATAGAAAGTCAAACAATTGGTATATAGGTACAAAATACATTCACATAAACAATAAAAACAGGGGGAATTTTTTTTACAGACTCCACAGGTGTGCAGAGGAGTGGTACTGGTTTAGTTGACGATACCCCGACATGTTTCGCGGTGTCAACCGCTTCTTCAGGAGGCGTCAAAAACAGTACAATCTAAAAAATAATCATAAGCTAGTGTAAATGCAGTATCGCAATTGACTGTGGAGTCTGTAAAAAAAAAAAAAATGTTTTAAATTTTACATTTATGCTTTGTTTGGGTGCCGTAATAGTCCCAACCTACCGGGTGATAAGGGAGTTAGGAGTTATCCCTATATATATCCCCACCATTCCTTATCAATTTCATTCGGGATGAAGGCACCCCCCCACCTCAATATTTACTGTAGAGGCAATCTTTATTATTCACATCCTGTCTTAATTCTCCCTTTTCACGTATCAGATTAGATAGCTACCTGAGAGAGGATTTGTCTGTATGGTGCCAGTTAATAAATTACTTTAATGGTAGCTCTACATGGCAGGACAATCTTGTGGTAGATGAGGACTTTCATTTTTCAAAGGGTGCTGCTGGTTCCATTGGCTTTGGCTTCTTCTGGAGAGGTCACTGGTGTTGTGAGCCATGGCCTCAGTCCTGGTTCACTAGGAAGCTGATTAAAAAATTTGCTAGAACTTTACTCTAGTTATGGCTGTAGCTATTTGGGTTGAATGCTTTAGTAACAAAATAGTCTTTTTGCCGTCTGACAATAAAGGAGTTGTATTTGCAGTTAACTACTTATCCTAAAAATCTCCATATGTCCTCAATTTATTGCTGCGTCTTGTCTTTTTATGCTTTAAAAGATTATTTGGCTAAAGGCTATGTATGTGCCTGGAAAATCGATCATTACAGTGGATGCTCTGTCACGTTTACAGATGGAGCTGTTCAGGAAGTTGGAGCTGAGTGGAGACTGGGAAGGTTTTTACTGTCCAAATTACCTTTGGGATTTGATCTGAGCATCGTGACACAAACTGTTAAATGTCCTTTAGAACTGGGAACATGGCAGGAGTACACAGCTGCTTAGAGGAAATAGTGTAATTTTCGAAAAAAAAACTTGTATTTTACCACCACTGAAGCTTTAGCCTTATTCTTTTTGCTTGTTGATTCAAAGGTCCCATTCTTATTCCCTCATTCTGAAAAAGTTAGCATGCATATCTCTTTTTCTTAAGCTTCATGATATCTATCCCTGCAACAGCTACTTCTTGGTAAAACAGTTGCTAAAAGGTTACAACAAAGCTATGGTCAAACCAATCTTATTAAATGCAACATCTTAGCAGTGGTGGGACAAGGTATTTCAGTGCCCATGGCGAGGATGCCAAAATGCGCAGGGGAGCAGGGGCGGAGCTAGTAGAAGCATTTGCAGCACACAAAAAACATATGTGGTGGTTGCGGAGAGCTTCAGTATTACTATTTACATTTGTGATTGGTCATCTCAATGATAACACAGTACACAGCCAATTAGATTATTATAATGACGGCTTGGTTCACAGCCAATAATGAGTAACTTGGCTGCCCAAGGGTGATTTTTGAAGATTGTAAATGGTGTAAATTGTAAATGGTGCTCTAGCTAATCCTGGTCCTGCTTGAAAACCTCCTTCGATCTGCGGGCGGCAGCGCTAATCATTGTGCTTTGACAGTGAAGGAGTCCTGCTGTGAGAATACAATAGCACAGAGGTGGGATTCCTCTATCCACCATGTTTGAGTGGATGCAGGGATCTGTTCAGCCTGATAGAAAAAAAAATAATAGCGTGTACTAGGGTTGCACTGATACCAATATCGGTGCTGATACTAAGCAGTGGGTTTAAAAAAATGTCCGCTTGCCCCTTTCTCGGTCTATCTTTACTGTGGAGGAGTGCAGGGTGTAGTCAGATGGTTGGGATGAAACGTCACTTCTGTTACCAATTCTGATGGGTCACCATATCTGATGGAACACTGGAGCAGGGAGAGATAAGAACAGGAGCCTGGGAAGGGGGCAGAGGTGGTTATGTCCCACAGACAGGACATGGGGACAGTGTGAAAGATAAGGCAGGAGAGTTAGAGATGACAGTAGAGGGAGGAGAGAAGCCGCTGTTCAGGCAAGGAGAGGAGCAGAAAAGTAAAAAAAGAAAGCATGGACAACTGATGCCTTCCCAACCTGATGTGCCCGCTTGCTCCACTTTCCTGTCACTCAGAGAATAGTACAGTGTACTGTGCAGTCAGGGGCAGGTGTAGTACTACAATGTAGCCTACATGCAGGGACAAAGCCGCTCTCTGCCTGTGTTATATTCAGCAGCATATTTTATGCTGGCAGGCTTGTACCCAGCAAACTGCGCCCTCTTTCCACAGTAAATCACTCCGCCCAGGGCAGCTGTCCCTCCCACCCACCCCTAGTACTGGCCCTTCATCTTAGGCACACCCTATGTAGCGATAGACACAGTGTGTAGTTCTTATTAGAGGTGGTACACATAGAAGCTACTTTTGTGCTTGCGACCACTGTAAAATAAATGAGAATACATCAATAGCTTAGTAAAGAAATTAATGCCATCAGTTAGCATTTTTTTATAATCACTCTGAGGTAGAAGGTGGAATTCAAGGTCTTTACAGGCGATATGCTGTCTACCTATCTAGCGTGGACCTTGATCTCTTTAACCCTGGGAAGCAAAATTTACATAGAGAGGGCCACGGTATTGGTGGGCACCAGGCTTGTGAGGACTATTTCAAAACCTAATATTAGTGTTGCAGAGGCCTTTCTAGCCAAGTATTAATGATTAATGGTTGATTGTTTTATTATGTAAAATGGTATTCAGTTTTAGTTAATAAAAAATAGGACTTCAACAAAATGGTGTCTATCTGCACACAGACACTGATTCCCAGTTGCATGAGTTGCCTTTACGATTAAGCCCCGAAAAGGGTGAAACTTACCTAAGGAGTTCTCTGCAGATGGAGAACAAGAGCTGAAGCCATCTTTTACAAATTTTATTCACATTCGTGCAACTGGGAGTTGGTGTCTGTGTCCAGACAGACACCGTTTTGTTGAAGTCTACTAGATCCTGACAAGTCGATCCTGCCTGTCTTGCACCAGTTTATTCACATGCTGATCTGATTGATACATAAATTTATAAAACAATAAATAATGATTCGGCTAACTCTTATGCCGAGTTTGTGTCTTGTGTTTTATTTACGTTTTGCACAGGGTTATGTGTGTGGTATAGTTAGGGGGTGTTATTTGCAGTTCCATGTACAGTACAGAATCTGGTTCATGAATTTTGTAGAATTTAATCTGGTTTGTGTGACATGGCATTGTATCTGGATTGTAGTGTACAATATAGAATCTGGTTCATGTAACAGCACTGAATCTTGGACAAATAACATGGTACTGCATCTGACCTATACAATTTTGGAATCTGGTTCCTGTAATATGCCACTGTATTTATTATGTGCAATATGCAATATGGTTCATGTAACATAGTGAGGATCTGGTTTGTTCAACATGGTGCTGTATTTGATATGTACAATATGGAAGCTAGTTCATATAACATAGCGCTGATACTGGCTCTTCTAACAGCAAAGAACTTTGAATGAGGTGGGTGAGAGTGGCTAAATGATAAGTAGGTTTTGAAAAGGATACCTTTATTGTCAAAAAGCATCACAGCATAACATAAATGCAAAGAGTAAATATGCAATCACATGTAATAAAAAATAATGTGTGGTGAAAACAGTAATACAGCATGGCAGGCCCATAGTATGGTAAATGGAAAGATCTTCCATGTGGAAACAAAAAAAGATCACAGAAATCTAGTACATACAGTATATTGGAATCAATAAATAATCTACAGAATAGGTGCATCCAGTAAGACTGACGTGTTTCATGTATATAAAATTACACTCTTCAGGGGCAGGTGCACTTGGGTAAGCCTGTAGAGTGTGAGTCTGTGCATCCAAACAGGGAGGGCTGCCAAAGGCATCATTCCCGGGAGCTGAGGTCGGAACCCGGCATTGAAAAGACTGGGCGCATACCATGATCCCAACAAAGATGAGAAACACATAACCAAATGGTGGTAGGTGTGGGTTCAAATTCTGATGTAGTGGTAAAAAATATATTTGTAGAGTTGAGCGGACACCTGGATGTTCGGGTTCGACGGGTTCGGCCGAACTTCGGGAAAAAGTTTGGGTTCGGGACCGAACTTTAACCTGAACCCGGACCCAAACCCGAACCCCATTGAAGTCAATGGGGACCCGGACTTCTAAGGACTAAAAAGGCTCTAAAAAAGTAATGGAAAGGGCTAGAGGGCTGCAAATGGCAGCAAAATGTTGTTAAGAGCATGGCAAGTGCTCTGCAAACAAATGTGGATAGGGAAATAACTTAAAATAACATAAAAAAAATAAAAATAAAAAATAATAATCTTGACCTAGGAGGACGAGGTCCATATGGAGTAGGAGGTTGAGGTGGCGGTGGATGTGGCTGTGTAGGTGGAAGCGGCGGTGGAGGAGGACGAGGTAGCCAACACTGGTTCAAAAATACAACAATGGCTGGGTAAGGCCGGTGATGTGTCGAATTCTGTCCCCCGTCAAATAGTGTCCACCCTGTACTGCGCTTGCTCAGTATGTAGGACAAGGGGATTTCGAAAATCTCCCAAGATGAACAGCGCCTGCGTGGTGAGTTCAGGTGAAGGCCACACCATCCGTGGTTCAAGCCGAGCCAAGTGAGGCCGTGCCCGAAGCGTGGCGATCGAACCGAGCCCGTGAGGGGCTTTGTTACTATGTGCTACCGTATGTCCACTTGGATGGTGGGGCTTGAACCTGCACTCACAGCGCAGGCGGCGTTCATCTTCGGAGATTTTGTGAATCTCCTTGTCCTCTGTACTGCGCAAGCGCTGCGCCTTCGCAGTATGGGCCGGACACAATCCGATGGCCGGACAGTTTTTGTCACAACACCGGTATACATGTCTATTCTGCACAAGGTACGGACAAGTCCTGTGGGATCCATGCCTGGTTCATTTTAATGAACGTGAGCTTGTCCACATTGGCTCTGGACAGGCGGCTGCGCTTGTCTGTGATAAAGCCCCCTGCCGTGCTAAATACACGTTCAGATAATACACTGGCTGCAGGGCAGGCCAGCACCTCCAAGGCATAAAGGGCAAGCTCAGGCCATGTGCCCAATTTGGAGACCCAGAAGTTAAAGGGGGCAGACCCGTCATCCAGTACGTGTAGGCCTGTGGACACATACTGCTCAACCATGTTGGTGAAATGCTGCCTCCTGCTAAGACGTTCCATCTCAGCTGGTGGTGCTGGTTGTTGTGGCGTGCTGACAAAGCTTTTCCACATTTCAGCCATGCTAACCCTGCCTTCTGAGGTGCTGCCGGTGCCCCGGCTGCGTTGGCGACCTCTTCCTCCTCCTCTGCCTTCACCTTGTGCTTCCACCGTACGCCCGCTGTCCGGTGGGAATGCCACCAGCAGCGCGTCTACCAGCGTGCGCTTGTACTCGCGCATCTTACGATCCTGCTCCAGTGAGGGAATTAAGGACGGTACGTTGTCCTTGTAACGGGGATCCAGCAGGGTGGCCACCCAGTAATCAGCACCAGTTAAAATGTGGGCAACTCGGCGGTCATTGTGGAAACACTGCAGCATGTAATCGCTCATGTGTGCCAGGCTGCCCAGAGGCAAAAAACAGCTGTCCTCTGTGGGAGGTGTATCGTCTGTGTCCTCTGTATCCCCCCAGCCATGCACCAGTGATGGCCACGAGCTGGTCTGGGTGCCACCCTGCTGTGAAAATGGCTCCTCCTCCTCCTCCTCCTCCTCCTCCATCTCCTCCTCCACCTCGTCATCCTCTAGAACTGTGCCCTTTCTGCCGGACAATTGTGTACCTGGCGTTTGTTGGTGCAGGAGCCCACCCCCGTAGCCACTTGTGAAAGACTGCCCTGAAAGCCTTTGAAATGATCCCGCTTCCTCCTCCTCCTCATCCTCCTGTGCCACATCCTCTTCCATCATCGCCCGAAGCGTTTTTTCAAGGAGGCATAGAACTGGGATAGTAACGCTAAGAACGGCGTGAAGTGGTGCTGTTCCGCAGAGCGACTCACGCGTGATTGCTGCAGCTGAAACTCCACTATCGCCTGCTGCTGCTCGCACAGTCTGGCCAGCATGTGCAAGGTGGAGTTCCACCTTGTGGGCACGTCACATATGAGGCGGTGAGCGGGAAGGCCGAAGTTACGCTGCAGTGCTGACAGGCGAGCAGCAGCAGGGTGAGAACACTGAAAGTGCCCACACACAGCCCGCACTTTCTGCAGCAGCTCTGGCATATTGGGGTAATTTTTAAGGAACCTCTGGACCACCAAGTTCAGCACATGCGCCAGGCAAGGGATGTGCGTCAAACCGGCTAGGCCCAGAGCTGCTACGAGATTTCGCCCATTATCGCACACCACCAGGCCGGGCTTGAGGCTCACTGACAGCAACCACTCATTGGTCTGTTGTTCCATGTCCCTCCACAACTCCTGCGCGGTGTGGAGTTTTTCCCCCAAACAGGAAAGTTTTAAAACTGCCTGCTGTCGTTTACCCCTGGCTGTGCTGAAGTTGGTGGTGAAGGTGTTATGCTGACCGGATGAGGAGGCGGTAGAGGATGAGGAAGCGGAGTAGGAGGAGTTAGCAACAGGAGGCAAACTGAAGCGCCCTGCAATCCTCGGTGGTGGAAGGACATGCGCCAAACTGCTATCTGCCTCAGGCCCAGCCGCCACTGCATTTACCCAGTGTGCTGTTAGGGAGATATAACGTCCCTGACCGTGCTTACTGGTCCACGCATCCGTAGTTAGGTGGACCTTGCCACAGATGGCATTGCGCAGTGCACACCTGATTTTGTCCCCCACTTGGTTGTGCAGGGAAGGGATGGCTCGCCTGGAAAAAGTAGGATTTTTAAAACAGCTTACCTGTAAAATCCTTTTCTTGGAGTACATCACGGGACACAGAGCGGCATAGTCATTACTATGTGGGTTATATAGAAGTACCCTCCCCTATATAAGCCCCTCCCATCCGGGAGCACCTCAGTTTTGTAGCAAAGCAATACGTGTCCCCAAAAGAGGGGTGGGAGCTCTGTGTCCCGTGATGTACTCCAAGAAAAGGATTTTACAGGTAAGCTGTTTTAAAAATCCTACTTTCTTGTTCATACATCACGGGACACAGAGCGGCATAGTCATTACTATGTGGGACGTCCCAAAGCAATGCCAAATGAGGGGGGGATATACCATACATAAGCTGGGCGCCATCAGGCATGAGGATCTTTTGCGGCCTGCAACACACTGCGCCCAAAGGCGACATCCTCCTGACTTCTAACGTCCACCTGGTAGAACCTAGTAAACGTGTGTACTGAAGACCATGTTGCGGCCTTACAAATTTGAGCCAGGGAGGCCTGGTGATGCACTGCCCATGAAGTTCCAACTGCTCTCGTGGAGTGCGCCCTAACTTTGAACGGAGGCGGTCTACTTCTCAAGCCATAGGCTTGTATTATGACCTGTCGAATCCACTTGGCTAAAGTAGATTTTGATGCTGCCTGACCCTTTCTGGGGCCTTCCGGCAGAACAAACAAAGAATCCGTTCTACGAATCTGAGCAGTGGCTTTTAGATAAGCTTTAACTGCTCTTACTACATTCAAAGAATGCAATAACTTTTCCTCTACCGAGCTCGGTTTGGGGAAAAGAAGGAAGAACCACATCCTGGTTCAAGTGAAACCTCGATACCACCTTAGGAAGAAAGGCTGGGTGAGGACGTAATACTACTCTGTCCTCATGAATAACCAGATATGGCTCTTTACAGGACATGGCGGCTACTTCCGACACTCTTCTAGCCGAGCATATGGCTACTAAAAATATCAATTTTCTGGTGAGTAGAACCAAGGAAATGTGCCGCAAAGGTTCAAATGGCTGCTTCTGCAGAACCGACAGAACCAAATTTAGATCCCATGGACATATGGGAGCTTTAATCGGTGGAATAATACGAGTCACCCCTTGCATAAAGGATTTGACAAGTGAATGCATAGCCAGGGGCCTTTGAAATAGTATTGATAAGGCCGAAACCTGACCCCTGATAGTACTTAAGGCAAACTTCCTGTCTACAGCCCACTGTAGGAAGTCCAGAATTCTGCCTATAACGTACTTACGTGGATGCCACTTTCTGGCCTCGCACCAAGTGATGTACGCCTTCCAAACTCTATAGTAGATCTGCCTGGATACAGGCTTCCTGGCATTGATTATAGTTGATACCACAGAGTTAGAGAGACCTCTCTTCTTTAGGATGTGGGATTCAATAGCCAGGCCGTTAAACTTAGAGTTAGTAAGGAAGGGTGGTATATCGGCCCTTGCGAAAGCAGGTCCGGACGACGTGGAAGGGTCCAAGGACTCCCCACAGACATTTTGATGATCTCCACGTACCAGGCCCTTCGGGGCCACGCTGGAGCCACCAAGATCACCGGCTTCTTTTCCAACCTGACTCTGCGAAGGAGTCGAGGCAACAATTGTAGCAGAGGGAATGCATATATCAGTCTGAACTGATTCCAAGGGAACACCAGAGCATCCGAGCCGCAAGCGAGGGGATCCCTTGTCCGGGAGACAAATCTGTCCACCTTTGCGTTGAATCTGGATGCTAGCAGATCTACATCCGGTGTTCCCCACCGCTGACATATTGCTCGGAAGACCTCGGGATGAAGGGACCATTCCCCTGGGCATAACTGTTGGCGACTTAGAAAGTCCGCCTTCCAATTCTCCACCCCTGGAATGAAGACAGCTGACATACATGGGACATGCTTTTCTGCCCATTCCAGGATGTGACTTACTTCCCTCTGGACTGCACGACTCCTGGTGCCTCCCTGATGATTGATATATGCCACTGCTGTGGCATTGTCTGATTGAATTCTGACAGGGGACCCTTGGAGTCTGGATGCCCAGGCTACTAGGGCATACCGGGCTGCTCGTATCTCTAAGAGATTGATGGGCAGGGTTTTTACTACATTTGACCATCTGCCCTGGAGAGACCATTGCTCCAGTACTGCCCCCAGCCTATAAGGCTGGCATCTGTAGTGACCACCTTCCAGGATATCGGACTGAAGGGTTTTCCCTTCTGGAGATTCTGGGGGATCAACCACCAGCAGAGACTCTTCCGAACGGAAGGGGACAAAGCCATCGGGAAGTCTAGAGCCTGAATTTTTCCGTTCCAGGCTGACAATATGGCCCTCTGTAAATTCCTTGAGTGGAATTGGGCGTATGGCACAGCTTCGAATGATGCTACCATCTCTCCTAGCAGCCTAATGCACAGGCGTATGGACGGCTGTCTTTTTGCACAAAGCAGACGGACCAAGCCCCTCAAAGAGGATACCTTGTCTAGAGGTAAGAAAATCTTCCTCTGGTCTGAATCCAGCCGTAGCCCTAGATATACCAGGTTTTTCACTGGCTGTAGGGCTGACTTGTCCAGGTTGATGACCCAACCGTGAGATTCTAGATACTTGATTGTATCGACAATTACCACTTCTAGCTTGGCAACTGAGTGGTCCATCAACAACAGGTCGTGTAGGTATGCCATTATCGTTACACCTCGTGTTCTTAGATCGGCCAACAGTGGGGCCAGAATTTTTGTGAACACTTGTGGTGCTGTGGCCAGACCGAATGGTAAGGCTCTGAACTGAAAATGGCGCCCTTCTACTGCAAAGCGTAGAAATTTTTGATGACCTGGAAAGATGGGAACATGCAAGTAAGCATCTTTGATGTCGATCAAGGCTAACCATTCCTCCCCCTGTAGGGCAGCGGTGACCGATCGGATCGACTCCATCCGGAAGGACCGGACGTTTAGAAATTTGTTTAGACTCTTTAGGTCCAATATGGGTCTTATGTCCCCGTTTGGCTTCGGGACTGTGAAAAGGTTTGAGTAGAAACCCAACCCCCACTCTTCCATAGGAACCTCCATAATTACTCCTTGGAGCAATAGTTGTTCTAACGCCACTAGGAGACACCTTCTTTTCAGAGGGTCTTTTGGCATGCCTGACCACATAAAATGGGAAGGAGGAGACTCTTTTAACTCCAACTTGTATCCCCGAGTTACTGCGGAGAGCACCCATCTGTCTTTGATCGTCTCCCGCCAGGTCTCTGTGAACAACTGAAGTCTTCCCCCCACCCGTTTGAGTGGGGGCAGCCCTTCATAGGCTTGACTTGGAGGCTGGTTTAGTACTTCTTCGGATCCAGGGCTTTTTATTACCCTGTGACTGTCCCTGATTTTTACCTCCTGAGTTTGACCGAGGAGGCCGTCGGAACTGCTTAGTAGCAGACGTCCCAGGGATAGGAGAGGTAGTCCTCTTAAAAGACGGACCCCTAGACCTCTTTTTAATTGGTAAGAGAGTACTTTTACCACTGGAAATCTTCTGGATATATTTATTCAGGTCTTCGCCAAAAAGGCGTTCTCCATGAAATGGGAAGCTAACTAAGAGCTTCTTACAGGGAGCCTCAGCAGACCAGTTCTTGAGCCACAGAAGCCTACGCATATGTACCAAAGACAGCGTGAGGCGGGAGGCCTGATGGATAGAATCCTTGATGGCGTCAACCGCAAAGCATAATGCTCTAGGCAGATCAGCCAGAGCCTGGGCCTGCTGGTCTGGCAAATCCCTCAGGACCATTTTCATTTGATCCTTTAAAGCTTGGCAGACCCCAATAGCTGCCACTGCTGGCTGTGTAACAGCCCCTGCTGTGGAAAAAGCAGATTTTAATAAAGATTCCAATTTTTTATCTACTGGATCTTTGAACATTTGAACATTATCTACTGGACATGTCAGTGATTTGTTCACAGAAGAAATGGCTGCGTCCACCGTAGGAACATTCCATCTCTGGGTGAATTTTTCCTCCATGGGATAGATCACCTGCAATTTCTTAGGTGGAACAAATAGTTTATCAGGATGTTCCCAGTCCTGGTATATAAGTCCTTCCAATAATGGATGAATTGGAAAGGAGCAATTAATCTGGGGAGCTTTTAGCGACCCCAACGAGGAGACAGCAGTAGTTGATGGTTCAACAAGAGGCATTTTAAATGCAGATCGAACCATGTCAGTTAGGGTCTGGACCCACAATCTTTCAGTCTGTGATGCTGAAAATGGTTCATCTACTGTCGATTCCTCAAAAACAGAGTTAATCTCCTCCTGATCCTCTTCAGGAAGGTCAGTCCCTTCCTGGGACTGTTGCTCTGCCAACACGCACTCTAATGGAGGGGATGGAGATCTGGCGCGCTTTCTTTCCTGTAGAGAAGAAGCGATCAATGCTGCCAATCTCTGCTCCAATCCCTCCAGAGTTGAGGCAAAAACCTCCTCTGTTATATATGCAGGAGCAGGTGGACTGAGGACAGCCGCAGTACCTGGCACTCCCGGGGGTTCCTTATGGGTATTAACCTCTGATTTCTCAGGGGAGGAAGGTGCAGATGACTGCTCCAGATCCTCAGAGCCCGATGGAGACCCCCTACACTTCCTGAGAGGTATATCTCGGAGTTTTTTAGGCGGCAAATTCCTTAGTTCAAAGCTGAGGTATTCCAGCGGCAATACACCCCTTTACTGAAATAGTCTAATGCAATTTGCTGCTATGTACATCAGTGGGTGTCTACTAATGCGTCTTTCTGGGGATGCCTGTATCAACCGCCCGCTGTAAGCCCCTATACCATGCTACCAACTCCTTTTCATGCTCTGTGTCCATAGCAAGCAGCGTGGACTGAGTCCTTTTATCTTGCTGGGACGCCCACACATGCGCAGAAGCGCTGGGCGCACAGAGCGCGTCATCCGCCAGGCTCCGCCCCCTTTTTTGAAGCTAAATCTTATAAAAAGAAAGCGTGTGTGCGCGCGCGTGCACGTGTGCGCTCTTGGCGCCATGTAGGGAGAGGAGCCAGGGTCCCTGTTTCACCAGGACTCGGGGATGGAAGGAAACTACTTGGCAGCATGACAGAGGAATGCAGCTTCCCTGATAGAGAGCTCACTCATCTGCCTGGACTTTCACCATGGAAGGAATAGTCCCAAGAAAAAAAGACGTTCCACAGCGGCCTCTAGTGGACAAACACAGGTACCGCACTTTTGTCTTTTTTTTTTTTTTTTTTAAAACCTCCTTTATGAAAAACATTTCTAGGTCTACAGTTTTTAAAACTTCCTTTATGAAAATACATTTCTAGGATTTCTTAGGCATATACAGCTATTAGCGGGAATACCTTTAGGTAACAGGCAGAAAGACATATTAGGCTTGGGGGTCCCCTCAATAGAACCAAGTTCCTGAGGGGCCCCCACTTACCTTTTCCCCGCCGCAGGACTTTGTTTGGTCCACAGAAGCCCAAACTTCACCTCTCACGGCAGGCATTGTACTAGACCTTCAGGGACCGGGTTCCCAAGGATTCCACTCCCCTGGACCTGTATAGCACCCTGCACAGATAGCCTCTTGGTTTTGGGTATGACCAGAGCTCTGGATCCCAGGGCCCAGCCCTCCTAAGAGAGGCATTACAGGCAAAACCCTGCTCTTCTCTGCAAGGCCCGGGTACCGACCGTTTAGCTATGAAGCTTTTTTGGTCGGATCCGGAATAGCTTGCTAAGGCCCAGAGAACCTGTACACAAGCCCAGATGAATACATGTTAACCTTGGCCAACACCTTAGACACTGGCAAAAAACTGAGGTGCTCCCGGATAGGAGGGGCTTATATAGGGGAGGGTACTTCCTGTTTTGGAAGTTGCCAGTGCCAGCACCTGAAGGTAATTCTATATAACCCACATAGTAATGACTATGCCGCTCTGTGTCCCGTGATGTATGAACAAGAAATAGTGGCGACTGGGCACGACGTACTGTGGGACAGCCAATGCCATCAGGCTTTTAAAACTCTGCGTCTCCACCATACGGAATGACAGCATTTCAAAGGCCAGGAGTTTTGAAATGCTGGCATTCAGGGCCAGGGATCGCGGGTGGCTAGGGGGGTACTTCCTCTTCCGCTCCAATGTTTGGGAGATAGAGAGCTGAACGCTTCCATGGGACATTGTGGAGATGGTCGGTGACCCAGGTGGTAGTGTTGCTGGCAGATCCTCTGTTTGTGGGGTGGCAGGTGCCACTGTCACTACAGAGGTGGATGAAGAGGCCGAGACTGCAGCAGAAGAGGAAGCAGGAGGAGCCAGAGACCTTTCTTGGTTTTTGAGGTGTCTACTCCACTGCAGCTCGTGCTTTGCACTTAGATGCCTGGTCATGCAGGTTGTGCTCAGATTGAGAACGTTTATGCCTCGCTTCAGCCTCTGATTGCACAGCCTGCAAACCACTCGTGTCTTGTCATCAGCACATTGTGTGAAGAACTGCCACGCTAGGGAACTCCTTGGACCTGGCTTTGGTGTGCTCGGTCCCTTGCTGCGTTGCGCAGTAGCAGACATACTGTCTAGCGGACGAACGCTCCGCTTTTGCACCCTGCTCCCTCTTCTGCTGTGCTGGTGGCTCTGTGCGACCACCGCCTCTTCCTCCAAACTACACTGGTCACCTGCATAACGTTCATTCCATGTGGGGTCGAGGACCTCATCGTCCTCCACATCATCTTCCACCCAGTCTTCACCCCTGCCCTCCTTGTCTGTCTGCACAATTGCGAAAGCAGCAGCAGTTGGCACCTGTGTTTCGTCATCATCCGAGACGTACTGCGATGGTCCTCCCATGTACTCATCATGAAACATAAGTGGTTGGGCATCGGTGCACGCAATCTCTTCCACTTCTGGGGCAGGGCTAGGTGGATGGCCCTGGGAAACCCTGCTAACAGAGTCATCGAAAAGCAGAAGAGACTGCTGCATGATTTGGGGCTCAGACTGCTTGGCTGATTTGCAAGGGGGTGAGGTGAAAGACTGATGGACATGGGTTTCAGGTGCCAACTCTGATCTTTCATCAGAAGAGTGGGTGGGAGACAATGTGAAGGAACCCGAGGCACTGTCAGCAACCCAATCTACTATCGCCTGTACTTGTCCTGGCCTAAACATTCGTACAGCCTCATTAGGCGCGACAAAATACCGCCGCAGGCTCGGTCGCCTACTCGCACCTGAGGAAGGTGTTTCACTTGTGCGTGTATCTGGCACAGATCCACCACGTCCTCTCCCTGCAACAGGAGCTCCACCAGCAGCACCACGACCGGGGCCACCACGTCCCTTTGACCTTCTCCTCATATTTTCCAAATTTAGGATGTTGCCCTAAATGGGTGTTTTTGGAAGAGCAGAACACACCCACAGTACGTAACCGCTGAATCGCACAGCTACAGAACTGCAGAAAATGCTATTCAAAAAAAATGTTGTTTTTTTAGTATAGCACAGTAGAAGAAAACTATTTAGAAATTGTTTATTTCACACACCTCCAAATATGTATAACACACTGCAAACTATTTTTTGTGCCCCTAAAAGGCGTTTTTTGGAAGAGCAGAACACACCCACAGTACGTAACCGCTGAATCGCACAGCTACAGAACTGCAGAAAATGCTATTCAAAAAAAAAATTGTTTTTTTAGTATTTCACAGTAGAAGAAAACTATTTAGAAATTGTTTATTTCACACACCTCCAAATATGTATAACACACTGCAAACTATTTTTTGTGCCCCTAAACGGCATTTTTTGGAAGAGCAGAACACACCCACAGTACGTAACCGCTGAATCGCACAGCTACAGAACTGCAGAAAATGCTATTCAAAAAAAAAGTTGTTTTTTTAGTATAGCACAGTAGAAGAAAACTATTTTGAAATTGTTTATTTCACACACCTCCAAATATGTATAACACACTGCAAACTATTTTTTGTGCCCCTAAAAGGCGTTTTTTGGAAGAGCAGAACACACCCACAGTACGTAACCGCTGAATCGCACAGCTACAGAACTGCAGAAAATGCTATTCAAAAAAAATTTAGTTTTTTTAGTATAGCACAGTAGAAGAAAACTATTTAGAAATTGTTTATTTCACACACCTCCAAATATGTATAACACACTGCAAACTATTTTTTGTGCCCCTAAAAGGCTTTTTTGGAAGAGCAGAACACACCCACAGTACGTAACCGCTGAATCGCACAGCTACAGAACTGCAGAAAATGCTATTCAAAAAAAATGTTGTTTTTTTAGTATAGCACAGTAGAAGAAAACTATTTAGAAATTGTTTATTTCACACACCTCCAAATATGTATAACACACTGCAAACTATTTTTTGTGCCCCTAAACGGCGGTTTTTGGAAGAGCAGAACACACCCACAGTACGTAACTGCTGAATCGCACAGCTACAGAACTGCAGAAAGTGCTATTCAAAAAAAATGTTGTTTTTTTAGTATAGCACAGTAGGAGAAAACTATATAGAAATTGTTTATTTCACACACCTCCACATATGTATAACACACTGCAAACTATTTTTTGTGGCCCTGAATGGCTCTTTTTGCAAGCGTACATTAAAGTGCAAATTTTTTATTTTTTTTGCCCTAAACGGGTCTTTTTTTGCACGAGCAAAATAAAATGCAATTTTTTTATTTATTTTTTGCCCTGTGGGTCTTTTGGAAAAGAGCACAATAAAGTGCCTTTTTTTTCCCCCTAAAAGTTAGATTTTCTCTGACACTGGGCTCATGGCAGTGTAAAAAGACTGCACTGCAACACAAACAGGTAAACCTATGCAGATCGCTGATTTTAATCTCTGAATCTGGACTCCTATATAATATTCTCTCTCCCTGAAAGCACCAACACAGGAACCTGGCCCTACACTACACTATCTCTCTATCTTTTCCCTCAGATTGCAGAATCAGGACTACCTCATCTATCTTTCTATCTCTCCCTAAAAGCAGCAGCAGCAGCAGCAGACTAGATCCTCTCCCTATCTATTCTGAAGCAGAGTGACGTGTGTGCTGTGTGCCTCTAGCTTATATAGAAGCTGGGTCACATGTTACACTGACCAATCACAGCCATGCCATTAGTAGGCATGGCTATGATGGCCTCTAAGGGCACAGCAGCTAATCAAAAGGTGATTGGCTGGCCCCTGAAGCATTTCTAAATGCGTAATTAGATTGCCGAACCCGAACCCGGACTTTTGCGCAAAGTCCAGGTTCGGGTTCGGGAAAAAGCTAAAGTTCGGTACGGACCCGAACTTTACAGTTCGGGTTCGCTCAACACTATATATTTGTATGTGGTCCATGGAAGTGCAGTGAGAGACAGGACGTGCTGCCTTATAACACAACACTGTATCTGGTATTTACATTGTGGAAGCTGGTTCCTGTAGCATGGCATTTTAACTAGAATCTAAAATACGAATTTGGTTCATGTAACAATACATTGAATCTATTTTCTATAACATGGCAATGTATCTGGTATGCAAAATAGGGGTGTGTTTCATATAACATAGCATTGATTCTGGAGAAACATAGCACTTTAACTGGAATATATCAAATTAAATCTGTTATTTTGGTAAAATGGCACTGTGCCTGGAAAATACAATATGGAATCTGGCTAATGTACAATAACACTAAATCTGTTGGCAATAGTATGACAAGGTGTCTTTCATCTACAGTATAATGTTTGGTTGAATTAACATGGCACTGTATCTGGCATGTATAACATGCAATCTGGTTTATTTTACATAGTGCTGAATCTGTTTTGTTTAAAGCTGGGTAAAATCTGTTTCCCCCTTTCCACCCTTCCACCCCCCCTAACCCATAATGTTAGGTGTTAAAGCTAAAGTTTAGTATTTTTGGGGGGGGATACAGCTGCTTTTGTTAAAAATCATCCTGCAGGGTCTTTTCACAGCCGTTAAATCCTGCCCTGAGTGAATGTCTTCTGGCACTGTAGGCTAACAGTAGTCGCTGCTACTGATAAAACTTACACAACCCCTTCTGCCCTCTCTGCTAGCCACAGAACTCATATTACCACACTCCCACAATCCATCACATTCTGTGAATGGGCAGAGGAAATCCAGTCATTCAACGGCTCTTGCTCCATTCACAGAACATGATGCATTGTGGGAGTGTAATAAAAGTGCTCTATGAATGAAGTGGAGAGGGAAGAAAGTGGGTGGGTGAGCGTTGCAATTGTTCTCTGTAGCAGCAGCTGCTGTTAAATTTCACAGCACCGGAAGACAGCCACTCAAATATCTGGTGGTTGTAAAGATGACAGCACTGCGGACATGATTTTCAGCAGTAGTGGATGCCTGCAGGTAATCGGGAACACACCATTACACAAAGCTAATGTGTATGGAATTGTATCATCCAAAAAATTTACTAAACTTCACCTTTATGGACTAAAATTCTCCTTATTTAGTGATGTTAGGTATACTCACCTGAGTCCCACCATCCAGCTCCCTTGCTGTTTTCTCGTATGGAGACTGCTAATCCAGTGCCACACCATAACCCTCTCCAGTCAGTTTCCTCCACTCCCCTTGGCCTGACTTTGGTCCTTTTCTGGATTCTGAGAAGAACACTCCACTGACCGGCCAATGAGAACTGTCCATGTCATGCAGACAGTGACATGGAATCCCAGAAGAAGGATCCATCCAGAAAGTAAACAGAGAGAAGGACCTGGCGCTTGATGATCACATGACCCTGGCCTATAGTAAAAGAAATAAGGATTTATAAAGTCCTTTTTTTTTAACCCAGTGATCAAAAACACCGGGAGGGGTGCTTTCATCCCGAGCCTTTAAATGGTCTCTCAGTCTGGTTCAGTAGGAATCACAATCATGGGAAAGCCTGCTGACCTGACAGTTGTGCAGAAAACCATCATTGACACCCTCCATAAGGAGGGAAAGCCTCAAAAGGTAATTGCAAAGGAAGTTAGATGTTCCCAAAGTGCTGTATCAAAGCACATTAATAGAAAGTTATGTGGAAAGGAAAATGTGGAAGAAAAAGGTGCACAAGCAGCAGGGATGACCGCAGCCTGGAGAGGATTGTCAGGAAAAGGCCATTCAAAAGTGATGGGGTCTTTCACAAGGAGTGGACTGAGGCTGGAGTCAGTGCATCAAGAGCCACCACACACAGACGGATCCTGGACATGGGCTTCAAATGTCGTATTCCTCTTGCCAAGCCACTCCTGAACAACAAACAACGTCAGAAGTGTCTTACCTGGGCTAAGGAAAAACAGAAATGGTCTGATGCTCAGTGGTCCAAAGTCCTCTTTTCTGATGAGAGCAAATTTTGCATCTCATTTGGTAACCAAGGACCCAGAGTATGGAGGAAGAATGGAGAGGCACACACTGCAAGATGCTTGAAGTCCAGTGTGAAGTTTTCACAGTCTGTGTTGATTTGGGGAGCCATGTCATCTGCTGGTGTTGGTCCACTGTGCTTTATTAAGTCCAGGGTCAACGCAGCCGTCTACCAGAAGATTTTGGAGCACTTCATGCTTCCTTCCTTCCAGACGAGCTCTATGGGGATGCTGACTTCATTTTCCAGCAGGACTTGGCACCTGCCCACACTGCCAAAAGCACCAAAACCTGCTTCAATGACCGTGGGATTACTGTGCTTGATTGGCCAGCAAACTCGCCTGACCTGAGCCCCATAGAGAATCTATGGGGCATTGCCAAGAGAAAGATGAGAGACATGAGACCGAACAATGCAGAAGAGCTGAAGGCCGCTATTGAAGCATCCTGGTCTTCTATAACACCTCAGCAGTGCCACAGGCTGATAGCTTCCATGCCACGCCGCATTGAGACAGTAATTGCTGCAAAAGGGGCCCAAACCAAGTACTAAGTACATATGCATGCTTATACTTTTCAGAGGCCTGATATTCTTCTATGTACAATCCTTGTTTTATTGATTGCATGTAATATTCAAATGTTCTGAGATTGTGGATTTGGGGTTTTCATGAGCTGTAAGGCCTCTTTCACACTGAGGCACTTGAAAAACTGCCAGTAAAACACTGATCGCTTTTGAATCGCTTTTCAGGCGCTTTTGAAGCGCTTTCAATTAATTTCTTTAGCATTGGTTCTGAGCATGCGTGTTTGTACTTTGGACTTTAGTCCGATGGACTTGTGTACACACGATAGGATTAGCCGACGTAGGACATTTGTTGCCGGAAAGTTTGTCTGTTCTCACAGCTAACATTTGTCCGATGAAAAAGCGAAAAAGTTTGTCCGATGGAGCCTTTACTCATATAATAAGGCCCATACACACGATCAGACTTTTTGACAACAAATGTCCGACGGACCTGTTTTAGCGGACAATCCGACCGTGTGTGCACTCCATCGGACAAACTTTTTCGCTTTTTCATCTGACAAATGTTCGCTGTGAAAACAGACAAACTTTCCGGCAACAAATGTCCTACGTCGGCTAATCCTATCATGTGTACACAAGTCCATCGGAGTAAAGTCCAAAGTACAACCACAGAACCAATGCTAAAGATCAGACAACAATAGCAAAAGTTGCCCACAGGGTGGCGGTAAACAGCTGAAAAACCACATGATTTGGTTAAAGTTGGCTGAAAAAGTCCTGCCGTGTGTATGCATACCAAGTTCACGGCCAACGCCCTGAGGACAAAAATCCACGGAAAAGTCAGATGGAAGTCCGATCGTGTGTATGAGGCTTTAGTTTCACCTTTTAAGTTGCATTAGTGAAATAAATGAACTTTTGCACAATATTCAAATTTTTCGAGTTTCACCTGTATAGGATCTGGTTTATGGTGTCAAAAATGTGTTAATGGCACTGTTTTTGGCATGTATAATGTGGAATTTAATATGTGATGCACAACACAAAATCTGTTATGTGTAACATAGCACTGAAATTGGCACATACAGTAACATGTCATACGAGCTGAGATTCACTTGTATCTGGGCACTGGGGTACAGCTTATGTAATATGGCAGTGAAATTGGCACACATTAAATCTGAATGATGCTAAATCTGGCTCCTATGACAGAACACTAATCGTAACTCTGATAGCACAACAGTTTCTTGCAATGTCAGCATAGTTGTAACTGTAGTGTCATGACATGCATTTTACTGCAGTGACATACACCATGTAGAAATCTTGAATAATTTTTTTGCTAATGGGTTTAGGGTCCTACAACAAGTACTGCGATATACATAACATTGAAATGTCCAACATTTTCTACATGTAATCTGCAAACATAAATATATTTTTACGGTATAGAACACAATAAAAAGAGAGGACAGCATTTATATTTCTACATTTCTTTTGTATGTCACAGAAATCAAGCTGAGAATATAACCTAATAAATTTGGTATGAACTGCAGCCCACAGGTGTGTGGTATTTAATGTAAACCACATATTCTGCAACTACCCTCAGCAATGCAGCGTCTACAAGCTACTGTACAAGCATATACAGGGGAGGCCTGGCGGCCTTAGGCCTGGGGGACAAATCCAGTCAAGTGGCCCATTGAACCGCCGAATCAGCTCACCATCCATGGCCCACCTGGTTTTTCAATGCAGCCTCACCAGTGCCCATCAGTGCAGCCAACTCCAGTGCCCATCAATGCAGCCTGATCAGTGGAACAGGTTACAAGGGGTGTATGGGGGGGAGATGGGGGGTCAGCTAGGGGTGTCATGGTCTCTCACCTCAGCGATCTCAGTTTAGCAGGTCCTTCCACGCCACGGTCTCCTTGGGCAGTGTTTCTCAACTCCAGTCCTCAAGGCGCACTAACAGGTCATGTTTTCAGGATTTCCCTCAGTTGAAACGGCTGTGGTAATTACTAAGGCAGTGAAACTGATCAAATCACCTGTGCAAAATAATGGAAAGCCTGAAAACATGACCTGTTGGGGCGCCTTGAGGACTGGAGTTGAGAAACACTGTCCTGGGGGGGTAACACTCCTGATCCTGGGGTCAAGTTGCAGCCAGCGCCCAGCGCTGCAGCCTTGCGTCCCGACTCCCTGGCACGCCCTGCCTCTGCCTGCTTCCAAGAATCCGGTCCCAGGGAGTTGTAGTTTCCTCTGCGCTGCTGTGTTTTCCACCCACCAGAAGCTTGAGTGCGGACTACAACTCCCGGAATGCAACAGCTAGTGGTCGGCCGCCATGGCCATGCCCCCGGCCCGACTTCCTAGACCACAATAAAAAGGAAAATGGTAGCGGGCAGCGGCTGCCGGCCATTTTGAACATAAGTTAGGGAGGCCTGTAGGGATGAGCCGAACACCCCCCCCCGGTTCGGTTCGCATCAAAACCTTCGAACGGACCGAAAGTTCGCGCAAACGTTAGAACCCTATTAAATACAATGGACGCGAACGTTCAAAATCTAAAGTGCTAATTATAACGACTAATATGCATGTTATTGTCCTAAAAAGGGGTTGGGGACCCGGGTCCTGCCCCAGGGGACATGTATCAATGCAAAAATAAGTTTTAAAAACGGAATTTTTTTCTGGAGCAGTCATTTTAATGATGCATAAAGTGAAAAAAAAGTGAAATATTCCTTTAAATATTGTACAAGGGGGGTGTCTAAAGTATGCCTGTGAAGTGCCACGTGTTTCCCGTGTTTAGAACTGTCCCTGTACAAAATGACATTTCTAAAGGAAAAAAAGCCATTTAAAACCTCTTGCGGCTTTAATGTCATGTCTGGTCCCGGTAATATGGATGAAAATCTTTGAGAAAAATGGCATGGCTACCCACCCTCTCACTTCCTGTTGTCTCCTTCCGTTTGCAAGTAGGAGTCGTTTGTAAGTTGGATGTTTGAAAGTAGGGGCCTGCCATATATACTCTGCTGAAATTTGCCCCTTACATGTTGGTGTTGCCACAACACTGTGAGCCCTCACAGTTATTCTTGGTGGGCGCTGGAACGCCCTGCTGTGAACTATTATATCAGGAATTGTATTTACATGCCATTGTTGAACAGTGGTAGGAAAAATTGGGCCTTTGGTGGTGGTGCTGGTGCCACAACACTGTAAGCCCTCACAGTTACTCTTGGTGGGCGCATGAATGGGCCTGCTGTGAATTATTAGATCAAGAATTGTAATTGCATGGCCCTGTTGAACAGGGGCTGAAAAATTGGGCCTTTGGTGGTGGTGGTGGTGGTGTTGTCACAACACTGTAAGCCCTCACAGTTACTCTTGGTGGGTGCATGAATGGGCCCTGCTGTGAATTATTAGATCAAGAATTGTAATTACATGCCCCTGTTAAACAGGGGCAGAAAAATTGGGCCTTAGGCACTGGTGCCACAACACTGCAACCCCTCACAGATACTGCACTTGGAGCACAACAATGAGCCCTGTTGCAAAGTATTGCTTCAAAAATTGTAATTACACGCCCCTGTTAAGCAGGGGCAGAAAAATTGGGCCTTAGGCACTGGTGCCACAACACTGCAACCCCTCACAGATACTAAACTTGGAGCGCAGCAATGAGCCCTGTTGCAAAGTATTGCATCAAAAATTGTAATTACACGCCCCTGTTAAACAGGGGCAGCAAAATTGGGCCTTAGGCACTGGTGCTGGTGCCACGACACTGCAACCTCTCCCAGATACTCTAGTTGGAGTGCAGGAATGAGCCCTGCTGCAAAGCATTGCATCAAAATTTTTAATTACATGCCCCTGTTAAACAGGGGCTGAAAAATTGGGCCTTAGCCACTGGTGGCGGCACCCAGAAACAAAAAAGTTCTTCCAAGCTATCATCAAGAATCGGATCATTGAGGAGGAGGAGGATAGTCAGTCAACATAACAGGACAGTCACTCAGCATCAGAATCAGTCTTGAAGGGATGTGACATTTGAAAATAAATTATTCTGTTATATCAGCTTCAGGTGCTTGGTAGCTGGTGGTGATCCAAGACTGGTTCATCTTTATGAAGGTCAGTCGATCAACCGAGTCGGTGGACAGGCGCACCCTGTGATCCATGACAAAGCCTCCAGCAGCACTGAATGTGCGTTTCGAAAGAACGCTGGATGCAGGACAGGCCAGTAGCTCAATTGCATACTGTGCAAGCTCTGGCCAGTGATCCATCCTCAACACCCAGAGGATTTTCGGTGGGAAAGGTGTCCAAGTCTGACCTTGCCCCTAGGTATTCCTGCACCATGTATATCAGACGCTGGCGATGGTTGCTGGAACCGATCATACCTTGGGGCTGCCGACTAAAAAATTGTCTGAACGCATCGGTCAGACGGCCACCTTCTCCACCGCTCCTTCTGCTACTGACCGAAGCCTCAGCAACTCGTTGTCCAGGACCAGGAGTTTGTAACCTCCCAGTCTCTGGGAACGCGTTGCACAGACCTTTCTGCAAGGCCTTCCGGAGATGTCTCATCCTCTGCTCCCTCTGCGACGGCAAGATAAGGTCCGCAACCTTACCCTTGTACCGTGGATCAAGGAGAGTGGCCAGCCAGTAATGGTCCCTCTCCTTGATCCGAAGAATACGAGGATCCTTCCGCAGACTTTGCAGGATCAGGGAGGCCATGCAGCGTAGGTTAGCTGAGGCATTCGGTCCGGAGTCCTCTGGGTCACTAAGGACGACATGATCCGCAGCCACCTCCTCCCAGCCACGTACAAGTCCACAGGTTTGTTGGGACTGTAAATCATCCCTAAAAGACTGCTGCTGTTGATGCTGAGTGCCATGCTCCACCTCCATGCTGACATAATCCTCCTCCTCCTCCTCCTCTTCCTGTGTGATGGGTGGGACAGAAGGAACACTGTCTGGGTAAAGGGGGCCTTGAGAGGCAAGGAAGTCCTCCTCTTCCTGCCTCTGTTCTGCCTCAAGTGCCCTGTCCATTATTCCACGCAGCGTATGGTCCAACAGGTGGACAAGAAGTACAGTGTCACTGATGCATGCACTGTCACTGCTCACCATCCTCGTGGCCTCCTCAAATGGTGCCAGGACAGTGCATGCATCCCTGATCATGCCCCACTGGCGTGGTGAAAAAAACCGAGCTCCCCTGACCCTGTCCTGGTGCCGTAGTCGCACAGGTACTCATTGATGGCCCTCTGCTGCGTGTGCAGCCGCTGCAGCATGGCCAACGTTGAGTTCCACCTGGTGGGCATGTCACATATAAGGCGGTTCTTGGGCAGGTTCAACTCCTTTTGCAGCTCAGCCAGCCGAGCACTGGCATTATATGATCTGCGGAAATGCACACAGACTTTCCTGGCCTGCCTCAGGACATCCTGTAAGCCTGGGTACCTGCCAAAGAACCGCTGCACCACCAGGATAAGGACGTGAGCCACACAGGGCACATGGGTCAGTTGTCCCTGTTGGAGGGTGGAGAGGAGGTTGGTGCCATTGTCACAAACCACCATTCCTGGCTTAAGCTGGCGTGGCGTCAACCACCTCTCGGCCTTCCCCTGCAGAGCAGATAGAACCTCTGCCCCAGTTTGGCTCCTGTCCCCCAAACACACCAGCGCAAGCACGGCATGGCATCTTTTTGCCTGCGTACTTGCGTAGCCCCTTGAACGCCTACGGAGCACCGCTGGTTCCGAGGACAAAGCACAGGAAGAGGCCATGGAGGAAGAAGAAGAGGAGGGGGTGGAGGAGAGAGGTGTGTCACAACAACCAGTAGTAGCATTTTGGAGGCGTGGCGGCGGAACAACCTCCAACACTACTGCACCTTGTCCTGCATCCTTCCCAGCTGCCAAAAGAGTGACCCAATGGGCCGTGAAAGAAAGGTAACGTCCCTGTCCATGCCTGATGGACCATGAGTCAGCGGTAATATGCACCTTACCGCTGACCGCCCTGTCCAGCGAGGCATTGCCTTCCACATGCCGGTAGAGAGCCGGAATCGCCTTCCGTGAGAAAAAGTGGCGTTTGGGAACCTGCCACTGAGGAACCGCACATTGCACAAACTCACGGAAGGGGGCCGAGTCTACCAACTGAAAAGGCAGCAGTTGAATTGCTAGCAATTTAGCCAAGCTAGCATTCAACCGCTGGGCATGTGGATGGCTGGGAGTGAACTTCTTTCGACGGTCCAGCAGCTGGGGTAGGGAAATTTGCCTGCTAGAATCGGACGTCTGTGTACTGCTAGCAGACTGCCTGCAAGTACTTGGCTGTGACACACCTAATTCTACAACTTCATTCCTCTCAGTGCAGGTTTCAGAGAGAACTGAAGGTACAGTGGGGTTGGAGATCCCAGCTGATGAGGAGCAAGGAGAGGTCCACTTTGTTCTTTGGTGTGGGTCTTTAAGATACTCTTGCCAATGAGCTGCATGGCAGGTCAACATATGTCTGAGCAAGCATGTGGTGCCCAAGCTGCTGATGTTTTGGCCACGCGAGATACGCTTCAGACATATGTTGCAAACAGCAGCGGTGCGATCTGATGCACTCGACTCAAAAAAAGCCCACACCAAAGAACTTTTGGAATAACGGGCAGAGGCAGCGCCCTGAACAGGCGGAGCTCTGCGGTGTGATTCAGTCGGTGTGCTACCCTTAAGCTGGCCCCCATGAGGGCATCCTGCCTCTTTGGAGATGTGCCTCCTCCTCATCCTCCTCCTCCTCCTCTCTCCTATCAGGCACCCATGTGGAGTCAGTGACCTCATCATCCCCTCCCTCCTCATCACTGGAGCCAATCTGGCAGTATGCTGCAGCTGCTGGAACATGACTGCCAGATTGCTGTCCTTCTTGAGCATCCCCTCTCTCTGCTCTCACGCTACTGCCTTCCTCTAGCTGGGTATCATCATCAGACCCTTTGAAACGCTGGGCATCCTCCTGGAGCATGTACCCAACACTGTGCTCAAACAGTTCGGGGGACTCCTCAGGAGGACACGGTGGGTCTAGGGAAGGAGCGACTGATGATGACATTGATACGAGGGAAGAGGACGCTTTGGCAGCTGCTTTGCCAGTACCCTGAGCCTGGGTGAGAGAGGATGAGGAGGGCTTGGTCATACACTCTACCAAGTCTTCGGCATGATGCGGCTCAACACGTCCAGCTGCCGAAAAGAAGGACAAGCGTGTCCCATGGCCACGTGCTGATGACGATGCACCGCGTCCACGACCAGCACTGTTGTCTCTAGACACAGAGCCTGCTTGCCCTCTTTTATTGGCTCCTGACTGTCTGCCTCTCCTTGTTTGCCTTCCAGACATTCTAATGGCCTGCAGGGAGATGGGAAAACCAGCAATAAGGGGTAGCTTCAGGTGTATACTGTGCAGGAGGCACACTACTCCCGCTGTAAATGCTGCAGATGCCTGCCTGTGTTACACAACAGGAAAACACAGCAATAAGGGCTAGCTTCAGGTGTATATTTTGCAGGAAGCACACTACGCCCGCTGTAAGTGCTGCAGATGCCTGCCTGTGTTACACAACAGGAAAACACAGCAATAAGGGCTAGCTTCAGGTGTATATTTTGCAGGAAGCACACTACGCCCGCTGTAAGTGCTGCAGATGCCTGTTAGTGTAACACAAAAGAAAAAAACACCAGCAATAAGGGCTAGCTTCAGGTGTATACTGTGCAGGAGGCACACTACGCCCGCTGTAAGTGCTGCAGATGCCTGCCTGTGTTACACAACAGGAAAGCACAGCAATAAGGGCTAGCTTCAGGTATATATTTTGCAGGAAGCACGCTACGCCCGCTGTAAGTGCTGCAGATGCCTGTTAGTGTAACACAAAAGAAAAAAACCACGAGCAATAAGGGCTAGCTTCAGGTGTATAATGTGCAGGAGGCACACTACGCCCGCTGTAAGTGCTGCAGATGCCTGCCTGTGTTACACAACAGGAAAACACAGCAATAATGGCTAGCTTCAGGTGTATATTTTGCAGGAAGCACACTACGCCCGCTGTAAGTGCTGCAGATGCCTGTTAGTGTAACACAAAAGAAAAAAAAAACACGAGCAATAAGGGCTAGCTTCAGGTGTATAATGTGCAGGAGGCACACTACGCCCGCTGTAAGTGCTGCAGATGCCTGCCTGTGTTACACAACAGGAAAACACAGCAATAAGGGCTAGCTTCAGGTGTATATTTTGCAGGAAGCACACTACGCCCGCTGTAAGTGCTGCAGATGCCTGTTAGTGTAACACAAAAGAAAAAAACACCAGCAATAAGGGCTAGCTTCAGGTGTATACTGTGCAGGAGGCACACTACGCCCGCTGTAAGTGCTGCAGATGCCTGCCTGTGTTACACAACAGGAAAGCACAGCAATAAGGGCTAGCTTCAGGTATATATTTTGCAGGAAGCACGCTACGCCCGCTGTAAGTGCTGCAGATGCCTGTTAGTGTAACACAAAAGAAAAAAACCACGAGCAATAAGGGCTAGCTTCAGGTGTATAATGTGCAGGAGGCACACTACGCCCGCTGTAAGTGCTGCAGATGCCTGCCTGTGTTACACAACAGGAAAACACAGCAATAATGGCTAGCTTCAGGTGTATATTTTGCAGGAAGCACACTACGCCCGCTGTAAGTGCTGCAGATGCCTGTTAGTGTAACACAAAAGAAAAAAAAAACACGAGCAATAAGGGCTAGCTTCAGGTGTATAATGTGCAGGAGGCACACTACGCCCGCTGTAAGTGCTGCAGATGCCTGCCTGTGTTACACAACAGGAAAACACAGCAATAAGGGCTAGCTTCAGGTGTATATTTTGCAGGAAGAACACTATGCCCGCTGTAAGTGCTGCAGATGCCTGTTAGTGTAACACAAAAGAAAAAAAACACGAGCAATAAGGGCTAGCTTCAGGTGTATACTGTGCAGGAGGCACACTACGCCCGCTGTAAGTGCTGCAGATGCCTGCCTGTGTTACACAACAGGAAAACACAGAAATAAGGGCTAGCTTCAGGTGTATATTTTGCAGGAAGCACACTACGCCCACTGTAAGTGCTGCAGATGCCTGTTAGTGTAACACAAAAGAAAAAAAACATGAGCAATAAGGGCTAGCTTCAGGTGTATAATGTGGAGGAGGCACACTACGCCCGCTGTAAGTGCTGCAGATGCCTGCCTGTGTTACACAACAGGAAAACACAGCAATAAGGGCTAGCTTCAGGTGTATATTTTGCAGGAAGCACACTACGCCTGCTGTAAGTGCTGCAGATGCCTGCCTGTGTTACAGAACAGGAAAACACAGCAATAAGGGCTAGCTTCAGGTGTATACTGTGCAGAAGGATTAGCAAAAATGACACTGACACTGTCCCCTGCCTATCCTTCGCTCTCCCTGCACACAAGGTTTAGCAAAGTATATCACTGACACTGTCCCTGCCTATCCTTCTCTCTCCCTGCACACAAGGTTTAGCAAAGAATATCACTGACACTGTCCCTGCCTATCCTTCTCTCTCCCTGTACACAAATTAAATGAAAAAATAGCACTGACACTGTCCCTGCCTATCCTTCTCTCTCCCTGAACCGGAACACAATCACACCACACAAGGCCGCCGCGCTGGCGTCCTTTTATAGTGTGGGGTTTGTACTAAATCCCCCTGAGCTATAATTGGCCACAGGCATCCTGCCTGTGGCCAATTATGGCTCTCCTCGCTGCCGGCGCTGTGATTGGCCAAGCATGCAGGGTCACAGTGCATGCTTGGCCAATCACAGCGCCTGGATTGCACTGCGATGGCGTAGTGCATTGTGGGCCATTCACGTCACTCGAATTTGGCACGAACGGCCCAAATCGTTCGATCTTTGTCGAACGAACGAACAGCCGATGTTCGAGTCGAACGTATGTTCGACTCGAACACCGAGCTCATCCCTAGCGGCCTGGGTGGCAATTGCCACCCTGCCCCCTGGCCCAGCCCTCCCCTGAGCATCTATGACTACTTTCTTCTGGATTCAAGATCTTTGGCAATTTTAATTGGCCATTCTGTGATCATGTAAATCCCAAGGATATGCACATACCTTATCGGCACTCAGCAGATGTGCAGATTGCATGAATTGTTAAAAAGATTGCTAACAGACAGGTAAGAATCCTTTAGCCTGCATTTTTGTCTTTATGTAATGTGCTACTTTAAAGTAACATTAAACGATATCCTTATTTATATAGTCAATATGCATCCACTTGCCCTGTAATCAACTTTTCATGAAATCATTTCTGTCTCCTTCCAAGCCCTTTCTCTTCTCCCTCATTCCCCTTTGATTGGAACAAGAAGTGCACGTTAACTGAGGTCATGAATACTGCCCTAAATTCCATTGTCCATAGTCCAACTTGGGAGGGAGCAAAAGAGAGGGAGGCTACATTCTTACATACAGTGGGACCATGGAGAGCGAATATAGCCACCTTCTAACAGAAAGTCAAATCACAGCAGCAAAAAAAACAAAAACAAAACAGTTTAAAGTCTTGTAGGAGGCTGAGAGCAAGAGATTATACTTTTTACGTTAATGCGGTAGTAAATTCCGCTTGTTTATTTATACCAACAGGTAGGCCTATAATGCGGCACCTAAACGTTTAGGAGATATTTACTTTAGTTGCTGCCAGTGACATCACACTGCACTCTCAATGGGCGGCCTTGAGAGAGCTGTGCCACGGCAGTGACTCTCACATACATGCGCTGGCGTGACGTCATCGTGGCTCGGCCAATTCAGCTGGAGCCTGCGAACCTGGAAGGAAGACCGGGTGAAGATAGAAGCCCTGTCAGTGGTGACACTGCACTTCTGGAGGGCTTTGTTCTAAGGTAAGTCTGCCATAATGTGCTAGCATGCAGTGCATACTATCACAATATGCTCTTAACTTGCAGGGGGAATTTTTTTTTTTAAAGTTTACTACCACTTTAAGAATACATACTTGAATATAATTTTTTTGAACTGGAGTTTAGTGTCATTTTAATTAATTCTACTGTTGGTTTCTATTCTGAGAAATGCTACGATGAGTGACCAAAATAAATAGTTTTACATATCAGGATTTTATTAGTTTACTGGCAAATGTTTGCTAATTCCTTGAATTATATTTTGGAAAAGAAAACATAATTTTTTTATGGGACTTTAAACGAGGCATAACATTTTTGTAAGTTTTTTTATTACATAGTTACATAGTTGGTGAGGTTGAAAAAAGACACCAATTCATCCAGTTCAACCTATGATGTGTGTGTTTGTGTGAGTGTGTGTATGTGTTTATGTCAATTGTACATCGTATACCCCTGTACAGTATGTTGTGGTCGTTAAGGTGCCCATCTAATCGTTTTTTGAACTATCGACGCTCCCTGCTGATACTACAGCTTGTGGAAGAGAATTCCACATCCTTACCGCTCTGACAGTAAAGAACTCTCTACGCAGTTTAAGGTTAAACCACTTCTCTTCCAGTTTTAGTGAATGGCCACGCGTATTTTTAAATTTCCTTTCACTGAATAGATTTTTCCCTATGCTAGGGTCGCCAGTACGGTATTTATACATTGATATAATATCCCCTCTTAAGCGTCTCCTCTCCAGAGAGAATAAGTTCAATGCTTCTAGTCTTTTCCCATAGCTGAGGTCCTCCATTCCCTTAATTAGCTTTGTTGCCATTCTCTGGACTCGCTCGAGTTCTAGCGCATCCTTCCTGAGGACTGGAGCCCAGAACTGGACAGCATACTCAAGATGTTGACAGACCAGAGTCTTGTAGAGTGTTAGAATTATCGTTTTATCTCTGGAGTGAATGCCCTTTTTAATGCATGCCAATATTCTGTTGTCTTTGCTTGCAGCAGCTTGGCATTGCATGCCCAGGTCCTTTTCCATCCTAGATTCCCCCAGAGGTTCTCCCACTAGCGAGTAACTTGCGTTCGTATTTTTGGCACCTAAATGCATTACCTTACATTTATCAATACATACATACCTTAGTTTGTACAGCAAACGTTTGTGGGGAACTGTATCAAATGCCTTTGCAAAATCCAGATACACCACATCTACGGGCCTTCCTTTATCTAGATGGCAGCTCACTTCTTCATACAGTAGAATGTTAATAGATTGGTCTGACAAGAACAATTCTTAATGAATCCATGCTAATTACTGCTAATGATACTGTTTTCATTACTAAAATCTTGTATACAGTCCCTTATCATTCGCTCCAACAGCTTGCAGACTATTGATTAGAGTTGAGCGGACACCTGGATGTTCGGGTTCGACGGGTTCGGCCGAACTTCGGAAAAAAGTTTGAGTTCGGGTCCGAACTTGACCCGAACTTGACCCCGAAACCCATTGAAGTCAATGGGGACCCGAACTTCTGAGGACTATTCGCGCTTGTTTCCCGTGCTTAGAACTGTCCCTGCACAAAGTGTCATTTCTGAAGGAAAAAAGTAATTTAAAACTCACTCGCGGCTATTAATGAATTGTCGGCTCCCGGCAATACATAGAAAAGTCATTGATAAAAAATAAAAAAAAAGCGTGGGGGTTCCCCCAAATTCAATTACCAGGCCCAAATTTGAAAAAAAAATAGGCGTGGAGTACCCCCAAAAATCCAGACCAGACGCTTTATCCGAGCACGCAACCTGGCAGGCCGCAGGAAAAGAGGGGGGAACGAGAGAGCGCCCCCCCTCTTGAACCGTACCAGGCCACATGCCCTCAACATGGGGCCTCATCCCCACAACCCTTGCCCGGTGGTTGTGGGGGTCTGCGGGCAGGGGGCTTATCGGAATCTGGAAGACCCCTTTAACAAATGGGACCCCCAGATCCCACCCCCCTATGTGAATTGGTAATGGGGTACATTGTACCCCTACCATTTCACAAAGAAAGTGTAAAAAATTGTAAAAAAAATACACAGACACCGTTGGTAAAGTCCTTTATTAAAAAAATTAAATAAATAAAAAACATTCCAGCGATGAAATCCAGTGTCCCACGGCGATCCGATGTCCAGCGCTGTCCACACGCAACGTCATTGGCTGAGCCTAAGCGGACTTGATGGGGAACTTCCTCCGCAGTGTAATAAATGAATAGACCCGCCCCTTCTAAAGTTCCCCATCAGTTCCGCTCAGCCAATGACGTAGGTGATGCGGAACGTGAGAAGGGGCGGGTCTATTAATTTATTATACTGGAGGAAGTTCCCCATCAGGTCCGCTCACCCAAAGACGTAGGCGGGGTCTGACATACGAGGGGGCGGACCTAATGGGGAACTTCCTCCACAGTGTAATACATGAATAGACCCGCCCCTTCTCACATTCCGCATCAGGTCCTCAGCCTTACACCTACGTCATTGGCTGATCTGATGGGGAACTTTAGGAGGGGCAGGTGTATTCATTTATTAGTAATAACACTGCGGAGGAAGTTCCTAATCAGGTCCGCTCAGGCTCAGCCAATGACATTTCGTGTGGACAGCGCCGGACATCGGATCGCCGTGGGACACTGGATTTCATCGCTGGAATGTTTTTATTTTATTTTTTTTAATAAAGGACTTTCCCAACGGTGTCTGTGTATTTTATTTTTTATTTTTTACACTTTCTTTGTGAAATGGTAGGGGTACAATGTACCCCATTACCAATTCACATAGGGGGGGCCCGGGATCTGGGGGTCCCCTTTGTTAAAGGGGTCTTCCAGATTCCAATAAGCCCCCCGCCCGCAGACTCCCACAACCACCGGGCAAGGGTTGTGGGGATGAGGCCCTTGTCCCCATCAACATGGGGACATCCTCCCCATGTTGAGGGCATGTGGCCTGGTACGGTTCAGGAGGGGGGGCGCTCTCTCGTCCCCCCCCTTTTTTCCTGTGGCCTGACAGGTTGCGTGCTCGGATAAAGGGTCTGGTCTGTATTTTTGGGGGTACGCCATGCCATTTTTATTTTTATTTGGGGTGGAGTTCCCCTTGAAATCCATACCAGACCTGAAGGACCTGGAATGGATATTTGGGGGAACCGCACGCATTTTTTTTTTTAATTTGCGGCAGGGTTCCCTTTAATATCCATACCAGACCTGAAGGGCCTGGTAATTGAATTTGGGGGAACCCCCACACTTTTTTTTTTTTATCAATGACTTTTCTATGTATTGCCGAGAGCCGACAATTCATTATAGCCGCGAGTGAGTTTTAAATAACTTTTTTTTCTTCTGAAATTACACTTTGTGCAGGGACAGTTCTAAGCACGGGAAACAAGCGCGACTTTACATGCATATTGCCGAACACCGGACCCGAACCCGAACATACAGTCAATTGTTCGGGTCCGGGACCCAAAAACCCAAAAGTTCGGTACGGACCCGCTCAACCCTACTATTGATGTTAGGCTAACTGACCTGTAGTTCCCAGAGATATATCATGGCCCTTTTTAAAATTTTGATGCCACGTTTTCTTTTCTCCAAACAGCTGGTACCATTCCAGTCAGTAAACTGTCCATAAAAATTAGGAACAATGGTCTGGCTATCACCTGACTGAGTACCTTAAGGACACTCGGGTGTAAGCCATCTGGTCCCAGTGACTTATTTATGTTACATTTTTCAAGTCCATTTCTGATTCTGTCTTCTGTTAGCCATGAGGGTGCTTTCTGTGACGTGTTATTAAAATTAACATTACCGTCTTGGTTACTGTATCCCCCCATTTCCTTTGGGAAGACTGAGGAAAAGATTTTATTCAAAACCTTTGACTCCTCTCTGTCTTTTGTAGCCAAATTCCCTTCATCATCCTTTAAGGGGCCAATATGTTCTGGCCTCACTTTCTTACTGTTTATATATTTAAATGATTTTTCTTTTCTTTTTTTTACTCTCCTCCGATATGTGCCTTTCGTGTTCTATCTTAGCCGCCCTGATTACACTCTTACATTTCTTATTACATTATTTGTAATGTTGGAATGCTGACAATGACCCCTTAGCCTTGTATTTTTTTTGCTTTTAAATGCATTTTTACGTTGGAGTTTGGCCACCCAGGATTTTTTTTTAGCTCTTTTAAACTTATTTCCTGTTGGAACGCACTGGCAAGTACCTTTATTTAGTATGCTCTTACGGAAATATCCACTTGCACTTCTTGTAGCACTGGAAACTGGCTAGCACACTTTCTGTGTTTTTTATTCATTATTTTCCTCCCTGTGTACAATGCAAAAAAAGGTAAGCACTATGGACTACATCCCTTTAGGATAAAAAATATAAAACTTTTGTGGAATAAGTAAATAGCATAAATATACTGATTGTGTACCTTAAAATGGCATTGTTGATATAATAATAAACATGCACAGAATATTGATTATACAATCTCATATGTGCCTCTTTTCTTTATGGCTAAAATAAGTTTAGAAAACATACCATCTTCTCCCTATAGAGATAAAACCATGGCTTGTCCCTAGAGGTAGTCCCTTGATAGCCTGCAGTCCAGGCCAATCAGTACTACACACATACTGTAATGTTGGCACGGAGACTTAGGAATAGTTAAACTTTCAGACAATCAGTTGCTTAGCAACCCAAAATCAGCTGTATTGTGAAAGGTGACAGGTTAAAAAGAAGGGCAGAAAAAGAAGATTACAACAAGATAAACAAAGCAGGAAAATAAGTGAATATCCTTCAAGACTTAAACTGTAATAAATGTAAGCTATCCATCTTTATTCACAGTACATCATATGCAAGAAGAAGCCAAGGCTCTCTTTCTGCCATCAAATTGCCCCTATTATATCCCTGTAATTACTGTAGCTCTGCAAATCTTATCTATGTAGAACAAAGATCCCTTGTGTGATTTATGTGTCTGAACTAAATTCTGAGAATAAACGTTACAATATTTAGAGATTTTGCTTAAATAGTCAGCACATTTAAGGTGCAACTCTTCTCAAAAAGTGTTCTTTGTTTATGATTTGTTTTCAGAGAAGTCTGTATTTTCTCAGTCTAGTAAGTATCATTTATAAAATTGCAAGAATAATACATATATTTCATATCTTCAATGGCTCTATAGAGTGGACTGGAGAAAAGCTAATAATTTCCATCCTTTTTGTAGCTTCATGGACCAGAACTTGACATTGGCTAAAAACCAGTAAACTGTCAATTGAAGGAGAAGATTCAGAAAAAATATTATGTAATTAGATTTGTTAACATTCCAGAAACTTGAAAGTATCATAGATGAGTTTTGAAATATTATCTTACAGCTGAAAGTGGTATTAAACCCAAAACTAAAAATGTAATATATTGCACCGTATCAATCATTAGATGTGTAGTTTTTAGTTTTTTTTGGGGGGGCTTTTTTACCCTCTGTTTTTACCAGGAAATCTACACAGGAACACACCTCCTGTACTAGTGAGACACTACTCTGGAGAAATGAGAAAAGGAGGCACAGCAGACAGCACCATTGTCAGTCTGGGGTGGGAGTGTAGTATTAAATGTACAGTGCCTTGAAAAAGTATTCATACCCATTTACATTTTCCACATTTTGTCATGTTACAACCAAAAACATAAATGTATTTTATTGGGATTTTATGTGATAGACCAACACAAAGTGGCACATAAATGTGAAGTGGAAGGAAAATGATAAATGGTTTTCAAATTTTTTTTACAAATAAATAACTGAAAAGTGTGGTGTTCATTTGTATTTAAACCCCTTTACTCTGATACCCCTACCTAAAATCTAGTGGAACCAATTGCCTTCAGAAATCTGCTAATTTGTAAATAGAGTCCACCTGTGTGTAATTTATTCTCAGTATAAATACAGCTTTTCCGTGAAGCCCTCAGAGGTTTGTTAGAGATCCTTAGTGAACAAACAGTGTCATGAAGGCCAAGAAACACACCAGACAGGTCAGGGATAAAGTTATAAAAAAATATCCAAATCTTTGAACATCTCACAGAGCACTGTTCAATCCATCATCTGAAAATGGAAAGAGGAGTGCTGTCTTACCCTCATTTGTGCCTCAGGAGGAAGAAGAATAGTAACAACTGCAAACCTACCAAGACATGGCCGTCCGCCTAAACTGATAGGCCGGGCAAGGAAAGCATTAATCAGAGAAGCAGCCAAGAGGCCCATGGTAACTCTGGAGGAGCTGCAGCGATCCACAGCTCAGGTGGGATAATAATCTCTCCACAGGACAACTATTAGTTGTGCACAAATAAAGAAAATATTCCTGCGCTACCTGGATAATAATAAACAATGGAACACTAGTTGCAGCAGACACTGGATTGGTCAATCCGTACCAACAATAAATATATCTAAAAATCAAAATGTGGTGTTGCGCTCTAGTGAATAAGGGCTCATTACCATAAATAAAGTCCTAAATAAAGTGTACATCACATGTGCAAAATTTCATAAAAAATTGCATACTAAACGCTACATAATCGCATAGAATTCAACGTGCACAGAAAATTGAAAAAATGGCATAAAAATAATAAGATCAAAGTGCTAATGCTGACACAGTATAGAAATAGTGCACATAGGTATCCAGAAAAACTTGATAGATAAAGTGCTTTTTAAATATATATAAAAATCAATATGTGGTGTTGCGCTCTAGTGAATGATGGCTCATTACCATAAAAAAAGTGCTAAATAAAGTGTACATGGCATGTGCAAAATTTCATAAAAAATCGCATACTAAACGCTACATAATTGCATAGAATTTATTGTGCACAGAAAATTAAAAAAATGGCATAAAAAATAATAAGATCAAAGTGCAAATCCTGACACAATCTGTGCAGAAACAGTCTGTCAGTGAATAAGTGATGTGAATCATCTTCAGTGTATAAACACCTCAATGTGCAATGGCTCCTTATCTAATCGCCTTGTATTCTTCATGTACAATGGTGTCCAGGAAAACATTGATGGGTTCGTGTATCGTCACGGTCACGTGACTTCTTCAGGGAATCCATTCCCTGAAGAAGTCACGTGACGATACGCGTTGGATTGGATTAGACGGGCACCCGGAAGTGACATCAGGCCACAAGCTCGCTGCTCTTTTTTTATCTAGTCTTTTACCTGTTTGTTATGTGAGTACCTTAAAGCTGTAACCCCAATAAATTACCCAGTGTTTAGATACTTCACTATTTGGGTCCCCCTTTCCTTTTTACTTCATGCTCATGGATTTGGGAGGCTGTCCACTGCTACCGAGGTACACAGAGGCAATATAGCACTGTATATGAGGATTGTATATCAGGTTACCAAGGCACATTAGGACACCAACCCCATTGATGTTTCCCTGGACACCATTGTACATGAAGAATACTAGGCGATAGCCGCTACAAGATCCCGGATTCACTCATCATCACTATTTTATTTACATCACGCTGTTACCTTACAGCGGTAAGGTAAGGAGCCATTGCACATTGAGGTGTTTATGCACAGATTGTCACTTGGAGCACAGCACTTTATTTATTGCACTTTATCTATCAAGTTTTTCTGGATACCTATGTGCATTGTTGGACTCCATTTCTATACTGTGTCAGCATTAGCACTTTGATCTTATTATTTTTTATGCCATTTTTTTAATTTTCTGTGCACGTTGAATTCTATGCGATTATGTAGAGTTTAGTATGCAATTTTTTATGAAATTTTTCACATGTGATGTACACTTTATTTAGCACTTTATTTATGGTAATGTAATGAGCCATCATTCACTAGAACGCAACACCACATACAGTGGAACCTCGGATTATGAGCATAATCCATTCCAGGAGAATGCTCGTAATCCAAAGTACTTGCATATCAAAGCGAGTTTCCCCATTGAAGTCAATGGAAACGAAAATAATTTGTTCCGCATTGACTTCAATTGCATGCAATACCGCATGCGGCCAGAAGTGGGGGGTGCCAGAAAGCCTCGGAAACAGTCGGAAAGGCCAGAGGACAGCTCGGCTGACCTCGGCAAATCTCGGAAAGGCTCGGGAACGGAATATTTCCAAGTCTTTCCGAGCATTTCCGAATGGCGCCCCCCCACCTCAGGCCAAACGCGTTACTGCACACCGCTTTGGTCTGAATCCTGCTCGTTTTGCGAGTGTTGTCGCAAACCGAGTTAGGATTTTTCAAAATACAGTGCTCGTATTGAGAAACGCTCGTTAACCGCGTACTCGCAATCCGAGGTTCCACTGTATTGATTTTTATATATATATTAGTTGTGCACGCCACAAATCTGGCCTTTATGGAAGAGTGGCAAGAAGAAAGCCTTTGTTGAAAGAAGGCCATAAGAAGTCCCGTTTTCAGTTTGCGAGAAGCCATGTGGGAGACACATCACTCAGATGAGACCAAAATTTTACTTTTTTTTTGTTCCAATCGTTTTTATTACATTTTCAAAACAGCATACAGAACATTATGCTCAGATATTCATCAGAAGATTGTTGAAACAAGGATGCAATATACAATATGATCAGTGGCCCTTATCAAATACATATTAACAAAACATAGTAAGAAAGGTTACGTGCCACTTTGTGTTGGTCTATCATACAATCCCAATAAAATACATTTACATTTTTGGTTAAAGCATGACAAAATGTGGAAAATTTCAAGGGGTATGAATTCTTTTTTCAAGCACTGTATTAGCAGATTTAGATGCACTAACAAACTGAAGCCAAACTCCAGTTCACACTTTATAATCAGTTACAGCAAACAGTGTTTTTCCTTTTGGGATAAAGGTTCTGCATGTATAAATAAACACTGATCACTTTAATCACCCCTGCCAGTGTTAAGTGGTTGGCCTCATCCATGTAAACTGATACATTCTGCTGTGAAAAACAACAGGCTTGCTGGCTGGATCACCAGATGAAAATAGAAGAAAGAAAGCCTAAAAAAGGAAATTAATACAGCCATCACATCTAAGAATTGGTAAGCTGCAAATTAATAAATGCTTACTTTTGGGTTTAATAATCCTTGAAGTTTAGGTATAGCAATTTTTCATAGTTAGAAAGGACCAGTTGGACCAATGTATGTATTTACAGCAGGTGCCATACCTGCGGAATCTCAGTGGAAGTTGAAAATTGCTACTACAGTAATTTCCACTAGCTTCCGTGTCCCATGCAGAGCAGCTGCCCTGTTGTATCATGAACACAGGAGATCAATTTCTCGGCACGGGCGCCTTCCAGGGGACACTTTGCATTTTCTCAAGGAATGCAAAGTGCTCTCAGATTGGACGAGGTGGAGAGGTGGGCATTGATATCACCACATCACTAGATTAGTTCAACATCATAGGAAGAGTCCAGCATAGGACAAATTATCCTCTGCACTGGGCTGCTGGTGGGAAACCTGTACTTGCATTAGGCACATGAATTCCTGTGAGATTATGGCAGAGTGGAGGCAGACCCAGCATGTGAGACACATGGCCTCCCCTTAGACTTATGCGGCGTACACACGATCGTTTTTCATGCCGTTAAAAATGCCATTTTTAAAAATGGGCATTAAAACCGATTGTGTGTATGCCCCAGAGCATTTTTAATGACGTGAAAAACGGCCATTAAAAATTTCGAACATGCTCTATTTTTTCATGTCGTTTTTCATGTCGTTTTTTTTAACGACGTGAAAAACGATAGTGTGTATGCTTTCACGAGGAGAAAAAAAACGCGCATGCTCAGAATCAAGTATGAGACGGGAGCGCACGTTTTGGTAAAGCTAGCATTGGAAATGGAGATGGCACATTCGTCACGGTGGAATTAATAGCATCGTTTTAATGCTGCGCATTCCGTTCTTCTTTTGATAATGCTTAAATAATTACCTTCTTTTGCTAATGACATTGAGAGTTATGCCAAACTTGTTTCTTAAGTAATTCCTAATTGATCTAATGATTGTAAAATATTCTTTTGAAGCCACACCTCCCTCATAAATTCATAAATAAATGTAAAGATCACAATTATTTTTATTTATATATATATATATATTTTTTTTATTTTAGTAATTAAGTTAGCTTTATTTTATTTTTTGGGCTTCTTTGATATATGTAGGCTTTTTTTTATTTATTTTTTTATTTTTGGATTTTGCTTAAATTATTGGTGTGTAAAGTTACCACACCAACCTTAAAAATTTGTCTAATTTTGCCTCAAGGAGGTTTGTGTCCCTTGTTAATAACAATAATATTATTTGAAATGTCCCTGCCTACTCCCTAGCAAAGTCTCTTTTGAAATACAAATCACATAGTCAAGTATTTAAAGCCAAAAAAAATAATCCTTTATTTAGGTACATTACAAATTAAAGGTGAAGGCAGCACTGGAGAGCCTGCTTGCATTTGTGCATCTTTTGGACCCCACAACAACTATCCAAGATGTCAAAACCAAACTATTTAATAAAAAAATAAAAAAAAGGAGCCCAATCTTGGCTTGAACTCCCAGAGTTCAGGAACAGCAGCAGATAAGTCATATATGTCCCCAGTCTGTGGTACTACAGCAGGCATTATTTTTTCCTCTTCCTTGTAGCCTTCTCTCCAGCCTTCTCTGCAGCCTTCCCTGCAGCCTTCCCTTCAGCCTTTGTTGCTTGCTTCCTCGGAGGCTGGGGATCAGGAGGAGAGGAGGTGGCAGGAGGAGTAGTAGTAGGAGGAGGAGGAGGTGGAGGAGTAGGGACAACCTCAGTGATGTCGGTGACCATGGTCAGTTCACCGAGCAACCCCTTGTTAATGACCTTCAGCAGAAGGTTCTCACTATATAGCTTTTGCCGCAAGTCCATTTGGCCTAACTTATGGGCCAGGACTGCGGCAAAGCCCTCCTCAGCAGAGGGTGCCTCTCTGAGGGCCACAGTAGCTTCTTTTAGGAAGGCTCTTGTTTCCTCCTCCACCTGCCTAGCTCTCCTTGGCCCTCGTTGTTTCATTATCAGGGGAGGCATCTGGGCTCTTGTGCTGGGCCCAGCCTCCTCCTGTGTGCCACTGGGCCCTGCCTCCTCCTGGTCCCCAACATCACCCTCTTCCTGGCTCTGCTCTGGCTGTAAAAAAAGAAAGGGACATTCTTTCATTTTTGCCACCATCAATCACACACATTGTTCACCTCCAGACATTTTTTAATTGAATGTCAAAAGTTATTAAATTTGCATAGATTCCGCCTCCTGATATTGTTGCCTTGTCCCCATCAAATTTGACCACTACTGTATCTTGCTCTTTAAATCCTAATTTTTTATAACATTAAATACCTAACAATACTAACATCAATTTAAAATCATCACTTTTGTAACATATAAATGTAGATATCAATACTTTACCTGGCTCCATATATCCAAATCTGCCTCCTCAAGGACCTCATCTTGATCCTCAGAGGAAGCCAGTTCAGGGTTGCTAGGAAGGCTGGAGGGCTGGCTGCAAGGAAGGCTGGAGGGCTGGATACAAGGAAAGCTGGATTGACCTCTGGGGGGAAGGGTGGACAGAGAAAGATAACCTGCTGTAGTACCACAGACTGGGTTTATAAACCTTATCTGCTGCAGCACCTGACCTCTGGGACTTCAGGACCATATTCCTCTGGGTCCTGTATGTCCCCCTGATGGTAGCAATTTTGGTTTTCACATCTTGGAGAGTTGTTGTGGGTATCTGTGTTTGCACAAATGCAAGCAGGCTCTCCAGTGCTGCTGTCCTGGCCACTTTATTTTTATTTCCACCACTTTTTGTCTGCCAAAGGATAGGGAGTTCTTTCCATTTATCAATGAACTCCCCCATAAACTCTGGGTTTTTTAAACTATTCATTCTCTCTGTAAAATCAAGAAACAAGAAAATACATATGTTTCAGGCAACATTCATCAAATCAGCATTTTCGACAGATTTTCAAGCCCCAAATCTCCTCCTCTGATAAAACCCAAATCCTTAAAATGTTATGTACCTTGGTCAACACGTTCGTTGCTAACTCCCTCTCCCGCCAAATTAACGTATTTTCGACACATGGATCTTCACTTGATATACACTGCGCATGCGCATGCGTGAAACTCTGCACGCTTTCCCCGCCCCTGACGTTCCATATTGTACTTTCCCCGCCCCTTCTCGCTGGTCGTAGTGCTTAACAACATGGCGGAGACACAGGTGGCTGAGATTACCTCTACAGGAGGAGGAGGAAATTCCTGAGGAGCCCAAATCCCGATCCAGGAGATATAAGGCATCCAACATGTCATTCGAGGAAATGGTGGAGATGGTCGCCATTTTGAGGAGGGAGGATTATGATGCCAAGCATGGGCCGTATAAAAGGCCTAATCTTGTCAAGACAAAAATTATGGGCAAAGTGGTCAAAACTCTTCACCAAAAATTCGGGTGTGCAGAACAAAGGAACAGCTCAGAAAACGATGGTCTGATCTGAAGTTGCGGGAACCCAACCAATACAAAAGAATCAAGAAAGTTTTAGGAAAAAGTAAGTACTTTTTATAAATTTTCCCTGCTAAAGATTATTACTTGTATTAAGTCGTGTATATTTGACTTTGATATAGTACAGTGAAAGATACCAACTTTCATGTTCGTCCGCACAGTAAACGGACGTAGTAAACCTCTTTCTCCGTACAGTTCCTAAAACGATGTTTTTGGATCATCCAGTGTGAACACCCAAATTTTTTATTTTTTTTGGGGAGCAAATTTGGTAAACAATTTGCTTTATTTTTATATTCCAAATGACATTTAAAAAAAAAAAAAGGGTATGCATTGTAATGTTAAGGGAGAGAATGCTCAGCAGCTGCTTAAACATCTGAACGCAGTAGTACAAGTGTGGGACAAAACCCCTAAATTTTTAGGGTGTCACACAAAGGTGATCCTGTGTATATACTTTGGGGTGTTACAATGTGTCAAACTTTGTTTCAAAAAGTATATGCTCTGGTTTTGGCTATGTATCCAATCATATGTTCCGGTTGTCACTGGGGGTACATTTAAAAATGGACCACACTTCCAAATAATCTTTACAAATCTATTTTTCATGCTTTTTTGTGGCCAAAAAATTATTAGTTACTAATGAAACTCTACCTTTTATTGCAATCTCCATAGGGCTTCAAAAAGCTACGTCAGATGAGCCTAAAAATCCAACACCTTCAACAATACCCCCAGAACCACATGATGGAGAGGAACGTGAAGTTGTGGAAGTGGAAAGTGGCACCACAACAGGTCAGTGTCAAACCAGACAGATGCAGGTTAATAGATGTAGGCCTACATATTCTATACTAAATGATTTTTTTTTATTTAGGTGCAGTTCTGGCCGGAGACCCCGAAAAGTTTACACATCACAGTGCCCAGATCCTGATCCAATACCTCATGGTCTGCTGTCGTGACCTTGAAAAAATAAAGGGAGACTAGATAGAGATCAGGCAAAATACCAAGCGGGTTGAGGAAAAGCTACAAAATATCATGGCTGTGCTTGGGCGTGTATAATGTTTGAACACAAAATAACGTTGAACTTGCTGTGTTTTGGCAGGTTTGTTTTTCTTTTAAGCTTTAATGAATAGTACATGTTTACATTTTCACGCTATTTTTTTTAATATTTTTTTTTTATGCATGGCTGTTCATGCGTTTTAACCCCAAAAATATTTTTAGGACATCTACATTTAAAAGGAATACGTCATAAAATAGGAAAAATACTGCGCCAACCTTCAAATTTCTAGCAGCCTACACAACAACTGACAATAGTGTAAAGGAAAAATAATAAATAAAGTGTGGCGCTATGTGCAAACAGAAAAATATATATATATAAAATGTCTGGTTGGTAATTGGTCTATATAAAGACCCGTATATCGTGTTGAACCTGATAGTGGTTCTGTACACTTATGTAAAAAAGTGCATATACCCTGCAAAAATTCAATATGTGCAATGGCGTGAAATATATAAATAAATTTAAATAGGTAAATTAACCTAACACTGAAAAAATATAAAATGACATGAATATCATATGTGAAAGTGATCCACAATATATATTAGTGTCCAATTTTCTGTGAGAAAAAAAAAAAAAAAAAAAAGGAAGAAAGTCTCTCGGTGAATGTGTGATCTGATACCAACATCAACACTGCATCAACACCACGTCAGGTGTGTAATGAATGGTAGGTACAGTCCAGACCAGTTCCTTGGATTTATGCGTTTTCTATGTTGCAACACTTAAAGGTGATATATGCCAATGGAAAGTGAGTAAAGGGTGTATACTCTTACCGGATGTTGTAGATCCAACTCGCCGTACGGCGGTGGATCAATCGAGCTTGTGTCCACGCCCGGGACTGATAGATGTATATCCTGGGGACAGTCTTTCCTCAGCGTCCTTACGACGTTCCAGAGAGTATATCCCGAGGCTTTCCAACGTAACTCTCACTTCCAATGCGATAAGTCAAAGTATGACACCAGAATTTCACCATATGCGTAGTGTCACCATGCAACAAATGGGAAAAGAATTCTCCACATAGTGTAAATCCAAGATGGGATTTTATTTATCAAAGAATAAAAACACCCAATAAAGGTCTCACTGAACAATTAAACAGTCCAAAGCAAACTCCTTTAAAAACTTTAAAACTTCTCAGGGAAAAAAAAAACAAAACAAACAAACCAACAAATCCCAAAAATATATCAGCAGCTCTGTATTACAAAAATGCGTGGAGTGAGCACCAAGGCTAGCATGTAAACCCGACGCGTTTCGTCTAATGAGACATCAACTGGGGTACACACTGGTGTACCCCAGTTGATGTCTCATTAGACGAAACGCGTCGGGTTTACATGCTAGCCTTGGTGCTCACTCCACGCATTTTTGTAATACAGAGCTGCTGATATATTTTTGGGATTTGTTGGTTTGTTTGTTTTGGTTTTTTTTTCCCTGAGAAGTTTTAAAGTTTTTAAAGGAGTTTGCTTTGGACTGTTTAATTGTTCAGTGAGACCTTTATTGGGTGTTTTTATTCTTTGATAAATAAAATCCCATCTTGGATTTACACTATGTGGAGAATTCTTTTCCCATTTGTTGCATGGTGACACTACGCATATGGTGAAATTCTGGTGTCATACTTTGACTTATCGCATTGGAAGTGAGAGTTACGTTGGAAAGCCTCGGGATATACTCTCTGGAACGTCGTAAGGACGCTGAGGAAAGACTGTCCCCAGGATATACATCTATCAGTCCCGGGCGTGGACACAAGCTCGATTGATCCACCGCCGTACGGCGAGTTGGATCTACAACATCCGGTAAGAGTATACACCCTTTACTCACTTTCCATTGGCATATATCACCTTTAAGTGTTGCAACATAGAAAACGCATAAATCCAAGGAACTGGTCTGGACTGTACCTACCATTCATTACACACCTGACGTGGTGTTGATGCAGTGTTGATGTTGGTATCAGATCACACATTCACCGAGAGACTTTCTTCCTTTTTTTTTTTCTCACAGAAAATTGGACACTAATATATATTGTGGATCACTTTCACATATGATATTCATGTCATTTATATTTTTTCAGTGTTAGGTTAATTTACCTATTTAAATTTATTTATATATTTCACGCCATTGCACATATTGAATTTTTGCAGGGTATATGCACTTTTTTACATAAGTGTACAGAACCACTATCAGGTTCAACACGATATACGGGTCTTTATATAGACCAATTACCAACCAGACATTTTATATATATATATTTTTCTGTTTGCACATAGCGCCACACTTTATTTATTATTTAAAAGGAAGTTTCCTCCAAAAAAATAAAAAAAGGTATTTTCTTAACAAGAATTTGTGGCTTCATTATGTAAATGTTGTGCAAAGTGAACTAATCAATGTTTTGTGTTTACACTGACAATGAAGGCTAATTAAGAATGCAAAATACACATGGCACTACAAGTGCACTAGGTAAACCTACGAGAAACCTAAAAGAATATTAAATGAAAACACCAAAACAATATTTTCTCAAAAAAAGGTTTTATTTTTACAAATAATAATGTTAAAATTCATCAGGCATATCAATGGCCCCCCTACCCACAAAATAATCAACATATTGTTGACGGACCTCACGTCCAGTTTGGGGGGCCAAGCCTGGACGGCCAGCTTCCAGGGCCACTAAATTTTCAGCTTCCAATAATGAGGCCTCTGGCCCAGTCAAAGTCATATAATTGGTTGAATGCACCCTGAGAAAATTATGGAGCACACAACAAGCCATTACAACATGGTTCCATTTGTAAGGGGCAAGGTGGACGGAGGTGAGGAACAGGCGGAATCGGCTGGCCATGATGCCAAAGGCATTTTCCACCACCCTTCTTGCTCTGGCCAGCCGATAGTTGAACACCCTCCTCTCAGGGGTGAGGGTGCGTTGCGGGAATGGCCTCATCAAATGGGGACCCAGGCCAAACGCCTCATCCGCCACAAAGACAAATGGGAGTCCCTCCACATTCTGCTCCGCTGGTGGCAAGGCCAGCTGATCCAAAAGGAGCCGTTCCCCAAACTGCGTCTGTGCAAATACTCCTCCATCAGACATCCTGCCATTCTTGCCAACGTCCACATAGAGGAATTCGTAGGTGGCCGACACCACTGCCATCATGACGATACTGTGGAACCCCTAATTATAATAAAAGGATCCCGAATGGGGTGGTGGGACGACCCGAACATGTTTGCCATCGATGGCCCCTCCACAGTTCGGAAAGTTCCATCGTTGGGCAAACTCAGATGCCACATTCTGCCATTCATGTGGCGTAGAAGGGAACTGTGGAATTAAATTAAAAATAAATTAATACTTTGAGACAGAAACATTGAAAGCAGATTTAAGAAAACCATTCATGGCCAACATTGGGAGAAACCGAAAAATTAAAACATTATTAGTAAGCAACAACAAACCAAAAACAAACCCAAAATAAAAACTGGGGGGGGTGAAGATGAGTTGGGGAGATCACAAATGAAGGCTGTAGCACTCTGTATGAATTTTTAAAAAATTAAAAATTCCTAGGCAATCTTTAGGGTGCGTTTAGGGTAAAGCACTACGATGGAGCATAGATTAAAATACATGGAAATTACTAGGCAAGGTGGGTATGGCCCCAGGATAGCATACTGGAGAGGTTAGGTAAGGCAAATTTAAATGTAGGCCTAATACAAACATTCCCAAAAATAAATAACCATGTGGAGAAAGGGGACATTCCCTGCAGCTAAGAATCATGGGAATTAGGGACTGCTAATAAACCCCCAAAAAAAAATAACAAAGAAATACATACAATGTGAGGTTTGAAATAAGAACACTTACCTTAATATAGTCCTCCTGCAAAACTTGAAGTATGGCAGAACACGTCTCTGGTATAATGATACCCAGAGCCTGGGGGGATATGCCTGTGGAGAACTTTAGGTCCTGCAGGCTTCTCCCAGTCGCCAGGTATCGCAACGTGGCAATGAGCCTCTGCTCAGCACTGATGGCTTCACGCATAACGGTGTCCTGCCTGGTAATGTAGGGGGACACCAAAGCCAACAGATGCTGAAATACGGGTTCAGACATCCTGAGAAAATTCCTGTAGTCCTCAGGATTATTCTCCCTGATCTCCCGCAACAAAGGCATATGACATAACTGGTGCCGCTGGAGCAACCAATTCTTGGTCCATGAACTCCTCCTCACCCTGTTCATGGCCTGGAATCGGGATACAGCATGAACCCCGGCACCAACTACAGCAGGAACTCTACGACGAGTACGTAGCCGCAACATGGCTAGATAATGGTCGGCAGCTCAGAACGAACTAGAAGAACGAACGGAAGAACAGCAAGGCCTATGAAGAACAAGCTGAAAAACAGGAACGAGCAGACAAGAACGCACTGAATAAACAGATACGAACTGACTACAAGCACTGCAAGACAGATACGAACCCACAGGCACAAACTGAACTCCACAAAACGATCTTCAAAGCACGAAGACTGAAAAGCGCGAATCATCTCTCACCAAACTTTTACTAACACGCGGTAACACGAAATTAGCAAAAGCGTCCCAAAGGGTGGCGTCATTAGAACGGAACTTCCCCTTTATAGTGCCGTCGTACGTGTTGTACTTCACTGCGCTTTGCTTGAACGTTTTTTTAAATGATCGTGTGTACGCAAGACAGGCTTGAGAGGAAACATGAAAAAAAACGACATGAAAAACGTCGGGTTAAAAAATGGCATGAAAAACTATCGTGTGTACGCCGCATTAGAGGGAAAAGTGAGAACCCCCCTGCAATATGGGTTTTGCATGCCTTGTGAGTACCCAGCATGGGAAGGACTTTTATTCTCCTTATAGGGGATTGTAGCATAAAAACAGCAGCATGAGGAGACTCATGCTTGGTCTTCCTTTCAGAGGAAGTATGGGCTAGGAAGGAGTGATGAATGCGCTGAAAGAGCTGTCCCCTAAAATCACCAGTACCAGCCCAAATTCATAAGCTGCTAAAAAGCATGGTATCACTTTACAGATATGATAAAAAAGGAGAGGAAGGGGCAATTGTTGGAGAGGTATTGAGAGGTTTCATGTACTGAAGATGCATAGAAATTAGCTAAAATTAGGACAGTATGTAAACACTTGAATAGGCAGGAATTTTAAAGAGACAAGGTTCTGCAGGTTTTGTCTTGCAATACAATTTAGAATGTATTATTTGAGTGACAATAGCACAAATATTGTTCATTGGCTGGACAATACATACACATATTGGTTAGGACGCATTATAAAAGAGAGCGACAAGAGCAGTTTTACCCTAAAGTGTAAGTTTACCTTTACAGAAAATCTAAAGGTGGACCTACCCTTTAAAGTAAACATTAGAGTGTATTATTTCAGAGACCTCTGTTTTTCCCTTTAGCCCTGCCTGACATATTGAAAACATTTTTTTTCCCTACCTTTAGACCTCTTTCACACTGGGGCATTTTTTAGGCACTTTTGGGCTAAAAATAGCGCCTGTAAAGCATCTGAAAAACGCCTCCCATGCAGCCCCAGTTTGAAAGCCCTTGGTGCTTTCACACTGGGGCGGTGCGCTTACAGGACATTAGAAAAAGTCCTGCAAGTAGCATCTTTCGGGCAGTGGAGGGAGCAGTGTATACACCGCTCCTCCGCCGCCCCTGCAATTAGAATCAATGGGCCCCACTGCCGAAGTGCCTGCAAAGCACTTCGGCAGCGGCATTTTGCGGGTGCTTTTAACCCTTTATTCGGCCGCTAGCGGGGGTTAAAAGTGCCCTGCTAGCGGCCGAAAAGCGCCACTTAAATTAGCGGTTGCTTTACCGCTAACTCCCCCCGGCCCCAGTGTGAAGGTAGCCTTAATGTCAGGTTTGGCAATCAGTCATGCTTTGGTGCTGTATGCTGTGGTATGCTTAAAACACGAACCATATTATTAATATTAAACAGGATTTATTTAGCACCAACAGTTTGCTCAGAACTTTACAACATGAGGGCAGACAGTACAGTTACAATACAATTCTATACAGGATGAATCAGGGGGCCCTGCTTGCTAGAGCTTACAGTCTAGAAGGGAGGGTCAAATAATACAAAAGGTAAAAACTGTGGGGGATGAGCTGATGGAGAAAATAAAAGTTCAGTTTTTAGGTGGAGGCAGGATAGGCCCCTCTGAAGAGAAATGTTTTCAGGGATCGCCTAAAAGTGGACAGAGTAGGAGATAGTCAGACAGATTGGGGTAGGGAATTCAAAAACATGGGAGAAGTCCTGGAGGTGAGTATGGGGGGGAGGTGACAAGGGAACTAGAGAACAGGAGGTCTAGGGAGGAACGAAGAAAAGGATTTGGTTAATATTTTGAGACTCGGTAAGTGGCCTCTCCTGTTCTCAATCTACACCTCCTCCCTGGGTCAGCTGATAGTCTCCTATGTCTTTTAATATAATTTCTACACTGATGACACCCAAATCAATCTCTCTACCCCTCAGCTCTCCTAATCACTAATTTAATGACCGACATATGAGTCTGGATGTCATACCACTTCCTCAAACTCAACGTGTCCAGAACCAAGCTCATAATATTTCCTCCCCCATGTGTCCCTTTCCCTGACTTCCCCTGTCAAGCTTAATGGCACCAACATCAACCCATCCCAGCATGCCAAGGTGCTAGGTGTAGTCCTGGATTCTGAACCCTTCTTTCAGCCCCACATCCAATCACTTTCCAAAGCTTGCCACCTTCACCTCTGCAACATCTTCAAAATGCGCCCCTTCCTAACCAATGAAACCACAAATCTACTCCCTGGTCATCTCTCGCCTCGACTACTGCAACTCCCTCCTTATTGAGTTACCTTTACATAGGCTATCCCCTATTTCGGTCCATCATACATGCTGCTGCCAGACTCATTCACTTACCAACCATTTATCTGCTACCCCTCTCTGCCAATCCCTCCTTTGGCTGCCACTGACCCAATGAATTAAATTTAAAATACTAGCAACAACTTACAAATCTATCCACAAATTGCCAAGCAGACCTATGTTACCAGTCTCATTAACACCTTCTCATGCAGTCCCCTTCAACTCTTCTCTACCTTTAACTCTCTACTTCATCCTCCACTGCCTCCACCCACTAACTCACTCACTGCCCAGGAGATTGTCAATCACTTCAAAAATAGGTTTGATTAAATTTGTGATGAAATCTCCACTCACTTAACACAGGTACAATCAGCACTTCCCTTATTCAACCCTGCTACTATGAAAAAGGTTGCCAAACTGATTTATACAGCCCACCTAACTACCTGGACCCTATTCCCTCTCAAATACTGTGGTCACCCTCTGACTCTATCCTACACTCTCTAACCCACATCTTCAATCTCTGCCTTTCTTCTGGCATCTTCCCCAACTCTCTAAAACATGCGCTAGTTACCCCCATACTTATAAATCCTTCCTTGGACCCCATCAAACTTAACAACCTACACCCCATCTCCTTTTTTCCCTTTTCCTCCAAACTCCTTGAAAGCCTGGTCTACAATCAACTCAGTGACCACCTCATTAATAACTTTTCATACCACACTCAAACTGCAAGAGGGCATGGTTGTAAAGATTAAGATCAAGCCATAATTTTGGTAATAGACTTAAAAACAAAAAAAAAATCCAAATTATGTGAACAGACTTACAGATGGGTACTGCTGGCGGGTACTGCTGTTACTAGTGGGTACTGTTGGTGGGTATTGCTGGCTGGTTCCTGACCCACCATTCCCAAACATCAGTGTGACAGGAGCCGGCGCTAGAGTGTGGCTGCAGTAGGGAGCAGAGCTGATGCTTCCTGTATCGCTCCTGTCACAAGTGGAGTACATTTGGTATCACTCTGTCTGTGACAGGAGCTGGCACTATACAAGAAGAATCAGCTCCGCTTTCTCTAGTGTCGGCTACGTTCTTCACACTGATGCTCTGGGATAGCGGCTCGGGAACCCGCGATCTGGGCTTGTTGACCCGTCATCCCAGAACAGGAGGTGGGGGGCCACATCAGAGGGCACTGTGGGCCAGTTGTTGGGCACCACTGCTTTACAGGCTCCTATTACAAAAAAAAATGCACAATTTTTTACCTGCAAAAAGATGTGCATTTATTATTTTTTGTAGAAAGTTGAACTTATTCTTTAATCTCTTCCGCACCACCCACTGTGCATTTACTGCGGCAGGGTGTCTCGGCTGCGCGAAACAACATACCTGTACGTTGCCATTCCGAAGCTTCCCTTCAACCACTTTGCATATTATTATATATATACTGTGATTCTGTACTTGCCAAATATGCTGCAGAAATCTCCCTCCACTGAGTCTGGCTGAAGCCATTTTAACTGTGCCTGTTCACTTCCTGGATTTACCCAGACACAAACCTCCAGCTCTGAAGCTCTCATTGTCCCTCTTGTGACTCATCCCCCCTCCCTTTCTGGCAAACTATCACGAGAGTTAGAGAGAGAGCTTTGCATTATGTCATAAGCCAGGGAGTGGGCTGTATAAAGTATTTACTGGCAGATTTTTTTTTTTACTATCCAAAGTTAAAACAAGAAGGGCAAAAGATTTAATAGATGGAAAGATGAAAAAATGACTGATGGTCCGCTTTAACTAGTGGAGTCAGGTCAGCATCAGTCTAGGAAGCACAGAATATGTGGGCAGTAATATTACAAAATAATTCAAGAGGGATATAATGGCTCTGCATGTAGCTGACATCTGAATTCGACTCTTTTAAATACTTTTTATCATAACTGTCAAATGAAGCATAATTAAAATATTTGTATCTTTTCTAATATTCTTTAGGGACCAGCATCAGAAGAGATGTAAAGTATGTAATTTTCCTAATCATGTAAGTGTTCACTTAATTCATAGGTATTGATTAGACCACAAACGCCTAATTGCATATTAATTAACATTAATAGATACATAGGATCAGGCTTTGATGAAGTAATAATACATCAGAACCCACATGGCAGGACAGATTCATATGAGACATACTAATTTAGACTAAATACAGCTACTGAAGCTTAGAAGTATCATCTCCTGCTAGGTTCTGTAAAAAGAAAAATAAGAAAATTATCTGGAGAGAAACAAGACAAAGTATATAAACACATCAGAGCAAAAAAAAAAAAGGCTACTTTTTCATTTAGCCTCAAACAATATTTTTTAACAAAGTTTTGTCATCCAATTTTCTAGTAACTGATAACCACGTGCTCTTGTCATTGTCTTCTTCAAGGACCCCTACATTTCCTTTCAAATAAATACATGGCTACCATAATTCATTTTATTTCTACCTAATCCAACCTTTTCTATATACCTAACCTGTACATTTAAAACTGTAAATTTAAGTTCATGCAATCTAACTCCTACTTGTCCACTGGTTTTCTCTCCTTTCCTACCCTGAATGGCATTTCATTAAATAGATAACATTATAATGACTGCAAGTCTAAAATCATGTAGGCCTCATATACACTACAGCACCTAAACTTGAGTTTAGGAGCTTTTGGCATTTTTTTTGCCAAAACTCCTAAACTAAACTCCATAAAAGCCTATGTGTCCATGTACACATACTGTAGGCCTTTACCAGCGTTTAGGAGCTGCTGCGGTTAGACCCCTTTCACACTGGGGCGGCGGGTCCGTTAGTGGTAAAGCACCGCTAGTTTTAGCAGCATTTTAGCGGCGCTTTTCGGCCGCTAACGGGGCACTTTTAACCCCCAATAGCGGCCGAAGAAAGGGTTAAAGGCGCCCGTTTTCAATGAGCAGGGGCAGTGTACGAGCGGTGTATACAGCGCTCCCGCACCGCCACAAAGATGCTGCTTGCAGGACTTTTTTCCCATCCCACAAGCGAACTGCCCCAGTGTAAAAGCACTCACATTGTGGAGGCATGAGAGGCACTTTTCAGGCGCTTTATAGCGCTAAAACTACTGAAAAGCGCTTCATTGTGAAAGGGGTCTTAGGGGAGCTTCAACCTCCCTCAACTTCCCTCTCCTAAATGTGGAAGAATCGTGTTCAAGATAGGAACATTTTGACTGCATGCCGCTGGAAAAGGCAAGCGGCACCAAAACTGCAGCAAAACCGAACCACGATTTTGCCGCATTTTGCTTTTTCCCGTGGACGGTGGGCAAAGTAGGCTGTGTGTACATTATGCCTTAGGGATATCTGTGTTCTATGGAGGGGTGAACAACTCAATCAGTATTATAAACCTAGTATTTTTACATTTCATCAATTACTTACTCACCCAGTTTCCTGTACTTGTCCCCACTCTCTGGTACACAAATGTCTCTGTTTAGAGGCATTGGGGTTCATTTACTAAAGTCATATAGACAGTTCACTTTGCAAGGGAAATTTTCTCAGCACTTAGTGAATGAGGTGAAGCTCTGTTGACTTCATCATCCAATAATGGACAAGCACAAATCTTTGCAAAGTAAAATTAACCAGATTCACTAAGTTCTGGAGAAAATTCCCTTGCAAAGTGCAAATTCACTTACAAAGTGAACAGCCTATCTGCCTTTAGTAAATTATCCCAATTTCCACTCTATCGCTGACAGTACCCCATGCCTCTCTACTATATGCAGTGCCTCATGCATCTTTTAAATGTATGTATCCCTCTCTAACTTACACTGTGGCTCTTCAGTAACTCATGGTTTTCTACTACACACAGTGGGTGATTTTCTAAAGGCAAATCGAATTTTCCACTTTGCAAAAGAGGTTGAACTTTGCATTGGAATTTTCCCCAAAGCCCAGTGAATGAGGTGGAGCTCTACTGACTTCCCTTACCCAATTATGTGCAAGCAAAAAATTTCGTTTTTCTTTTCTCTGGGAAAAACTCCCATGCAAAGTGCAAGTTCCCTTCAAAGCAAACAGTCTATTTGCCTTTAGTAGATCACTCCCAGTGTCTCATGCATCTCTACTACATAGAGTTGCTCAAGCCTTTCTGTTGAACAAATTATTGCCAGAATGCTAGTTCACTTTGATAAGTAAACATTCTCTATACCTTTAACAAATCATCCCCAGTGTCTCTTGACTGGTAAAAATCCACTAACCATTTAAGCAATCAGATTTTATTTTATTGTATTACGTGAATGTGGTTAATTCATCAGTAAAACATTATTTTTAATTGGTCTATAAGGCTTTACTGCAAAACTTATATTTTTACTTTCTTTGGAAGAAAAAAATAATAATACATTTGATCCAACTGACAGGTAATAAGCAAGGAAGGCTTATTGAGGCAAGATTTTAGGATAGCTTGTGACAAAAACTCAACATACTGAAATGCAATCATTATGAGACAGGATTTCCATGTAACCTTGTCATGTTTCTGAGAGACGGGATGTGATACTTCATGATATCAAAAACATTTTATACCTAATGTGGAAGAAATTGCTAAAAAGCTAACTTTTCACCAGGCTAAACAGAATTGTGCAGGGACTGCCATTTTTTTCTTAGACATTTGGCATTAAAAATGTTTTGATTTTCAATGCAGGAAATTATTTAAATTGTTTAACAATCAAGTGGCATCAGTGTTCAATGCCAGCAGTGTCTGTACTTATTTCTGAGCTTAAATCTACAGTTAGTTTAATTTATATACATTACTTACGTGGGGAAAATAATTGGGGACAAATATGGAAAATTTCACGGAGTCTATAAAACGGGATGCAGGAGTTCAGCTAAGGTTGGGTTATACTGTTGCCTACATATGGTTTGAACACAGGCAAATGAAAAAAAAATTGTAAGCCAGTCCCTGCATAACCTATGTGGTGTCAGCCCTTCCCAGTTTACTTTTGTTAAACTATTCAACCCAGTGAAAGGCCAAGGTCCTTTAGCACTCAAGGAAAAGAGGCCAAAGTCCCCCCCACCCTCCCTCACTATAAGAATATGTTGCGCTAGTTTGCCTCACCCTTTCCTGGCCTGCCAGGCTGCTTGCTCGGATAAGGGTCTGGTATGGATTTTGGGGGGACCCCACGCCATTTTTAAAAAAAGGTTTTGGCATTAAGTTCCCCTTAAAATCTATGCCAGATCCAAAGGGCCTTTTATGGATTTTGGGGGGGAACCCCAATGCCGTTTTTCTCTTAGTTCTGTCATAGGGTTCCTCTTAACTACTTTAAATGCACTGTATTATATGCTGTACACTGACTGCACTGTATATATATATCTATATATATATATAGATATATATAGATAGATATATAGATATGTCTATATATATATATATATATACTAAACTGCCTGCACACCACTAATTAACCTGCCTAATCTAGCTCATGTTCTCTCAATCTCCTCCACGTATCACACTACAGACGCCATGTAAGCAGCCTTATATCGTGTGGGGTGTGGACCCCTGAGCCATGATTTCCCAAAGCATGCAGGTCAGGTGCATGCTTTGGCCAATCAGCAGCCGTCAATGCGCTGCGATCACACAGTGCATTATGGGGCGCTCCGCGGTGCTTGAATTTGCCATGAACGCCCCATATGTTTGGTTTGTTTGCGAACAAACGAATACCCGATGTTCGAGTCAAACTTACGTTCGATTCGAATATCGAGACCATCCCTAGTAGGAGGGGGCTCTGATGGCGACTGTCAAGCAAGGGGGACTCTGATGTAAGGGGGACTCTGATGTAAGGGGGATGCTGATGTAAAGGGACTCAGATTTATTTATATTTGATTTGTTAAAAAAAAGAAAAAATTTTGGCCTGCAAATATTTGTAAAATATTAGACGTGGTCCGCATACTAAAAAAATTGGAGACCCCTGTTTTAAAATGTATTATCTTTTAACAGACCTAAATGGAGCAAATAGGAGAAGTTCATTGTTAGGGGTTACATAAACCTTAAATCTTTAGTAGGAAGAGGTAATAATGATCCATGTAACATAGCCCTAAAAGAAGTGAAGACACTTTGTAGGGTTTTTTTTTTGTTCTGTTTTTTTACCAGGTTTTTAGGTGTTGTATGTACAGGTAGACAAGAGTACAAAGCTGATGGAATGTAAGTTTTCTTAGAAACGAATCCCTAGAACTTGAAGCACTGGACTATATCACATATTCTCTTTTATCAGCAAGGTTGATTTAGGTAAGAAGGTCATAAAAAGGAAGACATAGAAGAACAGAGGGGGCAGTAAGTATAAACAGGGAGGGAATGAGAAATTGTCAGGGTGTGATACAGATAAAAGAGAAGCAGATTTGCTTTATATAAGGAACATGAGCTTCTGCTTACAGAGTCTCAGTGAGGTATTTCATTTTTATAGGAGAGGAAAAAATGAGCTCTTCTTTGCCTTAAGCAGCAGGATAAATCTGTTACTAGGGAGCACTCAGAGCAGACTGAGGTCTCCAGACTGTGCTCTAGTGAGGTGATTAGTCAGGACAGCTCCATAAAACACAAGGAGCTTGAAGTTTGCTCACAATGCATGCTGGGACAGTGTCACATGAAAATGCAAGCAGATGAGGTCTCCAAGGAGTGGTCAGGAACAGGCCCACTTATCACATATGACGCATCTTTTAACACCTCTTCTACCGGTGCGCACCAAGACAAAAAGCTGATAGAGCACAGAAAGAATACATATTTTGTTACCAAAATATATCTCTCTATTTTAATCAGTTACCTGGGATGGGCTAATTGACTCTTACAAAAATTATAAAAAAAAATTGATACCAAAAAATTAGAGGCCATGGATAGTCTAAAGCCTCGTACACACGGCCGAGAATCTCGTCAGGAAAAAACTCGTTGTTTTTCTTGACGAGATTCTTGGACAAGAAACTTGTCCTGGCCGAGTGTACACACGCTCGATTCAAAGAACCTGCGGTTCTTTGAATGGAGCGAACGCAGTGACGTAATCGACTACAACGAGCGCGCACTCGTCACATTCGATGCCGTCGCCGCCATCTTGCTACACCCTACCTATGCCTAGGAAGCTACCGCGCATGCGTCAAAGTCATTTCGAGCATGCGCGGGTTTCCACGGCGACAGGTAAGTGTACACACACACACTTTTCTCATCGAGAAACATGCTGATGAGAATCTCGACGAGAAAATGGAGAATCCTGACGAGAAAATAGAGAGCAGGTTCTCTATTTTTCTCGTCGAGATTCTTGTCGGTTTTCTTGACGGGAAACCTGATAGCCACGTACACACGACCAATTTACTCGGCAAGAAAGCTCTGCCAGCAAGTTTCTTGTCGTTTTTTGACGAGAAACTCAGTCGTGTGTACGAGGCTTGAAACTTTATACACTTCAATATTGGACACTTTTACCCCTTCCTGCCCAGACCAATTTTCAGCTTTCAGTGCTTTTTGTCTCAATTTTTTTGAAAATTAAGAAATTATATCAAATTTGTTTTTCTCGTCACAAAGTTGTCGTTTTAACATGTTATTTCTCACACAAAGCATAGGCATACTTATAATTGCACCCCAAAATACATTATGCTATGTCTCCGGAGTATGGGGATACCACATGGGCTTTCAAGGAGCATAAATTATGCATCTAATTTCATGACTACCCAACACATTTTTGGAAATGGAGAAATCCCTCAAGGGGTGGGACTATAGCGGCACTTGTAGATTAAAATCACAGAGGTAGTAGGAATTGTAAAAATATCAAATTTTATTTCAAACTGTACATATACAAAATATCAAGTGAAAATGGTGTATGACAACCATACATGAATATTGGAAAGATTGGATACAGACACCTAACGCATTTTGGGACTCCTTCTTCAGAGGTGTCTTCAATATACAGTACATACAACTGTCCACATTTTTGAGTGATAAATCATATCGTGAAGCTTAAGAACATCCATCAGCGGGCCATTCATTGTTATTCCCTGACACCCAGCCCGATGTGAACAGAGTTTCCCCAAGGATGCGGTCTAAAGAGACGGAGTCTGTCTGATGATAGAAGATGGATATAGCCTAAAATGGGAACTTGGATCAGTGGGACCACTGAATAGTGCAGAAAATCACTGCACCGACATAGTCCAGACTGAAGATAGTCCTGAGTCAGTTGTTTGATGATGAAGCTAGGTGGTCAGTAGTGATGGACGAACATCTGATGGGACGGTTCGCGAATGCGCGCAAATGTTCGCGAACCGCAGGTTCGCAGCGGGTCCCATTCATTTTAATGGCAGGCGAACATGAAAAACCTCCAGGTCATATTTGCAGCCACAAAATACTTACTAGCTGTGCACACATAGTCCGACAACATGGACACTGACATACCAGAAGTATTAAGCGAATCTGCGATCGACAAGCATTCTCAATTCAGGAGCGCATGAAGGCCATGGAGGAGAGGCAAGGCCAGGCTATGAAGGGGGTGCAGGAGATGATCCTGCTATTGGAAAAGTTGCCATAAAAATGTTTTTTTTTTCATAAGTTATATAAATCGTTTATACAGTTATAACGTGTATTTTGTTTTTTGTAATATATAGTTACATAGTTACATAGTTACATAGTTAGTCAGGTTGAAAAAAGACAAAGTCCATCCAGTTCAACCATAAAAAAATTAATAAATAAAATAAAAAATATCGTACAATCCCATATACCCAATTCTATACCCACAGTTGATCCAGAGGAAGGCAAAAAAAAAACAGCAGAGCATGATCCAATTTGCTACAGCAGGGGAAAAAATTCCTTCCTGATCCCCCGAGAGGCAATCGGATTTACCCTGGATCAACTTTACCTATAAATGTCAGTACTCAGTTATATTATGTACATTTAGGAAAGTATCCAGGCCTTTCTTAAAGCAATCTACTCAGCTGGCCAGAACCACCTCTGTAGGGAGTCTGTTCCACATTTTCACAGCTCTTACTGTGAAGAAACCGTATTTGGAGATAAAATCTTTTTCCCTCTAGACGTAAAGAGTGCCCCTTGTCTTTTGTATTGACCGTAAAGTGAATAACTCCACACCAAGTTCACTATATGGACCCCTTATATATTTGTACATGTTAATCATATCCCCCCTTATTCTCCCCTTCTCAAGAGTGAATAAATTCAGTTCCTCTAAACTTTCCTCATAGCTGAGCTCCTCCATGCCTCTTATCAGTTTGGCTGCCCTTCTCTGCACTTTCTCCAGTTCTCCGATATCCTTTTTGAGAACTGGTGCCCAAAACTGAACTGTATATTCCAGATAAGGTCTTACTAATGATTTGAACAGGGGCAAAATTATATCTCTCTCTCTCTGGAGTCCATACCTCTCTTAATACAAGAAAGGACTTTGCTCGCTTTGGAAACCACAGCTTGGCATTGCATGCCATTATTGAGCTTATGATCTACCAAAACCCCCAGATCCTTCTCCACTACGGATCCCCCCAGTTGTACTCCCCCTAGTATGTATGATGCATTCATATTCTTAGCCCCCAAGTGCATAACTTTACATTTATCAACATTAAACCTCATCTGCCACATAGTCGCCCAATTAGACAGAGCATTGAGGTCGGTTTGTAAATTGGCGACATCCTGTAAGGACGTTATTCCACTGCATAGCTTGGTGTCATCTGCAAAGACAGAAATGTTACTTTTGATCCCAGACCAATATCATTTATAAAGATATTAAAAAGTAAGGGTCCCAGCACTGAACCTTGGGGTACACCACTGAGAACCTTAGACCATTCAGAGTAAGAATCATTAACCACTACTCTCTGAATTCTGTCTTTTAGCCAGTTTTCTATCCATTTACAAACTGATATTTCCAATCCTGTAGACTTTACCTTACACATGAGCTGTGTGTGGGGAACTGTATCGAACGCTTTAGCAAAATCCAAGGACACCACGTCCCTTGCCACCCCTCTGTCCAAGGTTTTACTTACCTCTTCATAAAAAGAAATCAGGTTTGTCTGACAACTTCTGTCTTTCATGAATCCATGCTGTCTGTTGCTTAAATAGTTTTTTCCAGCAAGAACTCATCTATGTGGTCTTTTATTAATCCCTCCAGTATCTTCCCAACTATAGAAGTTAAACTAACAGGTCTATAGTTACTTGTTAAAGACTTTGTTCCCTTTTTAAATATAGGCACCACATTGGCCCTGCGCCAATCCAGTGGTACTATTCCTGTCATTAACGAGTCCCTAAAAATTTGATACAATGGCTTTGAAATTACAGAGCTCAATTCTTTTAGGATCCGTGGGTTGATGCCATCTGGTCCAGGTGCTTTATCCACCTTTATTATGTCTAAATATTTCTGGACCATATCACTTTTGAGCCATTGTGGATTTGGGGCTGTGTCACTACCACCCCCATTATGGACATGATCTCCCCCATGTTCCATTGTATACACAGAGCTGAAGAAAGTATTTAATAAATTAGCCTTCTCTTTGTCTCCAGTCACCCACTCTAGATTATTTTGTAAAGGGCCTACATGCTCAGACTTGACCTTTTTACTATTAATATATTTGAAGAATTTTTGGGGGTTTGTCCTACTAACTTTTGCAATCTGTCATTCGTTTAGAATTTTTGCATCCTTGATTTCCTTTTTACATATCCTGTTATATTCTTTGTAACATTTAAACGACACTAGTGTTCCTTCATTTTTATATTTTTTAAAAGCTCTTTTCTTATTGTTTATAGCTTTTTTAACTTTAACCGTGAGCCACATAGGTTTTATTTTTAGCCTTTTAAACTTATTGCCCATGGGAATATACTTTGCAGTGAGGTCCCAAACAGTCTTTTTGAAGAATTCCCATTTCTGTTCTGTGTTAATCGATGCCAATCTTCCCTCCCAGTCTAAGTCCTGGAGAGCAGCCCTCATCCTTGGAAAATTAGCTTTATTGAAATTAAGTGTTTTTATCTTTCCTGCATGTATTTCTTGCTTACAGCTAACTTCAAATGAAATCATGTTATGGTCACTGCTATCCAGGTGTTCCTTTATCTGAACATTAGTAATACGCTCTGCATGGTTTGAGATTACCAGGTCCAACAGAGCATCATTCCTAGTTGGGGCCTCAATAAACTGGACCATAAAATTGTCCTGCAATAGGCTTATAAATTTTTGCCCTTTAACTGTCCCAGCAGTGCCATTACTCCAGTCAATTTCTGGGTAGTTAAAATCCCCCATTATTATCACTGTCCCAGCCCTTGCAGCCCTTTCCATCTGTGCAAGGAGCCGAGTCTCTACCTCCTCATTAACATTGAGAGGTCTATAACAAACTCCAATGATTAACTTTGAACTACGCACATCTGTATGCAGTTCCACCCATAATGCTTCAGCCTTATCACACTCTCCATCAACTGGGTCCTCTTTCACACTCGCTTTGAGATCACTTCTCACATAGAGACAGACCCCGCCACCTTTCCTTTTTACCCTGTCTCTCCGAAAGAGTGCATAGCCAGGAATATTAATAACCCAGTCATGTGAGGATTGAATCCAAGTTTCAGCAATACCGATTACGTCATAGCTCTCATCATGCACCAGAGCTTCCAACTCACCTATTTTGCTTGGCAGACTTCTGGCATTGGTGAACAAACACTTTAATGTATTACATTTTTCTCTGGTGTTTTTCATATAATTTTTAGTAGTACAAATGGCACTATAGTTTCCAATGGCTGTTTGCAACATGGGAACTTTCTTGTCACCTGCCATAACCCTCCCCCCATCTATCCCCATTCCACTCTCCATTAATGTCTGACCTCTAACTGACCTGTGTGCCCGATGTAATTCTAGTTCACCCTCCCCCCCATAATCCTAGTTTAAATACTCCTCCAGCCTTCCCATAAACCTCTCCCCCAGCACAGCAGACCCCCTTCCATTCAAGTGCAAACAGTCTTTAGCATATAGGTTGCACCCCAATGAAAAGTCAGCCCAGTGCTCTAGAAACCCAAATCCCTCCTCCCTACACCAGGTCTTTAGCCATGCATTCAGCTCTCTAACAGGGATGAGCCGAACACCCCCCTGTTCGGTTCGCACCAGAACCTGCGAACAGACAAAATGTTCGTGTAAACTTTAGAACCCTATTAAATACAATGGACTCGAACGTTCGAAATCTAAAGTGTTAATTATAAAGGCTAATATGCAAGTTATTGTCCTAAAAAGTGTTTGGGGACCTGGGTCCTGCCCCAGGGGACATGTATCAATGCAAAAAGAAGTTTTAAAAACGGCCGTTTTTTCGGGAGCAGTGATTTTAATAATGCTTAAAATGAAAAAATAAAAGTGAAATATTCCTTTAAATTTCGTACCTGGGGGGTGTGTATGATATGCATGTGAAGTGGCACATGTTTCCCGTGCTTAGAACTGTCCCTGCAAAAAATGTCATTTTTGAAAGAAAAAAATGCATTTAAAACTGACTCGCGGCTATTAATGAATTGTCGGCTCCCGGCAATACATACAAAAGTCATTGATAAAAAAAAAAAAAAAGCGTGGGGGTTCCCCAGAATTCAATTACCAGGCCCTTCAGGTCTGGAATGGATATTAAGGGGAACCCCGCCGCAAATTAAAAAAAAAATTGACGTGGGGTTCCCCCAAATATCCATTCCAGGCCCTTCAGATCTGGCATGGATTTTAAGGGGAACTCCACCCCAAATTAAAAAAAAAATGGCGTGGAGTCCCCCTAAAAATCCATACCAGACCCCCTATCCGAGCACGCAACCTGGCCGGCCGCAGGGGAAAAGGGGGGGACGAGAGAGCGGCCCCCCCTCCCTCCTGAACCGTACCAAGCCACATGCCCTCAACATGGGGAGGATGTCCCCATGTTGATGGGGACAAGGGCCTCATCCCCACAACCCTTGCCCGGTGGTTGTGGGGGTCTGCGGGCGGGGGGCTTATCGGAATCTGGAAGACCCCTTTAACAAAGGGGACCCCCAGATCCCGCCCCCCCCCCTATGTGAATTGGTAAGGGGTACATTGTACCCCTACCATTTCACGAAGAAAGCGTAAAAAAATGTTTAAAAAAACACACAAACACCTTGAAATAGTCCTTTATTTAAAAAAAAACAAAAAAAACATTCCAGCGGTGAAATCCAGTGTCCCGCGGCGATCCCGATGTCCAGCGCTGTCCTTCATTGGTTGTGCCTGAGCGGACCTGATGGGGAACTCCCTCTCAGTATTTTAAATGTATAGACCCGCCCCTTCTAAAGTTCCCTATCAGGTCCGCTCAGCGGACCAGATGCGGAACATGAGAAGGGGCGGGTCTATACATGTATTACCAAAGTGCATATCATACATTTAAAGGAATATTTCACTTTTATTTTTTCATTTTAAGCATTATTAAAATCACTGCTCCCGAAAAAACGTCCGTTTTTAAAACTTCTTTTTGCATTGATAAATGTCCCCTGGGGCAGGACCCCGGTCCCCAAACACTTTTTAGGACAATAACTTGCATATAAGCCTTTATAATTAGCACTTTAGATTTCTCCCATAGATTTTTCGAATTTGCCGCGAACACCCCAATTTGTTCGCTGTTCGGCGAACGGGCGAACAGGCAATGTTCGAGTCGAACATGAGTTCGACTCAAACTCGAAGCTCATCCCTACTCTCTAATCTCCCACTGCCTTTCCAGTGTTGCGCATGGCACAGGCAATATTTCAGAGAATATCACCTTGGAGGTCCTTGCCTTCATCTTGCAGCCTAGTTCTTTAAATTGATTCTCCACCTTCCATGTATACTGTCATTGGTTCCAATGTGGACCAAGACAGCTGGGTCATGCCCAGCCCCTCCCAGTAATTTATCCACCCGGTCCACCACATGTCGAACCCTGGCACTAGGGAGACAGCAAACCATTCGGTTGAGGCGATCCTGGCGACAAATTATTCTATCAGTCCTTCTGATTATAGAATCCCCTATAACCACCAACTGTCTAGGCCTACCTGCACTCCCCTCACCACCTCTACTAGATGGGTTGCTTTCCCGGCTGTTAGGGGTAGCAGTGACATCTAGGGCTGCCACCTCTGTCTTTGCCACCTCCACATCTTCACCCAACTTGGAAAATTTGTTTTGATGCACAAACACAGGACTGGCCTTTCTTTTTATGCAAGCCCCTTCCACTCCCTCTAACTACATTAACCCATCTTCCTATCTGATAATCCTGACTTGCCCCTCCAACCTCCACATCAGCCCTACTGACCACCTTCTCAGCGAGCAGAGGACCCCTTTCAAGGTTGTCCTTTCTGCCCAGTGTTGCAACTTGCTCCTCCAGATCTCTAATGCAAGCTTCCAGAAGGGCAACCTGCTCATATCTGTCACAGCGGTATCCATCCTAGAGCTGTTGCACCAATTTTGCATACATGTGGCACACTGTGCACTGAGCAAAACCTTCAACCCTGCTAGCACTCATTTCCCAGTTACAATAGAATTACTTGTAGGAAGTTTAAGATGTTACTCACAGTTTAGAAGCCTCCTGTCTTAACTCCTGTTTTAAACTCCTGGTTTTTAACTGTCCACTTTAGTTAAAAATTCCACTTATGTTCACAAAATCCACATGCAAGCCACCATCAGCAGGGACCTAGCTTGGTTATAGTGTAATAGCTCGACCTAAATCAGCCAGAGCTGACAGCAGCCGGGAAATGCATGTCAAATACATATAGGGTCCATTCACACGTCTGTAAAATGGGTCCGCATCTGTTCCACAATTTAGCGGAACGTTTACAGACCCATTGATTTTCAATTCCAGTCTGAAAAATTAGGCATTCACAGCCTGGATAAGAAGTAAGTGTCGGCCAGTACAGGCCCCAAAAATTAGCCAACAGGCATTCATCTGACAGCAAAGAACTTTGTATTCTGTGGCTGTAGGTACATTAGGCATTCACAGGATAAATAAGTTTCGGCCATTACAGGCCCCAAAAATTAGGCATTTAACGGACATAAAAGGCCTTTTATGCCGCTGTATTTACCTAAGACAGGGACCATGAATTGTTATGGGTGGTGGCGGATATTTCTGGCCTGTCATGAGGAATTTGAATCAAACATGGTCTACTGGTCACATGTGTTGAATTCCTCCGAGATCCATGCCTCATTCATTTCTAGAATGTGAGGTAGTCAACACTGTCGTGAGCTAGGCGAGTGCGCTTATCGGTTACAATCCCCCCTGCTGTGCTGAACGTCCTTTCGGACAGGACACTGGACGAGGGGCAAGCCAACAGTTCCATTGCAAATTGTGCAAGCTCTGGCCAGAGGTCAAGCCTGCCCACCCAGTAGTCCAGGGGTTCATAACTTCTCAGAGTGTCCACATCGGCCATTAACCCGATGTAGTCGGACACCTGTCGGTCTAGGCGTTCCCTGATGCTGGATCCGGATGACAGCTGTCGATGGGTCGGCTGAAAGAATGATCTCATATCAGAAGTGACCAACACATCTTCAAACCGCCCTCTTCTTGCAGGGGCTGTTGGATTGGTACCCGCAACTGTTTCTCTGTAAGTGGAAATTCCTCTGCCAGCGCACGCAAAAGCAGAATGCAGCATTTCTCTAAGCAAGGCCTGGAAGTGCTCCATTCTGACAGCCCTCTGTGATGGTGGTAACATTTCCGGCATTTTTTGTTTGTACCGGGGGTCTAAGTACGTTGCCACCCAGTACTGGTCCTTGCCATTTATACTTTTTATACGGGGGTCCCTCTTAAAACACTGGAGCTGAAGGCCCCCATTTGCACTAAACTGGAAGCGGTGTGGTGGCCTGGCTCCTGCTCATCATCCAGGATAATGTTGTCCTCGTTCTCCTCCCTCATTCACGGACAACAACAGGGATCCCAGAAAGGTTTAAAGCATGCTCTTCTTGCTCCTCCTCATCCGCCCCGGCACCATCCTCCTCTGACTCCTCTTCAGACTCCTGTTGTTGACTTGTCTCAGATGGAGTAGCCCCCCCTGGGAATTCATCCAGCATTGTGACTTCCTCATCTTCTTGCTCCTGCTCCTCGATGGCTTGATCAATGACACGACGCAATGCACGCTCCATAAAGAAGGCGTAAGGTACGATGTCACTGATGGTGCCATGGCTGCGACTGACCAGTTTGGTGACCTCATCAAATGGCCGCAGAAGTCTGCATGCGTCGCGCATGAGCAGCCACTGGCGCAGTGAAAAAAACCAAGCTCCCCAGAACCTGTCCTGCCGCAGAGTTCGTACAGGTAGTCGTTACCTGCACGTTTCTGCTGGACCAGCCTATCAAGCATATACAAGGTTGAGTTCCATTGCGTCGGGCAGTCACAAATAAGACGTCTGACGGGCAGATTGTGTCGCCGCTGAATGTCAGCAAGGTGAGCCATGGCCGTGTAAGATCTTCTGAAATGGGCCGAGATTTTCCTTGCCTACCGCAAGACGTCTTGGACCCCAGGGTATTTGACAACGAATCGCTGCACGACCAAGTTCAAGACGTGTGCCATGCATGGCACGTGTGTAACTTTGCCCTGTTTCAACGTGCTCAGCAGATTGGCACCGTTGTCGCACACCACTTTACCAACTGTCAAATTGAGCAGTGTTAGCCACTGATCTGTCTGTGAACGCAAAGCTGAAAGGAGTGCAGGGCCAGTGTGGCTCTTGGCTTCCAGGCACAACAGACGCAGCACAGCATGGCAACGTCTCACCTGGCATGTCGAATAGGTTAGGGGGATCTTGGGCGGCGCAGCGGAAAAGACGGTAGCAGTGTAAAAGGAGGAGTCAGCCGAGGAGGAGAGGGAGGATGGAGTAGGAGGAGGAGAAGAAGAGGCAGGCCTGCATGCAATCCGTGGCGGTAAAACCAAATCTACATGGGTGCCATGGGTTACATGCTTGACGGCCGTCAGAAGGTTCACCCAGTGGGCAGTAAAAGTTATATACCTTCCCTGCCCGTGTTTGCTAGACCACGTGTCTGTGGTCAGATGTATCTTGGGACCGACACTGTGTGCCAGAGATACATTTACTTGCCGCTGAACATGGCCATATAGCTCTAGGATGCCCTTCTGCAAGAAATATTTCCTTCCTGGGACCTTCATTGTGGTGTTCCAATGGCCACAAATTTTCGAAAGGCCTCCGAGTCCACCAGTTTATATGGCAGTAGTTGGTGGGCTATCAGTTCCGACAAGCCAGCGGTCAACCGTTGGGCAAGAGGGTTATCCGGCGTCATCATTTTTTTACGCTCGAACATTTGGCCCACGGAACCCTGCCTTTTTCCAGAAAAACGTGAGGACGGCATGATGGAAGGTGGAGTGGAGGACAATTGTGAGGAGAGAGGAGAAGGAGAAGTAGAAGAGGCTGGACGGTGAGAGCCTGGAGTGTGGCTTTGTGGGTTCTGATGGCGTTGCTCCCACTGGGCTCAGTGATGGGAGTTCATGTGCCTTCTTAAGGCGGTCGTCCCTAGGTGAGTGTTGGGCTTACCGCGACTTATGCGTTGACTGCAAAGGCTGCAGATGGCAACACTATTGTCAGCAGCGGACACGTTAAAAAAAGCCCACACTGCAGAGCCATGTGCCGGCGTCCTGGGAGCGCCAGATGTGACCGTACATGGTTGATGGCTCGCTCCTGATACATTAGCAGTCTGGTTTGTCCCTCCTGTGCAATGTAAGTTCGGCCTGCTTCTCCTCCCTATCTGCTGGTCCATCTCTCCCTCTGAACTCCCCTCCTCTTCCTCTCTTGTGGGCACCCACGTGACGTCCATAGACACGTCATTATCGGCGTCACCTTCTCCACCACTAACATTAGAGATCACGGAGTAGGCAGCAACAGCGGGGACCAAACTCCTTGGGCTGATCTGGGTACTGTCGTCAGACTGCTGTGTGGCGGTTGTTGCTACCTCCTCTTCCTGATCCAATGCTAAGAATGGCTGCACATTGGAAATGTCTTGTGATGGATCGGAAAATAATTCCTGTGACTCAAACGGAGGGTATATGGTGGTGGTGGTGTTGGTGGTAGTGTCTTTGGGGGTGCACACAGCAGAGAGTGAGAAGTGTGCAGATGGAGAGGATGAGGAGGGTGCAGAAGAGAAAGGCTGAGTGAGCCACTCAACCAAGTCTGGTGCATCCTTTGACGTAATCGAACACACCTTCTGCAACTTCCCACTTTGGCTCTGGCCTGGTGCTCCTGCCCTACCCCTACCACCCCTGTGGAAGGGCCTGCCTCTTCCTCTGCCTTTTTTTTAAATGACCCTGTGACAAAAGTCTCTAGAGAAGCGCAGTATATGTGGAAGAAGGTATATAACACCCCGCTTCAATCTGTCGTTCTGGGGGGCCACTGGTCTATCACACCAGTTATAATACTTTCTTCTAATTGCGTTTGTCACTCTTTGTAGTTGTAGTATCGCTGCAGAACTGCTCAGCAGTCGCAATGCTGCACAATACAAATCCACTATAATATGCTTTCTATATTAGAAAGTATATTATAAGTGTATTACACCCCTATATACTGCACACCAAACAATAGTACACCTGTACCAGTCCTTAAAAGGACTTTTGTGGACCTATATTAGTTAGCGATTTGTGTCACTACAGTCTGGCCCTGCTCCACACAGCAACCTCTCCCTACACTGACAAAAGACAGCTGCAGAACCGCTCAGCAGTCACAATGCTGCACAATACAAATGCACTATAATATGCTTTCTATATTTGAAAGTATATTATAAGTGTATTACACCCCTTTATACTGCACACCAAACAATAGTACACCTATACCAGTCCTTAAAAGGACTTTTGTGGACCTATATTAGTTAGCGATTTGTGTCACTACAGTCTGTCCCTGCTCCACACAGAAACCTCTCCCTACACTGACAAAAGACAGAATGTAAAATGGCAAGCAGATCAGGTCTATTTATAAGGTAGGGGGTATGCCCATGTGCTGAAATGTCTCAATTGGCTGTCCTGTACCACATGATGGATGTGTCATGGGTCAAAGTTCTTCACAATGTAAAAGAATATGGCGGCCGCGAATAGAGCCATATGTTCGCCGGTTGATCAAATAGCGAACGCGCAAAGTTCGCTGCGAACCGACCGCGGGGCGAACCGCAAGGCCATCTCTAGTGGTCAGTATTTCCAAGCTCAAAAAGTGAGTCCACATCTGTATGAGCCTTAGATATGTAGCACACAGACATGGGCGTCCTCTCCATAGGGCAAGGGGGGTCAATTGCCCCCCCCCCTGGAATCGTAAAGAAGGTGTTGAATTGAATCATGTGCCCGGAATTCAGCTTAACTGATCCCCGGACACAGTATTCACGCTGGCTGTAGCTGAGAAGCTTCACACTGCAGCAGCTCTCACAGTGCCGACTGAACAGTATTCTGAACTTTTCACACGCTCCCTTTCTAACCCCTCCCATATAGGGGGTGTGGCCGGGGGAAAGTCTGCTTTAGCCTGGGTCACTGTGTGGATAGATATTGTATTTCCATATGTCCCTCCTGCTGGACGGGGGCTGGGGCTAGGACGAGCTATGCACGGTTCTCATCATGTGTGGGGAGGATGATTCTGCTGGCTCAGAGGACGCTGAGTGCAGGAGTGAAGAAAGTGTGATCTCAGGCATGCAACAGGGAAGGTAAGGGTAAAGAAAGCAACATGCCCATGCATTCTACTCATGGCACTGTGTACAATATACTACTGCACTGCCACCAACTCCTAATATTATAAATACTTCAAGTTGCTGGCCACCATCAAATGTGTTCCCACATTCCACAACTTAATATATAAAGATTAATGGTGTTGCACTACCCTTTAACCACGTGCAGAAACATATTTTAAATAAATTATATCAAAAAAGTGATCATTGAATACACAATTTCAGTGCAATAAATCTATAAATACCCCAAAAAATATACTCCAAAATATTAGCACATATGTTGAAATATTATAAATGAATTGCATAAAAAATGGTAATTGAATACACAATACCAATGATGCAAATCTACTGATTAGAATATACCAATATAGATTTTAACCCCCGCTAGCGGTCGAAGAAAGGGTTAAATGCGACTGTGTATTGCCGCTGCTAATGCGCCCCCCCTGAAAAAAATTCAGCCGACGCCCATGCACACAGACTCTTTTTTCCTGCTTACTAGTGATGAGCCGAACACCCCCGGGTTCGGTTCGCACCAGAACCCGCGAACGGACCGAAAGTTCGTACGAACATTAGAACCCTATTAAATACAATGGATGCGAACGTTCGAATTCTAAAGTGCTAATTATAACGACTATTATGCATGTTATTGTCCTAAAAAGGGTTTGGGAACCCGGGTTCTGCACCAGGGGACATGTATCAATGCAAAAAGAAGTTTTAAAAACGGTCGTTTTTCGGGAGCAGTCATTTTAACCACTTAACAACCACCTGCCGACAAATAACGTCGACAAGGTGGTTGCTTAACTCTGGGAGGACGTTATATAACGTCCTCCCAGAATCGCGTTCCCGCGCGCCCCCTGGGGCGCGCACACGGGAAACTCCGTGACCGCCGGGTCCTCTGGACCCGGCGGATCACGAATCGCGGTAAATCGCCGCTGATAGCGGCCGTTTACCACGTGATCGCTCCGTCAAATGACGGAGCAATCACTTGTAAACAGACCGGCGTCATTTGATGACGCCGGTTCCTCCCTCCCCTCTCTGTACCGATCGGTACAGTGTGAGAGGGGAGGGGGAGGGAGCGGATGGCAGCAGCAGCACTGTGGGCTGGATCTGTGACAATTGCAGTCACAGATCCAGCCATCCATCCATCCCTGCTCAGCCATCCCTGTGCTATACCCTGCCAATACTCTGCAATACACCCTGCCAATACTCTGCAAAATACCCTGCCAATACTCTGCAAAATACCCTGCCAATACCCTGGTGCAATACTCTGCAATACCCTGGTGCAATACTCTGCAATACCCTGGTGCAATACTCTGCAATACCCTGGTGCAATACTCTGCAATACCCTGCGAAATACTCTGCAATACCCTGCGAAATACTCTGAAATACTCTGCAATACCCTGCGAAATACTCTGCAATACCCTGGTGCAATACTCTGCAATACCCTGGTGCAATACTCTGCAATACCCTGGTGCAATACTCTGCAATACCCTGCACAATACTCTGCAATACCCTGCAAAATACTCTGCAATACCCTGCAAAATACTCTGCAATACCCTGCAAAATACTCTGCAATACCCTGCGCAATACTCTGCAAAATACTCTGCAATACCCTGCACAATACTCTGCAATACCCTGCACAATACTCTGCAATACCCTGCACAATACTCTGCAATACCCTCCACAATACTCTGCAATACCCTCCACAATACTCTGCAATACCCTCCACAATACTCCACAATACCCTCCACAATACCCGTGCAATACCCTGCCATACACCGCAATACCCTGCCATACACCGCAATACCCTGCCATAGTCCGCAATACTCCGCAATGCCCTGCAATACTCCGCAATGCCCGGCAATACTCCGCAATGCCCGGCAGTACTCCGCAATGCCCGGCAATACTCTGCAATAACCACTTCCCGCCCTCCGGCCGTCATATGACGTCCTTGATTTTGTGCGGGGATATCTGAATGATGGGAGCAGCTACAGGCATCATTCAGAAATTAGCTTTTTCAGCCGGCGATTCCCTACACCATAAGAACAATCATAGCGGCTGTTCCGCCGCTTGATCATTCTTACGGGAGGCGAGAGGGGATGTCCCCCCCCCCCCGCCGCCCTCCGGTGCTTCTACCGACTCACCGCTACGATCAAAGCCAGGATTGTTGTTTTTTTTTTTTGTATTTTTTTCAGGCTTCCCAGCCTAGAGGTGAGATGTGGGGTCTTATTGACACCCCCCCCCCCCATATCTCACTGTAAAGAGGACCTGTCATGCCATATTCCTATTACAAGGGATGTTTACGTTCCTTGTAATAGGTATAAAAGTGATCAAAAAAATGTTTAGGGCGGAAAAACATGTCAAACTAAAATAAATAAAGTAAAATGAAGAATAATTTTTTTTTTTTTTTTAAAGCGCCCCTGTCCCCGTGAGCTCGCATACAGAAGCGAACGCATACGTAAGTCCCGCCCACATATGAAAACGGTTTTCAAACCACACATGTGAGGTATCTCTGCGAACGTTAGAGCGAGAGCAATCATTTTGGCCCTAGACCTCCTCTGTAACTCAAAACATGTAACCAGTAAAAATATTTAAAGCGTCGCCTATGGGGATTTTTTAAGTAGCGAAGTCTGGCGCCATTCCACGAGTGTGTGCAATTTTTAAGGGCGACATGTTAGGTATCTATTTACTCGGCGTAACTTCATCTTTCACATTATGCAAAAACATTGGGCTAACTTTACTGTTTTTTTTTTTTTTTTAAGCACAAAACATTTTTTTTCCGTAAAAAACGCGTTAAAAAAATTGCTGCGCAAATATCGTGCGAGATAAAAAGTTGCAACAACCACCATTATATTCTCTAAGGTCTTTGCTAAAAAAACATATATAATGTTTTGGGGTTCTATGTAATTTTCTAGCAAATAAATGATGATTTTTACATGTAGGAGAGAAATGTCAGAATTGGCCTTGGTGCTCCAGAACGCCTGAAGGTGCTCCCTACATGTCGGGCCTCTGTATGTGGCCACGCTGTGTAAAAGTCTCACACATGTGGTATCGCCATACTCGGGAGTAATAGCAGAATGTGTTTTGGGGTGTAATTTGTGGAATGCATATGCTGTGTGTGAGAAATAACCTGCTAATATGACAATTTTGTGAAAAAAAAAAAGAGAAAAAAAAAATCTTGATTTTGCAAAGAATTGTGGGAAAAAATGACAACTTCAAAAAACTCACAATGCCTCTTTCTGAATACCTTGGAATGTCTTCTTTCCAAAAAGGGGTCATTTGGGGGGTATTTGTACTTTTCTGGCATGTTAGGGTCTCAAGAATTGAGATAGGCCGTCAGTACTTCAGGTGTGATCAATTTTCAGATATTGGCACCATAGCTTGTGGACTCTAACTTTCACAAAGACCAAATAATATACACCAATTTGTACTTATTTTTACCAAAGATATGTTGCAGTATAAATTTTGGCCAAAATTTATGAAGAAAAAATAGTAATTTGCAAAATTTTATAACAGAAACGAAAAAAAAATCATTTTTTTACAAAATTTTCAGTCTTTTTTCTCTTATAGCGCAAAAAATAAAAAACCCAACAGTGATTAAATACCACCAAAAGAAAGCTCTATTTGTGTGAAAAAAAGGACAAAAATTTCATATGGGTACAGTGTTGTATGACTGAGTAATTGTCATTCAAAATGTGAGAGCACCGAAAGCTGAAAATTGGTCTGGTTATTAAGGGGGTTTAAGTGCCCAGTGGTCAAGTGGTTAATGATGCATAAAGTGAAAAAAAAAAAGTCAAATATTCCTTTAAATATCGTACCTGGGGGGTGTCTAAAGTATGCCTGTGAAGTGCCACGTGTTTCCCGTGTTTAGAACTGTCCCTGCACAAAATGACACTTCTAAAGGAAAAAAAAAAGCCATTTAAAACTGCTTGCGGCTTTAATGTAATGTCTGGTCCCGGTAATATGGATGAAAATCTTTAAGAAAAATGGCATAGCTACCCCATGACCCCCCCCTACCCCAGCCCATTACCAGCCCCTTTGGGTCTTGTATGGATATTAAGGGGAACCCCGCACATAAAATAAAAAAGGCCCTATATACTCTGAACAGCCGTATACAGGCGGTGCATACAAGACAGGGACTGTAGGTTTGTTCTTATGTAGAATCTGTTTGTAATTTTGAACAGGTACATTGTTTAAGTGTAGCTCCAGCCCAAAAATCTATTTTTAAACTTTTTGGAAAACATAGGTAAGGGTTATCACCCCTGTAACATTTGTTTTGCTGTCTGTGCCCCTGTTCAGAACATTTCACCTCACTTTCCGTCCCAATGACAACTGTTTTTGAAATGTGGTGTTTTTCTTGAAACAAGGATTGCTGATAAAGCATCAGTACAGAGGAGACACCTTTCTCCCATATTAATTCTTACAGGAGAGAATTTTCCTTCCAAGGGGTAGATTTCCTCTCACTTCCTGTTGTCTTCTTGCGTTTGCAAGTAGGAGTCGTTTGTAAGTTGGATGTTTGAAAGTAGGGACCTGCCGTATATACTCTGCAGAAATAGGCCCCTTAGTTGTTGGTGTTGGCACAACACTGTAAGCACTCACAGTTACTCTTGGTTGGTGCTGGAACGCCCTGCTGTCAACTATTATATCAGGAATTTTAATTACATATAATTGTTGAACAGTGGTAGTAAAAATTGGGCCTTTGATGGTGGTGCTGGTGCCACAACACTGTAAGCCCTGACAGTTACTCTTGGTGGGTGCAGCAATGGGCCCTGCTGTGAATTATTAGATCAAGAATTGTAATTGCATGCCCCTGTTGAACAGGGGCTGAAAAATTGGGCCTTTCGTGGTGGTGGTGGTGGTGGTGGTGTTGCCACAACACTGTAAGCCCTCAGAGTTACTCTTGGTGGGTGCAGGAATGGGCCCTGCTGTGAATTATTAGATCAAGAATTGTAATTACATGCCCCTTTTGAACAGGGGCTGAAAAATTGGGCCTTTCGTGGTGGTGGTGGTGGTGGCGTTGCCACAACACTGTAAGCCCTCAGAGTTACTCTTGGTGGGTGCAGCAATGGGCCCTGCTGTGAATTATTAGATCAAGAATTGTAATTACATGCCCCTGTTGAACAGGGGCTGAAAAATTGGGCTTTAGGCACTGGTGGCACAACACTACAACCCCTCACAGATACTGTACTTGGAGCACAGCAATGAGCCCTGTTGCAAAGTATTGCTTCAAAAATTGTAATGACACGCCCCTGTTAAACAGGGGCTGAAAAATTGGGCCTTAGGCACTGGTGGCACAACACTCCAACCCCTCACAGATACTGTACTTGGAGCACAGCAATGAGCCCTATGGCAATTTATTGCTAAAAAAATTGTAATTACACGCCCCTGTAAAACAGGGGCTGAAAAATTGGGCCTTAGCCACTGGTGGCGGCACCCACAAACAAAAATGATCTTCCAAGCTATCATCATCAATCGTATCATTGAGGACTCGGAGGAGGAGGATAGCCAGTCAACATAACAGCACAGGCACTCAGCATCAGCATCAGTCTTGAAGGGATGTGACATGTTAAAATCAATTAGTCTGTTATATCAGCATCAGGTGTGTGGTAGCTGGTGGTGATCCAAGACTGGTTCATCTTGATGAAAGTCAGTCGATCAACCGAGTCGGTGGACAGGCGCACCCTGTGATCCGTGACAAATCCTCCAGCAGCACTGAATGTGCGTTCCGAAAGAACGCTGGATGCAGGACAGGCCAGTAGCTCAATTGCATACTGTGCAAGCTCTGGCCAGTGATCCATCCTCAAGACCCAGTAAGCCAGAGGATTTTCGGTGGGGAAGGTGTCCAAGTCTGACCTTGCCCCTAGATATTCCTGCACCATGTTTATCAGACGCTGGCGATGGTTGCTGGAACCGATCATACTTTGGGGCTGCGGACTAAAGAATTGTCTGAACGCATCGGTCAGACGGCCACCTTCCCCACCGCTCCTTCTTTGACTGGCCGAAGCCTCAGCAACTCGTTGTCCAGGACCAGGAGTTTGTAACCTCCCAGTCTCTGGGAACGCGTTGCACAGACCTTTCTGCAAGGCCTCCCGGAGTTGTCTCATCCTCTGCTCCCTCTGCGACGGTAACATAAGGTCCGCAACCTTACCCTTGTACCGTGGATCAAGGAGAGTGGCCAGCCAGTAATGGTCCCTCTCCTTGATCCGAAGAATACGAGGATCCTTCCGCAGACTTTGCAGGATCAGGGAGGCCATGCAGCGTAGGTTTGCTGAGGCATTCGGTCCGGAGTCCTCTGGGTCACTAAGGACGACATGATCCGCAGCCACCTCCTCCCAGCCACGTACAAGTCCACTGGTTTCTTGGGACTGTAAATCATCCCCAAAAGACTGCTGCTGATGATGCTGAGTGCCAGCCTCCACCTCCATGCTGACACAATCCTCCTCCTCCTCCTCTTCCTGTGCGATGGGTGGGACAGAAGGAACACTGTCTGGGTAAAGGGGGCCTTGAGAGGCAAGGAAGTCCTCCTCTTCCTGCCTCTGTTCTGCCTCAAGTGCCCTGTCCATTATTCCATGCAGCGTGTGCTCCAACAGGTGGACAAGAGGTACAGTGTCACTGATGCATGCACTGTCACTGCTCACCATCCTCGTGGCTTCCTCAAATGGTGCCAGGACAGTGCATGCATCCCTGATCATGCCCCACTGGCGTGGAGAAAAAAAACCAAGCTCCCCTGACCCTGTCCTGGTGCCGTAGTCGCACAGGTACTCATTGATGGCCCTCTGCTGCGTGTGCAGCCGCTGCAGCATGGCCAACGTTGAGTTCCACCTGGTGGGCATGTCACATATAAGGCGGTTCTTGGGCAGGTTCAACTCCTTTTGCAGCTCAGCCAGGCGAGCACTGGCATTATAAGATCTGCGGAAATGCACACAGACTTTCCTGGCCTGCCTCAGGACATCCTGTAAGCCTGGGTACCTGCCCAAGAACCGCTGCACCACCAGGTTAAGGACGTGAGCCACACAGGGCACATGGGTCAGTTGTCCCTGTCGGAGGGCGGAGAGGAGGTTGGTGCCATTGTCGCAAACCACCATTCCTGGCTTAAGCTGGCGTGGCGTCAACCACCTCTCGGCCTGGCCCTGCAGAGCAGACAGGACCTCTGCCCCAGTGTGGCTTCTGTCCCCCAAACACACCAGCGCAAGCACGGCATGGCATCTTTTTGCCTGCGTACTTGCGTAGCCCCTTGAACGGCTACGGAGCACCGCTGGTTCAGAGGACAAACCACAGGAAGAGGCCATGGAGGAAGAAGAAGAGGAGGGGGTGGAGGAGAGATGTGTGTCACAACCAGTAGTAGCATTTTGGAGGCCTGGCGGTGGAACAACCTCCAACACTACTGCACCTTGTCCTGCATCCTTCCCAGCTGCCAAAAGAGTGACCCAATGGGCCGTGAAAGAAAGGTAACGTCCCTGTCCATGCCTGCTGAACCATGAGTCAGCGGTAATATGCACCTTACCGCTGACCGCCCTGTCCAGCGAGGCCAAGACATTGCCTTCCACATGCCGGTAGAGAGCCGGAATAGCCTTCTGTGAGAAAAAGTGGCGTTTGGGAACCTGCCACTGAGGAACCGCACATTGCACAAACTCACGGAAGGGGGCCGAGTCTACCAACTGAAAAGGCAGCAGTTGAAGCGCTAGCAATTTAGCCAAGCTAGCATTCAACCGCTGGGCATGTGGATGGCTGGGAGTGAACTTCTTTCGACGGTCCAGCAGCTGGGGCAGGGAAATTTGCCTGCTAGAATCGGACGTCGGTGTACTGCTAGCAGAGTGGCCGCAACTACTTGGCTGTGACACACCTAATTCTACACCTTCATTCCTCTCAGTGCATGTTTCAGAGAGGACTGAAGTTATAGTGGGGTTGGAGATCCCAGCTGATGCGGTGCAAGGAGAGGTCCGCTTGGTTCTTTGGTGTGGGTCTTTGAGGTAGGCTTGCCAACAAGCTGCATGGCAGGTCAACATATGTCTGGTCAGGCATGTGGTACCCAAGCGGCTGATGTTTTGGCCACGCGATATACGCTTGAGACATATGTTGCAAACAGCAGCTGTGCGATCTGATGCACTAGCCTCAAAAAAGGCCCACACCAAAGAACTTTTTGAATGACGGGCAGAGGCAGCGCCCTGCACAGGCGGAGCTCTGCGGTGTGATTCCGTCGGTGTACTGCCCTTACGCTGGCCACCAAAGGGCATCCTGCCTCGTTGGAGATGTGCCTCCTCCTCATCCTCCTCCTCCTCCTCTCTCCTATTAGGCACCCACGTGGAGTCAGTGACCTCATCATCCCCTCCCTCCTCATCACTGGAGCCAATCTGGCAGTATGCTGCAGCTGCTCGAACATGACTGCCAGATTGGTGTCCTTCTTGAGCATCCCCCTCTGTCTGCTCTCACGCTACTGCCTTCCTGTAGCTGGGTTTCATCATCAGACCCTTCGAAACGCTGGGCATCCTCCTGGAGCATGTACCCAACACTGTGCTCAAACAGTTCGGGGGACTCCTCAGGAGGAGGACATCGTGGGTCTAGGGAAGGAGTGACTGATGATGAGTCTGACATTGATACCAGGGAAGAGGACGCTTTGGCAGCTGCTTTGCCAGTACCCTGAGCCTGGGTGAGAGAGGATGAGGAGGAGGAGGAGGGCTTGGTCATCCACTCTACCAAGTCTTCGGCATGATGTGGCTCAACATGTCCAGCTGCCGAAAAGAAGGACAAGCGTGTCCCATGGCCATGTGCTGATGACAATGCACCGCGTCCACGACCAGCACTGTTGCCCCCAGACACAGAGCCTGCTTGCCCTCTTTTATTGCCTCCTGACTGTCTGCCTCTCCTTGTTTGCCTTCCAGACATTCTAATAGATGGCCTGCAGGGAGATGGGAAAAAAGCAATAAGGGCTACCTTCAGGTGTCTTTCTCTGTCCCTTTACTTAAGGATTTCTAAATATGGTTGAGGATGATTGCTTTCGCACAGAATAGCACAACGACAATTTCCCTGACTGTCCAAAAAACACGGATTTCAAAGATGGTTGATGAGGAATGCTTTAGCACAGTATAGCACAAGGAGAATTTCCCTCACTGTCCTTCCCTGTCCCTAGAAACAAGGATTATCACAGTGAAAGAAACTGACACTCTTCCTACCTATAGTTTTCTGTCCCTAGAAAAAATGTTTTTTTAAAGCTGATTGATGATCAATGCTTTAGCACACTATAGCACAAGGAGAATTTCCCTCACTGTCCTTCCCTGTCCCTAGAAACAAGGATTATCACAGTGAAAGAAACTGACACTCTTCCTACCTATAGTTTTCTGTCCCTAGAAAAAATGTTTTTTTAAAGCTGATTGATGATCAATGCTTTAGCACACTATAGCACAAGGAGAATTTCCCTCACTGTCCTTCCCTGTCCCTAGAAACAAGGATTATCACAGTGAAAGAAACTGACACTCTTCCTACCTATAGTTTTCTGTCCCTAGAAAAAATGTTTTTTTAAAGCTGATTGATGATCAATGCTTTAGCACACTATAGCACAAGGAGAATTTCCCTCACTGTCCTTCCCTGTCCCTAGAAACAAGGATTATCACAGTGAAAGAAACTGACACTCTTCCTACCTATAGTTTTCTGTCCCTAGAAAAAATGTTTTTTTAAAGCTGATTGATGATCAATGCTTTAGCACACTATAGCACAAGGAGAATTTCCCTCACTGTCCTTCCCTGTCCCTAGAAACAAGGATTATCACAGTGAAAGAAACTGACACTCTTCCTACCTATAGTTTTCTGTCCCTAGAAAAAATGTTTTTTTAAAGCTGATTGATGATCAATGCTTTAGCACACTATAGCACAAGTAGAATTTCCCTCACTGTCCTTCCCTGTCCCTAGAAACAAGGATTATCACAGTGAAAGAAACTGACACTCTTCCTACCTATAGTTTTCTGTCCCTAGAAAAAATGTTTTTTTAAAGCTGATTGATGATCAATGCTTTAGCACACTATAGCACAAGGAGAATTTCCCTCACTGTCCTTCCCTGTCCCTAGAAACAAGGATTATCACAGTAAAACACACTGACACTCTCCCTACCTATCCTTCTCTTTCCCTAAACTAAAGGAATCCAGGTTAAGCAAGAAAAAAAATGTCACTGTCCCTGCCTATGCTTCTCTTTCCCTGCTCCGGAACACACTACACTAGGCCGCCGTGCTGGCGGCCTTTTATAGTGTGGGGCGTGTACTAAACACCCTCAGCAATAATTGACCACAGGCATCCTGCCTGTGGCCAATCATTGCTCTCCTCGCTGCCGGCGCTGTGATTGGCCAAGCATGCGGGGTCACAGTGCATGCTTGGCCAATCACAGCGCCTGGATGACACTGCGATGGCGTAGTGCATTGTGGGCCGTTCGCGTCACTCGAATTAGGCGCGAACGGCCCAAATCGTTCGATCTTCGTCGAACGATCGAACAGCCGATGTTCGAGTCGAACGTATGTTCGACTCGAACACCGAGCTCATCCCTACTGCTTACCTTCACTCGCAGGTTTAAGGCACACCATGCCACATGCCCGTATCCTCCTGGTATAAGAGGTTGAGCGGTGTTCTTGCAATTTTTGGATCCTGCGGCGAGTTACCCCCTTCCACTGGTTCTCGTCCCTAGAGTGTAGGGAAAAGTCTATCTTTTCTGTTTTAGAAAGGCCAATGTCCAGACAGTGTCAACTCCAACAAAGAGTTTATTTTTTCCTTTTGCTTGATAACAACAGGGGAAGTTGAAGAGAGAAAGAAGTTGGATAGGGAGGTAGATTCAGGCACACAACACCTATTGTTACACTTTGCCACTCAAGCCTGAGTGGGCTTTGCTCACCCGGATAGTCCCCTTTCACGGTTCTAGCAGCCGGAATGAAGCACAAACAGTTACTTTAATTTCGTCCCCTTCACGGACAAGTTCAAGAGATCCTCTGCCACAGAATCCTTTAATTCCTGAATTAGAACTTTGAAACCCCTGTAGATTATTAGAGACCATAGGTGCCAATGGGGCACACTAGAGGAGCTATCTTGCAACTCACAAATCCTTCCCTCTGATAGGCAACCCGGCCTTACCAAGACCGTGACTTCCTTCACCGATCCATCGGACAGGTCCTCCCCGGTTTCCTCTTTTTCAGAGTGGGCCACCCTCACCTGGGCTCCCTAGAACTCCAGTGGTTGGTTGTAGACCCAGTTGAAGGTACTGGGCCTACCTGGAACTCTGTAGCCTCGGGCTAAAGGTGCCAGAGACTCCTCGACAAGTTCACGCACCCCAGCAGGGCCAAAGGGCGCGCCTTCACCACCAGGGGTCCTCCTTGGAATCCCCCCAGCACACCACAGCAGATCATGGCGTCTGCCCTTTATGTACCCTCTCCCGGCATGCACAGCTGGCAAAACCCGCCCAGCGCACGGTAGCCAAGAGAGGACACCCAATCACACCACAATGCCACCTGTGGTTCAACCCGAGACCTGAACGACAGCGCCACCCACAGGTTAAGGGGAACCATACTCTAGGCAACACCACAGCAGAGCAGAGTCCAAACTATGGAATTTGATAACCTGAGCCAAACTATAGCTCAGACTGCCCCTAAATTTAAGGCATAGCGACCCCATTTTTGGATGGTCCGCTACAGATAGACACACATCCAGCCGATCAAAGAACTCTGTGTGCAGACAGCTGCTACCTGGATGCTTGAAGGGGAGGGAGAGCCGACACCCAACCCAATGTGACCATAGGTCCACTCTGAACAGGCCTGCAGCGATTCCTCCAAAATACAGTCTGAAGAAATGGGGACTGTGTGATGTTGGAAGATGGATATACTCCCAAATGGGAACTTGGATTAGTGGGACCACTGTATAGTGCAGAGAATCATTGTCCAAACTGAGGATAGTCCTGAGTCAGTTGTTTGGTAATGAAGCCAGGTGGTCAGTATTTCCAAGCTCAAAAAGCGAGTCCACACCTGTATGAGCTTCAGAGAGATAGACACACGTCCGGCCGATTAGAGAACACTTGAGGGATTTCTCCATTTCAATTTATTAGGGATGAAGGCACTCATCCATTGCAGCCATATTCCACATTCCCAACACATTTTTGGAGACCCTGGAGCACCAGGACAGTAGAAACACGTACCATTTAGGAAATCAAACACTCCAAGGTATTTTCTGAAAGCCTCAATGGGTCTTTTGAAAATGTAAATTTTTGCCAAAAGTTTTTAGAAAACTCGGGAAAAAAAGATATATTTTTTTCACACAAAGTTGTCAGTTAATAAGTTGGGTGGATGCTAGAAAGTATCATTTATTAACATGGAACTGAAGAGTTGGCTTGAATAATCGTTCTTCCAAATTCCACAGTTGTTAACTGAGAAAAATCCACTTTATAATGTGACATAAACATGTTTCTTGATGACCAGGTTGCGGCTTAGAATATCGTTTCTCCATATACTCTGCAATATGCTGCCCAGGAGGTTGCCACTGGCCTAGTAGAGTAAGCCTTGAGGCCGTCGGGTATCGGGAGTTGCTGAACTGAGTATGCCTTTTTTATGGTCTCGATGAGCCATGATGCTATCGTGCATGTTGATGCTTTTTGACACCTTCCTGAGACCATGAGGGATAATCAGGTGGGTCTCCCTCTTCCTGAAGGAGCTTATGGCTGAAAGATAAGCATTGATAGTAGATTTAATCAATCTCCAATTGATTGTCGAGAAAGGTTGGTAGGCTTATGTCTTGTTTAAAGTGAAAAACAGTCATTACCTTGGAAATAAAGCGGTCAAAAGGTCTTAGGATCACCCTATCTGGGTAAAAGACCAAGTAGGGCCCTTTTTATTAGTAATGGTTGCCTCTCGGAAACTCTTTTTGCAGAGGTTAAGGCGATGAGAAAGGTTGTGAGTGGAAAATGTAGCGCTAAAATTAAGAGAGACCAAATCACACTTAATGAGATGGGCCTCAAGGTGCAACAAAAAGTGAATATAAAAATAAATACGGTAAGTCCACAAAAACGTCCATTCAAAAATCCATAGAATGGGATGATGGAACCAGACGTGAAACAGTATGGGTCATCACATAAATCTTCTTGCAAAGGAGTAAGGGAGAATACTCTTACCAGAAGCGGTGGATCTACTTATTAGGCAGATCATTAGAGTGTGTGAAATCCTAATGGCAAGTCGCGTCTGCTTGTCTGAAGACTCAAGATGGACCAAACGGATCACACATGACAACTCTTTGGAAGGTATTCCGACCTCAAAGGAGACTCTGGATTCACAGGGTGTCTACGTGGTCCTCAGGCGATGATAGAATGACTTCCAATCAGGGAATCCTTTTCAGGATTGGAGGATAACAGGACGGAGAGAACTCCAAGCAGCAACCCAATCAACCACAACATGGAAGAAAAAGATGAAGGAGGTGCTCCGATAGTGCAGGTCAAATGTGGGTTTATTGAAAAACCGGCAAAGTATAAAAGTGATCACAGTACAAAATATTAAAATATTAAAAAGGGCAATGAGCGGAGTGGTGTACCAAGCCCGATGTGTTTCGTACACAAGTACTTCAACAAGGGCATCGAGAGAAAGGTTATTTTAAATGTCAAGTGTCATAAAGAAATCGAGTCAGCTGGGTGAAAAAGGAGACGTGAAAGTACCTCCAGGTCCCATGTGGGAAATGTTGGTTTCCTTGAAGGTCTGATCTTCAAGCTCGCCCTCGTGAACTGAATGACAAGGGGGTGCAAGGCCCATTTCATCCCCGTTTTGGCAGATAAGGCAGAGACATAATCCCTGTACACACGATCGGATATCCTATGGATTCTAATCCGATGTTTTTTTCCATCGGAAATCCGATGAAACTCTTCCATCAGTCTTGCCCACACACCATCAGTCAAAAAACGGACCGTTTCAAACGCGGTGACGTAAAACACTCAGATGAGCCAAGAAAAATTAAGTTCAATGCTTCTGAGCATGCGTCGACTTGATTCTGAGCATGCGTGGGTTTTTTATCCGATGGATTTCCACACAGATGATCGGATTTTGCTATCGTTTTTTTTTCCCATCGGATAAATTTAAAACATGTTCTATTTTTTTACACCGATGGGAAAAAAGACCGATGGGGCCCATACACGATCGGTTCGTCCAATGAAAACAGTCCATCGGACTGTTTTCATCGGTAAAACCGATCGTGTGTACACGGCTTTAAAGTTAAGTGTGCTTGAACTTAAGCCTTTCGCTAAACCTGATTTAAGTTGAGAATTTGTGATATTTCTGGAGACAATGGAGTAGACTCCTTTTTTAAATAATTAAATATTTTTTTTCCATATTCTTCTATATATGTTGTTAGTAGTGTTTTTTTATGGCTTGGTAGATACCACTTCCCCAGAACAGCCTTGTTCTAGAAGTCTATTCCTCTGGAGCTGGGTGTAGGAATTGGCCTTGAGAGAGAAGGTCCCGTTTAACTGGAAGAAGCAATGGGTTCTCTATGCTCAGTTGTAGAAGGGTCGTGAACTACGGTCTTCTTGGCCAAAAGAGAATTACCGCTATCACTGTCCATGCTGATCTCCTGAGTCTGGATAGGAACCACGCAACCAGAGATGTTGGGAGAAAAATATACCCCAGCTGGAAATCCCATGGATGGTGAAGTCAGTCTACTCCCTCGGCTGAGGGGTAAAAGGCTCTTGCTATGTATCTCAGACACCTGATATTTGTGAGTCGATCTCTGGAACTTCTCAAGTCTCGGTCAGGAGGGAAAAGGCTTGCTTACTCAGGGATAGTGATGAGCCGAACACCCCCGGGTTCGGTTCGCACCAGAACCCGCGAACGGACCGAAAGTTCGAACGAACATTAGAACCCTATTAAATACAATGGATGCGAACGTTCGAATTCTAAAGTGCTAATTATAAAAACTATTATGCATGTTATTGTCCTAAAAAGGGTTTGGGAACCCGGGTTCTGCACCAGGGGACATGTATCAATGCAAAAATAAGTTTTAAAAACGGTCGTTTTCCGGGAGCAGTCATTTTAATGATGCATAAAGTGAAAAAAAAAAAGTCAAATATTCCTTTAAATATCGTACCTGGGGGGTGTCTAAAGTATGCCTGTGAAGTGCCACGTGTTTCCCGTGTTTAGAACTGTCCCTGCACAAAATGACACTTCTAAAGGAAAAAAAAGCCATTTAAAACTGCTTGCGGCTTTAATGTAATGTCTGGTCCCGGTAATATGGATGAAAATCTTTAAGAAAAATGGCATAGCTACCCCATGACCCCCCCCCTACCCCAGCCCATTACCAGCCCCTTTGGGTCTTGTATGGATATTAAGGGGAACCCCGCACATAAAATAAAAAAGGCCCTATATACTCTGAACAGCCGTATACAGGCGGTGCATACAAGACAGGGACTGTAGGTTTGTTCTTATGTAGAATCTGTTTGTAATTTTGAACAGGTACATTGTTGAAGTGTAGCTCCAGACCAAAAATCTATTTTTAAACTTTTTGGAAAACATAGGTAAGGGTTATCACCCCTGTAACATTTGTTTTGCTGTCTGTGCCCCTGTTCAGAACATTTCACCTCACTTTCCGTCCTAATGACAACTGTTTTTGAAATGTGGTGTTTTTCTTGAAACAAGGATTGCTGATAAAGCATCAGTACAGAGGAGACACCTTTCTCCCATATTTATTCTTACAGGAGAGAATTTTCCTTCCTAGTGGTAGATTTCCTCTCACTTCCTGTTGTCTTCTTGCGTTTGCAAGTAGGAGTCGTTTGTAAGTTGGATGTTTGAAAGTAGGGACCTGCCGTATATACTCTGCAGAAATAGGCCCCTTAGTTGTTGGTGTTGGCACAACACTGTAAGCACTCACAGTTACTCTTGGTTGGTGCTGGAACGCCCTGCTGTCAACTATTATATCAGGAATTTTAATTACATATAATTGTTGAACAGTGGTAGTAAAAATTGGGCCTTTGATGGTGGTGCTGGTGCCACAACACTGTAAGCCCTGACAGTTACTCTTGGTGGGTGCAGCAATGGGCCCTGCTGTGAATTATTAGATCAAGAATTGTAATTACATGCCCCTGTTGAACAGGGGCTGAAAAATTGGGCCTTAGGCACTGGTGGCACAACACTGCAACCCTTCACAGATACTGTACTTGGAGCACAGCAATGAGCCCTGTTGCAAAGTATTGCTTCAAAAATTGTAATGACACGCCCCTGTTAAACAGGGGCTGAAAAATTGGGCCTTAGGCACTGGTGGCACAACACTGCAACTCCTCACAGATACTGTACTTGGAGCACAGCAATGAGCCCTGTTGCAAAGTATTGCTTCAAAAATTGTAATTACACGCCCCTGTTAAACAGGGGCTGAAAAATTGGGCGTTAGGCACTGGTGGCGGCACCCATAAACAAAAATGATCTTCCAAGCTATCATCATCAATCGTATCATTGAGGACTCGGAGGAGGAGGATAGCCAGTCAACATAACAGCACAGGCACTCAGCATCAGCATCAGTCTTGAAGGGATGTGACATTTTAAAATCAATTAGTCTGTTATATCAGCATCAGGTGTGTGGTAGCTGGTGGTGATCCAAGACTGGTTCATCTTGATGAAAGTCAGTCGATCAACCGAGTCGGTGGACAGGCGCACCCTGTGATCCGTGACAAATCCTCCAGCAGCACTGAATGTGCGTTCCGAAAGAACGCTGGATGCAGGACAGGCCAGTAGCTCAATTGCATACTGTGCAAGCTCTGGCCAGTGATCCATCCTCAAGACCCAGTAAGCCAGAGGATTTTCGGTGGGGAAGGTGTCCAAGTCTGACCTTGCCCCTAGATATTCCTGCACCATGTTTATCAGACGCTGGCGATGGTTGCTGGAACCGATCATACTTTGGGGCTGCGGACTAAAGAATTGTCTGAACGCATCGGTCAGACGGCCACCTTCCCCACCGCTCCTTCTTTGACTGGCCGAAGCCTCAGCAACTCGTTGTCCAGGACCAGGAGTTTGCAACCTCCCAGTCTCTGGGAACGCGTTGCACAGACCTTTCTGCAAGGCCTCCCGGAGTTGTCTCATCCTCTGCTCCCTCTGCGACGGTAACATAAGGTCCGCAACCTTACCCTTGTACCGTGGATCAAGGAGAGTGGCCAGCCAGTAATGGTCCCTCTCCTTGATCCGAAGAATACGAGGATCCTTCCGCAGACTTTGCAGGATCAGGGAGGCCATGCAGCGTAGGTTTGCTGAGGCATTCGCTCCGGAGTCCTCTGGGTCACTAAGGACGACATGATCCGCAGCCACCTCCTCCCAGCCACGTACAAGTCCACTGGTTTCTTGGGACTGTAAATCATCCCTAAAAGACTGCTGCTGATGATGCTGAGTGCCAGCCTCCACCTCCATGCTGACACAATCCTCCTCCTCCTCCTCCTCCTCCTCCTCTTCCTGTGCGATGGGTGGGACAGAAGGAACACTGTCTGGGTAAAGGGGGCCTTGAGAGGCAAGGAAGTCCTCCTCTTCCTGCCTCTGTTCTGCCTCAAGTGCCCTGTCCATTATTCCACGCAGCGTGTGCTCCAACAGGTGGACAAGAGGTACAGTGTCACTGATGCATGCACTGTCACTGCTCACCATCCTCGTGGCCTCCTCAAATGGTGCCAGGACAGTGCATGCATCCCTGATCATGCCCCACTGGCGTGGAGAAAAAAAACCAAGCTCCCCTGACCCTGTCCTGGTGCCGTAGTCGCACAGGTACTCATTGATGGCCCTCTGCTGCGTGTGCAGCCGCTGCAGCATGGCCAACGTTGAGTTCCACCTGGTGGGCATGTCACATATAAGGCGGTTCTTGGGCAGGTTCAACTCCTTTTGCAGCTCAGCCAGGCGAGCACTGGCATTATAAGATCTGCGGAAATGCACACAGACTTTCCTGGCCTGCCTCAGGACATCCTGTAAGCCCGGGTACCTGCCCAAGAAGCGCTGCACCACCAGGTTAAGGACGTGAGCCACACAGGGCACATGGGTCAGTTGTCCCTGTCGGAGGGCAGAGAGGAGGTTGGTGCCATTGTCGCAAACCACCATTCCTGGCTTAAGCTGGCGTGGCGTCAACCACCTCTCGGCCTGGCCCTGCAGAGCAGACAGGACCTCTGCCCCAGTGTGGCTTCTGTCCCCCAAACACACCAGCGCAAGCACGGCATGGCATCTTTTTGCCTGCGTACTTGCGTAGCCCCGTGAACGGCTACGGAGCACCGCTGGTTCATAGGACAAACCACAGGAAGAGGCCATGGAGGAAGAAGAAGAGGAGGGGGTGGAGGAGAGAGGTGTGTCACAACCAGTAGTAGCATTTTGGAGGCGTGGCGGTGGGACAACCTCCAACACTACTGCACCTTGTCCTGAATCCTTCCCAGCTGCCAAAAGAGTGACCCAATGGGCCGTGAAAGAAAGGTAACGTCCCTGTCCATGCCGGCTGGACCATGAGTCAGCGGTAATATGCACCTTACCACTGACCGCCCTGTCCAGCGAGGCCAAGACATTGCCTTCCACATGCCGGTAGAGAGCCGGAATAGCCTTCCGTGAGAAAAAGTGGCGTTTGGGAACCTGCCACTGAGGAACCGCACATTGCACAAACTCACGGAAGGGGGCCGAGTCTACCAACTGAAAAGGCAGCAGTTGAAGCGCTAGCAATTTAGCCAAGCTAGCATTCAACCGCTGGGCATGTGGATGGCTGGGAGTGAACTTCTTTCGACGGTCCAGCAGCTGGGGCAGGGAAATTTGCCTGCTAGAATCGGACGTCGGTGTACTGCTAGCAGAGTGGGCGCAAGTACTTGGCTGTGACACACCTAATTCTACACCTTCATTCCTCTCAGTGCATGTTTCAGAGAGGACTGAAGTTATAGTGGGGTTGGAGATCCCAGCTGATGCGGTGCAAGGAGAGGTCCGCTTGGTTCTTTGGTGTGGGTCTTTGAGGTAGGCTTGCCAACGAGCTGCATGGCAGGTCAACATATGTCTGGTCAGGCATGTGGTACCCAAGCGGCTGATGTTTTGGCCACGCGATATACGCTTGAGACATATGTTGCAAACAGCAGCTGTGCGATCTGATGCACTAGCCTCAAAAAAGGCCCACACCAAAGAACTTTTTGAATGACGGGCAGAGGCAGCGCCCTGCACAGGCGGAGCTCTGCGGTGTGATTCCGTCGGTGTACTGCCCTTACGCTGGCCACCAAAGGGCATCCTGCCTCGTTGGAGATGTGCCTCCTCCTCATCCTCCTCCTCCTCCTCTCTCCTATTAGGCACCCACGTGGAGTCATTGACCTCATCATCCCCTCCCTCCTCATCACTGGAGCCAATCTGGCAGTATGCTGCAGCTGCTGGAACATGACTGCCAGATTGGTGTCCTTCTTGAGCATCCCCTCTGTCTGCTCTCACGCTACTGCCTTCCTCTAGCTGGGTTTCATCATCAGACCCTTCGAAACGCTGGGCATCCTCCTGGAGCATGTACCCAACACTGTGCTGAAACAGTTCGGGGGACTCCTCAGGAGGAGGACATGGTGGGTCTAGGGAAGGAGTGACTGATGATTTGTCTGACATTGATACCAGGGAAGACGACGCTTTGGCAGCTGCTTTTCCAGTACCCTGAGCCTGGGTGAGAGAGGATGAGGAGGAGGAGGAGGGCTTGGTCATCCACTCTACCAAGTCTTCGGCATGATGTGGCTCAACATGTCCAGCTGCCGAAAAGAAGGACAAGCGTGTCCCATGGCCATGTGCTGATGACAATGCACCGCGTCCACGACCAGCACTGTTGCCCCCAGACACAGAGCCTGCTTGCCCTCTTTTATTGCCTCCTGACTGTCTGCCTCTCCTTGTTTGCCTTCCAGACATTCTAATAGATGGCCTGCAGGGAGATGGGAAAAAAGCAATAAGGGCTACCTTCAGGTGTCCTTCTCTGTCCCTTGAAACAAGGACTTTCACAGTGAAAGAAACTGACACTGTCCCTACCTAGAGTTTTCTGTCCCTAGAATAAATGTTTTTTTTAATCACAATATAGCACAAGGACAATTCACTCAATGTCTCTCCAGGTCCCTGGAAACAAGGACTTGCAGAGTGAAAGAAACTGACACTGTCCCTACCTAGAGTTTTCTGTCCCTAGAATAAATGTTTTTTTTAAGCACAATATAGCACAAGGACAATTAACTCACTGTCCTTACAGGTCCCTGGAAACAAGGACTTGCAGAGTGAAAAAAAAAAAACACTCTCCCTACCTACAGTTTTCTGTCCCTAGAAAAAATGTTTTTTTTAAGCACAATATAGCACAAGGACAATTAACTCACTGTCCTTACAGGTCCCTGGAAACAAGGACTTGCAGAGTGAAAGAAAAAAAACACTCTCCCTACCTACAGTTTTCTGTCCCTAGAAAAAATGTTTTTTTTAATCACAATATAGCACAAGGAAAATTAACTCACTGTCCTTACAGGTCCCTGGAAACAAGGACTTGCAGAGTGAAAGAAAAAAAACACTCTCCCTACCTACAGTTTTCTGTCCCTAGAAAAAATGTTTTTTTTAATCACAATATAGCACAAGGAAAATTAACTCACTGTCCTTACAGGTCCCTGGAAACAAGGACTTGCAGAGTGAAAGAAACTGACACTGTCCCTACCTAGAGTTTTCTGTCCCTAGAATAAATGTTTTTTTTAAGCACAATATAGCACAAGGACAATTAACTCACTGTCCTTACAGGTCCCTGGAAACAAGGACTTGCAGAGTGAAAGAAAAAAAACACTCTCCCTACCTACAGTTTTCTGTCCCTAGAAAAAATGTTTTTTTTAATCACAATATAGCACAAGGAAAATTAACTCACTGTCCTTACAGGTCCCTGGAAACAAGGACTTGCAGAGTGAAAGAAACTGACACTGTCCCTACCTAGAGTTTTCTGTCCCTAGAATAAATGTTTTTTTTAAGCACAATATAGCACAAGGACAATTAACTCACTGTCCTTACAGGTCCCTGGAAACAAGGACTTGCAGAGTGAAAAAAAAAAAACACTCTCCCTACCTAGAGTTTTCTGTCCCTAGAAAAAATGTTTTTTTTAAGCACAATATAGCACAAGGACAATTAACTCACTGTCCTTACAGGTCCCTGGAAACAAGGACTTGCAGAGTGAAAGAAAAAAAACACTCTCCCTACCTAGAGTTTTCTGTCCCTAGAAAAAATGTTTTTTTTAATCACAATATAGCACAAGGAAAATTAACTCACTGTCCTTACAGGTCCCTGGAAACAAGGACTTGCAGAGTGAAAGAAAAAAAACACTCTCCCTACCTACAGTTTTCTGTCCCTAGAAAAAATGTTTTTTTTAATCACAATATAGCACAAGGAAAATTAACTCACTGTCCTTACAGGTCCCTGGAAACAAGGACTTGCAGAGTGAAAGAAACTGACACTGTCCCTACCTAGAGTTTTCTGTCCCTAGAATAAATGTTTTTTTTAATCACAATATAGCACAAGGAAAATTAACTCACTGTCCTTACAGGTCCCTGGAAACAAGGACTTGCAGAGTGAAAGAAACTGACACTGTCCCTACCTAGAGTTTTCTGTCCCTAGAATAAATGTTTTTTTTAATCACAATATAGCACAAGGAAAATTAACTCACTGTCCTTACAGGTCCCTGGAAACAAGGACTTGCAGAGTGAAAGAAAAAAAACACTCTCCCTACCTACAGTTTTCTGTCCCTAGAAAAAATGTTTTTTTTAAGCACAATATAGCACAAGTAAAATTAACTCACTGTCCTTACAGGTCCCTGGAAACAAGGACTTGCAGAGTGAAAGAAAAAAAACACTCTCCCTACCTACAGTTTTCTGTCCCTAGAAAAAATGTTTTTTTTAATCACAATATAGCACAAGGAAAATTAACTCACTGTCCTTACAGGTCCCTGGAAACAAGGACTTGCAGAGTGAAAGAAACTGACACTGTCCCTACCTAGAGTTTTCTGTCCCTAGAATAAATGTTTTTTTTAATCACAATATAGCACAAGGAAAATTAACTCACTGTCCTTACAGGTCCCTGGAAACAAGGACTTGCAGAGTGAAAGAAACTGACACTGTCCCTACCTAGAGTTTTCTGTCCCTAGAATAAATGTTTTTTTTAATCACAATATAGCACAAGGAAAATTAACTCACTGTCCTTACAGGTCCCTGGAAACAAGGACTTGCAGAGTGAAAGAAACTGACACTGTCCCTACCTAGAGTTTTCTGTCCCTAGAATAAATGTTTTTTTTAATCACAATATAGCACAAGGAAAATTAACTCACTGTCCTTACAGGTCCCTGGAAACAAGGACTTGCAGAGTGAAAGAAACTGACACTGTCCCTACCTAGAGTTTTCTGTCCCTAGAATAAATGTTTTTTTTAAGCACAATATAGCACAAGGACAATTAACTCACTGTCCTTACAGGTCCCTGGAAACAAGGACTTGCAGAGTGAAAGAAAAAAAACACTCTCCCTACCTACAGTTTTCTGTCCCTAGAAAAAATGTTTTTTTTAATCACAATATAGCACAAGGAAAATTAACTCACTGTCCTTACAGGTCCCTGGAAACAAGGACTTGCAGAGTGAAAGAAACTGACACTGTCCCTACCTAGAGTTTTCTGTCCCTAGAATAAATGTTTTTTTTAATCACAATATAGCACAAGGACAATTAACTCACTGTCCTTACAGGTCCCTGGAAACAAGGACTTGCAGAGTGAAAGAAACTGACACTGTCCCTACCTAGAGTTTTCTGTCCCTAGAATAAATGTTTTTTTTAAGCACAATATAGCACAAGGACAATTAACTCACTGTCCTTACAGGTCCCTGGAAACAAGGACTTGCAGAGTGAAAGAAAAAAAACACTCTCCCTACCTACAGTTTTCTGTCCCTAGAAAAAATGTTTTTTTTAATCACAATATAGCACAAGGAAAATTAACTCACTGTCCTTACAGGTCCCTGGAAACAAGGACTTGCAGAGTGAAAGAAACTGACACTGTCCCTACCTAGAGTTTTCTGTCCCTAGAATAAATGTTTTTTTTAATCACAATATAGCACAAGGACAATTAACTCACTGTCCTTACAGGTCCCTGGAAACAAGGACTTGCAGAGTGAAAGAAACTGACACTGTCCCTACCTAGAGTTTTCTGTCCCTAGAATAAATGTTTTTTTTAAGCACAATATAGCACAAGGACAATTAACTCACTGTCCTTACAGGTCCCTGGAAACAAGGACTTGCAGAGTGAAAGAAAAAAAACACTCTCCCTACCTACAGTTTTCTGTCCCTAGAAAAAATGTTTTTTTTAATCACAATATAGCACAAGGAAAATTAACTCACTGTCCTTACAGGTCCCTGGAAACAAGGACTTGCAGAGTGAAAGAAACTGACACTGTCCCTACCTAGAGTTTTCTGTCCCTAGAATAAATGTTTTTTTTAATCACAATATAGCACAAGGACAATTAACTCACTGTCCTTACAGGTCCCTGGAAACAAGGACTTGCAGAGTGAAAGAAACTGACACTGTCCCTACCTAGAGTTTTCTGTCCCTAGAATAAATGTTTTTTTTAAGCACAATATAGCACAAGGACAATTAACTCACTGTCCTTACAGGTCCCTGGAAACAAGGACTTGCAGAGTGAAAGAAACTGACACTGTCCCTACCTAGAGTTTTCTGTCCCTAGAATAAATGTTTTTTTTAAGCACACTATAGCAGAAGCACAAAACACACTGACACTCTCCCTACCTATCCTTCTCTTTCCCTAAACTAAAGGAATCCAGGTTAAGCAAGAAAGAAATAACAGTCACTGTCCCTGCCTATGCTACTCTATCCCTGCTCCGGAACACACTACACTAGGCCGCCGTGCTGGCGGCCTTTTATAGTGTGGGGCGTGTACTAAACACCCTCAGCAATAATTGGCCACAGGCATCCTGCCTGTGGCCAATCATTGCTCTCCTCGCTGCCGGCGCTGTGATTGGCCAAGCATGCGGGGTCACAGTGCATGCTTGGCCAATCACAGCGCCTGGATGACACTGCGATGGCGTAGTGCATTGTGGGCCGTTCGCGTCACTCGAATTTGGCGCGAACGGCCCAAATCGTTCGATCTTCGTCGAACGATCGAACAGCCAATGTTCGAGTCGAACGTATGTTCGACTCGAACACGAAGCTCATCCCTACTCAGGGACCATTCGTTGTTTGACACAAAGTTCCTGCTCAGGCTGTCGGCTAAAAGGTTCTGTGTTCCTGGGACATATATGGCTTTCAGATCTGCTAGGTGTATTTGAGCCCAATCTAGGATAGGTTGAACTTCCTTCAAAAGTGTACAACTCCTGGTTCCTCCCTGCTTCTGGATGTAGGCTACCGATACTTTGTTGTCCTTGCGTAACAGAATGCTCTTTCCTCTCAACGATGGAGCAAACGGCAGAAGTGCCTGGAAGGCTGCTCTGAGTTCCAGTATATTTGAAACCACTCTGTGTAATTGGAATTGACAATGTCCTTGGGCTGCTTGGTCTTGATAGTGAGCTCCCCATCCTTCCTCCAGACTGGCATCCGATGTGACTCTGGCTACGGAGGAGCTATATGTTAGTATCTCTTGAGGTTGTGAACATGTGTCCACCACCATATGGAGCTATATGTTAGCTCCATATTCACTCTACCCTGTGAATGAAGATCTTCTGAAGCATTGATTCTCCATCCCACTGCATTAGAAAGGAATTTTTCAGTATTCTTGTGTGCCATTGGGCCCATTGGACCATAGGGAAAGTGGCAATCATAGAACCCAGTATGCTCATAGATACTCTGGCTGGTAGCGAACTAGCTGTTAGCAGTAACTTCACTTTTTTAATTAGAGGGTCTACCTTCTCCTTAGGAAGTTCTATTATATTCGCCTCTGTGTTCAATTCTGCACCCAGGAAAGTAATCTTTTTAGAAGGCTGAAGATTGCTTTTTTAGCAATTTATTACCCAACTTAAGCATTGAAGTGTCATGATCAGTATTTTTCGATTTGGATGAGGCTTTGCTGACTGTCAGCCAGAATAAGGATGTTGTCCAGATAATGGTGGATTGATGGATTCTCAATCCTTTCCCCCTACTAGGAAGGCAACTACTGGTAATAGGATCTTTGGTATGGTTCTGGCAGCAGTGGAGATCCCAAATGGCAAGCTTTGAAACTGGAAGTGTTAGTTGTCTACCGTGAAACAGAGAAATCTCTGAAAGGTGGGATGTATAGGGACAGCATTCAGTCTCCTAAATTTATTGCAAGTAGAATCGATTGAAGACTCCCCATTTTGAAGGATTCAACCTGAATATTTTTTTTTGATTTTTCAAATCCAGGACCGGGCAAAGGTCTCTTGTTTTCTTCTTCACCAGGAATAGTGGGGAATATAATCCCATTCCTCTCTGGTTCATTGGGACTTCTATAATTGCATGTTTTTGAAGTAGATCTTTTTTCCCATTGTCAATGGTAATCTGGTTGTTTGGAAATGGTCTTTTGGAAGTCTGCTTTTGAATTTCTATTTGTGTCCGAATTGGATGATGGAGATTGTCCAAGGGTCTTTTATGTGATTTGCCCAAACCTGTACAAATAGCTTGAGTCTGGCTCCCACCTTTACGGGTTGGACAGGTGCACCTTCAAAAAGACTTCGGCTGATCCATTGGAGGAGGGTTTTGATTTTTGCAGTCTGAGAAAGAAAGACTGGGAATTTCTCCAGTTCTTCTTGAACTATTTTCCAGGTCTAAATAACTTAGCTTCCCTGTATCTTTCAAGGTTCCACTTTAAAGATGGACCTTTTTGAGGTTTTGGTCTTCTGTCAGAGGGAATCAGACCAGACTTTCCACCTGTCACCTTTGATATGGCACAGTTTTGACCTAAATAGATTGACCCCATCGTAGGGTATTTTACACCAGTTAGTTTTGGATGCTGCATCAGCTATCCAGGGCTTCAGCCACAAGGCCCTTCTGGATTTTACTGAAGCCAACATTGCTCTGGCAGATGAGCTATTGATGTCCACTGATTGTTCTGACACAAAATCCCCAGCCAGCTTGAGTTCCTGAAGAGAGGATGATATTTTTTCCTGATCTGCTCCTTCCTGCAGTGACTTCTCAATGCTGGAGGTCCATCCGGAAATCGATCTACCAACCACTGCTGAGGCGATGGCTGGTCTGCAAGTGCCGCCTTCTGCTGAGTATGCTCTTTTAAGGTCAAGGTCAATCTTGCGGTCGAGCACATCCCTGAATAACTCTGCATCTTCTAAAGCAGGGATGTCAAACTGGCGGCCCTCCATGTGTTCCATAACTACAAGTCCCATCATGCCTCTGCCTGAAATTTTAAGCCTTTCAATGACTCAGGGGACTTGTAGTTCCGCAACAGCTAGAGGGCCGCTAGTTTGACACCTGTGTTCTATAGGCAAAGTTACATGCCTTGCTAGCCGTATTAGGAGGCGTCAATGACCAGTGCAGTGACCAGTGCATAGATTAACCACTTCAGCCCGGAAGGATTTACCCCCTCAATGACCAGGCCATTTTTTGCGATACAGCACTGTGTTACTTTAAAATGACAATTGCCACAGATGATCTGCTCCTGTTCGTGACACACCCACACACATCCTTGCCCTCAATATTGCAGGAGTTCCAGAAATTTGGAGCAGTTAGCAACTTCAAGGTAAACTACAATAAATCAGAAATCTTTAACATATCCCTACCTAAGTCGGACCTACAAAGACTATCGACTACTTTCTCCTTCAAAACTGGTTCCACTTCCATCAGGTATCTCGGAATTCGAATACTGGCGGATGCATCCCAGCTCTTTTCCCAGAACTTTGCCCCCCTACTTCTTAGGACCCAAGCAGATTTATTTACTTATGCGTCCAAACGGATCTCATGGCTAGGTAGAGTAAATGCCCTGAAAATGGATGTTCTCCCTCGGTTCCTGTATTTGTTTCAAACCATTCCTATACACATACCTAATTCGTACTTCAAGAAAGTACGCCAGCTGTTTTGCAAATTTATTTGGAATGCTGCCCGTCCCAGAATACGGTATGAAACATTATCTCTCCCAAGGGTTCGAGGGGGGGAGGCTGGAGCCCCGGACGCCTCCTTATACCATAAAGCAGCGGTGCTCACTCGCATACTAGATTTGTTTCACCACTCTTCAACCAATTGAACTCTCCGCTCTCCCATGGACCTTGCCCGGGGGGGTTCAGGCCCCCTCAATGACCTTACCTATCAAACGATCCAGATCTGGGATTGCATGCTGTCCAGAAGGGGCTTATCGAACCGCATGGGGCCTATGACTCCCTTCTTTGGGACCCCGGCCTTTCCACCAGCTATGTATGTAACAAGATTCGGACCATGGCGAAAAGAAGATCACAGGAGACTTGCCCAAGTCCTTCGAGCAGACCCCACTTTAAGGACAGATACCCCTGCCGGTCCGACCTCCAGACACCCCATGCAGTGGCTTCAGAGACAACAGATTACTTCCTACATCCGGACTTTCCAATCCATTCCAGACATCCTTGCTGAACCAACAGGATTTGAGGAACTGCTTATGCAGGCGGAACCTCCAACACATGTGGTATCTCAGCTTTACTTCCTTTTGCTTAATATCTCCTCCCCTGACCTCCCACCGTTTACGGTGGCCTGGGAGGCAGACCTACATCACCCTATCTCCCCTATTGACTGGCAAAAATGTTTGGACCACATAAGGGACCTTGAACGTCTGTTGGCAGAGGAATATGGTAAAAGCGAACAGTTTTCTCTCACCTGGACTTCATGGTCCATGTTCCGATACTCCTCTGAGTTTATCTCCTGGGCTGAACATGGCCTAGATGACATCGCCCTGGGACCATGATGGAGTGATTCTTGTCCCCTATCTTTCTGCCCCCTCTTGTCTGCCCCTGCTCCATTTTCTTTTCTCTTTATTTAAATACACCCTTAGGAATCAATCAAGCCAACATACCATGGCTTCGACTTCTATATTGTTACAGATTCGATTTGTGTGACCCCTACGACATTTTTATTTATTTTTTCCATACAGATTTTTATATAATCTCTACTGATGCACTACGTACGGGGCACATATGATCCCCTTAACTGAAATGAGGATGAAGGTTACTTTAACTTATATCTTTTTACAGGGATTGCTATCACAAAAGGTCTCCTTATGGACCTTATACGTATGCTTTCAATCCTTTTATATGTAACCTAGACATGTTTTTGTTCTGACACACACGTTGCCTTTTGTTGGCGTACCTTATCACTGTCTGTAATGTTTACGAAAGTATCTGTCTTTCTTTGTTTCTCTATTGAATAAAATAAGATTGAATTAAAATGACAATTGCGCAGTCGTGCGACGTTGTACCCAAACAAAATTGACTTCCTTTTTTCCCTACAAATAGAGCTTTCTTTTTGTGGTATGTGATCACCTCTGTGGGTTTTTTTGCGCTATAAACAAAAAAAGACCGCCAATTTTGAAAAATAAACAATATTTTTTACTTTTTGCTATAATATATATCCCCCAAAAAAGGAAAAATTGTAAAAAAAACGAATTTATTCATCAGTTTAGGCCAATATGTATTCTTCTACATATTTTTTTGTAACAAAAATCCCAATAAGCGTATATTGATTTGTTTGTGCAAAAGTTATAGCATCTACAAAATAGGGGATAGATTTATGGCATTTTTATTTATTTTTTTACTAGTAATGGCAGCGATCAGTGATTTTTAGCGGGACTGCAACATTTTAGCGGACAGATTGAACACCTAACTGAAATTTTTTACACTTTTTGGGGAATAAGTCACATTATTACAGTGATCTGTACTAAAAATATGCATGTGTTATTGTACTAATGACACTGGCAGGGTTAACATCAGAGGCGATCAAGGGGTTAAATGTGTTCCCCGTTTGTGTTTTCTAATTGTATGGGTGACTGTGTGACTGGGGAAACACACAGATCTGTCTTCCTGCTTAGCGGGAAGACAGATCTCAGTGTCACCCCTGACAGAACAGAAATCTGCCTTGTTTACTCCGGCAGATCCCTGTTCTGTCTCTGCGGGAAACGATCGCAGGTGGCCGGCGGACATCGAGTTCCCCGGACCCGCTGATTGGCTCCTCCACTGGCCAATCAGAGCGCGTGTGCCCACGAAAAGCTAGTGCACTAATCGCGACTAGGGATGAGCTCGGTGTTCGAGTCGAACATACGTTCGACTCGAACATCGGCTGTTCGATCGTTCGCCGAACAACAAACGATTTGGGCCGTTTGCGCCTAATTCACGGCCCACAATGCACTACGCCATCGCAGTGTCATCCAGGCGCTGTGATTGGCCAAGCATGCACTGTGACCCCGCATGCTTGGCCAAGCACAGCGCCGGCAGCGAGGAGAGCAATGATTGGCCACAGGCAGGATGCCTGTGGCCAATTATTGCTGAGGGTGTTTAGTACACGCCCCACACTATAAAAGGCCGCCAGCACGGTGGCCTAGTGTAGTGTGTTCCGGAGCAGGGAAAGAGAAGCATAGGCAGGGACAGTGACATATTTTTTTCTTGCTTAACCTGGATTCCTTTAGTTTAGGGAAAGAGAAGGATAGGTAGGGAGAGTGTCAGTCTGTTTTACTGTGCTAAACCTTGTTTGTAGGGACAGGGAAGGACAGTGAGGGAAACTCTCATTGTGCTATACTGTGCTAAAGCATTCCTCATCAACCATCTTTAAATAAAAAATTTTTATAGGGACAGAAAACTATAGGTAGGGAGAGTGTCAGTGTGTTTTACTGTGCTAAACCTTGTTTGTAGGGACAGGGAAGGACAGTGAGGGAAATTCTCATTGTGCTATACTGTGCTAAAGCATTCCTCATCAACCATCTTTAAAAAAAAAAATTTATAGGGACAGAAAACTATAGGTAGGGAGAGTGTCAGTGTGTTTTACTGTGCTAAACCTTGTTTGTAGGGACAGGGAAGGACAGTGAGGGAAATTCTCATTGTGCTATACTGTGCTAAAGCATTCCTCATCAACCATCTTTGAAATCCTTGTGTTTTTGGACAGTCAGGGAAATTGTCATTGTGCTATTCTGTGCGAAAGCAATCATCCTCAACCATATTTAGAAATCCTTAAGTAAAGGGACAGAGAAGGACACCTGAAGGTAGCCCTTATTGCTTTTTTTCCCATCTCCCTGCAGGCCATCCATTAGAATGTCTGGAAGGCAAACAAGGAGAGGCAGACAGTCAGGAGGCAATAAAAGAGGGCAAGCAGGCTCTGTGTCTGGGGGCAACAGTGCTGGTCGTGGACGCGGTGCATTGTCATCAGCACATGGCCATGGGACACGCTTGTCCTTCTTTTCGGCAGCTGGACATGTTGAGCCACATCATGCCGAAGACTTGGTAGAGTGGATGACCAAGCCCTCCTCCTCCTCCTCATCCTCTCTCACCCAGGCTCAGGGTACTGGCAAAGCAGCTGCCAAAGCGTCCTCTTCCCTGGTATCAATGTCAGACTCATCATCAGTCACTCCTTCCCTAGACCCACCATGTCCTCCTCCTGAGGAGTCCCCCGAACTGTTTGAGCACAGTGTTGGGTACATGCTCCAGGAGGATGCCCAGCGTTTCGAAGGGTCTGATGATGAAACCCAGCTAAAGGAAGGCAGTAGCGTGAGAGCAGACAGAGGGGATGCTCAAGAAGGACACCAATCTGGCAGTCATGTTCCAGCAGCTGCAGCATACTGCCAGATTGGCTCCAGTGATGAGGAGGGAGGGGATGATGAGGTCACTGACTCCACGTGGGTGCCTAATAGGAGAGAGGAGGAGGAGGAGGATGAGGAGGAGGCACATCTCCAAAGAGGCAGGATGCCCTTTGGTGGCCAGCGTAAGGGCAGTACACCGACGGAATCACACCGCAGAGCTCCGCCTGTGCAGTGCGCTGCCTCTGCCCGTCATTCAAAAAGTTCTTTGGTGTGGGCCTTTTTTGAGGCTAGTGCATCAGATCGCACAGCTGCTGTTTGCAACATATGTCTCAAGCGTATATCGCGTGGCCAAAACATCAGCCGCTTGGGTACCACATGCCTGACCAGACATATGTTGACCTGCCATGCAGCTCGTTGGCAAGCCTACCTCAAAGACCCACACCAAAGAACAAAGCGGACCTCTCCTTGCACCGCATCAGCTGGGATCTCCAACCCCACTATAACTTCAGTCCTCTCTGAAACATGCACTGAGAGGAATGAAGGTGTAGAATTAGGTGTGTCACAGCCAAGTAGTTGCGGCCACTCTGCTAGCAGTACACCGACGTCCGATTCTAGCAGGCAAATTTCCCTGCCCCAGCTGCTGGACCGTCGAAAGAAGTTCACTCCCAGCCATCCACATGCCCAGCGGTTGAATGCTAGCTTGGCTAAATTGCTAGCGCTTCAACTGCTGCCTTTTCAGTTGGTAGACTCGGCCCCCTTCCGTGAGTTTGTGCAATGTGCGGTTCCTCAGTGGCAGGTTCCCAAACGCCACTTTTTCTCACGGAAGGCTATTCCGGCTCTCTACCAGCATGTGGAAGGCAATGTCTTGGCCTCGCTGGACAGGGCGGTCAGCGGTAAGGTGCATATTACCGCTGACTCATGGTCCAGCAGGCATGGACAGGGACGTTACCTTTCTTTCACGGCCCATTGGGTCACTCTTTTGGCAGCTGGGAAGGATGCAGGACAAGGTGCAGTAGTGTTGGAGGTTGTTCCACCGCCACGCCTCCAAAATGCTACTACTGGTTGTGACACACCTCTCTCCTCCACCCCCTCCTCTTCTTCTTCCTCCATGGCCTCTTCCTGTGCTTTGTCCTCTGAACCAGCGGTGCTCCGTAGGCGTTCAAGGGGCTACGCAAGTACGCAGGCAAAAAGATGCCATGCCGTGCTTGCGCTGGTGTGTTTGGGGGACAGAAGCCACACTGGGGCAGAGGTCCTGTCTGCTCTGCAGGGCCAGGCCGAGAGGTGGTTGACGCCACGCCAGCTTAAGCCAGGAATGGTGGTTTGCGACAATGGCACCAACCTCCTCTCCGCCCTCCGACAGGGACAACTGACCCATGTGCCCTGTGTGGCTCACGTCCTTAACCTGGTGGTGCAGCGGTTCTTGGGCAGGTACCCGGGCTTACAGGATGTCCTGAGACAGGCCAGGAAAGTCTGTGTGCATTTCCGCAGATCTTATAATGCCAGTGCTCGCCTGGCTGAGCTGCAAAAGGAGTTGAACCTGCCCAAGAACCGCCTTATATGTGACATGCCCACCAGGTGGAACTCAACGTTGGCCATGCTGCAGCGGCTGCACACGCAGCAGAGGGCCATCAATGAGTACCTGTGCAACTACGGCACCAGGACAGGGTCAGGGGAGCTTGGTTTTTTTCTCCACGCCAGTGGGGCATGATCAGGGATGCATGCACTGTCCTGGCACCATTTGAGGAGGCCACGAGGATGGTGAGCAGTGACAGTGCATGCATCAGTGACACTGTACCTCTTGTCCACCTGTTGGAGCACACGCTGCGTGGAATAATGGACAGGGCACTTGAGGCAGAACAGAGGCAGGAAGAGGAGGACTTCCTTGCCTCTCAAGGCCCCCTTTACCCAGACAGTGTTCCTTCTGTCCCACCCATCGCACAGGAAGAGGACGAGGAGGAGGAGGAGGAGGAGAAGGAGGATTGTGTCAGCATGGAGGTGGAGCCTGGCACTCAGCAGCATCAACAGCAGCAGTCTTTTAGGGATGATTTACAGTCCCAAGAAACCCGTGGACTTGTACGTGGCTGGGAGGAGGTGGCTGCGGATCATGTCGTCCTTAGTGACCCAGAGGACTCCGGACCGAATGCCTCAGCTAACCTACGCTGCATGGCCTCCCTGATCCTGCAAAGTCTGCAGAAGGATCCTCGTATTCTTCGGATCAAGGAGAGGGACCATTACTGGCTGGCCACTCTCCTTGATCCACGGTACAAGGGTAAGGTTGCGGACCTTATGTTACCGTCGCAGAGGGAGCAGAGGATGAGACAACTCCGGGAGGCCTTGCAGAGAGGTCTGTGCAACGCGTTCCCAGAGACTGGGAGGTTACAAACTCCTGGTCCTGGACAACGAGTTGCTGAGGCTTCGGCCAGTCAAAGAAGGAGCGGTGGGGAAGGTGGCCGTCTGACCGATGCGTTCAGACAATTCTTTAGTCCGCAGCCCCAAAGTATGATCGGTTCCAGCAACCATCGCCAGCGTCTGATAAACATGGTGCAGGAATATCTAGGGGCAAGGTCAGACTTGGACACCTTCCCCACCGAAAATCCTCTGGCTTACTGGGTCTTGAGGATGGATCACTGGCCAGAGCTTGCACAGTATGCAATTGAGCTACTGGCCTGTCCTGCATCCAGTGTTCTTTCGGAACGCACATTCAGTGCTGCTGGAGGATTTGTCACGGATCACAGGGTGCGCCTGTCCACCGACTCGGTTGATCGACTGACTTTCATCAAGATGAACCAGTCTTGGATCACCACCAGCTACCACACACCTGATGCTGTTATAACAGACTAATTGATTTTAACATGTCACATCCCTTCAAGACTGATGCTGATGCTGAGTGCCTGTGCTGTTATGTTGACTGGCTATCCTCCTCCTCCGAGTCCTCAATGATACGATTGATGATGATAGCTTGGAAGATCATTTTTGTTTATGGGTGCCGCCACCAGTGCCTAACGCCCAATTTTTCAGCCCCTGTTTAACAGGGGCGTGTAATTACAATTTTTGAAGCAATACTTTGCAACAGGGCTCATTGCTGTGCTCCAAGTACAGTATCTGTGAGGGGTTGCAGTGTTGTGCCACCAGTGCCTAAGGCCCAATTTTTCAGCCCCTGTTTAACAGGGGCGTGTAATTACAATTTTTGAAGCAATACTTTGCAACAGGGCTCATTGCTGTGCTCCAAGTACAGTATCTGTGAGGGGTTGCAGTGTTGTGCCACCAGTGCCTAAGGCCCAATTTTTCAGCCCCTGTTCAACAGGGGCATGTAATTACAATTCTTGATCTAATAATTCACAGCAGGGCCCATTGCTGCACCCACCAAGAGTAACTCTGAGGGCTTACAGTGTTGTGGCAATGCCACCACCACCACGAAAGGCCCAATTTTTCAGCCCTTGTTCAAAAGGGGCATGTAATTAAAATTCTTGATCTAATAATTCACAGCAGGGCCCATTCCTGCACCCACCAAGAGTAACTCTGAGGGCTTACAGTGTTGTGGCAACACCACCACCACCACCACCACCACAAAAGGCCCAATTTTTCAGCCCCTGTTCAACAGGGGCATGCAATTACAATTCTTGATCTAATAATTCACAGCAGGGCCCATTGCTGCACCCACCAAGAGTAACTGTCAGGGCTTACAGTGTTGTGGCACCAGCACCACCATCAAAGGCCCAATTTTTACTACCACTGTTCAACAATTATATGTAATTACAATTCCTGATATAATAGTTGACAGCAGGGCGTTCCAGCACCAACCAAGAGTAACTGTGAGTGCTTACAGTGTTGTGCCAACACCAACAACTAAGGGGCCTATTTCTGCAGAGTATATACGGCAGGTCCCTACTTTCAAACATCCAACTTACAAACGACTCCTACTTGCAAACGCAAGAAGACAACAGGAAGTGAGAGGAAATCTACCCCTAGGAAGGAAAATTCTCTCCTGTAAGAATTAATATGGGAGAAAGGTGTCTCCTCTGTACTGATGCTTTATCACCAATCCTTGTTTCAAGAAAAACACCACATTTCAAAAACAGTTGTCATTGGGACGGAAAGTGAGGTGAAATGTTCTGAACAGGGGCACAGACAGCAAAACAAATGTTACAGGGGTGATAACCCTTACCTATGTTTTCCAAAAAGTTTAAAAATAGATTTTTGGGCTGGAGCTACACTTAAACAATGTACCTGTTCAAAATTACAAACAGATTCTACATAAGAACAAACCTACAGTCCCTGTCTTGTATGCACCGCCTGTATACGGCTGTTCAGAGTATATAGGGCCTTTTTTATTTTATGTGCGGGGTTCCCCTTAATATCCATACAAGACCCAAAGGGGCTGGTAATGGTCTGGGGTAGGGAGGGGGGTCATGGGGTAGCTATGCCATTTTTCTTAAAGATTTTCATCCATATTACCGGGACCAGACATTACATTAAAGCCGCAAGCAGTTTTAAATGGCTTTTTTTTCCTTTAGAAGTGTCATTTTGTGCAGGGACAGTTCTAAACACGGGAAACACGTGGCACTTCACAGGCATACTTTAGACACCCCCCAGGTACGATATTTAAAGGAATATTTGACTTTTTTTTTTTCACTTTATGCATCATTAAAATGACTGCTCCCGAAAAACGACCGTTTTTAAAACTTCTTTTTGCATTGATACATGTCCCCTGGTGCAGAACCCGGGTTCCCAAACCCTTTTTAGGACAATAACATGCATAATAGTCGTTATAATTAGCACTTTAGAATTCGAACGTTCGCATCCATTGTATTTAATAGGGTTCTAATGTTCGTACGAACTTTCGGTCCGTTCGCGGGTTCTGGTGCGAACCGAACCCGGGGGTGTTCGGCTCATCACTAATCGCGACTTGCGCAGCTGTGCCATCTTGCCGTAGTACATCTGCGTGCAGATTATCGACAAGTGGTTAATGGACTCACATTAGGTTATTTTAGCAGGTATAATTTTGCTAACCTATTATTGCGGCTAGTCTTTTTGTCTGTTTTTTGCCACTCATCCTTAATGAGGTCCTCTAATTCGTCTATAGACAGGAAGGATTCAGTTTTTTAGGTTCGGGAAGTGTTTCCTGATTTTGCGTGGTGCTTCTTTTGTTTCTTCCCAACCAATCGCTTCTTTGACCGATCTGGCAAATGGTTCGATGTGAAATCAAATCCTGCTGAAAGTTCCAAGTCCTCGCTGTTGGATGAGGAATCCGTCTGCAGTGTAGGGTGAGAATTTGCAGAGTAAGTACTTTGAGCAGCCCTGTCTGTCTCGCGAGCTGATGCTTCTAGGATTGATTCTCGCATTGATTCACTGATGAAGTCTGTTACCTCTCTGGCATCTGACTCCTTTTCTTTGGTTGCCTCATTAAAGCATGTGCGGCAGGCTAGTTTGTTTGGAAGGGCTTGTGCTCCGCAAACCCAGTAGGCATTTGCTGTAGGAAGGGTGCGATGACTGCCGGATGAGGCATGGTGATGAGATGAAGGTAAATTTCCATGGCCCGAATGGCAGCGGCGAGAAGAGGACCTGGGCCGTCTCCTTCTAGATCGCCCCTGTGCCAATTTAGATGCATGACTTGAATGCTCTTCTGCACCTTGAATTCGAAGATCTTGACCTGGTAGGGCTGTCCAGACACCATAGTGTTAGTGGCTGTGCTCTCTTTTTCTAATATTCACTACTTACCAAATTAAGAAGACCCCTTACCTTACAGGCTGAGGATGGTCTGCTTGATCAGTGGCCTCCATGAGCAGTGACGGAAAGGATATTAAACCTGTAGTAATTAATAAGAGGAGAGCATTACAAAATCCTGCAAGAGAGCATAGAGTTTTCTTCAGTCAAAGAAAGGGAGTAATAGCAAGTAAAAGAATACCTTGGGCAGCAGTAGTAATCCCAGGAGCAGCATATATCCATGTGGAAAAACGCCAACCACAGCATAGAGACAGCTGCAGCTTTTAAAATCGTCGCCCCCATCGCAATGGAAGTGACATCATAGTGCATGTGCAGTAACGACCTGCGGGCAATCAGCGCCATATTGGATAAGGGCAAAATGGATCTCTGCTGACATCACTTCCAGTTGCTCATGCGCGGTAGCGGCAAAAGCAAGCGGCCACCATCTTTGAACAGGTACCACCATCCGTGGGATTACAATGCCCAGAAAGGAAGGAGAAATCACCGTGCAGGAGAGAGGAAAGCTTTCTGGAGGCCACTGCGATATACTGTATATAAGATTTTGATAGCGCGGTTTGATCGGACTTTACCGGTACCAATTGTAAATATTATCTTTATTAGTGATGAGCCGAACACCCCCAGGTTCGGTTCGCACCAGAACCCGCGAACGGACCGAAAGTTCGCACGAACTTTAGAACCCTATTAAATACAATGGATGCGAACGTTCAAAATCTAAAGTGCTAATTATAACGACTAATATGCATGTTATTGTCCTAAAAAGGGTTTGGGAACCCCGGTTCTGCACCAGGGGACATGTATCAATGCAAAAAGAAGTTTTAAAAAACGGCCGTTTTTCTGGAGCAGTGATTTTAATGATGCATAAAGTGAAAAAAAAAAAAAGTCAAATATTCCTTTAAATATCGTACCTGGGGGGTGTCTAAAGTATGCCTGTGAAGTGCCACGTGTTTCCCGTGTTTAGAACTGTCCCTGCACAAAATTACATTTCTAAAGGAAAAAAAGCCATTTAAAACTGCTTGCGGCTTTAATGTAATGTCTGGTCCCGGTAATATGGATGAAAATCTTTAAGAAAAATGGCATAGCTACCCCATCTCACCCCCCCCCCCCTACCCCAGCCCATTACCAGCCCCTTTGGGTCTTGTATGGATATTAAGGGGAACCCCGCACACAAAATAAAAAAGGCCCTATATACTCTGAACAGCCGTATACAGGCGGTGCATACAAGACAGGGACTGTAGGTTTGTTCTTATATAGAATCTGTTTGTAATTTTGAACAGGTACATTGTTTAAGTGTAGCTCCAGCCAAAAAATCTATTTTTAAGCTTTTTGGAAAACAGGGAAGGGTTATCACCCCTGTAACATTTGTTTTGCTGTCTGTGCAGTGTGCACCTGTTCAGCACAGTTCACCTCACTTTCCGTCCTAATGACAAATGTTTTTTGAAAATTTGGGGTTTTTATTGAAACAAGAATTGGTGATAAAGCATCAGTGGAGAGGAGACACTTTTTTTCCCATATTAACTCTTACAGGAGAGAATTTGCCTTCCTAGGGGTAGATTTCCTCTCACTTCCTGTTGTATCCTTCCGTTTGCAAGGAGGAGTCGTTTGTAAGTTGGATGTTTGAAAGTAGGGGCCTGCCGTATATACTCAGCTGAAATTTGCCCCTTACATGTTGGTGTTGCCACAACACTGTGAGCCCTCACAGTTACTCTTGGTGGGCGCATGAATGGGCCCTGCTGTGAATTATTAGATCAAGAATTGTAATTGCATGCCCCTGTTGAACAGGGGCTGAAAAATTGGGCCTTTGGTGGTGATGGTGGTGGTGGTGTTGACACAACACTGTAAGGCCTCACAGTTAGTCTTGGTGGGTGCAGGAATTGGCCCTGCTGTGAATTATTAGATCAAGAATTGTAATTGCATGCACCTGTTAAACAGGGGCAGAAAAATTGGGCCTTAGGCACTGGTGCCACAACACTGCAACCCCTCACAGATACTGTACTTGGAGCACAGCAATGAGCCCTGTTGCAAAGTATTGCATCAAAAATTGTAATTACACGCCCCTGTTAAACAGGGGCTGAAAAATTGGGCCTTAGCCACTGGTGCTGGTGCCACGACACTGCAACCTCTCCCAGATACTCTAGTTGGAGTGCAGGAATGAGCCCTGCTGCAAAGCATTGCATAAAAAATTGTAATTACATGCCCCTGTTAAACAGGGGCATAAAAATTGGGCCTTAGGCACTGGTGCCACAACACTGCAACCCCTCACAGATACTGTACTTGGAGCACAGCAATGAGCCCTGTTGCAAAGTATTGCATCAAAAATTGTAATTACACGCCCCTGTTAAACAGGGGCTGAAAAATTGGGCCTTAGCCACTGGTGCTGGTGCCACAACACTGCAACCACTCCCAGATACTCTAGTTGGAGTGCAGGAATGAGCCCTGCTGCAAAGCATTGCATAAAAAATTGTAATAACACGCCCCTGTTAAACAGGGGCTGAAAAATTGGGCCTTAGCCACTGGTGGCGGCACCCAGAAACAAAAATGTTCCTCCAAGCTATCATCATCAATCGGATCATTGAGGAGGAGGAGGATAGTCAGTCAACATAACAGGACAAAAAAGGGGGGGATTACTGCGCTAATGTGAAAATGGATTGATGAAACTAATGGTGCTAATTACCACCTAGGCTGCGACAAATAAATATGTGAAACCATACAAAAATATCAGAAAGTGCAAAAAATTATCGCGCCCAATATAAATGAAAAAGAAGAAAATAATAAATTATTCTAATGTGAAATACTTGAAAATAAATACAATAAACAAAACTCATAGAATAAACATCCACTATAGTGTCTTAGTCCACAACCACCCTAAATGAGAATCAGGGTGAAGTAGAAATCAAGGAAATCAGTGATTATTAAAAAGTAACCATAAAGTCACAATGAAGTGACGTACAATAATGTAAAAAAAGTCCTTGATAAACTTATTTACAACACCAAAAAATGAAAAAAGAAAAAGAATCAGAAAAAAGAAAAACAAAAAAGAAGGGGGGGGGGTGTTGGAAGGCAAAAAACTTGTCCAATGTAATCAATGTTTCACAGAGGAGAAATGGAGGGCTCTTCTAAAGATGTTGAAGACAGAAGAAATATCCCAGGAAAGTCCACACAGACCAAGAGGAATAATCACATCCACCACGGTGAGAATGGTTAGAAGATGGTTACTTTACCAGACGTGTTGGACCTCCTCTGTGGCAAGGTCTAAAGAGCCTGCAGATACCACCCTCTGCGGGGTACAGATGATGGTTCCTGAAATCCAGAAGATATCACCAAACCGCAATCCTAGTACTAGCTCCTAGTACACACTGTCACTTCAGCTGACACGAAGCAGGTCTCCAAGATCGAATGCAGGCACATGAAGGAAAGAAAAGGGGACTCGAGTAGTGTATTACCTCCAGAAACGTTTATTCCACACTCGCGAGGCATACAAATTCCAAAGTACAAATTTAAAAAAAAGCCGGCATAAAATAATAATAGCGTTCGCCCGTGCTGGCGGGGTCACGTAGTAGTGACGTCAGTGCGTTGCACCGCCCTGACTAGTTTTGTTTCCTGTAAACGTTCTCAAAGGGCAGGCACACATAACAGGACAGTCTCTCAGCATCAGAATCAGTCTTGAAGGGATGTGACATTTGAAAATAAATTAGTCTGTTATATCAGCTTCAGGTGTTTGGTAGCTGGTGGTGATCCAAAACTGGTTCATCTTTATGAAGGTCAGTCGATCAACAGAGTCGGTGGACAGGCGCACCCTGTGATCCGTGACAAATTCTCCAGCAGCACTGAATGTGCGTTCTGAAAGAACGCTGGATGCAGGACAGGCCAGTAGCTCAATTGCATACTGTGCAAGCTCTGGCCAGTGATCCATCCTCAAGACCCAGTAAGCCAGAGGATTTTCGGTGGGGAAGGTGTCCAAGTCTGACCTTGCCCCTAGGTATTCCTGCACCATGTATATCAGACGCTGGCGATGGTTGCTGGAACCGATCATACCTTGGGGCTGCGGACTAAAGAATTGTCTGAACGCATCGGTCAGACGGCCACCTTCCCCACCGCTCCTTCTTTGACTGACCGAAGCCTCAGCAACTCGTTGTCCAGGACCAGGAGTTTGTAACCTCCCAGTCTCTGGGAACGCGTTGCACAGACCTTTCTGCAAGGCCTCCCGGAGTTGTCTCATCCTCTGCTCCCTCTGCGATGGTAAGATAAGGTCTGCAACCTTACCCTTGTACCGTGGATCAAGGAGAGTGGCCAGCCAGTAATGGTCCCTCTCCTTGATCCGAAGAATACGAGGATCCTTCCGCAGACTTTGCAGGATCAGGGAGGCCATGCAGCGTAGGTTAGCTGAGGCATTCGGTCCGGAGTCCTCTGGGTCACTAAGGACGACATGATCCGCAGCCACCTCCTCCCAGCCACGTACAAGTCCACTGGTTTCTTGGGACTGTAAATCATCCCTAAAAGACTGCTGCTGATGATGCTGAGTGCCAGGCTCCACCTCCATGCTGACACAATCCTCCTCCTCCTCCTCCTCCTCCTATTCTTCCTGTGCGATGGGTGGGACAGAAGGAACACTGTCTGGGTAAAGGGGGCCTTGAGAGGCAAGGAAGTCCTCCTCTTCCTGCCTCTGTTCTGCCTCAAGTGTCCTGTCCATTATTCCACGCAGCGTATGTTCCAACAGGTGGACAAGAGGTACAGTGTCACTGATGCATGCACTGTCACTGCTCACCATCCTCGTGGCCTCCTCAAATGGTGCCAGGACAGTGCACGCATCCCTGATCATGCCCCACTGGCGTGGTGAAAAAAAACCAAGCTCCCCTGACCCTGTCCTGGTGCCGTAGTCGCACAGGTACTCATTGATGGCCCTCTGCTGCGTGTGCAGCCGCTGCAGCATGGCCAATGTTGAGTTCCACCTGGTGGGCATGTCACATATAAGGTGGTTCTTGGGCAGGTTCAACTCCTTTTGCAGCTCAGCCAGGCAAGCACTGGCATTATAAGATCTGCGGAAATGCACACAGACTTTCCTGGCCTGCCTCAGGACATCCTGTAAGCCCGGGTACCTGCCCAAGAACCGCTGCACCACCAGGTTAAGGACGTGAGCCACACAGGACACATGGGTCAGTTGTCCCTGTCGGAGAGCGGAGAGGAGGTTGGTGCCATTGTCGCAAACTACCATTCCTGGCTTAAGCTGGCATGGCGTCAACCACCTCTCGGCCTGCCCCTGCAGAGCAGACAGAACCTCTGCCCCAGTGTGGCTCCTGTCCCCCAAACACACCAGCGCAAGCACGGCATGGCATCTTTTTGCCTGCGTACTTGCGTAGCCCCTTGAACGCCTACGGAGCACCGCTGGTTCTGAGGACAAAGCACAGGAAGAGGCCACAGAGGAAGAAGAAGAGGAGGGGGTGGAGGACAGAGGTGTGTCACAACCAGTAGTAGCATTTTGGAGGCGTGGCGGTGGAACAACCTCCAACACTACTGCACCCTGTCCTGCATCCTTCCCAGCTGCCAAAAGAGTGACCCAATGGGCCGTGAAAGAAAGGTAACGTCCCTGTCCATGCCTGCTGGACCATGAGTCAGCGGTAATATGCACCTTACCGCTGACCGCCCTGTCCAGCGAGGCCAAGACATTGCCTTCCACATGCCGGTAGAGAGCCGGAATCGCCTTCCGTGAGAAAAAGTGGCGTTTGGGATCCTGCCACTGAGGAACCGCACATTGCACAAACTCACGGAAGGGGGCCGAGTCTACCAACTGAAAAGGCAGCAGTTGAAGCGCTAGCAATTTAGCCAAGCTAGCATTCAACCGCCGGGCATGTGGATGGCTGGGAGTGAACTTCTTTCGACGGTCCAGCAGCTGGGGCAGGGAAATTTGCCTGCTAGGATCGGACGTCGGTGTACTGCTAGCAGAGTGCCCGCAAGTACATGGCTGTGACACACCTAATTCTACACCTTCATTCCTCTCAGAGCAGGTTTCAGAGAGGACTGAAGGTATAGTGGGGTTGGAGATCCCAGCAGATGCGGTGCAAGAAGAGGTCAGCTTTGTTCTTTGGTGTGGGTCTTTAAGGTAGGCTTGCCAACGAGCTGCATGGCGGGTCAACATATGTCTGGTCAAGCAAGTGGTGCCCAAGCGGGTGATGTTTTGGCCACGCGATATACGCTTGAGACATATGTTGCAAACAGCAGCTGTGCGATCTGATGCACTCGACTCAAAAAAGGCCCACACCAAAGAACTTTTTGAATAACGTGCAGAGGCAGCGCCCTGCACAGGCGGAGCTCTGCGGTGTGATTCCGTCGGTGTGCTGCCCTTACGCTGGCCCCCCGAGGGCATCCTGCCTCGTTGGAGATGTGCCTCCTCCTCATCCTCCTCCTCCTCCTCCTCCTCTCTCCTATTAGGCACCCATGTGGAGTCAGTGACCTCATCATCCCCTCCCTCCTCATCACTGGAGCCAATCTGGCAGTATGCTGCAGCTGCTGGAACATGACTGCCAGATTGGTGTCCTTCTTGAGCATCCCCTCTCTCTGATCTCACGCTACTGCCTTCCTCTAGCTGGGTATCATCATCAGACCCTTCGAAACGCTGGGCATCCTCCTGGAGCATGTACCCAACACTGTGCTCAAACAGTTCGGGGGACTCCTCAGGAGGACATGGTTGGTCTAGGGAAGGAGTGACTGATGATGACATTGATACCAGGGAAGAGGACGCTTTGGCAGCTGCTTTGCCAGTACCCTGAGCCTGGGTGAGAGAGGATGAGGAGGATGAGGAGGGCTTGGTCATCCACTCTACCAAGTCTTCGGCATGATGCGGCTCAACATGTCCAGCTGCCGAAAAGAAGGACAAGCGTGTCCCATGGCCACGTGCTGATGGCGATGCACCGCGTCCACGACCAGCACTGTTGTCTGTAGACACAGAGCCTGCTTGCCCTCTTTTATTGGCTCCTGACTGTCTGCCTCTCCTTGTTTGCCTTCCAGACATTCTAATGGCCTGCAGGGAAATGGGAAAACCAGCAATACAGGCTAAGTTCAGGTGTAATATGGTCAGGAGGCACACTCCGCCCGCTGTAAGTGCCGCAAAATCCTGTTGGTGTAACACACCAGGAAAAAGCAGCAATACAGGCTAAGTTCAGGTGTAATATGGTCAGGAGGCACACTCCGCCCGCTGTAAGTGCCGCAAAATCCTGTTGGTGTAACACACCAGGAAAAAGCAGCAATACAGGCTAAGTTCAGGTGTAATATGGTCAGGAGGCACACTCCGCCCGCTGTAAGTGCCGCAAAATCCTGTTGGTGTAACACACCAGGAAAAAGCAGCAATACAGGCTAAGTTCAGGTGTAATATGGTCAGGAGGCACACTCCGCCCGCTGTAAGTGCCGCAAAATCCTGTTGGTGTAACACATCAGGAAAAAGCAGCAATACAGGCTAAGTTCAGGTGTAATATGGTCAGGAGGCACACTCCGCCTGCTGTAAGTGCCGCAAAATCCTGTTGGTGTAACACACCAGGAAAAAGCAGCAATACAGGCTAAGTTCAGGTGTAATAGGGTCAGGAGGCACACTCCGCCCGCTGTAAGTGCCGCAAAATCCTGTTGGTGTAACACACCAGTAGGGATGAGCTTCGTGTTCGAATCGAACATACGTTCGACTCGAACATCGGCTGTTCGATCGTTCGACGAAGATCGAACGATTTGGGCCGTTTGCGCCAAATTCGAGTGACGCGAACGGCCCACAATGCACTACGCCATCGCAGTGTCATCCAGGCGCTGTGATTGGCCAAGCATGCACTGTGACCCCGCATGCTTGGCCAATCACAGCGCCGGCAGCGAGGAGAGCAATGATTGGCCACAGGCAGGATGCCTGTGGCCAATTATTGCTGAGGGTGTTTAGTACACGCCCCACACTATAAAAGGCCGCCAGCACGGCGGCCTAGTGTAGTGTGTTCCGGAGCAGGGATAGAGCAGCATAGGCAGGGACAGTGACTTTTATTTCTTTCTTGCTTAACCTGGATTCCTTTAGTTTAGGGAAAGAGAAGGATAGGTAGGGAGAGTGTCAGTGTGTTTTGTGCTTGTGCTATAGTGTGCTTAAAAAAAACATTTTTTCTAGGGACAGAAAACTGTAGGTAGGGAGAGTGTCAGTTTCTTTCACTGTGCAAGTCCTTGTTTCCAGGGACCTGGAAGGACAGTGAGTGAATTCTCCTTGTGCTTTATTGTGCTTAAAAAAAACATTTTTTCTAGGGACAGAAAACTGTAGGTAGGGAGAGTGTCAGTTTCTTTCACTGTGCAAGTCCTTGTTTCCAGGGACCTGGAAGGACAGTGAGTGAATTCTCCTTGTGCTATATTGTGCTTAAAAAAAACATTTTTTCTAGGGACAGAAAACTGTAGGTAGGGAGAGTGTCAGTTTCTTTCACTGTGTAAGTCCTTGTTTCTAGGGACCTGGAAGGACAGTGAGTGAATTCTCCTTGTGCTTTATTGTGCTTAAAAAAAACATTTTTTCTAGGGACAGAAAACTGTAGGTAGGGAGAGTGTCAGTTTCTTTCACTGTGCAAGTCCTTGTTTCCAGGGACCTGGAAGGACAGTGAGTGAATTCTCCTTGTGCTATATTGTGCTTAAAAAAAACATTTTTTCTAGGGACAGAAAACTGTAGGTAGGGAGAGTGTCAGTTTCTTTCACTGTGCAAGTCCTTGTTTCTAGGGACTGGGAAGGACAGTGAGTGAATTCTCCTTGTGCTATAGTGTGCTTAAAAAAAACATTTTTTCTAGGGACAGAAAACTGTAGGTAGGGAGAGTGTCAGTTTCTTTCACTGTGTAAGTCCTTGTTTCTAGGGACCTGGAAGGACAGTGAGTGAATTCTCCTTGTGCTTTATTGTGCTTAAAAAAAACATTTTTTCTAGGGACAGAAAACTGTAGGTAGGGAGAGTGTCAGTTTCTTTCACTGTGCAAGTCCTTGTTTCCAGGGACCTGGAAGGACAGTGAGTGAATTCTCCTTGTGCTATATTGTGCTTAAAAAAAACATTTTTTCTAGGGACAGAAAACTGTAGGTAGGGAGAGTGTCAGTTTCTTTCACTGTGTAAGTCCTTGTTTCTAGGGACCTGGAAGGACAGTGAGTGAATTCTCCTTGTGCTATATTGTGCTTAAAAAAAACATTTTTTCTAGGGACAGAAAACTGTAGGTAGGGAGAATGTCAGTTTCTTTCACTGTGCAAGTCCTTGTTTCCAGGGACCTGGAAGGACAGTGAGTGAATTCTCCTTGTGCTATATTGTGCTTAAAAAAAACATTTTTTCTAGGGACAGAAAACTGTAGGTAGGGAGAGTGTCAGTTTCTTTCACTGTGCAAGTCCTTGTTTCTAGGGACTGGGAAGGACAGTGAGTGAATTCTCCTTGTGCTATAGTGTGCTTAAAAAAAACATTTTTTCTAGGGACAGAAAACTGTAGGTAGGGAGAGTGTCAGTTTCTTTCACTGTGCAAGTCCTTGTTTCTAGGGACCTGGAAGGACAGTGAGTGAATTCTCCTTGTGCTATATTGTGCTTAAAAAAAACATTTTTTCTAGGGACAGAAAACTGTAGGTAGGGAGAGTGTCAGTTTCTTTCACTGTGTAAGTCCTTGTTTCTAGGGACCTGGAAGGACAGTGAGTGAATTCTCCTTGTGCTATATTGTGCTTAAAAAAAACATTTTTTCTAGGGACAGAAAACTGTAGGTAGGGAGAATGTCAGTTTCTTTCACTGTGCAAGTCCTTGTTTCCAGGGACCTGGAAGGACAGTGAGTGAATTCTCCTTGTGCTATATTGTGCTTAAAAAAAACATTTTTTCTAGGGACAGAAAACTGTAGGTAGGGAGAGTGTCAGTTTCTTTCACTGTGCAAGTCCTTGTTTCTAGGGACTGGGAAGGACAGTGAGTGAATTCTCCTTGTGCTATAGTGTGCTTAAAAAAAACATTTTTTCTAGGGACAGAAAACTGTAGGTAGGGAGAGTGTCAGTTTCTTTCACTGTGCAAGTCCTTGTTTCTAGGGACCTGGAAGGACAGTGAGTGAATTCTCCTTGTGCTATATTGTGCTTAAAAAAAACATTTTTTCTAGGGACAGAAAACTGTAGGTAGGGAGAGTGTCAGTTTCTTTCACTGTGTAAGTCCTTGTTTCTAGGGACCTGGAAGGACAGTGAGTGAATTCTCCTTGTGCTATATTGTGCTTAAAAAAAACATTTTTTCTAGGGACAGAAAACTGTAGGTAGGGAGAGTGTCAGTTTCTTTCACTGTGTAAGTCCTTGTTTCTAGGGACCTGGAAGGACAGTGAGTGAATTCTCCTTGTGCTTTATTGTGCTTAAAAAAAACATTTTTTCTAGGGACAGAAAACTGTAGGTAGGGAGAGTGTCAGTTTCTTTCACTGTGCAAGTCCTTGTTTCCAGGGACCTGGAAGGACAGTGAGTGAATTCTCCTTGTGCTATATTGTGCTTAAAAAAAACATTTTTTCTAGGGACAGAAAACTGTAGGTAGGGAGAGTGTCAGTTTCTTTCACTGTGTAAGTCCTTGTTTCTAGCGACCTGGAAGGACAGTGAGTGAATTCTCCTTGTGCTATATTGTGCTTAAAAAAAACATTTTTTCTAGGGACAGAAAACTGTAGGTAGGGAGAGTGTCAGTTTCTTTCACTGTGCAAGTCCTTGTTTCCAGGGACCTGGAAGGACAGTGAGTGAATTCTCCTTGTGCTATATTGTGCTTAAAAAAAACATTTTTTCTAGGGACAGAAAACTGTAGGTAGGGAGAGTGTCAGTTTCTTTCACTGTGCAAGTCCTTGTTTCTAGGGACTGGGAAGGACAGTGAGTGAATTCTCCTTGTGCTATAGTGTGCTTAAAAAAAACATTTTTTCTAGGGACAGAAAACTGTAGGTAGGGAGAGTGTCAGTTTCTTTCACTGTGCAAGTCCTTGTTTCTAGGGACCTGGAAGGACAGTGAGTGAATTCTCCTTGTGCTATATTGTGCTTAAAAAAAACATTTTTTCTAGGGACAGAAAACTGTAGGTAGGGAGAGTGTCAGTTTCTTTCACTGTGTAAGTCCTTGTTTCTAGGGACCTGGAAGGACAGTGAGTGAATTCTCCTTGTGCTATATTGTGCTTAAAAAAAACATTTTTTCTAGGGACAGAAAACTGTAGGTAGGGAGAGTGTCAGTTTCTTTCACTGTGCAAGTCCTTGTTTCCAGGGACCTGGAAGGACAGTGAGTGAATTCTCCTTGTGCTATATTGTGCTTAAAAAAAACATTTTTTCTAGGGACAGAAAACTGTAGGTAGGGAGAGTGTCAGTTTCTTTCACTGTGCAAGTCCTTGTTTCTAGGGACTTGGAAGGACAGTGAGTGAATTCTCCTTGTGCTATATTGTGCTTAAAAAAAACATTTTTTCTAGGGACAGAAAACTGTAGGTAGGGAGAGTGTCAGTTTCTTTCACTGTGCAAGTCCTTGTTTCAAGGGACAGAGAAGAACACCTGAAGGTAGCCCTTATTGCTTTTTTCCCATCTCCCTGCAGGCCATCTATTAGAATGTCTGGAAGGCAAACAAGGAGAGGCAGACAGTCAGGAGGCAATAAAAGAGGGCAAGCAGGCTCTGTGTCTGGGGGCAACAGTGCTGGTCGTGGACGCGGTGCATTGTCATCAGCACATGGCCATGGGACACGCTTGTCCTTCTTTTCCGCAGCTGGACATGTTGAGCCACATCATGCCGAAGACTTGGTAGAGTGGATGACCAAGCCCTCCTCCTCCTCCTCATCCTCTCTCACCCAGGCTCAGGGTACTGGCAAAGCAGCTGCCAAAGCGTCCTCTTCCCTGGTATCAATGTCAGACTCATCATCAGTCACTCCTTCCCTAGACCCACCATGTCCTCCTCCTGAGGAGTCCCCCGAACTGTTTGAGCACAGTGTTGGGTACATGCTCCAGGAGGATGCCCAGCGTTTCGAAGGGTCTGATGAAACCCAGCTACAGGAAGGCAGTAGGGTGAGAGCAGACAGAGGGGATGCTCAAGAAGGACACCAATCTGGCAGTCATGTTCCAGCAGCTGCAGCATACTGCCAGATTGGCTCCAGTGATGAGGAGGGAGGGGATGATGAGGTCACTGACTCCACGTGGGTGCCTAATAGGAGAGAGGAGGAGGAGGATGAGGAGGAGGCACATCTCCAACGAGACAGGATGCCCTTTGGTGGCCAGCGTAAGGGCAGTACACCGACGGAATCACACCGCAGAGCTCCGCCTGTGCAGGGCGCTGCCTCTGCCCGTCATTCAAAAAGTTCCTTGGTGTGGGCCTTTTTTGAGGCTAGTGCATCAGATCGCACAGCTGCTGTTTGCAACATATGTCTCAAGCGTATATCGCGTGGCCAAAACATCAGCCGCTTGGGTACCACATGCCTGACCAGACATATGTTGACCTGCCATGCAGCTCGTTGGCAAGCCTACCTCAAAGACCCACACCAAAGAACAAAGCGGACCTCTCCTTGCACCGCATCAGCTGGGATTTCCAACCCCACTATAACTTCAGTCCTCTCTGAAACATGCACTGAGAGGAATGAAGGTGTAGAATTAGGTGTGTCACAGCCAAGTACTTGCGGCCACTCTGCTAGCAGTACACCGACGTCCGATTCTAGCAGGCAAATTTCCCTGCCCCAGCTGCTGGACCGTCGAAAGAAGTTCACTCCCAGCCATCCACATGCCCAGCGGTTGAATGCTAGCTTGGCTAAATTGCTAGCGCTTCAACTGCTGCCTTTTCAGTTGGTAGACTCGGCCCCCTTCCGTGAGTTTGTGCAATGTGCGGTTCCTCAGTGGCAGGTTCCCAAACGCCACTTTTTCTCACGGAAGGCTATTCCGGCTCTCTACCGGCATGTGGAAGGCAATGTCTTGGCCTCGCTGGACAGGGCGGTCAGCGGTAAGGTGCATATTACCGCTGACTCATGGTCCAGCAGGCATGGACAGGGACGTTACCTTTCTTTCACGGCCCATTGGGTCACTCTTTTGGCAGCTGGGAAGGATGCAGGACAAGGTGCAGTAGTGTTGGAGGTTGTCCCACCGCCACGCCTCCAAAATGCTACTACTGGTTGTGACACACCTCTCTCCTCCACCCCCTCCTCTTCTTCTTCCTCCATGGCCTCTTCCTGTGGTTTGTCCTATGAACCAGCGGTGCTCCGTAGCCGTTCACGGGGCTACGCAAGTACGCAGGCAAAAAGATGCCATGCCGTGCTTGCGCTGGTGTGTTTGGGGGACAGAAGCCACACTGGGGCAGAGGTCCTGTCTGCTCTGCAGGGCCAGGCCGAGAGGTGGTTGACGCCACACCAGCTTAAGCCAGGAATGGTGGTTTGCGACAATGGCACCAACCTCCTCTCCGCCCTCCGACAGGGACAACTGACCCATGTGCCCTGTGTGGCTCACGTCCTTAACCTGGTGGTGCAGCGGTTCTTGGGCAGGTACCCGGGCTTACAGGATGTCCTGAGGCAGGCCAGGAAAGTCTGTGTGCATTTCCGCAGATCTTATAATGCCAGTGCTCGCCTGGCTGAGCTGCAAAAGGAGTTGAACCTGCCCAAGAACCGCCTTATATGTGACATGCCCACCAGGTGGAACTCAACGTTGGCCATGCTGCAGCGGCTGCACACGCAGCAGAGGGCCATCAATGAGTACCTGTGCGACTACGGCACCAGGACAGGGTCAGGGGAGCTTGGTTTTTTTTCTCCACGCCAGTGGGGCATGATCAGGGATGCATGCACTGTCCTGGCACCATTTGAGGAGGCCACGAGGATGGTGAGCAGTGACAGTGCATGCATCAGTGACACTGTACCTCTTGTCCACCTGTTGGAGCACACGCTGCGTGGAATAATGGACAGGGCACTTGAGGCAGAACAGAGGCAGGAAGAGGAGGACTTCCTTGCCTCTCAAGGCCCCCTTTACCCAGACAGTGTTCCTTCTGTCCCACCCATCGCACAGGAAGAGGAAGAGGAGGAGGAGGAGGAGGAGGAGGAGGATTGTGTCAGCATGGAGGTGGAGGCTGGCACTCAGCATCATCAGCAGCAGTCTTTTAGGGATGATTTACAGTCCCAAGAAACCAGTGGACTTGTACGTGGCTGGGAGGAGGTGACTGCGGATCATGTCGTCCTTAGTGACCCAGAGGACTCCGGAGCGAATGCCTCAGCAAACCTACGCTGCATGGCCTCCCTGATCCTGCAAAGTCTGCGGAAGGATCCTCGTATTCTTCGGATCAAGGAGAGGGACCATTACTGGCTGGCCACTCTCCTTGATCCACGGTACAAGGGTAAGGTTGCGGACCTTATGTTACCGTTGCAGAGGGAGCAGAGGATGAGACAACTCCGGGAGGCCTTGCAGAAAGGTCTGTGCAACGCATTCCCAGAGACTGGGAGGTTACAAACTCCTGGTCCAGGACAACGAGTTGCTGAGGCTTCGGCCAGTCAAAGAAGGAGCGGTGGGGAAGGTGGCCGTCTGACCGATGCGTTCAGACAATTCTTTAGTCCGCAGCCCCAAAGTATGATTGGTTCCAGCAACCATCGCCAGCGTCTGATAAACATGGTGCAGGAATATCTAGGGGCAAGGTCAGACTTGGACACCTTCCCCACCGAAAATCCTCTGGCTTACTGGGTCTTGAGGATGGATCACTGGTAGTGATGAGCCGAACACCCCCGGGTTCGGTTCGCACCAGAACCCACGAACGGACCGAAAGTTCGTACGAACATTAGAACCCTATTAAATACAATGGATGCGAACGTTCGAATTCTAAAGTGCTAATTATAACAACTATTATGCATGTTATTGTCCTAAAAAGGGTTCGGGAACCCGGGTTCTGCACCAGGGGACATGTATCAATGCAAGAAGAAGTTTTAAAAACGGTCGTTTTTCGGGAGCAGTCATTTTAATGATGCATAAAGTGAAAAAAAAAAAGTCAAATATTCCTTTAAATATCGTACCTGGGGGGTGTCTAAAGTATGCCTGTGAAGTGCCACGTGTTTCCCGTGTTTAGAACTGTCCCTGCACAAAATGACACTTCTAAAGGAAAAAAAAGCCATTTAAAACTGCTTGCGGCTTTAATGTAATGTCTGGTCCCGGTAATATGGATGAAAATCTTTAAGAAAAATGGCATAGCTACCCCATGACCCCCCCCCTACCCCAGCCCATTACCAGCCCCTTTGGGTCTTGTATGGATATTAAGGGGAACCCCGCACATAAAATAAAAAAGGCCCTATATACTCTGAACAGCCGTATACAGGCGGTGCATACAAGACAGGGACTGTAGGTTTGTTCTTATGTAGAATCTGTTTGTAATTTTGAACAGGTACATTGTTTAAGTGTAGCTCCAGCCCAAAAATCTATTTTTAAACTTTTTGGAAAACATAGGTAAGGGTTATCACCCCTGTAACATTTGCTTTGCTGTCTGTGCCCCTGTTCAGAACATTTCACCTCACTTTCCGTCCCAATGACAACTGTTTTTGAAATGTGGTGTTTTTCTTGAAACAAGGATTGCTGATAAAGCATCAGTACAGAGGAGACACCTTTCTCCCATATTAATTCTTACAGGAGAGAATTTTCCTTCCTAGGGGTAGATTTCCTCTCACTTCCTGTTGTCTTCTTGCGTTTGCAAGTAGGAGTCGTTTGTAAGTTGGATGTTTGAAAGTAGGGACCTGCCGTAGATACTCTGCAGAAATAGGCCCCTTAGTTGTTGGTGTTGGCACAACACTGTAAGCACTCACAGTTACTCTTGGTTGGTGCTGGAACGCCCTGCTGTCAACTATTATATCAGGAATTGTAATTACATATAATTGTTGAACAGTGGTAGTAAAAATTGGGCCTTTGATGGTGGTGCTGGTGCCACAACACTGTAAGCCCTGACAGTTACTCTTGGTGGGTGCAGCAATGGGCCCTGCTGTGAATTATTAGATCAAGAATTGTAATTGCATGCCCCTGTTGAACAGGGGCTGAAAAATTGGGCCTTTGGTGGTGGTGGTGGTGTTGACACAACACTGTAAGCCCTCAGAGTTACTCTTGGTGGGTGCAGGAATGGGCCCTGCTGTGAATTATTAGATCAAGAATTGTAATTACATGCCCCTGTTGAACAGGGGCTGAAAAATTGGGCCTTAGGCACTGGTGGCACAACACTACAACCCCTCACAGATACTGTACTTGGAGCACAGCAATGAGCCCTATGGCAAATTATTGCTAAAAAAATTGTAATTACACGCCCCTGTAAAACAGGGGCTGAAAAATTGGGCCTTAGCCACTGGTGGCGGCACCCATAAACAAAAATGATCTTCCAAGCTATCATCATCAATCGTATCATTGAGGACTCGGAGGAGGAGGATAGCCAGTCAACATAACAGCACAGACACTCAGCATCAGCATCAGTCTTGAAGGGATGTGACATGTTAAAATCAATTAGTCTGTTATATCAGCATCAGGTGTGTGGTAGCTGGTGGTGATCCAAGACTGGTTCATCTTGATGAAAGTCAGTCGATCAACCGAGTCGGTGGACAGGCGCACCCTGTGATCCGTGACAAATCCTCCAGCAGCACTGAATGTGCGTTCCGAAAGAACGCTGGATGCAGGACAGGCCAGTAGCTCAATTGCATACTGTGCAAGCTCTGGCCAGTGATCCATCCTCAAGACCCAGTAAGCCAGAGGATTTTCGGTGGGGAAGGTGTCCAAGTCTGACCTTGCCCCTAGATATTCCTGCACCATGTTTATCAGACGCTGGCGATGGTTGCTGGAACCAATCATACTTTGGGGCTGCGGACTAAAGAATTGTCTGAACGCATCGGTCAGACGGCCACCTTCCCCACCGCTCCTTCTTTGACTGGCCGAAGCCTCAGCAACTCGTTGTCCTGGACCAGGAGTTTGTAACCTCCCAGTCTCTGGGAACGCGTTGCACAGACCTTTCTGCAAGGCCTCCCGGAGTTGTCTCATCCTCTGCTCCCTCTGCGACGGTAACATAAGGTCCGCAACCTTACCCTTGTACCGTGGATCAAGGAGAGTGGCCAGCCAGTAATGGTCCCTCTCCTTGATCCGAAGAATACGAGGATCCTTCCGCAGACTTTGCAGGATCAGGGAGGCCATGCAGCGTAGGTTTGCTGAGGCATTCGCTCCGGAGTCCTCTGGGTCACTAAGGACGACATGATCCGCAGTCACCTCCTCCCAGCCACGTACAAGTCCACTGGTTTCTTGGGACTGTAAATCATCCCTAAAAGACTGCTGCTGATGATGCTGAGTGCCAGCCTCCACCTCCATGCTGACACAATCCTCCTCCTCCTCCTCCTCCTCCTCCTCCTCTTCCTCTTCCTGTGCGATGGGTGGGACAGAAGGAACACTGTCTGGGTAAAGGGGGCCTTGAGAGGCAAGGAAGTCCTCCTCTTCCTGCCTCTGTTCTGCCTCAAGTGCCCTGTCCATTATTCCACGCAGCGTGTGCTCCAACAGGTGGACAAGAGGTACAGTGTCACTGATGCATGCACTGTCACTGCTCACCATCCTCGTGGCCTCCTCAAATGGTGCCAGGACAGTGCATGCATCCCTGATCATGCCCCACTGGCGTGGAGAAAAAAAACCAAGCTCCCCTGACCCTGTCCTGGTGCCGTAGTCGCACAGGTACTCATTGATGGCCCTCTGCTGCGTGTGCAGCCGCTGCAGCATGGCCAACGTTGAGTTCCACCTGGTGGGCATGTCACATATAAGGCGGTTCTTGGGCAGGTTCAACTCCTTTTGCAGCTCAGCCAGGCGAGCACTGGCATTATAAGATCTGCGGAAATGCACACAGACTTTCCTGGCCTGCCTCAGGACATCCTGTAAGCCCGGGTACCTGCCCAAGAACCGCTGCACCACCAGGTTAAGGACGTGAGCCACACAGGGCACATGGGTCAGTTGTCCCTGTCGGAGGGCGGAGAGGAGGTTGGTGCCATTGTCGCAAACCACCATTCCTGGCTTAAGCTGGCGTGGCGTCAACCACCTCTCGGCCTGGCCCTGCAGAGCAGACAGGACCTCTGCCCCAGTGTGGCTTCTGTCCCCCAAACACACCAGCGCAAGCACGGCATGGCATCTTTTTGCCTGCGTACTTGCGTAGCCCCGTGAACGGCTACGGAGCACCGCTGGTTCATAGGACAAACCACAGGAAGAGGCCATGGAGGAAGAAGAAGAGGAGGGGGTGGAGGAGAGAGGTGTGTCACAACCAGTAGTAGCATTTTGGAGGCGTGGCGGTGGGACAACCTCCAACACTACTGCACCTTGTCCTGCATCCTTCCCAGCTGCCAAAAGAGTGACCCAATGGGCCGTGAAAGAAAGGTAACGTCCCTGTCCATGCCTGCTGGACCATGAGTCAGCGGTAATATGCACCTTACCGCTGACCGCCCTGTCCAGCGAGGCCAAGACATTGCCTTCCACATGCCGGTAGAGAGCCGGAATAGCCTTCCGTGAGAAAAAGTGGCGTTTGGGAACCTGCCACTGAGGAACCGCACATTGCACAAACTCACGGAAGGGGGCCGAGTCTACCAACTGAAAAGGCAGCAGTTGAAGCGCTAGCAATTTAGCCAAGCTAGCATTCAACCGCTGGGCATGTGGATGGCTGGGAGTGAACTTCTTTCGACGGTCCAGCAGCTGGGGCAGGGAAATTTGCCTGCTAGAATCGGACGTCGGTGTACTGCTAGCAGAGTGGCCGCAAGTACTTGGCTGTGACACACCTAATTCTACACCTTCATTCCTCTCAGTGCATGTTTCAGAGAGGACTGAAGTTATAGTGGGGTTGGAAATCCCAGCTGATGCGGTGCAAGGAGAGGTCCGCTTTGTTCTTTGGTGTGGGTCTTTGAGGTAGGCTTGCCAACGAGCTGCATGGCAGGTCAACATATGTCTGGTCAGGCATGTGGTACCCAAGCGGCTGATGTTTTGGCCACGCGATATACGCTTGAGACATATGTTGCAAACAGCAGCTGTGCGATCTGATGCACTAGCCTCAAAAAAGGCCCACACCAAGGAACTTTTTGAATGACGGGCAGAGGCAGCGCCCTGCACAGGCGGAGCTCTGCGGTGTGATTCCGTCGGTGTACTGCCCTTACGCTGGCCACCAAAGGGCATCCTGTCTCGTTGGAGATGTGCCTCCTCCTCATCCTCCTCCTCCTCTCTCCTATTAGGCACCCACGTGGAGTCAGTGACCTCATCATCCCCTCCCTCCTCATCACTGGAGCCAATCTGGCAGTATGCTGCAGCTGCTGGAACATGACTGCCAGATTGGTGTCCTTCTTGAGCATCCCCTCTGTCTGCTCTCACCCTACTGCCTTCCTGTAGCTGGGTTTCATCATCAGACCCTTCGAAACGCTGGGCATCCTCCTGGAGCATGTACCCAGCACTGTGCTCAAACAGTTCGGGGGACTCCTCAGGAGGAGGACATGGTGGGTCTAGGGAAGGAGTGACTGATGATGAGTCTGACATTGATACCAGGGAAGAGGACGCTTTGGCAGCTGCTTTGCCAGTACCCTGAGCCTGGGTGAGAGAGGATGAGGAGGAGGAGGAGGGCTTGGTCATCCACTCTACCAAGTCTTCGGCATGATGTGGCTCAACATGTCCAGCTGCGGAAAAGAAGGACAAGCGTGTCCCATGGCCATGTGCTGATGACAATGCACCGCGTCCACGACCAGCACTGTTGCCCCCAGACACAGAGCCTGCTTGCCCTCTTTTATTGCCTCCTGACTGTCTGTGTCAGGGTCACCTGTGGCCAGGTGACAGATGCACACCGTAGGGGGACAGGAGTGCACCGCGAGGTAGTGAACCCTATGGCTGGCTTCTGTGGATAGGAAACTGGGTGGTTGTGGAAAGCGGGACCAGAGGAGCACAACCGGGATCCCAACGGAAGCGAGAGCCAAGATTCCCCAGGGCGCGGAGTCTAAGACCCAGCTGGTCTTCTCCAGGGCCTCTAGTGGTGAGGATGTTACGCTGCAGGCTGGGACCAGGTCGCGGCCCCTGGAGTTTCCTAGCTCACGCCCCGTAGGATAAGGGGAAGCAGCAGCACACGATAGAGAGAACCGAATAACAAGCCGAAGGTCAGGGGCCACAAGCAGACAAGGATAACGAAGAACGAGCCGAAGGTCAAGGGTCACGAGCAGACAGGGATGGTCGGGGACAAGCCAATAACGTAACAGAGAGACAGACGTAGCACACGGCAGGCAGGAACCCAAACACACAATGCCTAACAAACACGTTGATCAGCAAAGCAGGCTTGCAGTGCACAGGTTAATATAGTGTTCAGTGATAGGGCCTGGGGTGGAGTCAGGCTGGGAGGAGATTATAAAGGAAGCCAGGTGAAGGAGGTCTGGTCTCTAGATGAACACATGAGGAGGAAGGTAAGATGGCAGACAGACATTAATGCAGATCCATGACAGTACCCTCCCTCTTACGAGGCCTCCCCCTTCCCCGCCTGGGCCCAGGTTTAGAGGGAAACTTCAGATGAAACTCCTTTAACAGACGAGGTGCAAAGACCTCAGATGCAGTGATCCAAGACCTCTCCTCAGGACCAAACCCTTTCCAATGAACGAGGTACTGAAGAACACCTTTACAGAGTCGGGAGTCCAGAATTTGACTGATCTCGTACTCCTGATTATCCTCCGAGACAGGCGCCACGGTAGGAAGAGGACGAGAGAATTTATTGAGGACTAAAGGCTTTAGAAGAGCAACATGAAAGGAGTTAGTGATTTTAAGGCTCTTAGGAATCTGGAGTTTGAAACAAACCGGATTCAGTTTAGCAGTTACCATGTATGGACCGATGAATCGTGGAGCAAACTTCAGAGAAGGAACTCGGAGCTTGATGTTCCTGGTAGAGAGCCAGACTTTGTCCCCTGGCTGAAGAGAAGGCGGTTTACGCCTGCGGCGGTCGGCAAAGCCTTTGAATTTTTCAGCAGCTGCCCGGAGGGAATCATGAACGTGACCCCAAACGGAATTGAGAGACTCCTGAACCGAAGCCAAAGCTGGAATGTCTGGAGAACAGATCATAGGAAGAGGAAGTTGAGGGTGTTTTCCATAAACTGTGAAAAAGGGTGTCTTCTGCGAACTGGTATTCACATGATTGTTATGGGAGAATTCTGCCCACGGGAGTAGAGAGGACCAATCGTCATGGTGAGAAGACACAAAGGTGCGAAGAAAGACCTCTAACTCCTGATTAACCCTCTCAGTCTGTCCATTGGATTGGGGATGGTAAGAAGAAGAAAAATCCAAGACAATATTGAGGGATTTGCAAAAGGCTCTCCAAAAACGAGACGTGAATTGGACTCCCCTGTCGGAAACAATATGAGAAGGGACCCCATGTAGGCGGAGAATTTCTCGAATGAAAATGGGAACCAAGGCAGGGGCAGAAGGAAGACCAGGAAGAGGAACAAAATGAGCCATCTTGGAGAATCGATCGATTACCACCCAAATGACTGTATTATTCTCAGACAGTGGGAGATCGGTGATAAAATCCATGGCAATATGGGCCCAGGGTTCCTTAGGAATAGGCAAGGGCATGAGGAGACCAGCAGGAGCTTGTGTGGAGGATTTGGACTGAGCACAGACATGACAAGCTTTAACGTAGTCTTTGACGTCTGAGCGGAGATTAGGCCACCAGTAGTGACGACTGATGAGTAGGAAGGATCGGAGGAATCCAGAATGCCCTGCCACCTTGGAATCATGTCCCCAACGAAGGATCTTAGCTCTTAGCTCAGTGGGGACAAAGGTCTTACCAGGCGGAATTTTAGACTTCAGGGTGGTAGAGTGGGCAACAATGCATGAGGTGGGAATGATCGGCTCAGGTTCAGGGGCGGACTCCTCGTCCAAAGTGTCAAATGACCTAGAGAGCGCATCAGCCCGACCGTTGCAGGAACCAGGTTTGTAGGTAATCGTGAAATTAAAACGGGCAAAGAAGAGACTCCACCTGGCCTGTCTAGGATTCAGACGTTTAGCATTCTGTAGATACTGTAAATTCTTGTGATCGGTAAAGATCGTTATGGAGTGAGGGGAACCCTCCAAGAGATGACGCCACTCCTCTAACGCCAATTTAATTGCGAGAAGTTCCCGATCACCGATGGCATAATTCCTCTCTGCCTGAGAAATTTTTTTGGAGAAGAACGCACATGGTTGGCGTCTCTTCTCAAAGATTTGAAGAAGCACAGCTCCCACCCCCATTGAGGAAGCGTCCACTTCAATAAAAAATGCATTCCCAGGATTTGGTCTCCTCAAGAGGGGGCCAGAAACAAAGGCCTGTTTCAGGTTGTGAAATGCAGAGACTAGGGATGAGCTTCGTGTTCGAGTCGAACATACGTTCGACTCGAACATCGGCTGTTCGATCGTTCGACGAAGATCGAACGATTTGGGCCGTTCGCGCCAAATTCGAGTGACGCGAACGGCCCACAATGCACTACGCCATCGCAGTGTCATCCAGGCGCTGTGATTGGCCAAGCATGCACTGTGACCCCGCATGCTTGGCCAATCACAGCGCCGGCAGCGAGGAGAGCAATGATTGGCCACAGGCAGGATGCCTGTGGCCAATTATTGCTGAGGGTGTTTAGTACACGCCCCACACTATAAAAGGCCGCCAGCACGGCGGCCTAGTGTAGTGTGTTCCGGAGCAGGGATAGAGCAGCATAGGCAGGGACAGTGACTGTTATTTCTTTCTTGCTTAACCTGGATTCCTTTAGTTTAGGGAAAGAGAAGGATAGGTAGGGAGAGTGTCAGTGTGTTTTGTGCTTGTGCTATAGTGTGCTTAAAAAAAACATTTATTCTAGGGACAGAAAACTGTAGGTAGGGACAGTGTCAGTTTCTTTCACTCTGCAAGTCCTTGTTTCCAGGGACCTGGAAGTACAGTGAGTGAATTGTCCTTGTGCTATATTGTGCTTAAAAAAACATTTATTCTAGGGACAGAAAACTGTAGGTAGGGAGAGTGTCAGTTTCTTTCACTCTGCAAGTCCTTGTTTCCAGGGACCTGTAAGGACAGTGAGTGAATTGTCCTTGTGCTATATTGTGCTTAAAAAAAACATTTATTCTAGGGACAGAAAACTGTAGGTAGGGAGAGTGTCAGTTTATTTCACTCTGCAAGTCCTTGTTTCCAGGGACCTGGAAGGACAGTGACTGAATTGTCCTTGTGCTATATTGTGATTAAAAAAAACATTTATTCTAGGGACAGAAAACTGTAGGTAGGGAGAGTGTCAGTTTATTTCACTCTGCAAGTCCTTGTTTCCAGGGACCTGGAAGGACAGTGAGTGAATTGTCCTTGTGTTATATTGTGATTAAAAAAAACATTTTTTCTAGGGACAGAAAACTGTAGGTAGGGAGAGTGTTTTTTTTCTTTCACTCTGCAAGTCCTTGTTTCCAGGGACCTGGAAGGACAGTGAGTGAATTGTCCTTGTGTTATATTGTGATTAAAAAAAACATTTTTTCTAGGGACAGAAAACTGTAGGTAGGGAGAGTGTCAGTTTATTTCACTCTGCAAGTCCTTGTTTCCAGGGACCTGGAAGGACAGTGAGTGAATTGTCCTTGTGTTATATTGTGATTAAAAAAAACATTTTTTCTAGGGACAGAAAACTGTAGGTAGGGAGAGTGTTTTTTTTCTTTCACTCTGCAAGTCCTTGTTTCCAGGGACCTGTAAGGACAGTGAGTGAATTGTCCTTGTGCTATATTGTGCTTAAAAAAAACATTTATTCTAGGGACAGAAAACTGTAGGTAGGGAGAGTGTCAGTTTATTTCACTCTGCAAGTCCTTGTTTCCAGGGACCTGGAAGGACAGTGACTGAATTGTCCTTGTGCTATATTGTGATTAAAAAAAACATTTATTCTAGGGACAGAAAACTGTAGGTAGGGAGAGTGTTTTTTTTCTTTCACTCTGCAAGTCCTTGTTTCCAGGGACCTGTAAGGACAGTGAGTGAATTGTCCTTGTGCTATATTGTGCTTAAAAAAAACATTTATTCTAGGGACAGAAAACTGTAGGTAGGGAGAGTGTCAGTTTATTTCACTCTGCAAGTCCTTGTTTCCAGGGACCTGGAAGGACAGTGACTGAATTGTCCTTGTGCTATATTGTGATTAAAAAAAACATTTATTCTAGGGACAGAAAACTGTAGGTAGGGAGAGTGTCAGTTTATTTCACTCTGCAAGTCCTTGTTTCCAGGGACCTGGAAGGACAGTGACTGAATTGTCCTTGTGCTATATTGTGATTAAAAAAAACATTTATTCTAGGGACAGAAAACTGTAGGTAGGGAGAGTGTCAGTTTATTTCACTCTGCAAGTCCTTGTTTCCAGGGACCTGGAAGGACAGTGACTGAATTGTCCTTGTGCTATATTGTGATTAAAAAAAACATTTATTCTAGGGACAGAAAACTGTAGGTAGGGAGAGTGTCAGTTTATTTCACTCTGCAAGTCCTTGTTTCCAGGGACCTGGAAGGACAGTGAGTGAATTGTCCTTGTGTTATATTGTGATTAAAAAAAACATTTATTCTAGGGACAGAAAACTGTAGGTAGGGAGAGTGTCAGTTTATTTCACTCTGCAAGTCCTTGTTTCCAGGGACCTGGAAGGACAGTGACTGAATTGTCCTTGTGCTATATTGTGATTAAAAAAAACATTTATTCTAGGGACAGAAAACTGTAGGTAGGGAGAGTGTCAGTTTATTTCACTCTGCAAGTCCTTGTTTCCAGGGACCTGGAAGGACAGTGAGTGAATTGTCCTTGTGTTATATTGTGATTAAAAAAAACATTTTTTCTAGGGACAGAAAACTGTAGGTAGGGAGAGTGTTTTTTTTCTTTCACTCTGCAAGTCCTTGTTTCCAGGGACCTGTAAGGACAGTGAGTGAATTGTCCTTGTGCTATATTGTGCTTAAAAAAAACATTTATTCTAGGGACAGAAAACTGTAGGTAGGGAGAGTGTCAGTTTATTTCACTCTGCAAGTCCTTGTTTCCAGGGACCTGGAAGGACAGTGACTGAATTGTCCTTGTGCTATATTGTGATTAAAAAAAACATTTATTCTAGGGACAGAAAACTGTAGGTAGGGAGAGTGTCAGTTTATTTCACTCTGCAAGTCCTTGTTTCCAGGGACCTGGAAGGACAGTGACTGAATTGTCCTTGTGCTATATTGTGATTAAAAAAAACATTTATTCTAGGGACAGAAAACTGTAGGTAGGGAGAGTGTCAGTTTATTTCACTCTGCAAGTCCTTGTTTCCAGGGACCTGGAAGGACAGTGACTGAATTGTCCTTGTGCTATATTGTGATTAAAAAAAACATTTATTCTAGGGACAGAAAACTGTAGGTAGGGAGAGTGTCAGTTTATTTCACTCTGCAAGTCCTTGTTTCCAGGGACCTGGAAGGACAGTGACTGAATTGTCCTTGTGCTATATTGTGATTAAAAAAAACATTTATTCTAGGGACAGAAAACTGTAGGTAGGGAGAGTGTCAGTTTATTTCACTCTGCAAGTCCTTGTTTCCAGGGACCTGGAAGGACAGTGACTGAATTGTCCTTGTGCTATATTGTGATTAAAAAAAACATTTATTCTAGGGACAGAAAACTGTAGGTAGGGAGAGTGTCAGTTTATTTCACTCTGCAAGTCCTTGTTTCCAGGGACCTGGAAGGACAGTGAGTGAATTGTCCTTGTGTTATATTGTGATTAAAAAAAACATTTTTTCTAGGGACAGAAAACTGTAGGTAGGGAGAGTGTTTTTTTTCTTTCACTCTGCAAGTCCTTGTTTCCAGGGACCTGTAAGGACAGTGAGTGAATTGTCCTTGTGCTATATTGTGCTTAAAAAAAACATTTATTCTAGGGACAGAAAACTGTAGGTAGGGAGAGTGTCAGTTTATTTCACTCTGCAAGTCCTTGTTTCCAGGGACCTGGAAGGACAGTGAGTGAATTGTCCTTGTGTTATATTGTGATTAAAAAAAACATTTTTTCTAGGGACAGAAAACTGTAGGTAGGGAGAGTGTTTTTTTTCTTTCACTCTGCAAGTCCTTGTTTCCAGGGACCTGTAAGGACAGTGAGTGAATTGTCCTTGTGCTATATTGTGCTTAAAAAAAACATTTATTCTAGGGACAGAAAACTGTAGGTAGGGAGAGTGTCAGTTTATTTCACTCTGCAAGTCCTTGTTTCCAGGGACCTGGAAGGACAGTGACTGAATTGTCCTTGTGCTATATTGTGATTAAAAAAAACATTTATTCTAGGGACAGAAAACTGTAGGTAGGGAGAGTGTCAGTTTATTTCACTCTGCAAGTCCTTGTTTCAAGGGACAGAGAAGGACACCTGAAGGTAGCCCTTATTGCTTTTTTCCCATCTCCCTGCAGGCCATCTATTAGAATGTCTGGAAGGCAAACAAGGAGAGGCAGACAGTCAGGAGGCAATAAAAGAGGGCAAGCAGGCTCTGTGTCTGGGGGCAACAGTGCTGGTCGTGGACGCGGTGCATTGTCATCAGCACATGGCCATGGGACACGCTTGTCCTTCTTTTCGGCAGCTGGACATGTTGAGCCACATCATGCCGAAGACTTGGTAGAGTGGATGACCAAGCCCTCCTCCTCCTCCTCATCCTCTCTCACCCAGGCTCAGGGTACTGGAAAAGCAGCTGCCAAAGCGTCGTCTTCCCTGGTATCAATGTCAGACAAATCATCAGTCACTCCTTCCCTAGACCCACCATGTCCTCCTCCTGAGGAGTCCCCCGAACTGTTTCAGCACAGTGTTGGGTACATGCTCCAGGAGGATGCCCAGCGTTTCGAAGGGTCTGATGATGAAACCCAGCTAGAGGAAGGCAGTAGCGTGAGAGCAGACAGAGGGGATGCTCAAGAAGGACACCAATCTGGCAGTCATGTTCCAGCAGCTGCAGCATACTGCCAGATTGGCTCCAGTGATGAGGAGGGAGGGGATGATGAGGTCACTGACTCCACGTGGGTGCCTAATAGGAGAGAGGAGGAGGAGGAGGATGAGGAGGAGGCACATCTCCAACGAGGCAGGATGCCCTTTGGTGGCCAGCGTAAGGGCAGTACACCGACGGAATCACACCGCAGAGCTCCGCCTGTGCAGGGCGCTGCCTCTGCCCGTCATTCAAAAAGTTCTTTGGTGTGGGCCTTTTTTGAGGCTAGTGCATCAGATCGCACAGCTGCTGTTTGCAACATATGTCTCAAGCGTATATCGCGTGGCCAAAACATCAGCCGCTTGGGTACCACATGCCTGACCAGACATATGTTGACCTGCCATGCAGCTCGTTGGCAAGCCTACCTCAAAGACCCACACCAAAGAACAAAGCGGACCTCTCCTTGCACCGCATCAGCTGGGATCTCCAACCCCACTATAACTTCAGTCCTCTCTGAAACATGCACTGAGAGGAATGAAGGTGTAGAATTAGGTGTGTCACAGCCAAGTACTTGCGCCCACTCTGCTAGCAGTACACCGACGTCCGATTCTAGCAGGCAAATTTCCCTGCCCCAGCTGCTGGACCGTCGAAAGAAGTTCACTCCCAGCCATCCACATGCCCAGCGGTTGAATGCTAGCTTGGCTAAATTGCTAGCGCTTCAACTGCTGCCTTTTCAGTTGGTAGACTCGGCCCCCTTCCGTGAGTTTGTGCAATGTGCAGTTCCTCAGTGGCAGGTTCCCAAACGCCACTTTTTCTCACGGAAGGCTATTCCGGCTCTCTACCGGCATGTGGAAGGCAATGTCTTGGCCTCGCTGGACAGGGCGGTCAGCGGTAAGGTGCATATTACCGCTGACTCATGGTCCAGCAGGCATGGACAGGGACGTTACCTTTCTTTCACGGCCCATTGGGTCACTCTTTTGGCAGCTGGGAAGGATTCAGGACAAGGTGCAGTAGTGTTGGAGGTTGTCCCACCGCCACGCCTCCAAAATGCTACTACTGGTTGTGACACACCTCTCTCCTCCACCCCCTCCTCTTCTTCTTCCTCCATGGCCTCTTCCTGTGGTTTGTCCTATGAACCAGCGGTGCTCCGTAGCCGTTCACGGGGCTACGCAAGTACGCAGGCAAAAAGATGCCATGCCGTGCTTGCGCTGGTGTGTTTGGGGGACAGAAGCCACACTGGGGCAGAGGTCCTGTCTGCTCTGCAGGGCCAGGCCGAGAGGTGGTTGACGCCACGCCAGCTTAAGCCAGGAATGGTGGTTTGCGACAATGGCACCAACCTCCTCTCCGCCCTCCGACAGGGACAACTGACCCATGTGCCCTGTGTGGCTCACGTCCTTAACCTGGTGGTGCAGCGCTTCTTGGGCAGGTACCCGGGCTTACAGGATGTCCTGAGGCAGGCCAGGAAAGTCTGTGTGCATTTCCGCAGATCTTATAATGCCAGTGCTCGCCTGGCTGAGCTGCAAAAGGAGTTGAACCTGCCCAAGAACCGCCTTATATGTGACATGCCCACCAGGTGGAACTCAACGTTGGCCATGCTGCAGCGGCTGCACACGCAGCAGAGGGCCATCAATGAGTACCTGTGCGACTACGGCACCAGGACAGGGTCAGGGGAGCTTGGTTTTTTTTCTCCACGCCAGTGGGGCATGATCAGGGATGCATGCACTGTCCTGGCACCATTTGAGGAGGCCACGAGGATGGTGAGCAGTGACAGTGCATGCATCAGTGACACTGTACCTCTTGTCCACCTGTTGGAGCACACGCTGCGTGGAATAATGGACAGGGCACTTGAGGCAGAACAGAGGCAGGAAGAGGAGGACTTCCTTGCCTCTCAAGGCCCCCTTTACCCAGACAGTGTTCCTTCTGTCCCACCCATCGCACAGGAAGAGGAGGAGGAGGAGGAGGAGGAGGAGGAGGATTGTGTCAGCATGGAGGTGGAGGCTGGCACTCAGCATCATCAGCAGCAGTCTTTTAGGGATGATTTACAGTCCCAAGAAACCAGTGGACTTGTACGTGGCTGGGAGGAGGTGGCTGCGGATCATGTCGTCCTTAGTGACCCAGAGGACTCCGGAGCGAATGCCTCAGCAAACCTACGCTGCATGGCCTCCCTGATCCTGCAAAGTCTGCGGAAGGATCCTCGTATTCTTCGGATCAAGGAGAGGGACCATTACTGGCTGGCCACTCTCCTTGATCCACGGTACAAGGGTGAGGTTGCGGACCTTATGTTACCGTCGCAGAGGGAGCAGAGGATGAGACAACTCCGGGAGGCCTTGCAGAAAGGTCTGTGCAACGCGTTCCCAGAGACTGGGAGGTTGCAAACTCCTGGTCCTGGACAACGAGTTGCTGAGGCTTCGGCCAGTCAAAGAAGGAGCGGTGGGGAAGGTGGCCGTCTGACCGATGCGTTCAGACAATTCTTTAGTCCGCAGCCCCAAAGTATGATCGGTTCCAGCAACCATCGCCAGCGTCTGATAAACATGGTGCAGGAATATCTAGGGGCAAGGTCAGACTTGGACACCTTCCCCACCGAAAATCCTCTGGCTTACTGGGTCTTGAGGATGGATCACTGGCCAGAGCTTGCACAGTATGCAATTGAGCTACTGGCCTGTCCTGCATCCAGCGTTCTTTCGGAACGCACATTCAGTGCTGCTGGAGGATTTGTCACGGATCACAGGGTGCGCCTGTCCACCGACTCAGTTGATCGACTGACTTTCATCAAGATGAACCAGTCTTGGATCACCACCAGCTACCACACACCTGATGCTGATATAACAGACTAATTGATTTTAACATGTCACATCCCTTCAAGACTGATGCTGATGCTGAGTGCCTGTGCTGTTATGTTGACTGGCTATCCTCCTCCTCCGAGTCCTCAATGATACGATTGATGATGATAGCTTGTAAGATCATTTTTGTTTATGGGTGCCGCCACCAGTGCCTAACGCCCAATTTTTCAGCCCCTGTTTAACAGGGGCGTGTAATTACAATTTTTGAAGCAATACTTTGCAACAGGGCTCATTGCTGTGCTCCAAGTACAGTATCTGTGAGGAGTTGCAGTGTTGTGCCACCAGTGCCTAACGCCCAATTTTTCAGCCCCTGTTTAACAGGGGCGTGTAATTACAATTTTTGAAGCAATACTTTGCAACAGGGCTCATTGCTGTGCTCCAAGTACAGTATCTGTGAGGAGTTGCAGTGTTGTGCCACCAGTGCCTAAGGCCCAATTTTTCAGCCCCTGTTTAACAGGGGCGTGTCATTACAATTTTTGAAGCAATACTTTGCAACAGGGCTCATTGGTGTGCTCCAAGTACAGTATCTGTGAGGAGTTGCAGTGTTGTGCCACCAGTGCCTAAGGCCCAATTTTTCAGCCCCTGTTTAACAGGGGCGTGTCATTACAATTTTTGAAGCAATACTTTGCAACAGGGCTCATTGCTGTGCTCCAAGTACAGTTGCTGTGAGGGGTTGCAGTGTTGTGCCACCAGTGCCTAAGGCCCAATTTTTCAGCCCCTGTTCAACAGGGGCATGTAATTACAATTCTTGATCTAATAATTCACAGCAGGGCCCATTGCTGCACCCACCAAGAGTAACTGTCAGGGCTTACAGTGTTGTGGCACCAGCACCACCATCAAAGGCCCAATTTTTACTACCACTGTTCAACAATTATATGTAATTAAAATTCCTGATATAATAGTTGACAGCAGGGCGTTCCAGCACCAACCAAGAGTAACTGTGAGTGCTTACAGTGTTGTGCCAACACCAACAACTAATGGGCCTATTTCTGCAGAGTATATACGGCAGGTCCCTACTTTCAAACATCCAACTTACAAACGACTCCTACTTGCAAACGCAAGAAGACAACAGGAAGTGAGAGGAAATCTACCACTAGGAAGGAAAATTCTCTCCTGTAAGAATAAATATGGGAGAAAGGTGTCTCCTCTGTACTGATGCTTTATCAGCAATCCTTGTTTCAAGAAAAACACCACATTTCAAAAACAGTTGTCATTGGGACGGAAAGTGAGGTGAAATGTTCTGAACAGGGGCACAGACAGCAAAACAAATGTTACAGGGGTGATAACCCTTACCTATGTTTTCCAAAAAGTTTAAAAATAGATTTTTGGTCTGGAGCTACACTTCAACAATGTACCTGTTCAAAATTACAAACAGACTCTACATAAGAACAAACCTACAGTCCCTGTCTTGTATGCACCGCCTGTATAGGGCTGTTCAGAGTATATAGGGCCTTTTTTATTTTATGTGCGGGGTTCCCCTTAATATCCATACAAGACCCAAAGGGGCTGGTAATGGGCTGGGGTAGGGGGGGGGGGGTCATGGGGTAGCTATGCCATTTTTCTTAAAGAATTTCATCCATATTACCGGGACCAGACATTACATTAAAGCCGCAAGCAGTTTTAAATGGCTTTTTTTTCCTTTAGAAGTGTCATTTTGTGCAGGGACAGTTCTAAACACGGGAAACACGTGGCACTTCACAGGCATACTTTAGACACCCCCCAGGTACGATATTTAAAGGAATATTTGACTTTTTTTTTTTCACTTTATGCATCATTAAAATGACTGCTCCCGAAAAACGACCGTTTTTAAAACTTCTTTTTGCATTGATACATGTCCCCTGGTGCAGAACCCGGGTTCCCAAACCCTTTTTAGGACAATAACATGCATAATAGTTGTTATAATTAGCACTTTAGAATTCGAACGTTCGCATCCATTGTATTTAATAGGGTTCTAATGTTCGTTCGAACTTTCGGTCCGTTCGCGGGTTCTGGTGCGAACCGAACCCGGGGGTGTTCGGCTCATCACTAGCAGAGACAGCTTCGGGAGGCCAGTCTCTGGCATTCACACCCTTCTTGGTCAAAGCGATAATAGGCGCGGCAATGGAAGAGTAATTCCTTATGAACTGCCTATAATAATTAGTGAAGCCAAGAAAGCGCTGTGTGGCCTTGAGGCTAGCAGGAAGAGGCCAGTTGGTGATAGCCAAGACCTTCCCAGGGTCCATACGAAGCCCCGAACATGAGACAAAGCACCCCAAAAACAGGACCTCAGAACATTCAAAGGAACATTTCTCCAGCTTGGCATAGAGATTGTTCTCTCTAAGACGTTGAAGTACAGTGCGGACATGGTTTCTGTGGACGAGCAGATTTTCAGAAAAGATCAGAATGTCATCCAGATAGATGACAACAAACTGGTACAGCAGATCTCTGAAGATTTCATTGACAAAGTTTTGAAACACGGCTGGAGCATTACACAGACCAAAAGGCATCACCAGATATTCGTAATGCCCGTCTCTAGTGTTAAATGCAGTCTTCCATTCGTCACCCTCCCGTATTCGAATGAGATTGTACGCGCCTCTGAGATCCAACTTGGTGAAAATGGAGGCACCCTTCAACCTATCGAATAGCTCAGATATTAAGGGTAAGGGGTATCGATTTTTAATAGTAACCGCATTTAAACCCCGATAATCGATGCAGGGTCTTAAGGTACCATCCTTTTTGGCAACAAAAAAGAACCCTGCCCCTGCAGGCGATGAGGATTTCCGGATGAACCCTCTCTCCAGATTCTCTGCTACATACTCCGACATGGCCTGGGTCTCTGGGATGGACAGAGGGTAGGTACGACCCCTGGGTAGAGTTGCTCCGGGGACAAGATCAATAGCACAGTCAAAAGACCTGTGGGGAGGAAGCACCTCAGCTGATTTTTTACAGAACACATCCCGGTAATCGCTGTATGCGGCGGGAAGATCAGAAGAAACAGAAGTGGCAGCAACCGGAAGACTCTCCTTGGGGGTCACCTTGAGAAGACACGACGAGAAACATGAGGAACCCCAGGCCAGGATCTGCCCAGAGACCCAGTCCACATGTGGAGAGTGGAGCTGTAGCCAAGGGAGGCCCAATACAACTGGGGTAGAGGCCTTGGGTAGAATAAGAAAGGATATCCACTCCTGGTGGAGAATCCCTACCGACATCCTAATGGGTAGCGTCTGGAAGCGAATAGGGCCCCCTGGGAGAACAGTGCCATCAATTGCCGAGACTACCAATGGGGTAGTGAGAGGTGAAAGGGTAAGCTTCATAGAAGAAGCAGTTCTCCAATCCATGAAATTGCCGGCAGCCCCGGAATCCAGGTATGCAAGGGTTGACTGAGGAGAAGTGCCTACATGAAGGGACACCGGCAAGAGCAGGCGAGAAGGTGATGTTTCTGGGTCCAATACTCCACCTTCCAAATGTATTAGACCCGAGCGTTTCCCGGACGAAGCGAGCAGGAGTCACGAAAATGACCCTTGCCCCCACAATAGAGGCACAAGCCCAGAGTTCTGCGCCTAGCACGTTCTTCGGGGGTTAGTCTGGTCCGGCCCAGCTGCATAGGTTCTTCAGCAGGTAGAGGATGCTCCACGGAATGAAGGGAGGGGAGCTCAGACTGGCTAGGACCCAGAGAGTGCTGGCGTCTTTTTTCTAAGGACCTCTCTTGAAAACGAATGTCGATCTGGTTGCATAATGAAATTACATCGTCCAGACCGACGGGAATGGCTCTTCCCGCTAATTCGTCTTTCACTCGGTCAGAGAGGCCATGTAAAAAGGTAGCGACCAGGGCCTCATTATTCCAGCTCAATTCAGCTGTGTGGATACGGAACTGAAGAGCATATTGCCCCACTGAACTAGATTCTTGGCGAAGACGTAAGACAGCACTAGCCGCTGAAGAAGCCCGAGCCGGCTCTTCGAAGATATTACGAAAGAGCTTCAAGAATTCGGACAGACTGGAAACCACCGGATCGTTCCTCTCCCACAGGGGGGCAGCCCAGGCCAAAGCTTCACCGGAGAGGAGGGAAATGATATAGGCTACCTTAGCCCGGTCAGATAGGAAGCTTTGAGGCTGAAGCTCAAAATGAATAGTGCATTGGCTGAGAAACCCCCTGCAGGCCTTGGAGTCCCCAGAGAAACGGAACGGAGCTGGCAATCTTAGTGAGTGTGAGGCTGCGACTGGTGCGATAGGTACAGCCGCTGGTTGTACTTGGGGTTGCGGATTCGGGGTTCCCAAGGAGACTTGAAGCTGCTCGAATCGAGAAGCCAGATCCTGGAGGAATCGCATCACCTGGGTCTGATTTGATTCCTGGGTCTCAAGTCTGCGAACTATGCCCTGCAATGGATCATCCGCGGGAAGCGGGATGTCAGCCGGGTTCATGGCTGATCAAACTGTCAGGGTCACCTGTGGCCAGGTGACAGATGCACACCGTAGGGGGACAGGAGTGCACCGCGAGGTAGTGAACCCTATGGCTGGCTTCTGTGGATAGGAAACTGGGTGGTTGTGGAAAGCGGGACCAGAGGAGCACAACCGGGATCCCAACGGAAGCGAGAGCCAAGATTCCCCAGGGCGCGGAGTCTAAGACCCAGCTGGTCTTCTCCAGGGCCTCTAGTGGTGAGGATGTTACGCTGCAGGCTGGGACCAGGTCGCGGCCCCTGGAGTTTCCTAGCTCACGCCCCGTAGGATAAGGGGAAGCAGCAGCACACGATAGAGAGAACCGAATAACAAGCCGAAGGTCAGGGGCCACAAGCAGACAAGGATAACGAAGAACGAGCCGAAGGTCAAGGGTCACGAGCAGACAGGGATGGTCGGGGACAAGCCAATAACGTAACAGAGAGACAGACGTAGCACACGGCAGGCAGGAACCCAAACACACAATGCCTAACAAACACGTTGATCAGCAAAGCAGGCTTGCAGTGCACAGGTTAATATAGTGTTCAGTGATAGGGCCTGGGGTGGAGTCAGGCTGGGAGGAGATTATAAAGGAAGCCAGGTGAAGGAGGTCTGGTCTCTAGATGAACACATGAGGAGGAAGGTAAGATGGCAGACAGACATTAATGCAGATCCATGACAGTCTGCCTCTCCTTGTTTGCCTTCCAGACATTCTAATAGATGGCCTGCAGGGAGATGGGAAAAAAGCAATAAGGGCTACCTTCAGGTGTCCTTCTCTGTCCCTTGAAACAAGGACTTGCACAGTGAAAGAAACTGACACTCTCCCTACCTACAGTTTTCTGTCCCTAGAAAAAATGTTTTTTTTAAGCACAATATAGCACAAGGAGAATTCACTCACTGTCCTTCCAGGTCCCTGGAAACAAGGACTTGCACAGTGAAAGAAACTGACACTCTCCCTACCTACAGTTTTCTGTCCCTAGAAAAAATGTTTTTTTTAAGCACAATAAAGCACAAGGAGAATTCACTCACTGTCCTTCCAGGTCCCTAGAAACAAGGACTTACACAGTGAAAGAAACTGACACTCTCCCTACCTACAGTTTTCTGTCCCTAGAAAAAATGTTTTTTTTAAGCACAATATAGCACAAGGAGAATTCACTCACTGTCCTTCCAGGTCCCTAGAAACAAGGACTTACACAGTGAAAGAAACTGACACTCTCCCTACCTACAGTTTTCTGTCTCTAGAAAAAATGTGTTTTTTAAGCACAATATAGCACAAGGAGAATTCACTCACTGTCCTTCCAGGTCCCTGGAAACAAGGACTTGCACAGTGAAAGAAACTGACACTCTCCCTACCTACAGTTTTCTGTCCCTAGAAAAAATGTTTTTTTTAAGCACAATAAAGCACAAGGAGAATTCACTCACTGTCCTTCCAGGTCCCTAGAAACAAGGACTTACACAGTGAAAGAAACTGACACTCTCCCTACCTACAGTTTTCTGTCCCTAGAAAAAATGTTTTTTTTAAGCACAATATAGCACAAGGAGAATTCACTCACTGTCCTTCCAGGTCCCTAGAAACAAGGACTTACACAGTGAAAGAAACTGACACTCTCCCTACCTACAGTTTTCTGTCCCTAGAAAAAATGTTTTTTTTTAAGCACAATATAGCACAAGGAGAATTCACTCACTGTCCTTCCAGGTCCCTAGAAACAAGGACTTACACAGTGAAAGAAACTGACACTCTCCCTACCTACAGTTTTCTGTCCCTAGAAAAATTTTTTTTTTAAGCACAATATAGCACAAGGAGAATTCACTCACTGTCCTTCCAGGTCCCTAGAAACAAGGACTTACACAGTGAAAGAAACTGACACTCTCCCTACCTACAGTTTTCTGTCCCTAGAAAAAATGTTTTTTTTAAGCACAATATAGCACAAGGAGAATTCACTCACTGTCCTTCCAGGTCCCTGGAAACAAGGACTTGCACAGTGAAAGAAACTGACACTCTCCCTACCTACAGTTTTCTGTCCTAGAAAAAATGTTTTTTTTAAGCACAATAAAGCACAAGGAGAATTCACTCACTGTCCTTCCAGGTCCCTAGAAACAAGGACTTACACAGTGAAAGAAACTGACACTCTCCCTACCTACAGTTTTCTGTCCCTAGAAAAAATGTTTTTTTTAAGCACAATATAGCACAAGGAGAATTCACTCACTGTCCTTCCAGGTCCCTAGAAACAAGGACTTACACAGTGAAAGAAACTGACACTCTCCCTACCTACAGTTTTCTGTCCCTAGAAAAAATGTTTTTTTTAAGCACAATAAAGCACAAGGAGAATTCACTCACTGTCCTTCCAGGTCCCTAGAAACAAGGACTTACACAGTGAAAGAAACTGACACTCTCCCTACCTACAGTTTTCTGTCCCTAGAAAAAATGTTTTTTTTAAGCACAATATAGCACAAGGAGAATTCACTCACTGTCCTTCCAGGTCTCTAGAAACAAGGACTTACACAGTGAAAGAAACTGACACTCTCCCTACCTACAGTTTTCTGTCTCTAGAAAAAATGTGTTTTTTAAGCACAATATAGCACAAGGAGAATTCACTCACTGTCCTTCCAGGTCCCTGGAAACAAGGACTTGCACAGTGAAAGAAACTGACACTCTCCCTACCTACAGTTTTCTGTCCCTAGAAAAAATGTTTTTTTTAAGCACAATAAAGCACAAGGAGAATTCACTCACTGTCCTTCCAGGTCCCTAGAAACAAGGACTTACACAGTGAAAGAAACTGACACTCTCCCTACCTACAGTTTTCTGTCCCTAGAAAAAATGTTTTTTTTAAGCACAATATAGCACAAGGAGAATTCACTCACTGTCCTTCCAGGTCCCTGGAAACAAGGACTTGCACAGTGAAAGAAACTGACACTCTCCCTACCTACAGTTTTCTGTCCCTAGAAAAAATGTTTTTTTTAAGCACAATAAAGCACAAGGAGAATTCACTCACTGTCCTTCCAGGTCCCTAGAAACAAGGACTTACACAGTGAAAGAAACTGACACTCTCCCTACCTACAGTTTTCTGTCCCTAGAAAAAATGTTTTTTTTAAGCACAATATAGCACAAGGAGAATTCACTCACTGTCCTTCCAGGTCCCTAGAAACAAGGACTTACACAGTGAAAGAAACTGACACTCTCCCTACCTACAGTTTTCTGTCCCTAGAAAAAATGTTTTTTTTAAGCACAATAAAGCACAAGGAGAATTCACTCACTGTCCTTCCAGGTCCCTGGAAACAAGGACTTGCACAGTGAAAGAAACTGACACTCTCCCTACCTACAGTTTTCTGTCCCTAGAAAAAATGTTTTTTTTAAGCACAATAAAGCACAAGGAGAATTCACTCACTGTCCTTCCAGGTCCCTAGAAACAAGGACTTACACAGTGAAAGAAACTGACACTCTCCCTACCTACAGTTTTCTGTCCCTAGAAAAAATGTTTTTTTTAAGCACAATATAGCACAAGGAGAATTCACTCACTGTCCTTCCAGGTCCCTAGAAACAAGGACTTACACAGTGAAAGAAACTGACACTCTCCCTACCTACAGTTTTCTGTCCCTAGAAAAAATGTTTTTTTTTAAGCACAATATAGCACAAGGAGAATTCACTCACTGTCCTTCCAGGTCCCTAGAAACAAGGACTTACACAGTGAAAGAAACTGACACTCTCCCTACCTACAGTTTTCTGTCCCTAGAAAAAATGTTTTTTTTAAGCACAATATAGCACAAGGAGAATTCACTCACTGTCCTTCCAGGTCCCTAGAAACAAGGACTTGCACAGTGAAAGAAACTGACACTCTCCCTACCTACAGTTTTCTGTCCCTAGAAAAAATGTTTTTTTTAAGCACAATATAGCACAAGGAGAATTCACTCACTGTCCTTCCAGGTCCCTAGAAACAAGGACTTACACAGTGAAAGAAACTGACACTCTCCCTACCTACAGTTTTCTGTCCCTAGAAAAAATGTTTTTTTTAAGCACACTATAGCACAAGCACAAAACACACTGACACTCTCCCTACCTATCCTTCTCTTTCCCTAAACTAAAGGAATCCAGGTTAAGCAAGAAAGAAATAAAAGTCACTGTCCCTGCCTATGCTGCTCTATCCCTGCTCCGGAACACACTACACTAGGCCGCCGTGCTGGCGGCCTTTTATAGTGTGGGGCGTGTACTAAACACCCTCAGCAATAATTGGCCACAGGCATCCTGCCTGTGGCCAATCATTGCTCTCCTCGCTGCCGGCGCTGTGATTGGCCAAGCATGCGGGGTCACAGTGCATGCTTGGCCAATCACAGCGCCTGGATGACACTGCGATGGCGTAGTGCATTGTGGGCCGTTCGCGTCACTCGAATTTGGCGCGAACGGCCCAAATCGTTCGATCTTCGTCGAACGATCGAACAGCCGATGTTCGAGTCGAACGTATGTTCGATTCGAACACGAAGCTCATCCCTAATCACTGGCCAGAGCTTGCACAGTATGCAATTGAGCTACTGGCCTGTCCTGCATCCAGCGTTCTTTCGGAACGCACATTCAGTGCTGCTGGAGGATTTGTCACGGATCACAGGGTGCGCCTGTCCACCGACTCGGTTGATCGACTGACTTTCATCAAGATGAACCAGTCTTGGATCACCACCAGCTACCACACACCTGATGCTGATATAACAGACTAATTGATTTTAACATGTCACATCCCTTCAAGACTGATGCTGATGCTGAGTGTCTGTGCTGTTATGTTGACTGGCTATCCTCCTCCTCCGAGTCCTCAATGATACGATTGATGATGATAGCTTGGAAGATCATTTTTGTTTATGGGTGCCGCCACCAGTGGCTAAGGCCCAATTTTTCAGCCCCTGTTTTACAGGGGCGTGTAATTACAATTTTTTTAGCAATAATTTGCCATAGGGCTCATTGCTGTGCTCCAAGTACAGTATCTGTGAGGGGTTGGAGTGTTGTGGCACCAGTGCCTAAGGCCCAATTTTTCAGCCCCTGTTTAACAGGGGCGTGTCATTACAATTTTTGAAGCAATACTTTGCAACAGGGCTCATTGCTGTGCTCCAAGTACAGTATCTGTGAGGGGTTGTAGTGTTGTGCCACCAGTGCCTAAGGCCCAATTTTTCAGCCCCTGTTCAACAGGGGCATGTAATTACAATTCTTGATCTAATAATTCACAGCAGGGCCCATTCCTGCACCCACCAAGAGTAACTCTGAGGGCTTACAGTGTTGTGTCAACACCACCACCACCACCAAAGGCCCAATTTTTCAGCCCCTGTTCAACAGGGGCATGCAATTACAATTCTTGATCTAATAATTCACAGCAGGGCCCATTGCTGCACCCACCAAGAGTAACTGTCAGGGCTTACAGTGTTGTGGCACCAGCACCACCATCAAAGGCCCAATTTTTACTACCACTGTTCAACAATTATATGTAATTACAATTCCTGATATAATAGTTGACAGCAGGGCGTTCCAGCACCAACCAAGAGTAACTGTGAGTGCTTACAGTGTTGTGCCAACACCAACAACTAAGGGGCCTATTTCTGCAGAGTATCTACGGCAGGTCCCTACTTTCAAACATCCAACTTACAAACGACTCCTACTTGCAAACGCAAGAAGACAACAGGAAGTGAGAGGAAATCTACCCCTAGGAAGGAAAATTCTCTCCTGTAAGAATTAATATAATTAAAACACCACATTTCAAAAACAGTTGTCATTGGGACGGAAAGTGAGGTGAAATGTTCTGAACAGGGGCACAGACAGCAAAACAAATGTTACAGGGGTGATAACCCTTACCTATGTTTTCCAAAAAGTTTAAAAATAGATTTTTGGGCTGGAGCTACACTTAAACAATGTACCTGTTCAAAATTACAAACAGATTCTACATAAGAACAAACCTACAGTCCCTGTCTTGTATGCACCGCCTGTATACGGCTGTTCAGAGTATATAGGGCCTTTTTTATTTTATGTGCGGGGTTCCCCTTAATATCCATACAAGACCCAAAGGGGCTGGTAATGGGCTGGGGTAGGGGGGGGGGGTCATGGGGTAGCTATGCCATTTTTCTTAAAGATTTTCATCCATATTACCGGGACCAGACATTACATTAAAGCCGCAAGCAGTTTTAAATGGCTTTTTTTTCCTTTAGAAGTGTCATTTTGTGCAGGGACAGTTCTAAACACGGGAAACACGTGGCACTTCACAGGCATACTTTAGACACCCCCCAGGTACGATATTTAAAGGAATATTTGACTTTTTTTTCACTTTATGCATCATTAAAATGACTGCTCCCGAAAAACGACCGTTTTTAAAACTTCTTTTTGCATTGATACATGTCCCCTGGTGCAGAACCCGGGTTCCCGAACCCTTTTTAGGACAATAACATGCATAATAGTTGTTATAATTAGCACTTTAGAATTCGAACGTTCGCATCCATTGTATTTAATAGGGTTCTAATGTTCGTACGAACTTTCGGTCCGTTCGCGGGTTCTGGTGCGAACCGAACCCGGGGGTGTTCGGCTCATCACTACACACCAGGAAAAAGCAGCAATACAGGCTAAGTTCAGGTGTAATATGGTCAGGAGGCACACTCCGCCCGCTGTAAGTGCCGCAAAATCCTGCTGGTGTAACACACCAGGAAAAAGCAGCAATACAGGCTAAGTTCAGGTGTAATATGGTCAGGAGGCACACTCCGCCGGCTGTAAGTGCCGCAAAATCCTGTTGGTGTAACACACCAGGAAAAAGCAGCAATACAGGCTAAGTTCAGGTGTAATATGGTCAGGAGGCACACTCCGCCCGCTGTAAGTGCCGCAAAATCCTGTTGGTGTAACACACCAGGAAAAAGCAGCAATACAGGCTAAGTTCAGGTCTAATATGGTCAGGAGGCACACTCCACCCACTGTAAGTGCCGCAAAATCCTGTTGGTGTAACACACCAGGAAAAAGCAGCAATACAGGCTAAGTTCCGGTGTAATATGGTCAGGAGGCACACTCCGCCCACTGTAAGTGCCGCAAAATCCTGTTGGTGTAACACACCAGGAAAAAGCAGCAATACGGGCTAACTTCAGGTGTATAATGTGCAGGAGGCTTAGCAACAATGACACTGACACTGTCCCCTGCCTATCCTTCTCTCTCCCTGCACACAAGGTTTATCAAAGTATATGACACTGACACTCTCCCTTCCTATCCTTCTCTCTCCCTACACACAAGGTTTAGCAAAGAATATGACACTGACACTCTCCCTGCCTATCCTTCTCTGTCCCTACACACAAGGTTTAGCAAAGAATGGATTTGACACTGTCCCTGCCTATCCTTCACTTTCCCTGCTCCGGAACACACTACACGAGGCCGCCGCGCTGGCGGCCTTTTATAGTGTGGGGCGTGTACTAAACCCCCTCAGCTATAATTGACCACAGGCATCCTGCCTGTGGCCAGTCATTGCTCTCCTCGCTGCCGGCGCTGTGATTGGCCAAGCATGCAGGGTCACAGTGCATGCTTGGCCAATCACAGCGTCGGGATTACACTGCGATGGCGCAGTGTATTGTGGGCTGTTCGCGTCACTCGAATTTGACGCGAACGGCCCAAATCGTTCGTTGTTCGCCGAACGCGCGAACAGCCGATGTTCGAGTCGAACCTATGTTCGACTCGAACACCAAGCTCATCCCTAATCTTTATTACAAAAATATTTTTAAAGAATCTTTACACATTTACAAATAAAACCTAAGGGGTTGGCTTGGATCAATATGATCAAGATGGTATTTAACAATGTATCTCTTTATCTATCTATCTATCACATCTTTGCTTCCTCAGGACCTCAATTCCTTTGACTGTAAATAGAGATCCTATTCAAAGAAGAACAAAGCTATTGAACATATCTATATCATATTTTTATCAGGTAAAAGTGCAACACATATATATATGTCTTTTCTTATACCAGCTCATGTGTACAAAGGTACAAAGGTAAATATGCATCGGAGACTTAAGCCCTGTACACACGATTTCCTATGGTTTTTAAACCCATGGATTTTTCGATCGGAAAACCGATGAAGCTGACTTCCATCAGTCTTGCCTACACACCATCAGTCAAAAAACCGGCCGTTCCAAACGCGGTGACGTAAAACACTCCGATGAGCCGAGAAAAATCAAGTTCAATGCTTCTGAGCATGCGTCGACTTGATTCTGAGCATGCGTGGGTTTTTTATCCGATAGAGTTCCCCACAGACAATAGTAATTTGCTATCGGTTTTTTAACCGTCGGATAAATTTAAAACATGTTCTATTTTTAAACACCGATGGGAAAAAGACAGATGGGGCCCATACACGATCGGTTTGTCCGATGAAAAAAGTCCATCGGAGTGTTTTCATCGGTAAAACCTATCGTGTGTACACGGCTTTATATATACTGTATATAAGCCTATTTAAGTCTTGTATGCACCATAATCATTCAATATTCCCCTGAAACAACCAGATTGGGGTCCTTTCCATATAGCTCCTTTAGAGACTGTACAGGAGAGAACTTCCATCCAGGAGAATGCTGCGGGGTCTCTCCTTCCAAAATGTATAGCTAGCCAATCCTATCAGGTTGTGGGGGCGAAGTCACAACCCAGTGTGTGCTGCCATGATGCGTCAGGAAATGTTTATATCCCGCGCCTTGGCCTAAAATGACTGTATGTTAATGTCAGGGAGCTGCTAACACTAAACTGTGATACCCAAGAATTATATATGTGGATATCCCAGTGCTGTGAAATTTAAATAAAGATTCGTGCTGCGCTATAGCCTATAACAATGTACAACACAACAGTGATTACTTATTAAAGACATGCACCACAAAATAGGATGCCAAATACATAACAGTTTAAACAATACTCAAATAAATTACTAATGTGATAAAGTACATATACATCCATATTCTCTGGGATATATATACATATATATTTTTATATATATATATTTTTTCCAATTATATGCTGCCACCAGAGCAGTGCAGTGTTATCATAGTGACACTACACTACTCTGGGGAAGTGATCGGGATTTTTTCTTTTGCACTATGATTGCTTATACAGCCATCATGGCTGTATAAGCGATCATTTCTGACAGTTCTCAGCTGAATTCCTGCAGCCATTGAGAACTACTGTGACAGCTCTGATTGGCTACAGCTATCAATGGTACAGGGAGGCGGTGCTAGACCTTGTACTATGTGATCACTGTGACCAATCACACAGTTCACAGTAGTTCTCGATGGCTGTATAAATGTCAGCCGTGTTTACTACTGAACATGTGATTGCCGTGATTGGTCACATCGATCACATGGTTTTCGTATGGGTGATCCTCTGTGTCCGGCATGACAAAGTGGTTAAATGATTGTGCTAATGCATGCCCCCAGGGGCGCTCAGGAAATGCAGATCAGGGAGGATGTATGGGTACATCCCCCCCAGATCGATGCTTGTTCCCCCCGGCTGTTTATATGCAGTGTAAAATTATAGATGCCTGGCAGTTATACAGAGACTGTAGCTTCAAAGCTTTCTGACTCACTGGTTTTATAACAATTATGGAGAACAGGAGGCTTTCATTTACTTGCTGCGTGCTTGTCTGCATGGATGCATGCTTGTCTGTGGTCATTGACTGAAGTACTGCAGCTAGGAACAGCCAGGGCACTAACATTTTCAGCAAGAGGTCAGCAAGTAAGTCCATGCATTCCTTATAGCACAATTTTCCTTACACCTAGGTGCACAAAATCTGCTCTGATTTTTTTAAGCTTAGAAAGAACAATTAAAGCAGTATTAAACCCAAAATTTATTATATTGCAGCCCACCAATCATTTGTTTTTACCTGGCCAGTAACACACCTCCTGTATTAGAGTGCCCCCACTCTGGATGAAGAAGCACAGAGGGTACATTTGGACAACAGCATTGTCAGTCTTGAGGGAGGGAATGTTAGATGAACTAGCAGATTTAAATACACTTAAGCCCTGTACACACGATAGGTTTTACCAATGAAAACAGTCCGATGGACTTTTTTCATCGAAAAAGACGATCGTGTATGGGCCCCATCGGTCTTTTTTCCATCAGTGTTTAAAAATAGAACATGTTTTAAATTTATCCGATGGTTAAAAAACCAATAGCAAATTACTATCGTCTGTGGGGCACTCCATCGGATAAAAAACCCACGCATGCTCAGAATCAAGTCGACGCATGCTCAGAAGCATTGAACTTCATTTTTCTCGGCTCATCGGAGTGTTTTACATCACCGCGTTTGGAACGGTCGGTTTTTTGACTGATGGTGTGTAGGCAAGACTGATGAAAGTCAGCTTCATCGGTTTTCCGATGGAAAAATCCATTGGTTAAAAAACCATAGGAAATCCGATCGTGTGTACAGGGCTTAACAAATTGAAACCAAACTCTAGCTCACATTTTAAAAGCAGTTACAGCAAACATTTGTTTCATTTTGGGATAAAGGTTTTACAATAATTAAATACAATTGTAAGCACCCCTGTCAGTGTTGAATGGTTTGTCTCATCTGCAAGAGAGGCTGTACTTTAGAAAAACGTCAGTCTTACTGAGCAGATCTCCAGAGGAAAGAAAGCCTATAAAAGAAAACAAAACGGAAAATTTATTACCAAATACTTCCCGTAATTTTCCTTTCCTGATAGACTCCATGGCAGACTATGTGTGGGTTAACCCCGCCTCCTCTCCACAGCTATAGGACCCCTTACCCATAAATTTGAGCTCACCTCCACAGACAGGTGTTTCGTAACTAGCCGACTCACATTTCAACTCTCATATTTTTAATTCATGGGTGGGAACTCCGTCTGCCATGGAGTCTATCAGGAAAGGAAAATTACGGTAAGTATTTGGTAATAAATTTTCCGTTTTCCTGACAGACTCCATGGCAGACTATGTGTGGGAAATAACTAGCCAAACCACACGGGAGGGTATGCTGAACAAAAATATATTTAATCTTTCCCGTCAACTGACAGGATTTTTCGACCAAAATTAACAGAGGAAAGGGAAGCAGGCTCAATACAATAATGAAACATAAATGTATGAATAGAAGACCACGAGGCTGCCTTGCATATCACTTCAGGAGCCACGTGTCGAGCTGCTGCCCATGAGACTGCCATGCCTCTGGTGGAATGAGCCGTCACCGCCTCTGGAGGAGCCAAGCCCTTTGCCCTGTAGGCCTGTTGGATAAATTGAACAATCCAGGCTGCTATTGTTCTGGAGGAAGCCCTCTTTCCTTTGTTGCCGCCAGTATGTAACAAGAACAGGTAGTTCAAGCTTCTAAAAGATGAAGTGACTCGCAAATATTCTTTCAGAGTCTCACCTACATCCAAGGGATGAACATCTGCTGATTCTGGAGAATTGAAAGTAGGAAGGACTATTTCCTGACTCTCGTGAAAAACTGACGTGACTTTTGGTTTAGACCCAAGCATGGGAATAAGGACCACACGGTCCGGGAAGAAAGTCAGAAAGGGTTCTTGACAACCCAGGAAGCTTATTTCTGAAACCCTTTTGGCTGAAGTAATGGCCACTAGAAAGGCCAGTTTGATTGATAAGTCCTTAATAGAAGGGTCCTTGTTGTTGAGTGCTGAAAGAGCATCAAGGACGGGCGGAAGATCCCATTTGGGAAATCTAGGTTTCCTCTGAGGCCTGATTCTCGAAGCCCCCCGAAAGGATTGTTGAACCAGGGGATGAGTTGCCCATGATGTTCCTGAAAATGCCGAAAAGGCTGAAACTTGTCAATCAGTTCCCTCAGAGTACAAAGGAAGATCCAAGCCTGATTGTAGAAAACCCAAAACGTCTTGAACTCCAGGATTTCTGAAAGATTTTCCAGCAGAAGTCATGAAGCTGACAAACCTGGTCCAGATTCTGTTGTAGGTTTTGTTCATGTTAGGCTTTCTGGAGCTCATAAGGGTAGAGAATACCCCTAAAGCACACCCAAGAGACTCTTGCGGGTCCCTGAAGCTCATCAGATTCAGGAGAGGAAACCATGGCCTGTTCGGCCAGTATGGTGCTATTGTTATCACTTCGCCTTTCTCCAATTGGAGCCGCTGCAGGAAATTTTTGCATGATCGGAGGTGGAGGGAAGGCATATGCCTTGTTGAATTTTCATTGGCTTGTTAATGCATCTACTCCGAAGGCTTGACTGCACCGACCTCGAGTGTAGTATCTGTCTACTTTGTGATTGCAGGGGGATGCAAACAGATCCACTTCTGGATCGATTCCCAACGATAGGATCCACTTGAATGTCTGTGTATGCAGTGACCATTCGTTGTTGTCTAGGTTGCTGCGTGACAGAAAGTCCGCTTGAATGTTCTGTTCCCCTGGAATGAAGACTGCTGTTAAGTTGAGTAGATTCCTCTGAGCCCAGGTCATAATGGGCTCGACCTCTTGGAGAAGGGCAGAGCTCTGAGTGCCCCCTTGTCTCTTCACATATGCCACAGCGGTGGTATTGTCCATTTTCAGTAGGACCGACTTCCCTTTCAGAAGGTGGGAGAAAGCGTAAAGGGCGCACCATGCCGCACGCAATTCCAGAACGCTTGACCCTGGAATGTGGAGATGGGCATCCCATTTGCCCTGAGCCAGTTCTGCCCCACAATGTGCTCCCCAGCCCGCATTGCTGGCATCGGATGAAACAGTCATCCATTGGATGGGAGCAAGGGAGTGGCATGTTAACAAGTTTTTGTGTTGAAGCCACCAGAGAAGACTGTTCCTCATTGACTGAGTAATCCTGATCAGCTGATTACGATTGTCTGTCTTCCATTACTGAAGGAATCCTGATTGAAAAGGCCGAAGCCTCCACATTGCCCATTTGACCATGGGGAACGTGGCCACCATCGTGCCGATTATCTTCAGGCACTGTGACGCCCTTAGGTGAGAGTAGTCTAGGGCTAAAGATATTCTTACCCGAATGACCGGGATTTTTCTTCCGGAAGAGAGATGGTATTCTCTACTGTGTCGAATTGAGCTCCTAGGTAGGTTAGGCGTAGGGTCGGGTCTGGCTGACTTTTCTCTCGGTTTAGGAGCCATCTGAACTCTATCAATGTAGAGATCACTTGATCTTTGTGGATCAGCAGCTGCTGCTTGTCTTGGGACAGTAGTAGCAGCTCGTCCAGGTAATGATACAGACGCACACCCTGTATTCTGATAAGAGACACAATTACCAACAGTACCTTGGAAAAGACTCTTGGAGAGGTCGTTAGTCCAAATGGAAGACAAATAAATTGTAAGTGCTCTCGTTCGACCTGAAATCAAAGGTATATGTGGAATTCTTCTGCCACGGGAACATGAAAATACGCGTCCTTAACATCTATTGAGATCAACCAGTCGCCTGGTTGAACGACTTTTTGGATGGTTGAGAGTGCTTCCATCTTGAATTTCTCGTGCTTTATGTACCTGTTCAGGAAAGTGAGATCTATAACTGGACGCCAAGAGCCGTTCTTCTTTTGTACTAGGAAGAGGGGGAAGTATACCCCCTGGAATTCCTCGTCCTTTGGGACGGGCACCACTGCTCCTTGATCTTTCAGGGCATTCACATATGAAAGAAGAACTTGTTGTTTTTCTTCTGATTGAGGCAGTGAAGATTACACTGGTCTGCATGGAGGGACCTTGGTGAAGGACCATGCGTGATCTGTTGAGACTGTTTTGATGGTCCAATAATATGAGATCAAGGTCACCCAGACGTGCCGGCAGAAACGTAGGCGAGCCCCCTACCCGACCCGCTTGGGCGGGCCCAATCTCAAAAGGACTTGCTTGGCTCGCGCCCACCGGGCGTCTGTTTCTTGCCAGATTTTTTGGAAAGATATCTGCCTATTCCAGTTCCAGCTTCTCCTAAAATCCCGTCCGGGCCTATAGGAGCATGCCTCTCTTGAACGCTCTGTGCTGCGTTTTCGCTGAGGCCTTCTTTGGTTAAACGGACGTTTGTCCTGAGGGAGGAATCCCGACTTTCCACCTGTAGCCTTTGAAATAGCGTTATCTAGCTTGTTTCCAAACAAGGAAGTTCCTTCAAAAGGAATTTTGCACCATGCCTGCTTTGAGGCAGGATCAACAAGCCAGGGGCGCAACCATAGTGTTCGTTTGGCTGTGACCGAATATAGCATGGATCTAGCCATCAAGCGGATGAGATCAATTGAAGCTTCTCCCAAAAAGGCAATAGCCAGTTTAAGTTCTTGCACTGCTGAACTTTGTGCCAATTCCTCCGAGACACCTTTCAGATCGGAGTCAACATTTTCCACCCAGGCCTCCATTGCTTTGGAGGTTACTGCAAGGGCAAAAGCTGGTTTGCATGCCGTTCCGGCCAGGCTATATATTCTTTTGAGGTCCTGGTCGATCTTCCGATTCAGACCATCTTTAAATGAAACGGTGTCATCTAGCGGGAGGGTGACATGCTTCGCTAGGCGCATTACTGCTGCATCCACGAGGGGAGCATTCTCCAGATGCTTGACATCCTCTGATTTAAAGGGATACAGTCTAGAGGTTTTGCTTAGCATGGAAACCTTCTTATCTCCCTTGCTCCATTCTTCCTCAAACACTCCTTTCAGCTCAGAGGGAAGTGGGAAATTGGAGCGTTCTTTCCCCAGTTGTTTAAACAATTTCCTTTGTTTTTCCGGGGGGGCAGTGGGATCCTCCAACTTCAAAGTTTCCTTCACTGCCTTGATCAGTGGAGAGACTAAGGCGTAGTCGAATCCCACCGTAGAATCATCTCCCTCCATCTCGTCTTGCGAGGAATCATGGGAGGAATCATGGGGCTGGAATTGGCCGGGATCCTCCAGGGCCTCGTCAGCCAAGGAGCCAGACAAGGTGGTGGACTGGCTCCTTGTGTGGGGGGGCAACTATTTCTTTCATAGATTGCTGTACCACACGTTTCACAAGAGACTCAAGGTTTTGATTTTCGGTCTCTTTCTCACCAACCGCTCGGGCATAACATGGGTCGCATAGCGATTTGCCCTCCGGGATTCTGGTGATGCATCCCCAACAGGCTCTGTGGTCAGAGCGATCATCGCGGTGGTGGTTGCGGTGACTAGAGGAGGAATGGGAACATCTCCTATGTCTAGAGGGGGTATGTGAACGTCCCCTATGATGATGGGTCCTAGACGTAGTGTCGCGTCTAGACCTGGATGATGAGTGATGATGCGGCCTGGCAAGGTCCCTTTCTTGTGACCGATGAACTGAAGTTGCCGGGCTGTAAGAGATAATACAGACAGAGGGAGGGGGAGGGGAGGTGGGCAGGATGTAACCGTTAGCAACCACCAGCAGCATAAAAGACACCAACCCCCTACCCACTCCACACATACCTTGTGCGGGAGGGCTGGCCACACAGTGGTGAAGATGAGTCCATTACGAGGGAGACACAGGAGTACTACACTACCTAGACTAAGGATAAGCAAATCAATGCAAGGAAGCATAAGAAAAAGAAAAAGTTTTTTTTTTTTTTTTTAAACTGTCCCTTTAAGAGACACTTAAACAAAACAGGCATTACATTGCAATAGAAGTGCTTACCCCGTCCTAGCAGTCTTGAGGCTCCGGGAGGCTGCCGCTCTATGCCCACAGGTTATCCCACCTGTATAGGGCTCTTCAGCGGTTTAAATAAACCGCGGAATGAAGTCACGGCCGGTCCCGCTGCGCGCATGCGCCGATGAGACCAGACCCACTGCGCCTGCGCGGCCCATGACCCCTCCGCCGCAATGCGCATGCGCGAAAACCAAGCCTCGGTTTCACCGTGGCTTGGCGCATGCGCAGATGACCGGGAACCAGGAAGAGATATGGCGTCCTGGAACGCAGAAGCGTTCCACAAGCCGCAACACACACGAAATAACACAAGGGAAAACAAAACAACATACACAAACTTGTCTGCCATGAAAGAAGCGGTGAATAAAATCTTCAGACCTTGCCAGCCGAGGATTCCTGCGACATCCGATCCGGTACTCTGGGGCCACATCCCTTCCACCATAGGGGTATTTTCCGGCCCTGAAACCACTCGCCCGCTCATAGCTGGGCCCTGGGTGCACCGCAGTAACAGTACCGATCGATCCAAGTAATCCACATCCTGGACATCGCACCGAATTGCATGATGAAGGTCCATGTGAGGAGGATAAAAAAGGAACACCTGTCTGTTGAGGTGAGCTCAAATTTATGGGTAAGGGGTCCTATAGCTGTGGAGAGGAGGCGGGGTTAACCCACACATAGTCTGCCATGGAGTCTGTCAGGAAATGCAGCTATCACATTTTCTTTTGGGTTTAATACTGCTTTAAGCATCAATTGTTTCAGCAATGCAACCTCAAGGGTATCTGGCTTAGTAACATTTGGAGCTTGCAGGAGATAGGGCACCATATGCGCCTTTGACAAATAAAATAAAATTGGCTAAAAATAAAATGTTTTTAAAACAAATTTGAGACCTTCATAGCTTTATCTGCACAACAATGCAGCAAAAAAAAAAGAAAAAAAAGTTAAATGGAAATATACAAAGACGTGCAGCACAGTTTCTATGTAATTTCTTCTGCCTAGCAGTACTAGGGTTGTTGGTTCGAATCCCAACTAGGGATGAGCTTTGAGTTCGATTAGAACTCATGTTCGACTTGAACATTGCCTGTTCGCATGTTCGCCGAACAGCGAACAATTTGGGGTGTTCGCGGCAAATTTGAAAGCCACGGAACACCCTGTAAAAGTCTATGGGAGAAATCTAAAGTGCTAATTTTAAAGGCTTATTTGCAAGTTATTGTCATAAAAAGTGTTTGGGGACCCTGGTCCTGCCCCAGGGGACATGTATCAATGCAAAAAAAAGTTTTAAAAACGTCCGTTTTTTCGGGAGCAGTGATTTTAATAATGCTTAAAGTGAAACAATAAAAGTGAAATATTCCTTTAAATTTCATACCTAGGGTGTGTGTATAGAGGAAAGGAAAAACATACCGCTCAAAAGCTTGAGAATTCACCAAATAGCTGCTTCCGCCCGGTCACTCACACAGGTGCTGGCTCTGCACTGATGCATGGGAGAAAAAGAAACCCTGGACTGCCGCACTCTGTATAGACAGTTATTTATTCCAAAATTTCAGGTAAAAAATCCAAATTCAAAATAAATCCATAAATCCAAAACAACAAATGCAGATAGTGTGCATGCAGGGAAGGGTGGCTAACGCGTTTCACGTCACGAATTGACGCTTACTCATAGCTCATAGGGTGTGTGTATAATATGCCTGTAAAGTCGCACTTGTTTCCCATGCTTAGAACTGTCCCTGCACAAAGTGTAATTTCTGAAGGAAAAAAAGTCATTTAAAACTCACTCGTGGCTATAATGAATTGTCGGCTCCCGGAAATACATAGAAAAGTAATTGATAAAAAAAAAAAAAATGCGTGGGGGTCCCCCCAAATTCAATTACCAGGTCCTTCAGGTCTGGTGTGGATATTAAGGGGAACCCTGCCACAAATGTAAAAAAAAAATGCGTGGGGTTCCCCCCAAATATCCATACCAGGCCCTTCAGGTCTGGTATGGATTTTAAGGGGAACTCCACCCCAATTTTTTTTAAAAAATGGCGTGGAGTTCCCCCAAAAATCCATACTAGACCCTTTATCCGAGCACGCAACCTGGCAGGCCGCAGGAAAAGAGGGGGGGACGAGAGAGCGCCCCCCCTCCTGAACCGTACCAGGCCACATGCCCTCAACATGGGGAGGATGTCCCCATGTTGATGGGGACAAGGGCCTCATCCCCACAACCCTTGCCCGGTGGTTGTGGGGGTCTGCGGGCAGGGGGCTTATCGGAATCTGGAAGACCCCTTTAACAAAGGGGACCCCCAGATCCCGGCCCCCCCCTATGTGAATTGGTGAGGGGTACATTGTACCCCTACCATTTCACGAAGAAATTGTAAAAAAAAATGTAAAAAAACCACACAGACACCTTGGAAAAGTCCTTTATTAAAAATTAAAAAAAATAAAAATAAAAACACATTTCAGTGATGTAATCCAATGTCCCGCGGCGATCCGATGTCCAGCGCTGCAGTCTCCACTCGAAACATCATTGGCTGAGCGGACCTACACTGTGGAGGAAGTTCCCCATCAGATCCGCTCAGCCAATGACGTAAGCGGGGTCTGAGGTACGAGGGGGCGGGGGCGCCCTTGTATCTCAGACCCCGCCTACATCATTGGCTAAGCGGACCTGATGGGGAACTTCCTCTTCAGTGTAAAAAAATGAATAGACCCGCCCGGACCTGATGGGGAACGTGAGAAGGGGCGGGTCTATTCATTTTTTTTTCACTGAAGAGGAAGTTCCCCATCAGGTCCGCTCAGCCAAGACGTAAGGCGGGGTCTGCGATACGAGGGCGCCCCCGCCCCCTCGTACCTCAGACCCCGCCTATGTCATTGGCTGAGCGGACCTGATGGGGAACTTCCCCTGCAGTGTAGGTAGGTCTGCTCAGCCAATGACGATTCGAGTGGGGACTGCAGCGCTGGACGTCGGATTGCCGTGGGACATTGGATTACATCGCTGGAATGTGTTTTTTATTTTTTATTTTAAAATTTGGGGTGGAGTTTTTGCGGGCTGCCAGGTTGCGTGCTCGGATAAAGGGTCTGGTATGGATTTTTGGGGGAACTCTACGCAATTTTTTTTTCAATTTGAGGTGGAGTGCCCCTTAAAATCCATACCAGACCTGAAGGGTCTAGTATGGATATTTGGGGGGAACCCCACGTCATTTTTTTTACATTTGATGCAGGGTTCCCCTTAATATCCATACCAGACCTGAAGGGCCTGGTAACTGAATTTGGGGGGACCCCCACGCATTTTATTTTTATTTTTTTATCAATGACTTTTCTCTGTATTGCTGGGAGCCGACAATTCATTTTAGCCTCGAGTGGTTTTAAATGGCTTTTTTTCCTTCATAAATTACATTTTGTGCAGGGACAGTTCTAAGCACGGGAAACAAGCGCTGCTTTACAGGCATACTATACACTAGAGGTGCGCATCTTCACTGGCCTCACGATTCGATTACGATTATCAGGTCAACGATTCGTTTCGATTCGATTCCGCGATGCATCACAATGCATCACGATTACAGCGCAAGTGCGCATGGTTTTCATCAAAAAAATTCAAGCAGTCAGGAGATCTCCATTTTTTTTATTATATCTGTTCTTTTTAAAAAAAGACAACACTCCCTGCATGTAGCAAAGTCTAAACAAAGCAGACAACCACTTGTACATAGTACAGGAGATGGTGAGAGAGACTGCGGACATGCTACAGGAGATGGTCGGTGACTGCGGACATGCTACAGGAGATGGTCAGTGACTGCGGACATGCTACAGGAGATGGTCGGTGACTGCGGACATGCTACAGGAGATGGTCAGTGACAGCGGACATGCTACAGGAGATGGTCGGTGACTGCGGACATGCTACAGGAGATGGTCGGTGACTGCGGACATGCTACAGGAGATGGTCGGTGACTGCGGACATGCTACAGGAGATGGTCGGTGACTGCGGACATGCTACAGGAGATGGTCGGTGACTGCGGACATGCTACAGGAGATGGTCGGTGACTGCGGACATGCTACAGGAGATGGTCGGTGACTGCGGACATGCTACAGGAGATGGTCAGAGAGACTGCGGACATGCTACAGCAGATGGTCAGAGAGACTGCGGACATGCTACAGGAGATGGTCAGAGAGACTGCGGACATGCTACAGCAGATGGTCAGAGAGACTGCGGACATGCTACAGGAGATGGTCAGTGACTGCGGACATGCTACAGGAGATTGTCGGTGACTGCGGACATGCTACAGGAGATGGTCAGAGAGACTGCGGACATGCTACAGGAGATGGTCAGAGAGACTGCGGACATGCTACAGGAGATGGTCAGAGAGACTGCGGACATGCTACAGGAGATGATCAGAGAGACTGCGGACATGCTACAGGAGATGGTCAGTGACTGCGGACATGCTACAGGAGATGGTCAGAGAGACTGCGGACATGCTACAGGAGATGGTCAGAGAGACTGCGGACATGCTACAGGAGATGGTCAGAGAGACTGCGGACATGCTACAGGAGATGGTCAGAGAGACTGCGGACATGCTACAGGAGATGGTCAGAGAGACTGCGGACATGCTACAGGAGATGGTCAGAGAGACTGCGGACATGCTACAGGAGATGGTCAGAGAGACTGCGGACATGCTACAGGAGATGGTCAGAGAGACTGCGGACATGCTACAGGAGATGGTCAGAGAGACTGCGGACATGCTACAGGAGATGGTCAGAGAGACTGCGGACATGCTACAGGAGATGGTCAGAGAGACTGCGGACATGCTACAGGAGATGGTCAGAGAGATTGCGGACATGCTACAGGAGATGGTCAGAGAGACTGCGGACATGCTACAGGAGATGGTCAGAGAGACTGCGGACATGCTACAGAAGATCAGTAGGTAAGTATAATATTCGTTTTACTTTAAAGAAAAAATAATACTGGCACTTTAATAAACTTTATTCACACTTCTTTACCCTATTCTAATCCCTAACCTAATTCCTAATTCCAAACTAACCTTTTCTGCAGTAGTGAGAACTTTCCTGTTGTGCCGAGAATGGTTCCCCCCGCCGGATTCTGTTCCCCTGGCTCTCGGCTACTATTGGAACTCCGCCCCCCCAGCCCTGTACATTGCCGCTCCCTCCTCCTACGAATGCTAATGCTCCTAATACCGCCCCGCCCCGCCTCTCCAGCCCTCTGCTCATTAGCATTCGTTAAACAGTAGGCGTAAGCAGAGGGCTGGAGAGGCGGGGTGGGGCGGTATTAGGAGCATTAGCATTCGTAGGAGGAGGGAGCGGCAATGTACAGGGCTGGGGGGGCGGAGTTCCGATAGAAGCCGAGAGCCAGGGGAACAGAATCCGGCGGGGGAACACTGTGTGTGTGTATATGACGCGCTCATGTGACTGCCCTCTCTCCTCTCTGCTTTCACGTCTCTCCTGCCGTACGTGCGACGTGAAAGCAGAGAGGCGGGCCGGGCAGTCACATGAGCGCGTCATAGGAAAAAAGTAACAAATGAGGAAACGGCTCTCCCGGGAGGAGGGGGCGGGGCTAGACATCGGGGATAATCGATTAATAGGTTTCCCTGCATCGGTGCCGCATCGGGGACGCCCGAATCGCGATGCACCGATGCAACGATTAAATTTCGCACCCCTACTATACACCCCCCAGGTACGAAATTTAAAGGAATATTTCACTTTTTATTGTTTCACTTTATGCATTATTAAAATCACTGCTCCCGAAAAAATGGCCGTTTTTAAAACTTTTTTTTGCATTGATACATGTCCCCTGGGGCAGGACCCGGGTCCCCAAACCCTTTTTAGGACAATAACTTGCATATTAGCCTTTATAATGAGCACTTTAGATCTCGAACGTTTGAGTCCATTGTATTTAATAGGGTTCTAAAGTTCACGCAAACTTTAGGTCTGTTCGCAGGTTCTGGTGCAAACCGAACAGGGGGGTGTTCGGCTCATCCCTAATCCCAACCATGGCACTACTTTGCATGTTCTGCCTGTGCCTGCATGGGTTTCCTCCCGCTCTCCAAATACATGCTGGTAGGTTAATTGGCTCCTGTCTAAGTTGCCCCCAGTATGTGTAAGTATGAATGTGAGTTAGGGGCTTCAGAGTGTAAGCTCCTTGAGGACGGGGACTGATGTGAATGTAAAATATATATATGTAAAGCGCTGTGTAAATTGATGGTGTTAAGTGGTGTTAAGATGGTGTTGGTGTACCTGAAAAAAAAAGGGACTGCACAGACAACCAGAACCTATTTTAGCTCATCTGTGCTATATTCATTGTAATAGTTGAGCTGCCTTTTTTCCCTTTGATTTTTTTAGCCTCCATGTCTTAGTGCTGCCTAAAACTGAAAAGTAAGGAATTTGTTTTTAAAAAATAGAAATGTTCAAAGTCAGACCAATTTAAAGCGAAAGCTGTTAATGTTTGCTTTTGTTTTTTGGTCACAGCATATGACTATATGATCCATACAGGTGCCAACTAGCCACTACATGCAATGCAATTCCATCAAATATCAGTACCCAATCCCCATCCATCCACAAACTGCCTGCATAGGAAATTTACCTCAACTAAAAGGTACCGATCTCAACCCTAAATGCAGATACTGCTGCAGATCACAACAATCACTTTTTCCATTTTCTGTTCTTCAGTTGGAAAAGAAAGGTTATTGCAATACAAATTTTATTTATAGCAGGTCAAATGTTACAACCTCCCACCCATTCAAAACCAATTAACTAGTATTGTTTATTGCACACATCTGTTGTATTAGGGACATTAGTCAGCCATTTTGAGTACACATTTTCCATATTTTAAATATGGCAAATGTAACCATTGATTGTACAGAGAATACTAGAGAATGTTTGGCTAGCAAATATGCCTTAAAGTGTAACTTCACTTTTGTTAAGAAAAAAAAAAACCATCCCCTCTCCTTTGGATGATCTATGTACATTAAAATAATTTAACAAACTTTGTTGCAGATTCCTACCTTTTGTTATTCTGAAGAAACCTTTGTGTGTTTGTCTGTGTCCATGTGGTAAGTGAATCCAGTGGGAGCGGTTTTATAATTATCAATCAGCTGCTGCACCTGCAGGGCTCTAATGAGGAAACCTGCTGGGCCTGCATTCTTTTAGACGTGATTTCCTATTTGGAGTATCTCACCAAAAATTAAATTTTTTTTGCAGGAGACGCCTGAAATCTGACTTGTATCTTGGTGCAGACTTCTGGCAAAAAATACTTTTTATTGGGACTGCGACATTGTGGCAGACATGCCGGACACTTTTGACACTGTTTTGGGACCATTGACATTTACACAGTGATTAGAGCTAAAAATAGCCACTGATTACTATATAAATGTAATTGGCAGGGAAGGGGTTAACACTAGGGGGCGATCAAGGGGTTAAATGTGTTACCTAGGGAGTGTTTCTAACTGTGGGGGGTGGGACTGCCTGGGGGAGGAGACCGATCATTGTTCCTAAGCATTAGAAACAGCAGATCAGTCTCCTCACCCCTGACAGAATAGAGATCTGTCTGTTTACACAGACAGATCTCTGTTCTGTCTCTCTCAGGAGCAATCATGGGCAGCCGGCGGCCATCGCAGCCGCCGGCCACACGCATTGGCTCCTACGTCACGCGGAGGGCCTATACTCCTTAAAGCGCCCGCCGTACTGCTACGACAATTTTCGCAGTCTTGTCATATTGCTGCTATCAAATGACGGTGGTGGTCAGCAAGTGGTTAAAGACCAGGCCATTTTTTGCAATACGGCACTAAGACGCTTTACCTGACAATTGCGTGGTTGTGCGACATTGTACCCAAACAAAATGTATGTCCTTTTTTCCCACAAATAGAGCTTTCTTTTGGTGGTATTTGATCACCTCTGCAGTTTTTTTACGCTATAAACAAAAAAAGACAGACAATTTTGAAAAAAAAACAATATTTTTTACTTTTTACTATATTAAATATCCCAAAAAACAAACAAAACAAAAACAAATTTCTTCATCAATTTAGGCCAATATATATTCTTCTACATATTTTTGGTAAAAAAAATTGTAATAAGCGTATATTGACTGGTTTGCGCTAAAGTTTTAGTGTCTACAAAATAGGGCATAGGTTTATGGCATTTTTATAATTATTATTTTTTACTAGCAATGGCGGTGATCAGCAATTTTTAGCGGGACTGCGACATTGTGACACTTTTTTGGGACCACTGACATTTATACAGCAATCAGTGCTATAAAAATGCACTGATTATTGTATAAATGACACTGTCAGGGAAGGGGTTAACACTAGGGGTGATCAAGGGGTTAAATGTGTTCCCTGGGAGGTGTTTCTAATTGTGGGGGGCGTGTACTGACTTTGAGGAGAGAGATCGCTGTTCCTGATCACTAGGAACAAACGTTCACTCTCTACTCTCCTGTCAGAATGGGGATGTGTTTGTTTACATTGACAGATCCCTGTTCTGGCTCTCTGTGGAGTGATCGCAGATGGTCGGTGGCCATCAGCTCCCCCGCCGTGCAGCGCGCGTGCGTGCCTGCTATAGCTCTTAAAAGAGCCGACGTACACCTACGCCGATTTGCAGGAATGAGCCGACCTGCCACAGTATACTGATGGCGGCTGGCCGGTAAGTGGTTAAATAAAAACAAAAAAAGGTGTCAGGAGACAGCAGTAGCACCTCCTGAATGCCTGTCAGCCACTGCTACCTGCTACCACAGAGAAAAGATTGCAATATGTGTGAACTAAAAATCCCTGTTTTTGATTGCAGAGTTTGGTGGAAAGGGTGTATAGCAGTGTCCAGAGGGTCCATCCAGAATTTGTAGTGTTAATGTGTGGTCACACCCCTTTAGCACCTGATAGTTTAAATACATGTACATAATATTGGGATTTGAGTACAGGTATATCTTTTCTCTGTTGTAAGGCAGGTCAGTGACCAGATCTAAACCAAGTAGCTCTCCCCACCTTGTGTCTTTATGCCCCATGTTGGCATGGTGTCCACCATAGCATTTGCAGTGGCAGAGCAGTGTAGGACTGGCCATAAGTAGGATTATTTTAACACAGTTGGTCAGCTTAACCAATTGCTGACTGCCGCGCGCCAATTTACGTTGGCAGAATGGCAGGGGCAAGCAGATGGACGTACCTGTACGTCCCTTTAAATTTGCCGCCTTGCGGGCGTGCCGTGGGAGCGTGCCCGCGGGTCCCGCAAACTCGACGTTCGCTGGCGGCCCCCGATCGTGTCACAGAGCGGCAAAATGGGGAGATACCTATGTAAACAAGGCATTTCCCTGTTCTGCCTAGCAACATGACAGGGATCTACTGCTCCCTGTCATCGGGAGCAGTGATCTCTGTCATGTTCTAGTGAGACCACTAGAGAATCACTCCCTAGGACACACTTAACCCCTTGATCGCCCCCTAGTGTTTAACCCCTTCCCTGCCAGTGTAATTTATACAGTAATCAGTGGCTATTTGTAGCTCTGATCGCTGTATAAATGACAATGGTCCCAAAATAGTGTTAAAAGTGTCCGATGTGTCCGCCATAATGACACAGTCCTGATAAAAATCGCATATCGCCGCCATTACTAGAAAAAAAATAATAATAATAAAAATGCCATAAATCTATCCCCTATTTTGTAGACTCTATAACTTTTTTGCAAACCAATCAATATTTGCTTATTATGATTTTTTTTACCAAAAGAATGTAGAAGAATATATATTGGCCTAAACTGAGGAAAAAAATAGTTTTTTTATATATTTTTGGAGGATATTTATAATAGCAAAAAGTAAAAAATATTGCTTTTTTTTCAAAATTGTCCCTATTTTTTTGTTTATAGAGCAAAAAATAAAAACCGCAGAGGTGATCAAATACCACCAAAAGAAAGCTTTATTTGTGGGAAAAGAAGGACGTCAATTTTGTTTAGGTACGCCGCACGACCACGCAATTGTCAGCTAAAGTGATGCAGTACAGAATTGCAAAAAATGCTCTGGTCAGGAAGGGGGTAAAGCCTTCCGGGGCTGAAGTGGTTAAGTATGTATTGCAATATGTGTAAACTACGGTAAATATCCCTATTTTGTATGGAAAGGGTGCATAGCAGTGTGCAGAGGGTCCATCCAAAATTTGTACTGCTACCACAGAACACACTATCTGAAAAAAAAAGCCTAAGAATTCTTCTTTTTGTCTTTAATCTTAAATATGATTAGAAAATGTATTGCCACAAATGTCACACAGAGAATAGCTGTTTTAGACAGGAATAAGATCCTTAGAGAAAGTAAAGAAATAATGAATGTGATTTACTGGTAAGTGATATTCCCAGATAGGCCATCAAATACTAAATTACACCTCATGGGCCATTGAGAAGAGCATGGTAGAAGACATACGGGCTTCCCATTGTAAAACTAGATATTTTGTGGATTAGAAAAATCTTCACTTTACTTTCTGTATTACGGTTTTGGACAAGATTTATTGTAGCTTTGTCTGAAATATTACATGAAGCCAGTTGCTAATATGAAAGCATGTTTTTTTTTGCACATAAGGAAATTTGGTTATAAATAGGATACATACAGGATATAAAGCTATTTTCTCTTTATAACAGTGGATTTAGCATGACAACCAAACTGTTATGACAAGGAATCAGAAGAGTAACTAGAGAAGTGGAGCAACTGCACATGCCCAGGGCACAAGCAAGGCAAGGGGCAAAATGTCATAAAAATCATGTGAGATCTGTGCTTGTGGTGACATCTAAATCTAATCTTACAATGGTGTGGAAAGATGTAAGAAAATGAACAGCTGTAGGAAGGAACAATATACATGGTAACAAACTAAAAGCATATCTGTGTCTATAATAAAGAGAAGGCCGCAGCAGTAGCTGGATTACAGCAGCATAAACAGTCCAACACCAGGACCACTTCTAAAATTGGCCAAACTGGATTCCCTTTCCCAGTCTTCCAGGGGTCTAGCCATCCCACTTATCCTGACGATCTACAAGCCAACTACTACTAAAGTTGGAAAGGACCTTAGGCCAAGGTACAAATAATGTTTTGCATATGGCATCACACATCTCATTGTCTTTTATCGTTGTTTTTCATCATGAATTTGAGCTGTGACCCTTTCCTCTTGTTATTGCTACAGAATGCTACTGGTGGCAGTGAAACAGTCCCTTTTAAAGAGCTGTGCTTTGAAATATCAGCATTCTGTAGCTCTCTGTGGCAACTGCAGTTGAAAATGCAAGTCTGAAGAAAATCACTTTAAGGAAGCATTTGCAAAGCATTTAAAAATGTTAAACTTTTCTTATTTGGGTCCTCAAAGTGGACCTCTGGGCAGGCATAAAAAGAATAATGGTAGCCCCCACCCTGCATATACTGGATGTAAAGCTCTTTTAGTCTAGGGGCCTCCCAAAGGATACACAATTTACCTTATTATGAGATACTAAAAGCTCCCTCCCTGACAGATGATTGGCTGCTCCCGTTTGCTGGTTGTATGGCCTGGTACGTAATGACATTTAGGGCCTATTTACATTCCAAGTCAGAAAGGAGAATACCAAGAACTATCTGCCACCTGAAAAAGAAAATATATCACTATCTGCCATCTGAAGGTAAGTAAATTATCACTATTGAGGTAGCCATGCACACATCGATCCTCCATGTGATCAGATCTCAGATCATTTTATTGACTGAAAATTGCAAACGTGTCGATCGAGCGATCCAAGATACACTGACCACAGTGTTTTGGTATATGATTGTATTTTTCACTCAAAACCAAAACTTATGAAACTAGAGGTGGCCTTACAACCATTCATTTTTCCATACAACTGCATATCCCCTTAGATATATTGGCAGAAACATCACATACATACATACATACAATTTGAACAGACCAGGCATTCACACAGCGATTTTATCGTTATAAATAGATCTTTAAAATGATCGTGTTTACCACCACAACTGATTGGACTAATTTCAACATGATCATAAGGATTGGTCAATAATTAAACACATTTCCTTTTTATAATTGACTGATCCAATATAATGGTCTAATTCTTGGACGAACCATACAATCACATTGTATACTTTTAAAAATACTAGACTAAGAGAGCATTATATTATATATTTGCTTAAGGGTTACCATTATTTTTTTCCTGGTCCAAGTTGGTCCTTGGGGCATCCTTCAGGAAGCATGATGGTGAAGTATGTTAAAAGTCACATAAATAATAAATCAGGTTGGTGATCAACAACACTTTTGAAGCTTGATAAATAATTACTGTATTTTTCGCTCCATAAGACGCACCTAGGTCTTATGCCCCGTACACACGATCGTTTTTAATGTCATTTTTTAAACTGACGTTTTTCTCCTTGTTTTTTTTCATGTTTCCTCTCAAGCCTGCCTTGCGTACACACCATCATTATAAAAAACGATCAAGCAAAGCGCAGTGACGTTCAACACGTACGACGGCACTATAAAGGGGAAGTTCCATTCGAATGACGCCACCCTTTGGGACGCTTTTGCTAATTCCGTGTTTCCGCGTGTTAATAAAAGTTTGGTGAGAGACGATTCGCGCTTTTCAGTCTTCGTGCTTTGAAGATCGTTTTCGGGAGTTCAGATTGCGCCTGTGGGTTCGTATCTGTTTAGCACTGCTTGTAGTCAGTTCGTATCTGTTTATTCAGTGCGGCCTGCTCTGCACGTTCGTGTTTTTCAGCTTGTTCTTCATAGGCCTTGCTGTTCTTCCGTGCGTTCTTCTAGTACGTTCTGTTCAGCCGACCGTTATCTAGCCATGTTGCGGCTACGTACTCGTCGTAGAGTTCGTGCTGTAGTTGGTGCAGGGGTTCATGCTGTATCCCGACTCCATGCCATGAGCAGGGTCAGGAGGAGTTCATGGACCAAGAATTGGTTGCTCCAGCGGCACCAATTCTGTCACATGCCTTTGTTGCGGGAGATCAGGGAGAATAATCCTGATGATTTCAGGAATTTTCTCAGGATGTCTGACCCCGTATTTCAGCAGCTGTTGGCTTTGGTGTCCCCCTATATTACCAGGCAGGACACCGTTATGCGGGAAGCCATCAGTGCTGAGCAGAGGCTCATCGCCACGTTGTGATACCTGGCTACTGGGAGAAGCCTGCAGGACCTTAAGTTCTCCACAGGCATCTCCCCCCAGGCTCTGGGGATCATTATACCAGAGACTTGTTCTGCCATCCTTCAAGTTTTGCAGGAGGACTATATTAAGGTAAGTGTTCTTCTTCAAAAATTCACATTGTATGGTTTTTATTTTGGGATATTTTTAATTTGCTTTATTTGCAGTCCCTAATTCACATGATTCTTAGCTGCAGGGAATGTCCCCTTTCTCCCCATGTTTTATTATTTAAAGTTTGGTGTTTGAGGCCTACCTGTAAATTTGGCTTACCTAACCTCTCCAGCATGCTATCCTGGGGCCATACCTACCTTGCCTAGTCATTTCCATGTTTTTTATTATATGTTCCATCGTAGTGCTTTACCCAAAACGCACTCTAAATTTTGCCTTGGAATGTTTCATTGTTGTTAACTTCAATACAGAGTGCTACAGCCTTCATGTGTGATATTCCCAACTCATGTTCAACCCTTCCCCCCCCCCCCCCCATAATTTTTTTTTTTTTTCTTGCTTCCAAATTTTTATGTTTTTAACAGTTTCTACCAATGTTGGCCATGAATGTGTGTATGAAATCAGCTTTCAATGTTTCTGGCTCCAAGTATTAATTTGTTATTTCTTTAATTCCACAGTTCCCTTCTTCGCCACATGAATGGCAGAATGTGGCTTCCGAGTTTGCCCAGCGATGGAACTTTCCGAACTGTGGAGGAGCCATCGACGGCAAACATGTTCGGGTCGTCCCACCACCCCATTCGGGATCCTTTTATTATAATTATAAGGGGTTCCACAGCGTCGTGATGATGGCAGTGGTGTCGGCCACCTACGAGTTCCTCTATGTGGACGTTGGCAAGAATGGCAGGATGTCTGATGGAGGAGTTTTTGCCCAGACGGAGTTTGGAGAACAGCTCCTTTTGGATCTGCTGGCCTTGCCACCCGCGGAGCAGAATGTGGAGGGACTACCTTTTGTGTTTGTGGCGGATGAGGCGTTTGGCCTGGGACCCCATTTGATGAGGCCATTCCCGCAACGCACCCTCACCCCTGAGAGGAGGGTTTTCAATTATCGGCTGGCCAGAGCCAGAAGGGTGGTGGAAAATGCGTTTGGGATCATGGCCAGCCGATTTCGCCTCTTCCTTACCTCCATCCACCTTGCCCCATACAAATGGAACCATGTGGTTATGACGTGCTGTGTGCTGCATAATTTCCTAAGGGTGCATTCAACGAGTTATATATCTTTGAGTGGGCCTGAGGCCTCTTTAATCAATGCAGAAACTTTGGTGGCCCTGGAACCTGGCCGTCCTGGCTTGGCCCCCCCCCAACCGGACGTGAGGTCCGTAACCAATATGTGGACTATTTTATGGGTAGGGGGGCCATTGAAATGCCAGACAATCTCTAATAATTTTAGACCAAAAAAATAAAACTTTTTTAAAAAGTAAAGATTGGTTTGTCATTTTTATTGTATAATGTTTGATGTTTCTGGTAGGTTTACCTAGTGCATTTGTTTTGCCATGTGGATTAAAAAATCTTTTAATTAGCCTTCCTTGTCAGTGTAAACACCAAACATTGATTAGTTCACTCAGCACCACATTTACATAATGAAGCCACAATGATTTGTTATGTAAAAATACCTTTATTTTTTTTGTTTAGGTGGGCAACTTCCATAGAAATGTGGATGTTCCCTTAATTTCAGGTGTATTAAAACGCATGACCAGCCATGCATAAACAAACTATAGTTCTCCAAATTTTGAAAAAGCTAAACATGTGCTAGTCATTAAAGGGTAAAATAACCAAAAAAAATTGAAATCTCTGCAAGTTAAATGTTATTTGGTGTAAAAACATTAGACACGCCCAAGCACAGCCATGATATTTTGGAGCCTTTCCTCCACCCGCTTTGTATTTGCCCTGATCTCTCGCAAATCTCCCTTAATTTTTTTGAGGTCACGACAGCAGACCATCAGGTATTGGATCAGGATCTGGGCACTGTGATGTGACAACTTATTGGGGTCTTCGGCCAGAACTGCACCTAAATGTAAAAAGAAATATGTAGGATAGAATATGTAGGCCTACATCTATTTAACATGCATGTGTCTGGTTTCTCTCTGACCTGTGGTGGTGCCACTTTCCACTTCCACAACATCACATTCCTCTCCATCCTGGGGTTCTGGGGGTATTGTTGTAGGTATTGCAATTCTCGTCTCATCTGAGGTAGCTTTTCGAATCCCTAGGGAGATTGAAATAAAAGGAATAGTTTCATTAGTAGCGACTCAATTTTGCTAAAATAAGAAACATGGAAAAAAACTTTTTAATCATTCTTTTGAAGCATGCTCCATTTTAATTTTTAACCCCTGTGCCAACCGGGACAAATGATTGGATACATAGGCCAAAACAGAGCATATACATTTTGTGAACAAATTTGAAACATTGTAACACCCCAAAGTATCTACACTGGATCACCTGTGTGTGACTCCCTCAAGCTTTTTGGCTTTAGGCCCACACTTGTACTACTGCGTTCAGATGTTTCATCAGCTGCTGAGCATTCACTCCCTTTAACATTACCATGCATATAGTTTTTCAAAATGAACAAATCTCCTTTGGATTAGCACACCAAAAATAAGTGTGGCCCAAATGTACTCCCCCAAATAAGCAAAAAAACATGGGTGTTCACACTGGATGATCCGAAAACATCGTTTGAGGAACTGTACGGAGAAAGAGGTAAAATACGTCCGTTTACTATGCGGACGAACCTAAAAAAGATGGTATCTTTCAGTGTACTATATGAAAGTTAAAAATACACGACAGAATACAAGAAAATAATATGTACCATGGAAACTCAAAAAAAACAACTTACTTTTTAATATAACTTTCTTGATTCTTTTATATTGGTCGGCCTCCCGCAACTTCAGATCTGACCATCGTTTTCTGAGCTGTTCCTTCGTTCTGCACACCCCGAATTTTTGGTGGAGACTTTTGACCACTTTGCCCATAATTCTGGACTTGACCAGATTAGGCCTTTTATACGGACCATGCTTGGCATCATAATCCTCCTTCTTTAAAATGGCGACCATCTCCACCATTTCCTCGAATGACATGTTGGATGCCTTATATCTCCTGGGTCTTGATTTGGGCTCCTCTGTAATTTCATCCTCTGTAGAGGTAATCTCAGCCACCTGTGTCTCCGCCATGTTTTGTTCAGCACTACGAGCGAGAAGGGGCGGGGAAAGTACAATATCGAACGTCAGGGGCGGGGAAAGTGTGCGGAGTTTCACGCATGCGCTGTGTATATAAAGTGAAGATCCATTGCTGGGAAATACGTTCATTTTTCGGGAGAGAGAGTTAGCAACGAACGTCGTGACCAAGGTACCTAACAATTTTACTTTTTGAGGTTCATCAGACGAGGAGATTTGTGTGCTCAAAATATGTAGACAATGCACAGTTGAGGAATGTTGCCTGAAATATATTTTTATTTTGGTTTCTCGCTTTTACAGATATCATGAATACTTTTAAAAACCCAGACTTCATGGGGGAGTTCATCGACAAATGGCAAGAGCTCCCTATATTATGGCAAACCAAAAGTGGCGGAAATAAAAATAAAGACGCCAGGAAAGCAGCACTGGAGAGCCTGCTTGCATTTGTGCAAACAAAGATACCCACAACAACTCTCCAAGATGTCAAAAACAAAATTGGGACCATCAGAGGGACATACAGGACCCAGAGGACTATGGTCCTGAGGTCCCAGAGGTCAGGTGCACCAGCAGATAAGGTTTATAAACCCAGTCTGTGGTACTACAGTAAGCTTGCTTTTCTGGATGACCAGCTGGAAGTGCGCGAATCTCTTACCACCCTTCCCCCCAGAGGTCAATCCAGCCTTCCTTGTACCCAACCCTCCAGCCTTCCCTGCAGCCAGTCCTCCAGCCTTCCTGTCAACCCTGCTCTGGCTTCCTCTGAGGATCAAGATCAGGGCCTTGAGGAGGCAGATTTGGAGATATGGAGCAAGGTAAAGTTTTGCTATCTATATTTCTATCGTACAAAATTATAGATTTTAAATAGATGTTAGTATTGTTAAAGGTATGTACACTTCTACCAATAAAGTTTGTGAAGAGCAAGATACAGTAGTGGCCTAATTTTATGTGTCCAAGACAACAAAACCAGGATGCGTAATCAATGAAAAGGACATAACTTTTGGCATTGATTTCAACAATGTCTAGAGGTGAACAATGTCTGTGAATGATGATGTGGCAAAATAAATAATGTCCCTTTCTTTTTTTACAGCCAGAGCAGAGCCAGGAAGAGGGTGATGTTGGGGATCAGGAGGAGGCTGGGCCCAGTGGCACCCAGGAGGAGGCAGGGCCCAGGGGCACCCAGGAGGAGGCTGGGCCCAGCACAAGAGCCCAGATGCCTCCCCTGGTAGTTAAACCACGAGGGCCAAGGAGAGGTAGGCAGGTGGAGGAGGAAACCAGGGCCTTCCTCAGAGAGGCAACAGCGGCCCTCAGAGAGGCACCCTCTGTTGAAGAGGGATTTGCCGCAGTCCTCGCCCACAAACTAGGGCAAATGGAGTTGCAGCAAAAAATTTACAGTGAGACCCTGCTATTGAAAGTCATCAATAAGGGCGTGCTGGGTGAACTCACTAGGTACACGGACATAACGGAGGTTGTCCCTACTCCTCCACCTCCTCCTCCTCCTCCTACTACTCCTCCTGCCACAACCTCTCCTCCTGATCCCCAGCCTCCAAGGAAGAAACCAACCAAGGCTGCAGAGAAGGCTGGAGAGAAGGCTACAAGGAAGAGAAGAAAATAATGCCTGCTGTAGTACCACAGACTGGGGACATATAGGACTTATCTGCTGTGGCTCCTGACTTCTGGGAGCTCAAGACAAGATTGGGCTCATTTTTTGGGGGATCTAATCTCTATTTTGGTTTGGACATCTTGTATGGTTGTTGTGGGGTGAAAGGGATGCACAAATGCAAGCAGGCTCTCCAGTGCTGCCTTCCACTTTAATATGTTAATGTTCTGAAATAAAAAAAAAATGAGTGCCCTTTAAATACTTGACTATGTGATTTGTATTTCAAAAGAGAGCTTGCTAGGAAGCAGGCAGGGACATCTCAAATTATATTATTGTTATTATCAGGGGACACAAACCTCCCTGAGGCCAAATGAGACACATTTGGAAGGTTGTTGTGGTAACTTTACACAAGAATAATTTAGGCCAAAAAACTTAAAAAAAGGCCAAAAAAAATAACCAAAAAGAATATAAAATTTAAAGAAAAAAGGAGAATTAACTTATTTTATTATTATTAGTATTATTTAGGAGGGAGGTGCGGCTTAAAAATAATATTTTATAATCATTAGAGCAATTTGGAATTACTTTAGAAACAAGTTGGGCATAAAACTCTCAATGTCAAAAGAAGAACGGAATGCGCTGCATTAAAACGATGCTATTAATTCCACCGTGACGAATGTGCCATCTCCATTTCCAACATTAGCTTTACCAAAACGAGCGCTCCCGTCTCATAGTTGCTTCTGAGCATGTGCGTTTTTTTTCACGTCGTGAAAGCATACACACTATCGTTTTTCACGCCGTTAAAAAAAACGACATGAAAAACGACGTGAAAAAAGAGAGCATGTCCGGAATTTTTAATGGCCGTTTTTCACGTCGTTAAAAATGCTCTGGAGCCTACACACGATCATTTTTAATGGCCATTTTTAAAAATGGCATTTTTAACGGCATGAAAAACGATCGTGTGTACGCGGCATTAGAGGAAGAAAACAAGAAAAAAATGGTGTACTAAAATTTTTACCAGTGCCCATGAAATGCAGCCTGATCAGTGCAAATTAAATGCAGCCTTACAAGTCCCATAAAATGCAGCCTTACCAGTGCCTTAAAATGCAGCCTTACCAGTGCCATAAAACGCAGCCTGACCTGTGCCATAAAATGCAGCCTTACCAGTGCCATAAAATGCAGCCTTACTAGTGCCATGAAATTAAGCCTGATCAGTGCCATTAAATGCAGCCTTACCTGTCCCATGAAATGCAGCCTGACCACCTTGCACAGACTGGCATTCCCATGCGAGGAAGTCATCACATCCGATCCGCCTGTCACAGAAGGCAGAGCAGCCCAAGCGGTGGCTGCGGTAGTACTCCATTCGGACGCTCGGGCTGCTCTGTTTTCGGTCTGTGGCTGAGTGACAGGCCCAGGCTGGAGATCGCCCGGCACTCGCGGGAGACCTAGGATGTCTCTCCTCCTCTCTCCTCTGCCCGTATGTAACATGGCGACTGCGGCGCAGGGGGGGGAGCGGTCCTGGTCAATATTTGCTCCATAATATGCACAGACATTTCCCCCCATTTCTTGGGGGAGAAAAAGTGCGTCTTAAGGAGCGAAAAATACGGTATTTAAAGCCACACTTTTTTTTAAAGAGTAGTTCCAGGTTTGTTGTTAAAAATCCACTCTGGGCAATCAATGTGCATATACAATACAATTTTACCTTTTTCTGTTCTGAAGAAGTAGCTGTTTGTTTCACCATGTCCTTTGCAGACTGATTCTGAATAGGAAGGTTTTGTTAATTATAATCACCTGCTACACTCTCAGTGAAGCTGCAGGGTCTGCCTGTCCTTAGAAGTATTTAACCCCTGGGGAGTATCCCACCAAAACTGAAATTCCTATTGCAGAGTATGCTTAAAATTGATTTGTATCTTAGTGCAGACTTCTGTGGAAATCAGTGAACCAATCACACAGGAAGGGAACTACATTTCCAATTGTGTACAGAATGCCTCCAGGTTGCCATATTGCATTTACCTTTACAGAAAATTACAATGGTTACAAATAGAAAAGGAAATGTAATTTTAAAAACATTTAAACAAGTTAAAGAGCACGTTGAAAAAAAACATTTAAACCTTATAATGCAGCTTAACACTTTCTTGTTCATACATCACGGGACACAGAGCAGCATAGTCATTACTATGTGGGTTATATAGAATTACCTTCAGGTGCTGGCACTGGCAACTTCCAAAACAGGAAGTACCCTCCCCTATATAAGCCCCTCCCATCCGGGAGTACCTCAGTTTTTTGCCAGTGTCTAAGGTGTTGGCCAAGGTTAACATGTATTCATCTGGGCTTGTGTACAGGTTCTCTGGGCCTTAGCAAGCTATTCCGGATCCGACCAAAAAAGCTTCATAGCTAAACGGTCGGTACCCGAGCCTTGCAGAGAAGAGCAGGGTTTTGCCTGTAATGCCTCTCTTAGGAGGGCTGGACCCTGGGATCCAGAGCTCTGGTCATACCCAAAACCAAGAGGCTATCTGTGCAGGGTGCTATACAGGTCCAGGGGAGTGGAATCCTTGGGAACCCGGTCCCTGAAGGTCTAGTACAATGCCTGCCGTGAGAGGTGAAGTTTGGGCTTCTGTGGACCAAACAAAGTCCTGCGGCGGGGAAAAGGTAAGTGGGGGCCCCTCAGGAACTTGGTTCTATTGAGGGGACCCCCAAGCCTAATATGTCTTTCTGCCTGTTACCTAAAGGGTATTCCCGCTAATAGCTGTATATGCCTAACAAATCCTAGAAATGTTTTTTCATAAGGGAAGTTTTAAAAAAACTGTAAACCTGGAAATGTTTTTTCATAAAGGAGGTTTTAAAAAAAAAAAAAAAAAAAAGAAGACAAAGGTGTGGTACCTGTGTTTGTCCACTAGAGGCCGCTGTGGAACGTCTTTTTTCTTGGGACTATTCCTTCCATGGTGAAAGTCCAGGCAGATGAGTGAGCTCTCTATCAGGGAAGCTGCATTCCTCTGTCATGCTGCCAAGTAGTTTCCTTCCATCCCAGAGTCCTGGTGAAACAGGGACCCTGGCTCCTCTCCCTACATGGCGCCAAGAGCGCACACGTGCACGCGCGCGCGCGCACACATGCTTTCCTTTTATAAGGTTTAGCTTCAAAAAAGGGGGCGGAGCCTGGCGGATGACGTGCTCTGTGCGCCCAGCGCTTCTGCGCATGTGCGGGCGTCCCAGCAAGATAAAAGGACTCAGTCCACGCTGCTTGCTATGGACACAGAGCATGAAAAGGAGCTGGTAGCATGGTATAGGGGCTTACAGCGGGCGGTTGATACAGGCATCCCCAGAAAGACGCATTAGTAGACACCCACTGATGTACATAGCAGCAAATTGCATTAGACTATTTCAGTAAGGGGTGTATTGCGGCTGGAATACCTCAGCTTTGAACTAAGGAATATGCCGCCTAAAAAACTCCGAGATATACCTCTCAGGAAGTGTAGGGGGTCTCCATCGGGCTCTGAGGATCTGGAGCAGTCATCTGCACCCTCCTCCCCTGAGAAATCAGAGGTTAATACCCATAAGGAACCCCCGGGAGTGCCAGGTACTGCGGCTGTCCTCAGTCCACCTGCTCCTGCATATATAACAGAGGAGGTTTTTTCCTCAACTCTGGAGGGATTGGAGCAGAGATTGGCTGCATTGATCGCTTCTTCTCTACAGGAAAGAAAGCGCGCCAGATCTCCATCACCTCCATTAGAGTGCCTGTTGGCAGAGCAACAGTCCCAGGAAGGGACCGACCTACCTGAAGGGGATCAGGAGGAGGTTAGCTCTGTTTTTGAGGAATCGACAGTAGATGAACCATTTTCAGCATCACAGACTGAAAGATTGTGGGTCCAGACCCTAACTGACATGGTTCGATCTGCATTTAAAATGCCTCTTGTTGAACCATCAACTACTGCTGTCTCCTCATTGGGGTCGCTAAAAGCTCCCCAGGTTAATTGCTCCTTTCCAATACATCCATTATTGGAAGGACTTATATACCAGGACTGGGAACATCCTGATAAACTATTTGTTCCGCCTAAAAGGTTTCCGGTGATCTATCCCATGGAGGAAAAGTTCACCCAGAGATGGAATGTTCCTACGGTGGATGCAGCCATCTCTTCTGTGAACAAATCACTGACATGTCCAGTAGATAATGTTCAAATGTTCAAAGATCCAGTGGATAAAAAATTGGAATCTTTATTAAAATCTGCTTTTTCCACAGCAGGGGCTGTTACACAGCCAGCAGTGGCAGCTATTGGGGTCTGCCAAGCTTTAAAGGATCAAATGAAAATGGTCCTGAGGGATTTGCCAGACCAGCAGGCCCAGGCTCTGGCTGATCTGCCTAGAGCATTATGCTTTGCGGTTGACGCCATCAAGGATTCTATCCATCAGGCCTCCCGCCTCACGCTGTCTTTGGTACATATGCGTAGGCTTCTGTGGCTCAAAAACTGGTCTGCTGAAGCTCCCTGTAAGAAGCTCTTAGTTAGCTTCCCATTTCATGGGGAACGCCTTTTTGGCGAAGACCTGGATAAGTATATCCAGAAGATTTCCAGTGGTAAAAGTACTCTCTTACCGAGTAAAAAGAGGTCTAGGGGTCCATCTTTTAAGAGGACTACCTCTCCTATCCCTGCGACGTCTGCTACTAAGCAGTTCCGACGGCCTCCTCGGTCAAACTCAGGAGGTAAAAATCAGGGACAGCCACAGGGTAATAAAAAGCCCTGGATCCGAAGAGGTACTAAACCAGCCTCCAAGTCAAGCCTATGAAGGGCTGCCCCCACTCAAACGGGTGGGGGGAAGACTTCAGTTGTTCGCAGAGACCTGGCGGGAGACGATCAAAGACAGATGGGTGCTCTCCGCAGTAACTCTGGGATACAAGTTGGAGTTAAAAGAGTCTCCTCCGTCCCATTTTATGTGGTCAGGCATGCCAAGAGACCCTCTGAAAAGAGGGTCTCTCCTATTGGCGTTAGAACAACTATTGCTCCAAGGAGTAATTATGGAGGTTCCTATGGAAGAGTGGGGGTTGGGTTTCTACTCAAACCTTTTCACAGTCCCGAAGCCAAACGGGGACATAAGACCCATATTGGACCTAAAGAGTCTAAACAAATTTCTAAACGTCCGGTCTTTCCGGATGGAGTCGATCCGATCGGTCACCGCTGCCCTACAAGGGGAGGAATGGTTAGCCTCGATCGACATCAAAGATGCTTACTTGCATGTTCCCATCTTTCCAGGTCATCAAAAATTCCTACGCTTTGCAATAGAAGGGCGCCATTTTCAGTTCAGAGCCTTACCATTCGGTCTGGCCACAGCACCACGAGTGTTCACAAAAATTCTGGCCCCACTGTTGGCCGATCTAAGAACACGGGGTGTAACGATAATGGCATACCTAGACGACCTGTTGTTGATGGACCACTCAGTTGCCAAGCTAGAAGTGGTAATTGTCGATACAATCAAGTATCTAGAGTCTCACGGTTGGGTCATCAACCTGGACAAGTCAGCCCTACAGCCAGTGAAAAACCTGGTATATCTAGGGCTACGGCTGGATTCAGACCAGAGGAAGATTTTCTTACCTCTAGACAAGGTATCCTCTTTGAGGGCCTTGGTCCGTCTGCTTTGTGCAAAAAGACAGCCGTCCATACGCCTGTGCATGAGGCTGCTAGGAAAGATGGTAGCATCATTCGAAGCTGTGCCATACGCCCAATTCCACTCAAGGAATTTACAAAGGGCCATATTGTCAGCCTGGAACGGAAAAGTTCAGGCTCTAGACTTCCCGATGGCTTTGTCCCCTTCCGTTCGGAAGAGTCTCTGCTGGTGGTTGATCCCCCAGAATCTCCAGAAGGGAAAACCCTTCAGCCCGATATCTTGGAAGGTGGTCACTACAGATGCCAGCCTTATAGGCTGGGGGGCAGTACTGGAGCAATGGTCTCTCCAGGGCAGATGGTCAAATGTAGTAAAAACCCTGCCCATCAATCTCTTAGAGATACGAGCAGCCCGGTACGCCCTAGTAGCCTGGACATCCAGACTCCAAGGGTCCCCTATCAGAATTCAATCAGACAATGCCACAGCAGTGGCATATATCAATCATCAGGGAGGCACCAGGAGTCGTGCAGCCCAGAGGGAAGTAAGTCACATCCTGGAATGGGCAGAAAAGCATGTCCCATGTATATCAGCTGTCTTCATTCCAGGGGTGGAGAATTGGAAGGCGGACTTTCTGAGTCGCCAACAGTTATGCCCAGGGGAATGGTCCCTTCATCCCGAGGTCTTCCGAGCAATATGTCAGCGGTGGGGAACACCGGATGTAGATCTGCTAGCATCCAGATTCAACGCAAAGGTGGACAGATTTGTCTCCCGGACAAGGGATCCCCTCGCTTGCGGCTCGGATGCTCTGGTGTTCCCTTGGGATCAGTTCAGACTGATATATGCATTCCCTCCGCTACAATTGTTGCCTCAACTCCTTCGCAGAGTCAGGTTGGAGAAGAAGCCGGTGATCCTGGTGGCTCCAGCGTGGCCCCGAAGGGCCTGGTACGCGGAGATCATCAAAATGTCTGTGGGGAGTCCTTGGACCCTTCCACGTCGTCCGGACCTGCTTTCGCAAGGACCGGTATACCACCCTTCCTTACTAACTCTAAGTTTAACGGCCTGGCTATTGAATCCCACATCCTAAAGAAGAGAGGTCTCTCTAACTCTGTGGTATCAACTATAATCAATGCCAGGAAGCCTGTATCCAGGCAGATCTACTATAGAGTTTGGAAGGCGTACATCACTTGGTGCGAGGCCAGAAAATGGCATCCACGTAAGTACGTTATAGGCAGAATTCTGGACTTCCTGCAGTGGGCTGTAGACAGGAAGTTTGCCTTAAGTACTATCAAGGGCCAGGTTTCGGCCTTGTCAATACTATTTCAAAGGCCCCTGGCTATGCATTCACTTGTCAAATCCTTTATGCAAGGTGTGACTCGTATTATTCCACCGATTAAGGCTCCCATATGCCCATGGGATCTAAATTTGGTTCTGTCGGTTCTGTAGAAGCAGCCATTTGAACCTTTGCGGCACATTTCCTTGGTTCTACTCACCAGGAAATTGATATTTTTAGTAGCCATATGCTCGGCTAGAAGAGTGTCGGAATTAGCCGCCATGTCCTGTAAAGAGCCATATCTGGTTATCCATAAGGACAGAGTAGTATTACGTCCTCACCCAGCCTTTCTTCCTAAGGTGGTATCGAGGTTTCACTTGAACCAGGATGTGGTTCTTCCTTCTTTTTTCCCCAAACCAAGCTCGGTAGAGGAAAAGTTATTGCATTCTTTGGATGTAGTAAGAACAGTTAAAGCTTATCTAAAAGCCACTGCTCAGATTCGTAGAACGGATTCTTTGTTTGTTCTGCCGGAAGGCCCCAGAAAGGGTCAGGCAGCATCAAAATCTACTTTAGCCAAGTGGATTCGACAGGTCATAATACAAGCCTATGGCTTGAGAAGTAGACCGCCTCCGTTCAAAGTTAGGGCGCACTCCACGAGAGCAGTTGGGACTTCATGGGCAGTGCATCACCAGGCCTCCCTGGCGCAAATTTGTAAGGCCGCAACATGGTCTTCAGTACACACGTTTACTAGGTTCTACCAGGTGGACGTTAGAAGTCAGGAGGATGTCGCCTTTGGGCGCAGTGTGTTGCAGGCCGCAAAAGATCCTCATGCCTGATGGCGCCCAGCTTATGTATGGTGTATCCCCCCCCTCATGTGGCATTGCTTTGGGACGTCCCACATAGTAATGACTATGCTGCTCTGTGTCCCGTGATGTATGAACAAGAAAGTAGGATTTTTAAAACAGCTTACCTGTAAAATCCTTTTCTTGGAGTACATCACGGGACACAGAGCTCCCACCCCTCTTTTGGGGACACGTATTGCTTTGCTACAAAACTGAGGTACTCCCGGATGGGAGGGGCTTATATAGGGGAGGGTACTTCCTGTTTTGGAAGTTGCCAGTGCCAGCACCTGAAGGTAATTCTATATAACCCACATAGTAATGACTATGCTGCTCTGTGTCCCGTGATGTACTCCAAGAAAAGGATTTTACAGGTAAGCTGTTTTAAAAATCCTACTTTTTGAAAGCACTTGCTGTGAGTAATGAAGATCAGACTGTTGCTTAGCAGACTAAAAGTAAAAGTTCTTTGTGAGTCGTTGCACAAAGACCAAAAGCCACTAGAACTTATTTAGTAAGGTGATTACAATGTACAATGACTGTGTTGAAAGAGTAAGCAATGCACAATAACCAAAATTATTTAAATTAATTTAGAAAGGGGAAAAAAAAAAAAAGGAAAAACTTTACTCATGGAAATGTATTATTACATCTGATGCAGTAGTATGCCTTTTTTCACCCCCCCCCCTTGTTTGTTTTCCCTATATTTCTTGTTTTTGCATCACCCCGAGATAAAAGACTCAACCTTACCTCAGATCAATCTTCCCTGAAGAAGATGGACAATGGAGGATACGCCCTTTTTAAGGTGACTTTAAAGTGTGGGTCTGTTGAAAATACACCATGAACAGTGAGTACTGAATACAACACAAACGGAAACACCAAATACAAGCACCAAAAAGGGTCCTTTTCAATACCTAATCCAATACTAACATTGATCCAAAACTACTGTTTGAGGCCTAGATCGATTATATGGTCAGCTTTTGACATTTGACATTTTTACATTTTTCAAATATTACAGATAACTTGTTTAATCAGTTGACCTTGAAGTTGGTCAAGGGGGAGGCGAGGCAGAACTGTCCCGGTAGCAGGCAACCATACGATGGGGGCCTGTTGCTGGGACACTCGGCTGAAGACTCCCTTAGTATTGTTTCTTGTTATCAAAATAACACTGTTATGCGGTTAGAGTTTATTATATTGAAAATAAGTTGAACACTGTCTAATGTTATCGGACACTGGCCAACCTTAATCGTCATACAATGCGCAGCATACCACAAATAATAATGGGCTAAGACAAGCTTTTATATTCATGATTACTGAACTAGTCCCCTCTGGACACACCTCAATGACCGAATTGAAAACTTAATACAAATACCAAATACATCCAATGGCGCATCTCCCACTCACCTCCAAGAGTCACCCTAGGTGTTATACTTCATAATAACACTTATTAGTTCTACGCCTTTTGGGCGATATTTAGAGCTAAGACTCGTACGAGGTGTTTATACACCAACCCTAACTTACTCAACTGACACCCAAATAGTGATCAGTAGACATCCCCACCTCTCTATACCCTCTTCTCACTTTACCTTCTCTCCCCCACCCTTTTTTACCCTCTCTGTTTTTTTGTTAATATAGTACCAAGCTAATATCAATATGTCATACTCCTTTTTGGGTAAATCACCTACGATAATTTCACACAATGTAAATGGCCTCAACACCCCAGAGAAAAGATCCAAGCTGATCAAAGAACTCAGAAAGGTAAAACCGTCAATTGTATACATTCAGGAAACACACTTCAAAGGACATAACATACCTAAAATCACAGACAATCTTTATACTGTGGTCCATCATGCAACAAACCCACTGGCCAAAACAAAGGGAGTCGCTATACTAATAAACAAAAACGCACCGTTTGAACTTAAACAACAACTTGCAGACCCAGAAGGTAGATTCATTTTTTTAAAAGGCACATGGGAGGGACCCCCAATCACCCTGGCAAATGTATATTTCCCGAACAAGTCACACATAATATTTTGCATCAGGATAGTCAATGAACTTAAGTGGTTCGCAGAAGGATGTATACTGCTAGGAGGGGACTTCAACATCCCTCTGTCCCCACTACTAGACACTTCAACAAGACACTCAAACTAAAATCCTGAAACCCATTAAAGCCATCCTACAGTCATTAGCCTTAGTAGACTCATGGAGGTCGACTCACCCTTCAGAGAGGGACTACTCATTCTTCTCGGCACCCCACAAAAAGTACTCAAGAATAGATTTAATATTCATTTCACAGAGGGATTTACCTAATTTAGTCAGAGCAGAAATAGGAAATATAGCCTTATCTGACCATGCCCCTACAGCTATCACTCTGAAATTTAACCCAGCCAAAAGTACAACATTTAATTGGAGACTTAATACTGCCCTGCTGACTGATCAATCAATCCGTGACGAAGTTCAGGACTCCATTAAGACATATTTTCTAAACAATGCAGACTCCGACACAAACCCCTTTAACAACTGGGAGGCTCATAAAAGTGTGATCAAAGGCAAATTTATTAAATGGGGAGCTAGAAAGAAAAAAGACAGAGAAAAGGAAATTACACAACTGTCCAATACTATAGCTAAGGCATATGACAGAACTGGTGCCGCTGGAGCAACCAATTATTGGTCCATGAACTCCTCCTCACCCTGTTCATGGCCTGGAGTCGGGATACAGCATGAACCCCTGCACCAACTACAGCACGAACTCTACGACGAGTACGTAGCCGCAACATGGCTAGATAACGGTCGGCAGCTCAGAACGAACTAGAAGAACGAACGGAAGAACAGCAAGGCCTATGAAGAACAAGCTGAAAAACAGGAACGAGCAGACAAGAACGCACTGAATAAACAGATACAAACTGACTACAAGCACTGCAAGACAGATACGAACCCACAGGCACAAACTGAACTCCACAAAACGATCTTCAAAGCACGAAGACTGAAAAGCGCGAATCGTCTCTCACCAAACTTTTACTAACACACGGTAACACGAAATTAGCAAAAGCGTCCCAAAGGGTGGCGTCATTAGAACGGAACTTCCCCTTTATAGTGCCGTCGTACGTGGTGTACGTCACTGCGCTTTGCTTTGAACGTTTTTTAAAATGATCGTGTGTACGCAAGACAGGCTTGAGAGGAAACATGAAAAAAAACGACGTGAAAAACGTCGGTAAAAAAAATGGCATGAAAAACGATTGTGTGTACGCCGCATTAGAGAAAGTAAAGAAATAATGAATGTGATTTACTGGTAAGTGATATTCCCAGATAGGCCATCAAATACTAAATTACACCTCATGAGCCATTGAGAAGAGCATGGTAGAAGACATGCGGGCTTCCCATTATAAAACTAGATATTTTGTAGATTAGAAAAATCTTCACTCTACTTTCTGTATTACGGTTTTGGACAAGATTTATTGTAGCTTTGTCTGAAATATTACATGAAGCCAGTTGCTAATATGAAAGCATGTTTTTTTTGCACATAAGGAAATTTGGTTATAAATAGGATACATGCAGGATATAAAGCTATTTTCTCTTTATAACAGTGGATTTAGCATGACAACCAAACTGTTATGACAAGGAATCAGAAGAGTAACTAGAGAAGTGGAGCAACTGCACATGCCCAGGGCACAAGCAAGGCAAGGGGCAAAATGTCATAAAAATCATGTGAGATCTGTGCTTGTGGTGACATCTAAATCTAATCTTACAATGGTGTGGAAAGATGTAAGAAAATGAACAGCTGTAGGAAGGAACAATATACATGGTAACTAGGGATGAGCCGAACACCCCCGGGTTCGGTTCGCACCAGAACCTTCGAACGGACCGAAAGTTCGCGCGAATTTTCGAACCCTATTCGTTATAATGGACGCGAACGTTCGAAATCAAAATTGCTAATTACAACGGCCAATATGCATGTTAATGTCATAAAACAGGTTTGGGGACCCGGGTCCTGCCCCAGGGGACATATATCAATGCAAAAAGAAATTTTAAAAACTAAAGTTTTTTCGGGAGCAGTCATTTTAATGATGCATAAAGTGAAAAAAAAAAAAGTGAAATTTTCCTTTAAATATGGTACCTGGGGGGTGTCTAAAGTATGCCTGTGAAGTGGCATGTGTTTCCCGTGTTTAGAACTGTCCTTGCACAAAATGACATTTGTAAAGGAAAAAAAGAAGCCATTTAAAACCACTTGCGGCTTTAATGTCATGTCTTGTCCTGGCCGCCATATGGCTGAAAATCCTTGAGAAAAATGGCATGGCTACCCCATCACCCCCCCCCCCACCCCAGCCCCTTTGGGTCTTGTATGGATACTAAGGGGGACCCCGCACCCAAAATAAAACCCTATACCTACAACCCTATATACTCTGAACAGCAGTATATAGGTGGTGCAAACAAGACATGGACTGTAGGTTTGTTCTTAAGTAGAATCTGAACAGGTACATTATGAAGTGTAGCTACATCCCAAAAAAATCAATTTTTAAGCTTTTTGGAGAACATAGGGAGGGGTTATCACCCCTGTAACATTTGCTGTCTTTGCACATCTGTTCAGAACATGTCACCTCACTTTCCGTCCCAATGACAAATGTTTTTGGAAAAGTGGGGTTTTAATTGAAACAAGGATTGGTGATAAAGCATCAGTAGAGAGGAGATACCTTTTTCCCAAATTAAATCTAACAGGATAGAATTTTCCTTCCTAGGGGTAGATTTCCTCTCACTTCCTGTTTTCTCTTGCCGTTTGCAAGTAGGAGTCGTTTGTAAGTTGGATGTTTGAAAGTAGGGGCCTGCCGTATATACTCTGCAGAAATTTGCCCTATTAGATGTTGGTGTAGCCACAAGACTGGTGGGCACAGGAATGGGCCCTGCTGTGAGTTAATAGATCAAGATTTGTACTTGCATGCACCTGTTGAACCGGGCAGAAAAATTGGGCCTTTGGTGGTGGTGGTGGTGGTGGTGGACGGTGTTGCCACAAGACTGTAAGCCCTCACAGTTACTCTTGGTGGGTGCAGGAATGGGCCCTGCTGTGAGTTATTAGATCAAGATTTGTAATTGCATGCACCTGTTGAACAGGGCAGAAAAATTGGGCCTTTGGTGGTGGTGGTGGACGGTGTTGCCACAAGACTGTAGGCCCTCATAGTTACTCTTGGTGGGCGCAGGAATGGGCCCTGCTGTGAACTATTAGATCAAGATTTGTAATTACACGCCCCTGTTAAACAGGGGCTGAAAAATTGTGCCTTAGGCATTGGTGCTGGTGCCACAACACTGCAACCCCTCACAGATACTGTACTTGGAGCACAGCAGTCACACGTGTTGCGAAGCATCTTTTTAAAAAATTGTAATTACACGCCCCTGTTATACAGGGGCTGAAAAATTGTGCCTTAGGCACTGGTGCTGGTGCCACAACACTGCAACCCCTCACAGATACTGTACTCTGAGCACAGCAGTCACACCTGTTGCGAAGCATCTTTTTAAAAAATTGTAATTACACGCCCCTGTTATACAGGGGCTGAAAAATTGTGCCTTAGGCACTGGTGTGGTGGCATGGATCATTGAGGAGGAGGAAGAGGATAGTCAGTGAACATAACAGGACAGTCACTCAGCATCAGCATAGGCAGTCTTGAAGGGATGTGACATTATAAATTATTCTGTTATATCCGCTTCAGGTGTCTGGTAGCTGGTGGTGATCCAAGACTGATTCATTTTTATGAAGGTCAGTCGATCAACCGAGTCGGTGGACAGGCGCACCCTATGATCGGTGACAAATCCTCCAGCAGCACTGAATGTGCGTTCGGAAAGAACGCTGGATGCAGGACAGGCCAGTAGCTCAATTGCATACTGTGCAAGCTCTGGCCAGTGATCCATCCTCAGGACCCAGTAAGCCAGAGGATTTTCGGTGGGAAAGGTGTCCAAGTCTGACCTTGCCCCTAGGTATTCCTGCACCATGTATATCAGACGCTGGCGATGGTTGCTGGAACCGATCATACCTTGGGGCTGCGGACTAAAAAATTGTCTGAACGCATCGGTCAGACGTCCACCTTCCCCACCGCTCCTTCTGCTACTGACCGAAGCCTCAGCAACTCGTCGTCCAGGACCAGGAGTTTGTAACCTCCCAGTTTCTGGGAACGCGTTGCACAGACCTTTCTGCAAGGCCTCCCTGAGATGTCTCATCCTCTGCTCCCTCTGCGACGGCAAGATAAGGTCCGCAACCTTACCCTTGTACCGTGGATCAAGGAGAGTGGCCAGCCAGTAATGGTCACTCTCCTTGATCCGAAGAACACGAGGATCCTTCCGCAGGCTTTGCAGGATCAGGGAGGCCATGCAGCGTAGGTTAGCTGAGGCATTCGGTCCGGAGTCTTCTGGGTCACTGAGGATGACATGATCGCCAGCCACCTCCTCCCAGCCACGTACAAGTCCACTGGTTTGTTGGGACTGTACATCATCCCTAAAAGACTGCTGCTGCTGATGCTGAGTGCCAGGCTCCACCTCCATGCTCACACAATCCTCCTCCTCCTCCTCCTCCTCCTCTTCCTGTGTGATGGGTGGGACAGAAGGAACATTGTCTGGATAAAGGGGGCCTTGAGAGACAAGGAAGTCCTCCTCTTCCTGCCTCTGTTCTGCCTCAAGTGCCCTGTCCATTATCCCACGCAGCGTATGCTCCAACAGGTGGACAAGAGGTACAGTGTCACTGATGCATGCACTGTCACTGCTCACCATCCTCGTGGCCTCCTCAAATGGTGAGAGGACAGTGCATGCATCCCTGATCATGCTCCACTGGCATGGGGAAAAAAAGCCAAGCTCCCCTGACCCTGTCCTGGTGTCGTAGTCGCAAAGGTACTCATTGATGGCCCTCTGCTGCGTGTGCAGTCGCTGCAGCATGGCCAACGTTGAGTTCCACCTGGTGGGCATGTCACATATTAGGCGGTTCTTGGGCAGGTTCAGCTCCTTTTGCAGCTCAGTCAGCCGAGCACTGGCATTATAAGATCGGCGGAAATGCACACAGACTTTCCTGGCCTGCCTCAGGACATCCTGTAAGCCTGGGAACCTGCCCAAGAACCGCTGCACCACCAGGTTGAGGACGTGAGCCATACAGGGCACATGGGTGAGCTGCCCCTGTCGCAGGGCGGAGAGGAGGTTGGTGCCATTATCAGAAACGACCATTCCTGGCTTAAGCTGGCGTGGCGTCAACCACCTCTCGGCCTGCCCCTGCAGAGCTGCCAGAACCTCTGGCCCAGTGTGGCTCCTGTCCCCCAAACACACCAGCGCAAGCACGGCATGGCATCTTTTTGCCTGCGTACTCGCGTAGCCCCTTGTACGCCTACGGAGCACCGCTGGTTCCGAGGACAGAGCACTCGAAGAGGACATGGAGGAAGAAGAAGAGGAGGGGGTGGAGGAGAGAGGTGTGTCACAACCAGTAGTAGCATTTTGGAGGCGTGGTGGCGGAACAACCTCCAACACTACTGCACCTTGTCCTGCATCCCTCCCAGCTGCCAATAGAGTGACCCAATGGGCCGTGAAAGAAAGATAACGTCCCTGTCCATGCCTGCTGGACCATGAGTCAGCGGTAATATGCACCTTACCGCTGACCGCCCTGTCCAGCGAGGCATGGACATTGCCTTCCACATGCCAGTAGAGAGACGGAATCGCCTTCCGTGAGAAAAAGTGGCGTTTGGGAACCTGCCACTGAGGAACCGCACATTGAACAAACTCACGGAAGGGGGCCGAGTCTATCAACTGAAAAGGCAGCAGTTGAAGTGCTAGCAATTTAGCCAAGCTAGCATTCAACCGCTGGGCATGTGGATGGCTGGGAGTATACTTCTTTCGACGGTCCAGCAGCTGGGGCAGGGAAATTTGCCTGCTACAATCGGACGTCGGTGTACTGCAAGTACTTGGTTGTGACACACCTAATTCTACACCTTCAGTCCTCTCAGAGCAGCTTTCAGAGAGGACTGAAGATATAGTGGGGATGGAGATCCCAGCTGATGAGGAGCAAGGAGAGGTCCGCTTTGTTCTTTGGTGTGGGTCTTTTATGTGTGCTTGCCAACGAGCTGCATGGCAGGTCGACATATGTCTGCTCATGCTTGTGGTGCCCAAGCGGCTGATGTTTTGGCCACGCGAGATACGCTTGAGACAAATATTGCAAATAGCAGTGGTGCGATCTGATGCACTCGTCTCAAAAAAGGCCCACACCAAAGAACTTTTGTGATAACGTGCAGAGGCAGCACCCTGCACAGGCGGAGCTCTGTGGTGTGGTACAGTTGCTGTGCTGGCCTCTAGCTGGCCTCCAGGGGGCATCCTGCCTCGTTGGACATGTGACGCTGCATCCTCCTCCTCCTCCTCCTCTCTCCCTTCAGGCACCCACGTGGAGTCAGTGACCTCATCATCCCCTCCCTCTTCACCACTAGAGCAAACCTGGCAGTAAGCTGCAGCTGGTGGAACACTACTGCCAGATTGCTGTCCTTCAGCATCCCCTCTCTCTGCGCGCACACTACTGACTTCCTCAAGCTGGGTATCATCATCCGAGCCTTCGAATCGTTGGGCATCCTCCTGGAGCATGTACCCAACACTGTGCTCAAACAGTTCGGGGGACTCCTCAGGAGGACATGGTGGGTCTAGGGAAGGGGTGGCTGATGATGCCATTGAGTACGCGTTGGCAGCTGCTCTGCCAGTACCCTGAGCCTGGGTGAGAGAGGATGAGGAGGATGAGGAGGGCTTGGTCATCCATTCTACCAAGCCTTCGGCATGATGCGGCTCCACATGTCCAGCTGCCGAAAACAAAGACAAGCGTGTCCCATGGCCACGTGCTGATGACGATGCACGACCACGTCCACGGCCAGCACTGTTGTCTCTAGAAACAGAGCCTGCCTGCCCTGTGTTCTTGCCTCGGCACGCTCTGCCTCTCCTTGGCGGTCTTCCAGCCATTGTAGTCGGTAGTGTATATAGTATAAAAAATAGAACTCCTATGTGTGCTCACAACACACTGTAGGTCCTATGGGTGCTGACACTAACACACTATAGGTACTATGTGTGCTGCTGACAAGAAAATATAGGAGCTCTGTTTGCTGCCACTAACACACTAGAAGTCCTATGGGTGCTGCTGAGAAGAAAATATAGGAGCTCTGTTTGCTGCCACTAACACACTAGAAGTCCTATGGGTGCTGCTGAGAAGAAAATATAGGAGCTCTGTTTGCTGCCACTAACACACTAGAAGTCCTATGGGTGCTGCTGAGAAGAAAATATAGGAGCTCTGTGTGATGCCACTAACACACTAGAAGTCCTATGGGTGCTGCTGAGAAGAAAATATAGGAGCTCTGTTTGCTGCCACTAACACACTAGAAGTCCTATGGGTGCTGCTGAGAAGAAAATATAGGAGCTCTGTTTGCTGCCACTAACACACTAGAAGTCCTATGGGTGCTGCTGAGAAGAAAATATAGGAGCTCTGTGTGATGCCACTAACACACTAGAAGTCCTATGGGTGCTGCTGAGAAGAAAATATAGGAGCTCTGTTTGCTGCCACTAACACACTAGAAGTCCTATGGGTGCTGCTGGGAAGAAAATATAGGAGCTCTGTTTGCTGCCACTAACACACTAGAAGTCCTATGGGTGCTGCTGAGAAGAAAATATAGGAGCTCTGTGTGATGCCACTAACACACTAGAAGTCCTATGGGTGCTGCTGAGAAGAAAATATAGGAGCTCTGTTTGCTGCCACTAACACACTAGAAGTCCTATGGGTGCTGCTGAGAAGAAAATATAGGAGCTCTGTTTGCTGCCACTAACACACTAGAAGTCCTATGGGTGCTGCTGAGAAGAAAATATAGGAGCTCTGTGTGATGCCACTAACACACTAGAAGTCCTATGGGTGCTGCTGAGAAGAAAATATAGGAGCTCTGTTTGCTGCCACTAACACACTAGAAGTCCTATGGGTGCTGCTGAGAAGAAAATATAGGAGCTCTGTTTGCTGCCACTAACACACTAGAAGTCCTATGGGTGCTGCTGAGAAGAAAATATAGGAGCTCTGTTTGCTGCCACTAACACACTAGAAGTCCTATGGGTGCTGCTGAGAAGAAAATATAGGAGCTCTGTTTGCTGCCACTAACACACTAGAAGTCCTATGGGTGCTGCTGAGAAGAAAATATAGGAGCTCTGTTTGCTGCCACTAACACACTAGAAGTCCTATGGGTGCTGCTGAGAAGAAAATATAGGAGCTCTGTGTGATGCCACTAACACACTAGAAGTCCTATGGGTGCTGCTGAGAAGAAAATATAGGAGCTCTGTTTGCTGCCACTAACACACTAGAAGTCCTATGGGTGCTGCTGAGAAGAAAATATAGGAGCTCTGTTTGCTGCCACTAACACACTAGAAGTCCTATGGGTGCTGCTGAGAAGAAAATATAGGAGCTCTGTGTGATGCCACTAACACACTAGAAGTCCTATGGGTGCTGCTGAGATGAAAATATAGGAACTCTGTGTGATGCCACTAACACATTAGAAGTCCTATGGGTGCTGCTGAGAAGAAAATATAGGAGCTCTGTTTGCTGCCACTAACACACTAGAAGTCCTATGGGTGCTGCTGAGAAGAAAATATAGGAGCTCTGTGTGATGCCACTAACACACTAGAAGTCCTATGGGTGCTGCTGAGAAGAAAATATAGGAGCTCTGTTTGCTGCCACTAACACACTAGAAGTCCTATGGGTGCTGCTGAGAAGAAAATATAGGAGCTCTGTGTGATGCCACTAACACACTAGAAGTCCTATGGGTGCTGCTGAGAAGAAAATATAGGAGCTCTGTTTGCTGCCACTAACACACTAGAAGTCCTATGGGTGCTGCTGAGAAGAAAATATAGGAGCTCTGTGTGATGCCACTAACACACTAGAAGTCCTATGGGTGCTGCTGAGAAGAAAATATAGGAGCTCTGTTTGCTGCCACTAACACACTAGAAGTCCTATGGGTGCTGCTGAGAAGAAAATATAGGAGCTCTGTTTGCTGCCACTAACACACTAGAAGTCCTATGGGTGCTGCTGAGAAGAAAATATAGGAGCTCTGTGTGATGCCACTAACACACTAGAAGTCCTATGGGTGCTGCTGAGAAGAAAATATAGGAGCTCTGTTTGCTGCCACTAACACACTAGAAGTCCTATGGGTGCTGCTGAGAAGAAAATATAGGAGCTCTGTTTGCTGCCACTAACACACTAGAAGTCCTATGGGTGCTGCTGAGAAGAAAATATAGGAGCTCTGTGTGATGCCACTAACACACTAGAAGTCCTATGGGTGCTGCTGAGATGAAAATATAGGAACTCTGTGTGACGCCACTAACACATTAGAAGTCCTATGGGTGCTGCTGAGAAGAAAATATAGGAGCTCTGTTTGCTGCCACTAACACACTAGAAGTCCTATGGGTGCTGCTGAGAAGAAAATATAGGAGCTCTGTGTGATGCCACTAACACACTAGAAGTCCTATGGGTGCTGCTGAGATGAAAATATAGGAGCTCTGTGTGATGCCACTAACACACTAGAAGTCCTATGGGTGCTGCTGAGAAGAAAATATAGGAGCTCTGTGTGATGCCACTAACACACTAGAAGTCCTATGGGTGCTGCTGAGAAGAAAATATAGGAGCTCTGTTTGCTGCCACTAACACACTAGAAGTCCTATGGGTGCTGCTGAGAAGAAAATATAGGAGCTCTGTGTGATGCCACTAACACACTAGAAGTCCTATGGGTGCTGCTGAGAAGAAAATATAGGAGCTCTGTTTGCTGCCACTAACACACTAGAAGTCCTATGGGTGCTGCTGAGAAGAAAATATAGGAGCTCTGTTTGCTGCCACTAACACACTAGAAGTCCTATGGGTGCTGCTGAGAAGAAAATATAGGAGCTCTGTGTGATGCCACTAACACACTAGAAGTCCTATGGGTGCTGCTGAGAAGAAAATATAGGAGCTCTGTTTGCTGCCACTAACACACTAGAAGTCCTATGGGTGCTGCTGAGAAGAAAATATAGGAGCTCTGTTTGCTGCCACTAACACACTAGAAGTCCTATGGGTGCTGCTGAGAAGAAAATATAGGAGCTCTGTTTGCTGCCACTAACACACTAGAAGTCCTATGGGTGCTGCTGAGAAGAAAATATAGGAGCTCTGTGTGATGCCACTAACACACTAGAAGTCCTATGGGTGGTGCTGAGAAGAAAATATAGGAGCTCTGTTTGCTGCCACTAACACACTAGAAGTCCTATGGGTGCTGCTGAGAAGAAAATATAGGAGCTCTGTTTGCTGCCACTAACACACTAGAAGTCCTATGGGTGCTGCTGAGAAGAAAATATAGGAGCTCTGTTTGCTGCCACTAACACACTAGAAGTCCTATGGGTGCTGCTGAGAAGAAAATATAGGAGCTCTGTTTGCTGCCACTAACACACTAGAAGTCCTATGGGTGCTGTTGGGGTGCAATGCTGTGCTAACAGCACTGCGGTTGGTACTACTGCAATACTGTACTAACAGTAAGCACGCACCAGACTAATCCCCAGCAGCAGCTAATAACACACTAACTGTGCAATCAGCAGCAATGAACGATCAATGACTTAGGTAGCAATGGTTTAGCAAAGAAATAGCCAATGGTTTAGCAAAGAAGAGCAAATCTTTCAGTATCAAGCAAAGACAGAATCAGCAGACTAATCTCTCCTAAAGCCGGAACTCATGTGACCGGGGCCGATGGCGTGGCGGCCTTTTAAATGGTGGGGCGTGTACTAAAGCCCCTGAGCTGTAATTGGCTACAGGCGTCCTGCCTGTAGCCAATTATTGCTCTCCGAGTTTCGGGCGCTGTGATTGGCCAAGCATGCGGGGTCACAGTGCATGCTTGGCCAATCATCAGCCAGCAATGCACTGCGCCGGCCGCGCCGGCCGCAATGCATTGCGGGGCTGCTCGCATCACACGAATGTGATGCGAACGGCCCAAATAGTTCTGGGCTCGACGAGCGAGCGAACGCCCGATGCTCGATTCGAACATGGGTTCGAATCGAGCACCGGGCCCATCCCTAATGGTAACAAACTAAAAGCATATCTGTGTCTATAATAAAAAGAAGGCTGCAGCAGTAGCTGGATTACAGCAGCATAAACAGTCCAACACCAGGACCACTTCTAAAATTGGCCAAACTGGATTCCCTTTCCCAGTCTTCCAGGGGTCTAGCCATCCCACTTATCCTGACGATCTACAAGCCAACTACTACTAAAGTTGGAAAGGACCTTAAGCCAAGATACAAATAATGTTTTGCATATGGCATCACACATCTCATTGTCTTTTATCGTTGTTTTTCATCATGAATTTGAGCTGTGACCCTTTCCTCTTGTTATTGCTACAGAATGCTACTGGTGGCAGTGAAACAGTCCCTTTTTAAAGAGCTGTACTTTGAAATATCAGCATTCTGTAGCTCTCTGTGGCAACTGCAGTTGAAAATGCAAGTCTGAAAAAAATCACTTTAAGGAAGCATTTGCAAAGCATTTAAAAATGTTAAACTTTTCTTATTTGGGTCCTCAAAGTGGACCTCTGGGCAGGCATAAAAAGAATAATGGTAGCCCCCACCCTGCATATACTGGATGTAAAGCTCTTTTAGTCTAGGGGCCTCCCAAAGGATACACAATTTACCTTATTATGAGATACTAAAAGCTCCCTCCCTGACAGATGATTGGCTGCTCCCGTTTGTTGGTTGTATGGCCTGGTACGTAATGACATTTAGGGCCTATTTACATTCCAAATCAGAAAGGAGAATACCAAGCACTATCTGCCACCTGAAAAAGAAAATATATCACTATTTGCCATCTGAAGGTAAGTAAATTATCATTATTGAGGTAGCCATGCACACATCGATCCTCCATGTGATCAGATCTCAGATCATTTTATTGACTGAATAAAGAAAAGGAAATTACACAACTGTCCAATACTATAGCTAAACTAGAACTACAACACAAACAAAGCCTCTCTTCCAAGGTGGCTGATGAGCTCAACTAGAACAGAAACTCCCTGAGACAATTATTGAATCTACAAACCCAAAAATCCCTATTTTTCAAAAAAAGTGTTTTCTACGAACACAGTGACAAAAGTGGGAAGCAACTGGCCAGAGCCCTGAAAGATGCCACGGTAGCAAACCATATTCATGCCATTCGCAACAAACAAGGAACACTCGAACACAATCCAGACCAAATAGCAAAAATCTTCCATAATTTCTACTTCAAACTATACGACCTACCTCCCCAACACAAACCCCCCACATATCGACTTGTAAAGAAGAAACAATCCAAAATTTCCTAATAGACAGTAAACTACCTACACTTTCTAAAGATGATATAGCCACCCTAGACGACCCTATAACTGACATAGAACTACAAGAGGCAATTAAAGACTTAAAAACAGGGAAAAGCCCAGGACCTGACAAATTTACCTCCCAGTATTACAAAACATTCACACAGTTGATCACCAACCCCTTACTGAAAGCCTTTAACTATCTAGCCAAAAACAAACATGACTCTACCTCCCTACTTGCAGCGCATATAGCAGTAGTTCCCAAACCAGACAAAGACCACACAGACTGCGCGAACTTCAGACCAATTTCACTCCTGAATGTAGACATTAAGTTACTGGCGAAGATACTAGCCAATAGACTGAAACCACTTCTTTCAAAGGTGATTGGCCCGGAACAGGTAGGCTTCTTGCCAGGAAGAGAGCCTAGGGATAACATTACCAAATCTCTAAATCTCATTCATTACGTAAGGAACTCGAAATCCGAGGGTCTTCTCCTGTCCACGGACGCGGAGAAGGCCTTCAATAGAGTTTCATGGGATTACATGGCAGCAACATGCTCTCACATTGGCTTGGGGGAGAACATGTTAAACTGGATTAAGACCCTATGCCTTAATCCCCAAGCTAAAATCAAGATCAATAATGTATTTTCAGACCCAATAAAAATCAGTAATGGCACGCGCCAGGGCTGCCCCCTATCCCCGCTACTTTAAATTTTTTCGCTAGAACCCCTAATCAGAACCATAAATATATCTCAAGAAATCAAAGGATTCACAATTCATAAAAGAGAATACAAAATAGCTGCTTGCGCAGATGACCTCCTCTTTTTCATTACGCAACCTCACATATCTATCCCCAATCTCACAAAAATTTTCAAAACATTCGGCTTTATATCTAATTTTAAAGTTAATCAAACTAAATCAGAAGCGATCAACCTAAATCTTCCCCCCGACAAATATAACTTACTAAAAAGCAACCATAAGTTCAAATGGGAACAAAACACCCTCAAATATCTAAGAATTAAATTAACCCCTACCATTGAAGCACTTTATTCCGCCAATTTCACCCCCTTCTAAAATCCAATGCTCAAGACCTACAAAAATGGACACCAAAGCTCTTTTCATGGTTTGGAAGAGCGTCAATTTTGAAAATGACCATTCTCCCAAGGTTACTTTATTTCTTTAATGCTTTGCCGATCACAATTCCTAACTCTTTTTTTCCAAACTACAAAAAATACAAAGAAAATTTATTTGGGCAGGCAAGAAACCGAGAATAAAGCTAAGCCTCCTTACACTACCCAAAAGTAAAGAAGGCATTGGTCTCCCTGACTTTAAAAAGGACTATTACGCCTCTCATATCACCAGATTGATAGATTGGCATTGCCATGGACATAACAAAGACTGTGTACAATTGGAGCAGGGCCACAATAAGCAACAAACCCTCTATTATCCTTGGTCCACCCATTCAAAATACACCAAAAAAATTGCCCACCCCTTCGCAGCCACCGCACTAAAAATTAGGCATAAGATAGCCGTCCCGAACAAGTTAGCCACAATCCCGGGCCCGTTAACCCCCGATTGCCAACAACCCAGACTTTTTACCGGGTACAAATCAACCAGTTCTCCCATCTCCTAACAACACCACAAAATTCCTTGTCACCCATTGTTATACCGGAAAAAGAGTCAAATCACTGGAAGCTTTCAAAACAGAATTTGGAGAAACATTCCCGGGTATTTGGTTTCATATGCAACTGAAGGATTTCCTAGTAAATAGTAAATACAAAAGTGCATACTGCAGTAGACTCACTCCACTAGAACATATTTATTACAGCAGAACCCAGATTTTAAAAACTACCTCTCTAGCTTATACTTGGTTGACTCAGTCACAAACAGATGCTAGCAGCAAACATAAAGAAAGCTGGGAAAATGCCCTAGGACACAGATTTAGCGACGCCCAATGGGAAAAAGCATGTATATTAGCACACAAATGCTCGCTTAGCACAAAATACCAGGAAATCTCCTATAAAATACTAACACAGTGGTACATTACTCCGCAGAAAGCCAATAAATGGTCAAACAAAACACCAGATACCTGCTGGCGTTGTGACAAGGAAACAGGGTCTTTCTTACACATCTGGTGGGAATTTCCACCAATCCTTGACTACTGGGAACAGATCACAAAATGGATAAAGCACAATACAGACACCAAAATAAACCTGAACGCAGATGCATGTCTATTACATATTAACCACTTTACGCTCAGTAAATATAAGAAATCATTATCCAGACACCTCTTAACAGCAGTAAAAACTCTTATTCCACTGCATTGGAAAACCACCAAAGTCCCAACGGTCAAGGATTGTTTGGACAGGGTACAATACTTTTACAAGATGAAAGAGATTGTGGCAATGAAAAACGAGAATAGCGAAAACTTCAATAAAATGTGGCAACCCTGGGTACTATTCAAATATTCGGATGACTATCGTTCACTTTACATTTAAGAGGTCAAGTAATTTCTTACATGGTATATAACTCCAATGTATTGTCTATATAACTACAATAACGAGGTGATCCTTCAAGTATGACCACATTAAGAAATATATATATAAGTGTATATACAGTTTTGGTACAGAACCCCCTCATCCGTCTTCCCATTCTTCCAACCCCTGATTTTCCCTGTAGACCCAACTCTTTCCCCCCCACTATATCTATCCCTTTTCTACTATTATCTTTGATTGTGAAAAAAATAAATAATAATAATTAATTATTTTTTTTTGCTATGGACTAACACTTATTATTAGATATATTGCTTATTATTAGATACGTTTGGTACCACATTATGAACCTGATCATTTACTTTGTTTTCAATGCAAAGCAGAATAGAGAGGTCTTTCTCATCATTATCACAGTTCTAATAATGCCATGACCAAATCAGAATTGCTGATTCATCATTTTTTTTCTCCTGCATGTAGATTTGCCAGCAGTGGCGTCTGGTGCGCAAATTTTTTTGGGGGGCACAAACGAACTGAAAAATTCTGAAACAAAAGCATCATATGTAGCCACTGTGCCCATCATATGCAGCCACTGTGCCCATCATATGCAGCCACTGTGCCCATCATATGCAGCCACTCTGCTCATCATATGCAGACTCTGTGCCCAGAAAAAGCAGCCACCTGTGCCCATAATATGCAGCCAACTGTGCCCGTAATATGCAGCCAACTGTGCCCACCATATGCAGCCAACTGTGCCCATCATATGCAGCCAACTGTGCCCATCATATGCAGCCAACTGTGCCCATCATATGCAGCCTCTGTGCTCATCAAATGCAGCCAGCTGTGCCCCATCAATTGTAGCCTTTCTGCCTATAATATGCAGCCACTGTGCCCCTCCGCCCACCCACTGTTTACCTGGCACGTACCCCATCATGGTGATGGGTCAGGCAGCAAGTCAGGCGGTGAGCTGTTGGATGTGTAGCGCAGCAATGGATGCAGGACTCCTCTGTGCATGTCTTCTTCCTGTTCTGCATGCCAGCCAATGGGATTGCCTCTACCTTCAGCCAATCAGGTGCCCGGTTTTACATCCTTATTGGCTGAGAGGCAGTTCGGTGTTAACAAAAGCAAATATTCATTTGCTTTGCTAACACACCTGTGTGCACTGTGAGCGCAATAGTATTCACCTGGTCTGTGGCAGAGACCCCTCATGGTCGGTGGCAGCGACCGTGCGCCAAGCCTGTTAGTGCTATTCAGAACAGGAGAAACCCAAATTTAAAGTTTGTGCCTGGACCTCCTCCCACCTTATCTGACCTGTGTTTGTCTCAACACGTCTGCTCTAAAAGAGACTGTTTATTGTGCAAGAAGGAATAAACAAGTGTTGGACCTTTCAGTTGGTGTGGACAGTTGCTTACTGGGGAAAGTTAAAGACTTGTTTTGATTACTGCAGAAACAAGGTCAGCACTGGAGGCCTTTTTACACCAGTCGCAAGCAGGCCCGAGAAACTAACACCGCTCAACCTCCCTATTCAGGAGGGTACGGGCTTGTGGTGTGCCTCATTCTTTCCCTGCGGAGGAGCCAAGCAGAAGAAAAGCAGGTAAAGTCTGGGGTTGGTGCGCTACACAAGCAAAATAAATAATAGAAGAATTCTACCAGATATCCCATACCTGAGTGTGGAATCTCTATTTCTGGGGTATTCTGTTTCTTTATCAGCTACTTTGTTATATTAAACATGCATATTATTTCTATATTACCGCACAACCAATGTAATATTTCTGCATCATTACATATCCGGTGCAATCAAGGAAATTAGCAAACATGCTGTTATAATTTTTGTAAAGTGTAATTTTATAAATAATGAACTATAATTATCAAAGTTTAATACTTCTTCTGATTTTTTTATATTTATTCTTTATTTTACAAATACACATATAATACAGGGTGCACCCATGACATTGATTTTCTAAATAGAGACCCCAGCAATAACTTCTCCATTCACACCTGTCTCTTTCAAAGGTATGCTTTACAGAGCCATACACTGCAGGGGTGAGGAATCATGTGTAATATTTTTCTCTTTCAATGAACCATGTACGCGTATGTACTGCCAGAATTGCACAGAGGGCACCAACATCCCTCAAATTACCAAAAAAAAAAATAGACCATGTACTGTATGGGACTTTGAGGGTGCCAAAATATGTATACCACTGTTAAAATGTCATACATTTAATACACCGCATTCTAGCCAAACACGGCTCATTTGTGAATTCACAATAGATTCCACGATAAAAAAATTATTTGTTTCACAATACATAATTGACCTTCCCACCCTACTAAAAAAATGCTTGTATCCTTCGTTGCATTCAAGCCAGATGGTTTCCAAAATTGTAGATGGCAGATGCAGGGGTGATTTCAATGGCCATTACATGGCATGTTTTGTGGGTCCCAAATATCCCTCTTTCTCAGACTCTGTTAACCTAATTAGTAAAAACATACATTCAATGGATTATTGATATAACAAACAAAAATTCATCACATTAGATTTCTGAAGTAATATAGGAAATGTAGTGTATTGAAGAGTGTGTGTGTGTGTGTGTGTATGTGGGGGGGGGGGGGGTTGTAATAGGAGTGGGAATGAAGGAAGTCTGGGGGGATTTGGGGGGGTTGGAATAGGAGTGGGGATGAAGGAAGTCTGGGGGGATTTTCCACCCTCGTTGGCTGTCTGGTGCATTTCATTATTGTTGTCTATAGGTGTATCAGGTTTGTAATGTTAAAGGATAAGTTCAAATAAAAAAATAAAATAATAATTGCACAATTTTTTGCAGGCAAACTTTTACATTTTTTTTTTGTAGGAGCCTGGAAAGCATTACACCCGCGATCTGCTGATGCAATCCGTTCCAGGAGAATGCTCGTAATCCAAAGCACTCGCATATCAAAGCGAGTTTCCCCATAGAAGTCAATGGGAAAAAAATTGTTTCTGCATTGACTTCAATGGCATGCAATACCACATGTGGCCAGAGGTGGGGAGGGAGCCGGAGAGCCTCGGAAACACTCGGAAACAGTTCGTCTGAACTCGGAAAACCTTGGGAACTGAGTATTTCCGAGTTTTTCCAAGCATTTCTGAATGGCTCCGATCGGCTCCGCTCAGGCTCCGGCGCCCTCCCACCTCAGACCAAACGCGGTACTGCACACCGCTGTGGCTTGAATCCTGCTTGTTTCAGGATTAAAAAAAAAACAGTGCTCTTATTGCGAAACGCTCGTTAACCGCGCTACTCGCAATCTATGGTTTCACTGTATATATATATGTCACTGTATTCATACATATGTAGCACACAAACCCTTTTCTGTCGTCCTCCGTTCGCAGTCGGGCACACCTGCTACTTGCCCGGTATCCCCCCCTTGTGTAGAGGGGCGAGCGGAGCAAGGGAACCAATTGAAAGAGGTAATTGCTGCAAGGCCCCCTTGCTCCGTTGTCTAGGTAGAGAATAAGTCCATTGTCCACACAGTAAAACCCAAGCAGCAAGGTTTTATTCTTTATCTTTGCAGCAAACTTGAAGAGAGAGTAGGGAAATGAGAGAAGTAGGGGAAATGGTTCAGGTACACAGCACTTAAACACACAGTGCAACTCTTTCAACGCCACTCAAGCCTGAGTGGGTATTGCTCACCCAGGTAGTCCCTTTATGAGCGGTCCTAGCAGCCGGGATGGAGCACGGATAAATTGTGAACTTTTTTGGGGATGCAATCAGGAATCCTCTGCCACAGGATTGTTAGTCCCGAACCTCCCAGCCAAGCAATAGAAAAGAACCTTTAAGCTGGATTGGCGTATTGCAGGGCTTGTAATGATGGATCCCTCCTTAGGTCCTTAGGTGAGCTCCAGGCCTCCTCCCCAAGACAGCAGTACTGTCGCTAGTCTCCTCCGGGGCAGATCCTTCCCTGGTCTCCTTCCCTAAGCGTGGCTTCCATGACATGGGTAGCTAAGGATCCTTCCGAAAAGTATAGGCCTCAGCCAGCAGAGCTGGGCCTATCATGCAGTGATGTAGCCTCTGTCCACAAGTGTGAATATTTTTTATATAATCATCATCAGAGCAAATAAAAATGTATTAGGATTACACAAACAGAAAAATATCAGATTAATAGAGAATAATTTTTTTACTCCAAGAGATTCAGGACACCTAAACTGGCTAATATCTTCTAGAATCTGTGTCAATATTTTGCAAGGCACGTTTAAAAAAAATGTAGTAAGCTCTAATGTGTTTTTATCTGTAACTATTCATCTCCTGGTGGATCATGGCTATCGTTCATCTGTCTGAATGAGAAAATCAATGGTCAGAAGGAAAAGATGCAGACAACTAAAAAATGGTCCTGTCCAAATGATGCTCATAGTGTTGAGGCTGGAGGATCGTGAAATCTGTTATCTTGTCCAACCAATAACAGAAATAAATTGTATTGTCCTTTCTTAGCATTATTTCTGTGGCAGGGATGACATAAACATGACAAATACAAGAAGTTCACAGTACATAAATGTGTGTGTGTGTGTGTGTATATATATATATATATATGTATATATATATATACACACATCACACCATTTTTAAATAATGCCCCTTAGACAAACATTATGACATTATACATATTTGGTACATTGTATATTATATAAGCATTGAGCCTGATGTATTACATGGATATGCCAATGCACTTTATCGTGAGTAGTCAACCAGATTGTATCCTTACTATATTTACTATGCACCTGTGATGTGCATGGATATGTGTTAACAGGATACAGTATACAAATGATGACTTTACTATGAAATGTGTTTTGTTAAGCCAGGGCTGGTGCAAGTATTTATAACACCCTAGCCAATTCTAATTTTGCTGCCCCCCCCACTGGCTCCGCACTTGACCCCACCCCCTTTGCCCTGCCCATGTATATGGTGGAGGTGGCGGGGTAGAGAATTTTGTGGCGCCGCTCCACCTGTTTCTTCAGGGTAGTATATGGACAGGTTAGGGGAGTATGAAGACAGGCTAGAGTAGTATATAGACAGGCTAGGGTAGCATATAGACAGGCTAGAGTAGTAAATAGACAGCCTAGGGTAGTATATAGACAGGCTAGGGTAATATATGCAACTCACTTTATGTGCAGGCAGCGGACCAGGCCCTGGTGTCTGCAGCTGCAGCTACAGAAACACCTGTGCCAACATCAGGCCGATGAGGTCTCCTCAAGCCCCTTCCCCTTCACAGTCAGCTGACATCTAGTTACCGCCCCAATGTAGGACACAAGGACAGGGGAGATTGTGTGCTGGATACCAAGATGTTCACAAACTGGTCATTGTTACACCGTCTCTCCAGGGTTAATTGAGCTTGTTTTCCCATTGTGAGCATTCCTGCAGCTTGGTTTCCTGAGCCTTACAGCAACCTTTGAAGCCGTGTCTGTAGAGTTTGAGAGCTGCTCTTCCTTTTCCCCAGGGTTAGAATCCCAGAATCATGCTTGTCTGACCCATGCAGGCAGTCATACAATCGACAGGAGCAGGTATTCTGCCTACAGCAGTCTGGTGCACTGTCTGATGTCAAGGCTAGTGAGCAAAGAAGAGCCAGGATCAGCGTGCGGCTGGCCGTGGAGAGGGCGGGTATGCAGCAGCCCTGCTGTCTTGGGCCCCAGAAATACATGCGGCCCAGCGGCAACTACTTGCCTATAGGTAGCGCCGGCCCTGGCTCCAGCATCCAAATGTATACCATTAAGGTGGGTGGTGTCAGTACTCATTCAACTTCTTCCTCTTTTTCTTCCTTTTAGCTTAATTTTTTTGCTGATTTTATTGATTTTTTTATTTATCATTACCATTTATATGTTTTTTTTTTTTTTTCATTTGGTCTGTTCTTTTTCTTCTGTATTGTTACATTAAAATTAATGCACAATAATACTACTACAACTACTACTACTAATAAAAACGCAAAATAATTGAATATAAGAGAAGAGAAGCGCTGCCAATCTGAGTGTAGCATTAAAAATCAACAGGTTTAATGAGTGGTAATAAACTCACAAAATAGTGGCACATTGTAAGTAGTAAACCTTGCTGAACAATACACCAGCTGGAATAACTGCAATCCATACGGTAACCAGTACTGGCCACCCTGGTGGTTTCCAAAGTTCCAAGGCTGCAGGGGAGGCACAGGGCGAGCTGTCACAGCATCATAGGGGAGTAGATAGGAGGTGTGTCAATGACTGGCATTGTTCAGCAAGGTTTATTACTCACAATTTGCCTTATATTCCACTGTTTGTGAGTTTATTACCACTCATTAAACCTATTGATTTTTAATACTACACTCAGATTGGTGCAGCTTCTGTTCTCTTGTATCTGTTTTCAGAGTCATCTTCTTTGCTAACAGCTGGCTGCCTATAGACTGAATATCTATTGGACCCTATAGCACTAGGACTATCACAGTACCTTATGGACCTTGTTATATATGGACTTTTTGATGTTTTGTACCCATTTTTTTTTATTCAGGAATACTTGTTTTTATTAATTCCTATTGCAACATTGCTGCCACTCTATAATCCTCTGGTACCCCTCTAAGCGCTCTCTAAACCCCCCCATTCCTTACAATAATTAAATATGCATTTCATTTGTGAAAAACCTAACCATGCTTTGTACCAGAAATTAAATGTTAGCATAAATATACATGGGAAAATTTTCTGAATAAAATTAAATGTTTTCTTTTGTACTAATTACCGGTACTGCTGTTTTAAAATTAACATTGGTCAACTAGAAAAAAAAAAAACTATTTTTGTTTTAAGTTTGCAAGTCTTTTTAAAATTTGGAAAATAAATCACCAGTAACAAAAGAAAACAGTTTGTCCCCAAAAATGATATGTATATTACTCCAGTGTCATAAGTAAGTATGAAGTTATTAAATCATAGTCCCATAGCTAAATAGTAAAACTTGTTCTGGTTCATCAAAGGGTAGTGCAGAAGCTAAAGAATGTCCCACTGGAAATACACTATACTTTCTGTTTAAATATCTATGTCATCAGGACCCCATGCTCTTGGCAGAGCCTCCCTTAATCAACTTCTACTGCACATATGATGTTTGTTAGAGAACAGGAACATCATGAAAATCTTGTACTATATGCCCATCACACACTTTGCTGGAACGCTGGTTGTTTTCAATGAACCTGGATAAGAGGGGCGGTGGGCATGTATTTCATGTACAAGAACCGATCCCCTGTATTCCCCTCCTGCAGCATCTGAATGCCGGTAGAAGGGGGAGGAGAAGCAGGCTTTCAGTGGCTGCAGGGGAGAAAATACAGGGGATCAGTTTTGTATATGCTTCCCCCATTACCCCACCTGTCCGGGTATAAAACTGAATGTGACAGGGAGCCCACACTGTCACCTGTAGCATGGACGGAGTCGCCATTGTGACCCTGACACAACTTTCCAGTGTTGGAGTCCCTTCATGTCACACAGGGGTCCCCCTGCTGCCTGCACATTACAAGTCCCAGCCAGTCCAGGACTCACCCCTCCCCCTCCTGCATGCTAGCTCCTGTCACTCCCCCACACATGGGATGTCACCAGTACAGGGGAAGTCCAGGGAAGTCTCAGTCCCTCTCAATGTGTAGAAGTCCTCCAGCCCTCTGTCATTGACTGTAGAATGTTCTCAGTCCGTCCACATCCCCCTACCCCCCTCTTTCCCCCATGCTCCCCTTTCACCTCTTTTTAATGAACTTGCTGCCTTGTTGTAGCATCTCCAGCACCCACACCAGCTCCAGCTGGGGAGCATGTACCCCCGGCTGGGCTCCTGCCAGGACTGATGGCAGATCGTGGATGGGGGCAAGAAGAGAAGAGGGAGGTGAAGAGAGACCAGCCTGCAATCTCACGTCTCTCCTGCTCTCCATTGAAGCTAATGGAATGCAGATCATGGTTTATAAGCTTCATTCCCACAGCAGCAAGGGAAAGTGAAAGCTGTACCTGGAAGTGATGTAATACGTGTCACTTCTGTGTTTTTACGAGGTAGGGGAGATCAGTGAATGGATGGTTGCTGGTCTCCCTACCCTCTATATATTGGCACCCACCATGCCATTTCTGGGTCCATAGGTGGGAGAGCAGAGCCTGGGAAACACGGAGGGGGTGTCTGTGGAGGGTATAGCCGTCCAATCGCTTCCACCTGACAGCCAACAGTCAACTTGTCAGATTTACATTCAGCAGTGGGTAAAACCCCTGCTGCTTCTGCTGCTGACATATGCCAACAACCAAGATGCACAGCAAAGGAACAAGCATTTCCTGTGCGTAAACATGAACTATTACTACAGTACATCCTCAGCACACTTACATGAAGCAACTTTCAATTTAGGCATTTTAGACCTTTCAATCTCTTAAATATGCAAAGGGTTAACTTATAAAGTTGGCTCTTATAATCTGTGCACCATTAGGGGCATTTATATTAGACTTCATTCAATCAATTCTGTGCAAGAAGGAGCTTTTCCCATTTTTTAAAAGGCCCCAACTTCCTCCCGGGAAATAGGCATGGCTTGGAGAAACACAGAGGTCACGCTTGGAGTGAATTCATGAATAAAGATGAGGGCTGAAAGCTCCGGGGAGTGAAGGGGCATTGGGAGGGCTCACTAAATGGGTTATTATTCAGACTTGTCAGTGCAGTAAATATCAAGACAGGGAGGGGACAGCAGGAGAGCTGTACTCTGTGGACATTTACAATATGTTAAACATATGGAAAATATATGAGGGACTGCACAAATCCACATTACTTTAAATAGTTTCATGACAAATAGCCAGTTAACACCATGAATTCTCATGTCAGGACACTGGTTCATTCCTGAAGGACTCTTCTTGCCAAGGAGTGATGGTATTGCTTGGTGTATATATGTGTCATTTACTCTATACCCTTTCTTTAATGCCACATCTTTATTTAATGTACATCATGTCACCCTTTTTACTTTTTATGTCAGTTGTACAGAATTAATATAGGCATGTCAATCCTATATTTCAAGATATTAAAAACACAGGTGTAATACAGGAACTGAAAGTTAAAGTGTAATTCCACTTTTGCTGGGAAAAAAAGCAATCCCTTCTGGGTGATCAGTGTACATTTCAGGGTATTTAACAACCATTGTTGCAGACGCATGTTTTTTTCTGCTCTGATAAAAAAAAAGCTGTTTGTTTCAACATGTCCTTTGCAGACTGATTCTGAAAAAGAAGGGGGTAAGGTTCATTATAATCAGCTGGTGCATTCTGTGTTCTAATGAAAAAAGATGCAGTGCTGCCATTTCTTTAGAAGTATTTAACTCTTGGGGAGTATCTCACCAAAACTGACATTCCAATCACACAAGCAAAAAATGGCACTTCTTTGGCTTATACTGATGGGGTTCAGAATGCCTCCAGGTTGCCATATTGCATTGAATTTTACAAAAAATTGTAATGGCTGCAGATTAAAAAGAAAAGATAATTTTTAATAATGTTATATTACAATATAGCTTATCTAAGAGATGTTATCAAAAAGTTTTAAGACCTTGAAATTTTCCATATTTTGTCATGTTAGAACCAAACATATAAATGCATTTTTATTGGGATTTTATGTGATTGACCAACACAAAGTGGCACATAATTGAAGTGGAAGGAAAATGATAAATGGTTTTCAATTTTTTTTTTACAAATGAATATGTGAAAAGTGTGGCGTGCATTTGTATTCAGCCCCCCTGAGTTAATACTTTGTAAAAGCACCTTTCACTGCAATTACAGCTGCAAGTCTTTTTGGGGATGTCTCTATCAGCTTTGCACATTAGAGAGTGACATTTTTGCCCGTTCTTCTTTGCAAAATATCTCAAGCTCTGTCAGATTGGATGGAGAGTGTCTGTGAACAGCAAGTCTTGCCAGTTGCCACAGATTCTCAATTGCATTTAGGTCTGGACTTTGACTGGGCCATTCTAACACATGAATATGCTTTGATCTAAACCATTCCATTGTAGCTCTGGCTGTATGTTTAGGGTCGTTGTCCTGCTGGAAAGTAAACCTCCGCCCCAGTCTCAAGTCTCTTGCAGACTCTTAGGCCTTGAACACACGGCCGGTTTTCTCGTCAAGAAACGACAAGAAAACTGCTAGGAGAGCTTTCTTGCTAAGAAAACCGTGCGTGTGTACAAGGCTTTCAGGTTTCTCACCAAGAAAACTGCCCAGAATCTCGACGAGAAAAATAGAGAACCTGCTCTCTATTTTCTCGTCGGGATTCTTGACGGCCTGTTTCCCAACGAAAAACCCGAGAGTGTGTATACTTACCTGTCGCCATGGAAACCCGTGCATGCTCGAAATGGCTTTGACGCATGCGTGGTAGCTTCCTAGGCATAGGTAGGGTGTAGCAAGATGGCGGCGCCGGCATCGAATGTGACGAACGCATGCTCGTCGTAGTCGATGACGTCACCGCGTTCGTGCCATTCAAAAGAACGGCGGTTCTTTTGAATCGTACGTGTGTACACTCGGCCGGGACAAGATTCTTGTCAGGATTCTCGTCAGGAAAAACTACGTTTTTTTTTCCTGATGAGAATCTCGGCCGTGTGTACTAGGCTTAACAGGTTTTCTTCTAGGATTGGCCTGTATTTGGCTCAATCCATCTTCCCATCAACTCTGACCAGCTTCCCTGTCCCTGCTGAAGAAAAGCATCCCCACAACATGAGGCTGCCCCCACCATGTTTCACGGTGGGGATTGTGTGTTCAGGGTGATGTGCAGTATTAGTTTTCCGCCACACATAGGGTTTTTCTTTTTGAAGCCAAAAAGTTCAATTTTGGTCTCATCTGACCAGAGCACCTTCTTCCACATGTTTGCTGTGTCCCCCACATGGCTTCTTGCAAACTACAAATTAGACTTTTTATTGCTTTCTTTCAACAATGACTTTCTTCTTGCCACAATGACTTTCTTCTTGCCACTTCCATAAATGGCAGATTTGTAGAGGACTAATAGTTGTCCTGTGGAAAGATTCTCCCACCTGAGCTGTGGATATCTGCAGAGTTACCATGGACCTCTTGGTTTCAGCTCTGATTAATGCTCTCCTTGCCCGGCCTGTCAGTTTAGGTGGATGGCCATGTCTTGGTAGGTTTGCAGTTGTGGCATACTCTTACCATTTTTGGATGATGGATTGAACAGTGCTCCGTGAGATGTTCAAAGCTTGGGATATTACACACAAAGGACTCTATTTACTAATTAGGTGACTTCTGAAGGCGATTGGTTCCACTAGATTTTAATTATGGGTATCAGAGTAAAGGGGACTGAATACAAATGCATGCCACACTTTTCAGGTGTTTAAAAAAAAAAATATGTGTAAAAAATTTTGAAACCATTTATCATTTTCCTTCCATTTCATAATTATGTGCCACTTTGTGTTGGTCTATCGCATAAAATCCCAATAAAATACATTTACATTTTTGGCTGTAACTTGACAAAATGTAGAAACTTTCAAGGGGTATGAATATTTTTTCATGGCACTGTAGCTCTGTTTACAAAAAAGTACTTTATCTACATTTACACTGTCACCTTCCAAAATAGTCTCCTTGCACAGCAATACAGCGCTCCCAGCATCCTGCCACTTCTGGAATGTGTCCTGGAAGTCTTATTTTCGAAGCGTGTCAAGCACCTTCTGTGATTCACGCTGGATCTTCTCAATGGTGTCAAAACAGCAGCCTTTAACCTGGATCTTTATCTTCAGGAAGAGGGCGAAATCCACAAGGGCCAAATCTGGCCAATAGGGTGGGTGCGGAGGTGAGATCATGTTGTTTCCAGCGAGAAACTCACGTTTGTTCTAACTTGCTGTTCATGATGAAATAGAAGACGTGGTAGCGCGCGTGGTCACATTAGCACCAGTTGCACAGCTTCCGAACTATACAGGACAATGTCTTTTGGCCCACTGACTTATGAAGGTCGGTGCTCCCTGTGACTGTTCGTGCAGCCTCGTGCTGCCATCAGTTGGCGTGTTGCAAATCTAGTCCCAAAACCTTTTGATACCACCTCGTAGCAGTTGTATGTGCTGTTTTTTGTCTTTGTTTTGTTTTTTTTGCTATATTTTTGGAGTTATCCTTTAAGTGTCTGCATTTCCCATAACAGTGATTGACTTTATAAGTGCCAAATTTGTCTCACAGATGCTTGCAGTGCCAATAAAATGACTTATTTGCCACCCAGATCCATGAGGCAACCTGATCTGTGTTTGATTTCTTTATAATGCTCATCTTCCTCTGCATTTGTACAGATTACATATGGAAAATATGTCCCATTTTTCAACACTCTGTTGCAATAGATCCCATGAATGAGGATCCTTCCTCCACTCGTCACCTGCATCCACAGTGCTGTACATATTCTTGCATTTATAGCAGGGAAGTGGGGAATTGGTTAAAGCAGTATTAAACCCAAAAACATACATTTATTATACTGCAGCTTAACAATTTTTAGATGTGATCGTTGCATTTGTTTTCTATTTGTAGGCCTTTCTTTCTTCTATTTTGATCTGGCCAGTAAGTCTGTTATTTTGCAACAGAACAAGCCCTCTTCCAGATGTATCAGTTCACAGGAATGAGACAAATATTTTTTTATTCAAATAACTGTTTATAAAAATATTCAATATTTTACAAGAAACAGAGAAATAAAATTAATAAAATAGTAATAATAATAATAAAATAAAATATCATTAAATCGTGTAGAACATTACAATATCATCCAGCTAAATGCTAGGGAGAAAAAATACAGGCAGCAGAAACAATGAGAAACTAAAAATTTTACTTGCAGGAAAAGTACAGAAAACACAATGGTCGTATCCGTAATAGTATAGTATAGTAACCACAATCGTTAATAGGTGAGGCACAGCAAGAGCATAATAAAAATTGAACTAGACTAAATATCAGCAAAGAAAACAAAGGAGAAGAAGAGAAAAAAAAATAGTTATGCATTGTACGACCTGCTAGTAAGAGACATGGTAGAAAAGTAAGGAAAAGGCCGAATAACCAGAAGTAAAGGAACTGCACTGAGAGTACTCACAGATCCTCCAGGGAGGATCCAGCTCCCGGATCCAATTCCCGGAAATGCCCAAAAACAAAGAAGGAGGATTAATGAAGGCAGGAGCATCCAACTCACTGGGAAATTAGTGCCCGGAAGTTGTCGGAATCACTGTAGGCCCTCCAGAAAGTCCAAGTAGTACGAGTTGACTTATGCTGTGTACACACGATCGAGTTTCACGGCGGTGAAAACACCGCCGTGAAACCAGACGGGAAAAACGAGAACGGCTTGGTCCCCTACACACGGCCGGTTTTCATGACAGGTTTTCTCTATCGAGAAAACCGTCCATGTGTAGGCTCCCTAGCAGTGTTTCCCTATGGGAAAACTGCCGCGGAAAAAAATGCTGCGATTCGCGACGAGAAAAATTAGAGCATGTTCTAATTTTTCTCGTCGTGATTCTTGACGTTTTTCTCGTCTGGAAAAATTCTGGAAAGCCTACACACGGCCGTTTTTTTCGTCCAAGAGAAAAAAATAAAATTTTCCCGACGAGAAAAGTGATCGTGTGTACGCGGCATTAGGATCTGTGCCATCTTCTGCCACCAGAGTCTCCAGTGCCATTATGTCATTGAGTATCTGGACCCTTTCCAGAATATGAGGAGGGACTGCGGACTTCCAATGCCTAGAGATGGGGACACGTAGGCAATGGCGTAAGATTCCCTTCTTGATGCTAGAGAAGGACCCAGGGATCATTGACAGGAGGGCAATTTCAGGAGAAGCTTGGATGTTGGATATACACACTATGTTATAAGAAACAAAGACATTTTGCCAAAAAGCAGAGATCAGGCTTCATCCCCACCATATATGCAAGAAAGATCCCTCGTAGTTAGACAAAATATTTAACACTGACAAGATTACTTACAATGATCAGCTTTTATTTATTCATGCAAAACCTTCATCCAAAAACGAAAAAAACTGTTTGCAGTAACTGATTATAAAGCATGAGCTGGAATTTGGCTTCAATATGTTAGTGTATCTAAATCTGCTAGTACATTTAACACTACCCTCCCCCCTAGATTGACAATGCTGCGGTCTGCTGTGCCTCCTGTTCTCATTACTTCAGAGTGGAGGTACTCTAATACAGGAGATGTGTTACTGGGTTGATCCCCCGGTTAAAACAGAGGGGGAAAAAAGCCTAAAAAGAGAAAACAAATAAAGCCACCCATCTAATGATTTGTGAGCTGGTATATATTACATTTTTGGTTTTGGGTTTTTGCCCTTGTTCACACTGGTGCGTTTCGACATTGCATATTCTTGAAATCGGGACTGACCAGCGGGAGTGAAATTGGGACTGACCAGCGGGCGTGAAATCAGCTGAACCCGCACGGCTTCACTCTCGCAGCCCAGTGTGAACCTGGGCTAATACTGCTTTCATTTTCAATGGGCCACACTGACTTTTTTGCAGTGTCGATAACCAGAGATCAACTGCTGCAGCTGTACACCATACAAACACTGTACAAAGCATCAAATTGTATGAGCATACATTAATATGTAAGAGCCATTTAATGCTATTCAGAATGGAAAATTGTATTTACTACATTTTTAATAAAAGTGTTTGCAATTAATTTTACTTTACTATAGTCATAATGTAGCTAGTGTTACGCTAATCTAAGTGTTAATATATTTGATTTTGAATATTCAGAGAAATTGTATAAATAAAATATTAATAGTGACATCTGTACCATTAGTGGTGGTTTAATCTGTGCAAACACGTGTTTAGTTCAGATCGTCTAATTAAATGGAATGTAAATGTTACATGAATTATCTAATGTCTTGTTTCGTTTAATGCATGTCTTTTATTCCTTATGTCAAGACACCATTGGGGAGATATGACCTGTCGGTAGGTTACATAGATAATCCTTATCAGTCTACAGTATTCTATTTCTGAATCATTTGCAATCATATCTTATAAAATCTGTGCAGCTTAACAGACTGTTTCTTATGTACTGTGATGTAACTGTACATTCGAATGCAACAGATATTAAGGGTTAAAATATTGTTCTGAGATTGTTGGGATATTTCTACCATGAGCTGCATTATTATAGATTACCCCCAAAAGAAATAGGCTACTTATTTAAACAGTGCTAAGGGGCCTCCCCAAGCAAGCTTGCCACCTATAATTCTACCCTGCAGCCAGATGTCAATCAGACATTGCCAGCTCTCTGGTTGCATCTTAATCCTTTCCCTGCCAGAGGGGTCTGAAAGGAACTTGTTACACATAGTAATGTATTGTGTTGTGCTACTTGTCAGTGTGAGTAATCAGTAGCAGTCACCCACCTACAAACATTGCAGAAAGCTTCGACATTATCCTGTAAATATCTCTTATCATTTAAACACAACCACATGCACTGGTTAGCGGCAAAGACTCGTGCTCTTTAGCAATGTGGAAATAGGGAGACAACAAGAGGAATTTAGATGATTCGCATTTTGAAATGTTTACACCTAGTATATGTTAACCTAAATTAGGGGACTACTTTCCTTTGTCACTCACATTACATAATTAGCTCAGCGCTTATCAAACTTTTTAATGTAAATTAAATAACTATCAGGTCTCAGGGAACCCTTGCCAAAAATTACTATATCTACAGCTCTTAGTGCGGTGGTCAGTGGGAAGAATGTTCCTTACATTGGGATTAATAATCGCCTTATAGATAGATAAAACATTTATTGGTGGCAGTGGTTATATATCTCAAGCCTCGTACACACGGCCGAGAATCTCGTCAGGAAAAAAATCGTCGTCTTTCTTGACGAGATTCTTGGACAAGAAACTTGTCCTGGCCGAGTGTACACACGCTCGATTCAAAGAACCCGCGGTTCTTTGAATGGAGCGAACGCGGTGACGTAATCGACTACGACGAGCGTGCGCTTGTCACATTTGATGCCGTCGCCGCCATCTTGCTACACCCTACCTATGCCTAGGAAGCTACTGCGCATGCGTCAAAGTCATTTCGAGAATGCGCAGGTTTCCACGGCGACAGGTAAGTGTACACACACACACTTTTCTCGTCGAGAAACATGCTGACGAGAATCTCGACGAGAAAATGGAGAATCCTGACAAGAAAATAGAGAGCAGGTTCTCTATTTTTCTCGTCGAGATTCTTGTCGGTTTTCTTGACGAGAAACCTGATAGCCGCGTACACACGACCGAGGTACTCGGCAAGAAAGCTCTGCCAGCAAGTTTCTTGTTGTTTTTTGACGAGAAACTCGGTCGTGTGTACAAGGCTTGAGAGTCAGAAATTGCTCGTTGTTCATGGAACCCCCTAGCAACCTCTGGAGGAACCCTAATGCCGCGTACACACGATCGTAAATTCCGACAAGAAAAGTCCGATGTGAGCTTTTGGTCGGAAATTCCGACCGTGTGTATGCTCCATCGGACTTTTGCTGTCTGAATTTTCGCCAACAAAAGATTGAGAGCAGGTTCTCTATTTTTCAGATGGAAAAAGTTCCTATCGGAAATTCCGATCGTCTGTAGCAATTCCGACGCGCAAAATTCCTACGCATGCTCAGAAACAATTCGACGCATGCTCGGAAGCATTGAACTTAATTTTCTCGGCTCGTCGCAGTAGGGTACGTCACCGCGTTCTTGACGGCCGAATGTTCCGAGAACTTCTGTGTGACGGTGTGTATGCAAGCCAAGTTGGAGTGGAATTCCGTCTGAAAAACCACCAAAGGTTTTTCCGACGGAAATTCCGATCGTGTGTACACGGCATTAGCCTCTGTAGAACCCTAGAACAAGGCTGTATTAGTTCCTCTTATTCAAACACTTGCTTACTTGGCACTTAAACTCCTTCCTGCCCAGACCAATTTTCAGCTTTCAGCGCTGTCACAGTTTGAAGGACAGTCATGCTACACTGTACCCATATGACATTTCTATAATTTTTTTCATTTATCATTTTTTTGGGTGGTATTTAATCATTACTGGGGATTTTATATTTTGCTAAACAAAAACAAGAAAAGTCTGAAAATTTTGAGAAAAAAAAAACAAAAATCTGTTTTCATAGATTGTTATAAAATTTTGCAATAGGTAATTTTTCTTCTTCACTGATTTGCACTGATGAGACTGCACTGATAGGCACTGAAAAGGTGGCACTGATGGGCACTGATAAACGGGAATGAAAGGCACTGATAGGTGGCACTGATGGGCACTGGTAGGTGACACTGATAGGCAACACTGATAGGTGGCACTGATGGTCATTGATATGTGTCACTGGTGGGCACTGGTGGGCACTGGTAGGTGACACTGGTGGGCACTGCTTAGCAGTACTGATATGCACTGGTAGGTTGCACTGGAAGGTGGCACTGGTGGGCACTGCTTAGTAGCAGTGGGTGTCCATGTGCAGGGCCAAGGTCCCGTTTACACAAGCGGGTAATCTGCTTTTTTTTCCTCCTCACTCTAACAGTAAAAAAAAAAAGAAGCAGATTACTGGCTTCTGTTTACATCACGTGATCAGCTGTCATTTGCCCGCGCCCGCAGGGGGGCGTGCAGGCAGCACATGCACAGGAGAACATACATGGATGCCCTCCTGGCAATTTAGGCCCACGCTGTAGCTGTCTTTCGGCTATAGCATGGATGGAAAGAGGATAAAGTCATACTAAAGTGTCAGTTTTTTCCCATTTAAAAATAACAACCATGTCATACTTAGTTGCTCTGTGCAGTGGTTTTGCACAAAGAAGCCCATATCCTCCTCTTCTTGGGACCCTTTCCGGCGCTCCTGGCCCCTCCCTCCTGCTGAGTGTCCCCACAGCAAGCAGCTTGCTATGGGGGCACCCGAGCTGAGCCGCTGCTGTGTGTGTCCATTCAGACACAGAATACTCAATATTAGAAACATAGAAAAGTGATGGCAGAACAAGACTGAGTAGTCCATCGAGTCTGCCCATTTTTTTTTTATTTTTTTTTCATTAACCTTGTTGTCTGAATATACTGTAGATCTATGTTTATCCCAAGCATGTTTGAAGCCATTTACTGTTGACGGTCTTGCTACCTCTGTTGGTAGTTTATTCCAATCATCAACTACTCTTTCAGTAAAATAATACTTTCCAAGATTTATTTTGAACTTTCCTCCAGTTAGTTTGAGGTCATGTCTTCATGTTCTTTTTTTTATTTTTTTTTAACAATTATTTTTATTAAAGGGTTTTTATAAAGTACATACAGTACAAAATAGTACAGATACAGAAAAAGGTACAGAGAATACATAATATAACAGCATACAGCTAGAGTATATATCATATCTGATATCCAGGTATGGTGATATCAGGTGTAATAGTGCAAATGTTGACCAAGCATATCCTGACATCGAAGATAGTGCAATGTATTTCTGTAGAACAATAGAACAATAATTGTAAGGAGAACAATAAGAGTAAAGAAAAACAGGGGAGGGGAAGGGGTTGAGATGGGCAGCAGCAGATGATGTAACAACAGTTGTTTCTGGATAAGTAATCTGGATGAACTATTAGCAGAGTTGTAATCATCAGTATAAGTTCATTAAGACATGCCTATTCTACCTTAATCCAGTCTGACCATACTTTCCATACTTTCCAGTGGTAATCAAACAATTTCTTTCTACCATCTTTAGCTGCCAACAAAGATTCATAGGTGTGATTGGTGAGTGATTTTAAGAACCTCTGAAACGTTGGGTACTATGTTGGATTTCCAATTTCTGGCTATTAATGACCTGGCTGCCAGTAGGATGTGCGTGATCACCGTACGAAAGCAGGAGGGGGGGGGGGAAGTTTTCGATGCCTAGGTTCAAAAGGGCCAGCCCAGGGTCGGGTGGCGTAAGAATGCCTGTAATTTGTGAGATGCACTTAAATAGACTTCTCCAAAAACTGGAGAGGTGTTTGCAGGACCAGAATACATGAAGGAGGTTTCCCACTGTGCCACAGTCTCTCCAACACAGTGGGGAGTTAGAGTTGGACATTTTCGCCATTCTGTACGGCGTGAGGTACCACCTCTGAGCCAATTTCTGGGAAAGTTCCCAGTGGTTTACACATCTGGTGGCTTTGTATGTGATTTTAAAGGCATGTCGCCATTGAGTTGGAGCAATGGGTTTACCAAGGTCCAATTCCCATTTCTGATAGGGGAGGGAGTTAGTGAAGGTGAGTTTATTTTGGAAAAGATTATAGAAAAGGGAAATCTCTTTGGGGGAAGTAGAGTCCGTATAAAATTGCCATGCCGCGTCTGGAATATGTATTCGTGGGGATTGTAGTGAGTTTAGGAAATGAGAAACCTGAATATGTTTATAGAAGTCGGTGGGCAGTAAAGTGAATTCCTTTTGGAGTGCACCAAACGGCTTAAGGGTGTTATCCTTGTATAGATCAGCAATCTGGGATTTGCCCCTGGAGTTCCAATCTGAGTATGTAGTATGCGGAATTGCGTGCTTTAATATCTCTATAGGTATAGGGATGGTCGTTTTATTGGAAGATTGGGATGTAAATTTATGCAAGTCTCTCCATGCTAAAAGGGAAGCTTGTATGGTAAGCGGGAGTTGGCGTAAGGGGAATGGTTTCAATACGTCTAGAAGTAGGAGTTTCCGAAGGTCTAGGGTCGGGCAGAGGGCTTGTTCAATATCACTCCAAATGATATCAGGAGAGGGTGAGAACCAGTATTTGAGCTGGGTGAGTATGGATGCTCGAAAGTAATCGTGTAGGTCAATTAGACCCATTCCACCTACCGACATGTGTTTGATTAGGAGAGATTTAGAGCATCGCGGTCGTTTAGCGCCCCAGATATAATGATTGAGGAGGGTATTTAAAGATTTAAGGTGTTTTTTTTTGAGCGGGATAGGAAGTGTTCGAAAAACATACAGGATCTGGGGGAGTAAAAGCATTTTAAAAGATGCCAGGTGGCCTGACCAGGATAGTTCTACTTTGGCTTATCGGTTTGTCGCTTTGGCTATTTTATCAATTAGTGGAATGTAGTTGGCATCCGCCAATTGTGAGGGGTCTGTTGTTATTTGAAGTCCTAAATAAGGTATGCTCATTTTATTCCAAGTGTAGGGAAAATTCGTTTGCAGGTGAGATTGAAGACTGGGGGGAAGGTTCAGGCTTAATATGAGGGATTTTGTAAAATTAACCTTATAGTAGGAGATTTGGCTAAATTGGTTTAGAACTTCATGGGCTTGAGGTAGGGAAGTCTTAGGTGAAGTCAGAAACAGTACAATATCGTCTGCGAAAAGGTTGATACTATGCGTTTTACCATGGAGAGAGAAACCTGGTGTGTTCGGGAGTGTCCTGATTTTTTCCGCTAGGGGCTCAATAATAAGGTTGAAGATTGAAGGAGACAGGGAGCACCCCTGTCTCGTTCCATTGGTAATGGAGAATAGGAGAGACAACATATTAGAGGAATATACCTGAGCACAAGGGGAAGAATAGAGGGCTAAGATGGCGGATAGTATGGGTCCCAAGAATCCGAATTTTTTGAGAGCCTGGGTCATGTAGCCCCAGTGTACCATGTCGAATGCCCTCTCTGCGTCCAAAGAGAGCAGCAGAGAAGGCACCCGACAGGCCACCGCATGGTGCATGATGTCTATCACCCTCCTTGTGGCATCGGATGCCTGCCTGCCCGAGGTAAAGCCTGTTTGGTAAGGCTTAATCAAGGTTGGTAATATTGGGAGGAGTCTATGAGCCAAAATTTTGGCGTAGAGCTTTACATCGGTGTTTAACAAAGAGATAGGTCTAAAGTTGGCCGGTGTGGTGGGGTCTTTACCTGGTTTTGGTATAGTAACAACGTATGCTTTAAGCATTTCAGAGGGAAACGAGGCAGAGGACATAGCTTCAGAATAAATCGGCTGTAGCGCAGGTGCAAGGATATCATAAAAGGTCTTATAGTAGCTATTTGGTAGACCATCTGGGCCCGGGGATTTGCCATTAGGGAGGGTTTTTATCGCCTTCCGTATCTCAAGCTCTGTTATAGGTGAGTTGAGGGACTCCAGTTGTGATTCTGATAAAGAGGGGAGTGACAGATCTGCCAAGAAGGTTTGTATGGTTTCATAGGAAGGTTATGGAGTGTTAGGGTCTTCTTTTAGATTGTATAAAGAAGAGTAATACTCCGCAAAGGAGTTAGAAATTTCCTTGGGATTGTAAATTTTACTGTTATCCGAATTACGGATGAGGTAGGGAATGTTGGTTTTTTCTTTCAGGCCTTTTAGCCGCTGAGCCAGGAACTTACCAGCTCGGTTGCCAGAAGAGTAACTGAGTATACTGTTCCAGCAACAAGAGCCTGAGATCGGAACATAGCTTAGTCAATTTATTCGCAGTAGAAAAATCAGGGGTGTTTTTGTTTTGAATTTCCAGAGACTTAATATCAGAGAGGAGGGAGTCAAATTTTTGTGTCCTCTGCCTTTTTGCTCTTGAGCACAGTTGAAGTATAATACCTCTAATGAAGGCCTTATGGGCACACCATACAGTAAAAGGATTAGGAGACAGATTGAACAGTTAAAGCAAAGTATTCATTGAGGTAGTTAGCCAAAATAGCAGCTTGGGAGGGCTGCTGAAATAGCCAAGAGTTAGCCCGCCAAATATAGTCAGGAGTGGACTGGTGGCCCCCATGCACTGTAATGGATACAGGAGCATGGTCCGACTAAGTGATGTCATGTATGACTGAGGAGGAGATTTTTTGAAGAAGGAATTTGTCAACCAAAATAATGTCAATGTGGGAATAAGAGTTATGCCTGGAGGAATGAAAAGTAAAGTCGCGTTCGGTCGAATGTTGGCATCTCCAGGCATTATACATTTCCTCTGCATGTAGCAGTGGTTGTAGTGAGGGGAGGGGACGTTGGGCTTTAGAGGTGGTGTCCATCTTATAGTCCACTGTTATATTGTAGTCCCCACACATTATCACCGCCCCACGTTTGATGGACTTTACTTTACAAAATAGCTTCTTCAAGAAACAAAGTTGGTGGGGATTGGGTGCATAGAGGTTGACTATTTTATATAGGCAATTGTTGAATGTGCCCACCAGAATTAAATATTTACCCTCCGGGTCCGTGAATGTCTCCAGGAGGGAGAAGGCCACAGAGTCCCTAACAGCGATGAGAACTCATCTATGTTTTTTGGAGGCTGAGGCTTTAAATATGTGTGTGAACTTCTTATGAGTAAAATAGGGGGCATTCGAGTCCAACCAATGTGTTTCCTGTATGCACAGAATGTCTGAATGAAGTTTGAGGGCCTAGAAAGAAAAAACCAAAGAGAGACAAACTCTCACAGAGTGGGATTTTGAGGTGAGATACCAGTTTTGTTAAAGGTGAGTACACTTGAGACGGTAAGTATATAGACAAATAAATTTATTCATAACATCTTAAAATTACAGTAATACAAAATAATATCATAAAAGCTTGGAAACAAAGAACTAGAATGTGTAAATAGCCGACATGTTTCGCACGGCTGTGCTTCGTCAGGGCTTAGCACTTCTCTGTTATCTCATCAAGTCTATAAGACATAAGGATTTGTAATTAGTATCAAACAGAAATAGAGTATCAATATATATATACATTTGTTACATAATACATCTTTAATGCATAGTAACAAGCTTACAAAAGAGTTTTAACGTGCTCACCTAGTTCACTCTAAGTAGATTGTATGAAAACGCACTCCACCGAACATGCGCATCAATGAATCGACAACCGACCCAAATCGTAATGTGGCTTACCCGATGGATGCCAGATCCAACAGGATGAAATATGGGGGTTTTGACCATGTGGGCTGACCAAATATTATTAATATATACCGGTCTAGAACAGAATAAGAAAAGGGGAAAACCATATAGTGAACAATTATATATATATATATATATATATATGTTTATCCCACTAAACTACAGGGTCTACTACTAAATTAATAGAGATAAATGAGCCCTGGAGCATGGTGTACTACAAATTACTATGGTAACATGGAAAATCAATACCAGAGGGTGTGAAACTAATCACCTAATAGAACGTAAATAAGAGCAAGATTCCCTCTAGGGCCATATTTTACTCACCACAATATGTCATCAAATGATGACATGATATGTGATTGGATAGCAAAGGGCAGAGGAAATAGGGGCTATATAGACAAGCACGTGGGCTAATAGCATTAGGTAGTAAACTAGGCAAAGGAATAATAATTATTAATTAGAGTGGCCAAAAGACAAACAATGCATTCACCATGAATATGGTAAGCAAAGGTCCCCACTAATGTAACGGCCAAACCATATTTGCAAGGGGTAATAAGAGTAGGTTGGTTCAAATATAGCCTCAATACCTGCTTAAAGTCCCCCTCGTATCCAATACGATGCCACAGAGAGATCCACGTAAGTATTCCTGGTCTTAAGTCCTGCGGTCAACGGATGCAGCAAGATGGTGCACGTCCGCTACCGTCGACTGCACCATCTTAAATGTACATAGTCACCCGGAAGTGAAGAGTCGAGAACGACCCCTGACATCACTTCCGGTCCGGGTGTCACTGTGCCGCGCATTCACGAGTGTGATGACGCACCGCGCAGGCGCGATCCGCCGTCCAAAGGAAGCGGACGGAGGATGGGAGAAGGACACACGGAAATCCCCATACAATCCAAAGCCACAAGAGGGAAAGGGAAGGCAGCGAGCAATGACGCATCCTGTTCACAAGGTGCGTGGCCACCCAACCAACTGGAATGAAACAAAGTTAATAAATAAAATAAATATCAAGATCTCGAAAATAGCAAACAAAAGACAAAAAATATATACACACAGTATATCAGCATAGTTCTAGGTTACAGAAACTGCTATAAATATTAACAGTTGATTTGATTAGGATACTCATATGTGTTGACGCTTAGTGCGTCATTACGCATATGTTGAACATATCCATGATGGATTGGTAAGGTGGTACATGATCATTCAACAGTATTCATCCATTAATGGAAAGAGAGGAAAAGGGAACATAAGGGTAGGAAAAAAAATATGGGTGAGAGAAAGCATAATAACAGCCAAATCGATCCTTACATTGCATGTTAAGTCGATACAATTAATTGCATGGAGTTGTTTACAGGGCAATTATTCACATATATCATAACAGAGTGAAGTCAATTTCATCAGTTACATATACAATGTATATATAGAAGATATAACCCAACCATAGATTTTAAAGAAATGGTTTAAAAGATATAGCCGTGTTGAGGCCAGGAGAGTAAGTGGCCCTTTGGTTAGAGATCCATTTAGCTTCCTGCTGAAGGATCCTCCTATCAAAGTCCCCTCCTCTTAGGGGTTCAGAAATAACTTCCAAAACAAAAAATGAAACATAAGAAGGGTCATAACTGTGATTAAGGCCTATGTGCTTACAGATGGGAGTGTATAGCAATCCCGCATCAAGATAATAGAGATGATCGTGCACTCTTTTTGCAAAGGGACGTTTTGTTTTGCCTATGTAAAAGGCTCCACATAGGCATGTTGCCAAATACACAACTTCTATTGTACCACAATCTGCATATTTTGTGGATCTGTGGTAGCCTCCTCGTGTCAAGTGGCATCCTGTGCCCTCTTTAATCCACGGGCACTGATCACAGTTACCACACCTGTATGTGCCATTACTGATTGTGGCCCCAATTTCCACAGTTTCGAGCGTGTAGTGGCTGTGGATGAGACCATCTCTAATTGACCGGGATCTACGGTACACAATTTCCGGTCTATCAGCTACATATTTTGATATAATTGGGTCCTCAGAGAGGAAATGCCAGTTATTGCCAATTAATTGGCGAAAGATATCCTGATGCGCACTAAATGTAGTGATAAATTTGGTAGTAGGATTTCGTTCACTTGCTTTGGATTTAAAGATAAGTGTCTCACGTGTGTGGCCCTTGGCTCTTCCATATGCTTTTTTGAGCACCTTTTTGCTGTAGCCTCTAGCTAGAAGACGTAAGTAGAGGGCTTTTGCCTCAAGTTCAAAATCCTCGTCCCTGGCACAATTACGGCTTAGCCTAAGATATTGACTAAAAAGGGATGCTACGTACCAGAGGACGAGGATGAGCGCTAGAGAAGTGCAGAATGGTATTTCCTGAAGTTTCTTTTCTATAGAGGCTACTATGCAAATTTCCATTTTCATTGAGGAACAAACGTAAATCCAAGAACGGAATGCTTGTGGTGTCACATTGAACAGTAAATTTCAAATTAAACTCATTCACTGACAAAAAAGTCATGAACTCTGAGAGCTCATTGGCTGTACCGGTCCAGATGACCAAAACGTCGTTGATATACCTCCGCCATAATAGTACATGGCGGAGGTATAGCGAGGCGTAGTCATCTGAGAACAGGGCTCTTTCCCATCCCCCCAGGTAAAGGTTTGCGTACGATGGGGCACAACTAGTCCCCATCGCAACGCCCTGTACCTGGAGGTAGGTAGAGCCATCAAACATGAAGATATTGGTTGTCAAAATATGTTCGAGCAGGGCAGTGACAAATTTACATAGTTTCCAATTATTATGGTCTTGTTCCCTAAGGAACCCCGAAATTGTCTCAATGCCCTTCTTGTGGGGTATGCTGGAATATAGGGCCTTGATATCAATGGCTGCTAGAATTGCCCCAGGTGGCACCGTGATTCCCTCTATAACTCTCAATAGATCCAAAGTGTCTTTTAAATATGATGGTAAGCCCATCACATGGGGGCGTAACTGGGTATCAACATATTTACTAGCTGTCTCAGTATGGCTACCTATTCCTGATATTATAGGACGCCCCGGTGGGTTTTCTACATTTTTGTGAATTTTGGGTATTGAATAGAAGGTCGGAGTGACCGGCCATTTAATTTCCAAGTATTCACGTAGATCTTTATCGATGAGAGTATCATGATATGCTTGTGTAATGAGGGAAAGATATTGTTTCCTTGCCTCAATTAAATTCTCGTAGGGTACCTCTTTGTACCATTCCTGGTTGCTCAGGATTTTTTTGCACATTGCCACATATTGGGCCCTATCTATCACAACCACATTCCCACCCTTGTCTGATGGTTTCACTATTATTTGGTCATTACTTGTGATGTTTGCAAGTGCTTCTTGTTGAGTTTTTGATAGATTTTTCTCAAAGTGTTGAGGAAAGGTAAAGTTTTCAATTTGGAAAAGGGACAGTTTCCCCAATGGGGCTTTGGACAGCAATAAAGGACTATCATAAAACTGTACAATGGATGCCAGAAAAAACAGTACATTTATTGGGAATCACACAATGGTAGTATAGTAATTATAATGCAGCATATAAGCATGGATCATACATGAGTAAAATTGTATAAAAAGAAAACTGGCACAATGGTACAGTCTACATTCCACAACAGAGCGTGTATTCAAATAGTACAAAGATTGGAGCATGTAGTTGCATGTCGAGATGCTAAAGTGCAGAATCCCTGACGCGTTTCGACCTATATGTGGTCATCATCAGGGGGACAATTAGCTCTAGAAGACACATTGCATATCATCAGACTTATAAAACATATCATCACATTCATGAATCCCAATTAGGTTCTAAATGCTGACATATTTACCACTAAAAAAAGTGGAAGGAGTGATCCCAGGGTCAGGAAAGATGCGGGCTGTAGAGCAGTTTAGGGGCCCACCCCGGGGGGTAGCCACCCCTGCCTATCCTGAGGGGGACGGGTCCGATCCAAAAGGGATTGCAAGGAGCCGCAAAAATGACGCACTCCAGGGGACGGAAGGGTAGGCACCTGCAATAAACACCCAATCAGTGACCATATGAAAAATGCAGGGATTATAGATAAAATTATCTTTTAACACACTGGCAAGAGTGTAAGTAATAATGTATATGTATGTGTGATATAGGAATATGGGCTTATTACAGACAGGTGTGTTTGTCACGGTGTACCTAGCAGTAACTTGGATTTTAAGTTATTTAGTTCCATATATATATATATATATATATATAATATTAACCCCACACATGAGTGTGGAATTGAAATAAAAGAAAATGGTTATTTACAAGAATTAATTGAATTGATTAATTAAATTAAAAAATTAAGCAAGTTGAATTGTGGTGTGTGGGTAATAATGGTGATGAATATACAAGTGATAAGCACAGCCTGTGAAGCGGTGAAATAATAAAGGTACCAATTAAATGGGAGGTTAAAACGATAAAATAGAAGTGGTCTCAGCTGACTGAGTACAAGCTGGGTTGTAAAACCCATAGCAAGTGTGAAAGTGATGAGATTGACCGTGTCAAACAAAAACGTGAGAATTTAGAACAAGTGAAAATTAATTAGTGGTGTTAATGAGCCCCAAAACAAACTAATGAAGTGAGGAATGGGTCAAAATAGTGTAGTGTAAAATATTTACCTTACCTAACTGCAGGTAGACAGGAAAATTAGACCTGAAAGACCGAGAGATCATGTGTGTAATGCTGTCCATCCTATTCCGCTTAGAATCAAATTGTGACTCATCCGCGGTGGTCATAGATATATGCCAAGAGATGGCAATTAGGGTGAGTGGATGCAGGTAAAACCTCCCTCTCCCCTCAGAGATAATGCGACCAGGCCGCTCAGAACGAGCGGCCCTAGTGCGGCTCCCTCGGCGTCCCGGAAGGCTGGAAAGCCTCGGTATCCACCGTCATCTCCGCCGCAAACTGCGTGACGTCACGGTGCAGTGCGCACGCCGGGGGAATCCCGCGCATGCGCACTGCACCGTAGACAGTCTGGAGATGAACAAGGGACGCCGCCGGCTGGGTGAGGTTTTGAAGCAGCAAGAGAAAGATCGCTCAATCGCGCGCAAGTTTTCAATTTGCTTCTTTGTTTGTTTCAGAAAGGCCCAGACTGCTGGGCATGTCTGAAGATTTGGACATTTTTGCGATTTAGCCTTGAATTTGCATGGTTCTGGAGTAGTTTCAATTTCCTCTTCTGGTTCCTCATCCAAAAATGAGGGATCGGTGGATTCACCAGAACCCTCATTTTCGTCCAGGAGTTGAATTAGAATTTTAAGGGTTCTAAAGTCCTGGACCTTGAACCCCTTGTATTGGTCTTCCTCTCTCCCTATTAATCGCCCCCTATCGCTGTCGAAAATATATTTATAGGTAAGGTTCCTCGCGAAGAGATGAAGATTCTTTGCAAGGGTGAATTTATCAATTTTGTGAGAAGGGCAGAAACTAAGTCCTAATCGTAATACTTCTAATTCAGTCGATGAGAGTTCATAGGAGGAGAGGTTGACTATATCAAGTCCTGCTCCGTCGGTGTCTGTTTGACCACAAATGGGTCTATTTTTCCCATTCTCATGTGAGGGATGGGTGTGGCCGGAATCTGGTTTTGCCCTAAAGGGACACAACCTTGATGGGTGTGTCCATAGTTGGTTTTAGGGGTTGCTCCTAGATCTCTAGGGGATACAAGTGTGCTATCCTCAGTAAACATTGAGAGTGGGGTACCCCCCCATCGCTGTGTCACTGAGTTCATGATCTTTGATCTCAGTATGGACAGTCGGTATATTACTGGATGTTGATAGGGAAACGATTCGTTTTTTTGAACTGGCCCCCTGTGTCTCATTCGGTCCACCTTTACCCCTTTTTGGGGCACGCTCATGGCCAAGGGGTCCTCGTGAGCTCTTGTTCATAGGTTTTTGAGAGGACATGGATGAGGAAGAGATAGAGACATCAGAGTTAGATCTATAGGAAGGTGTGTCCTGATGTTCATTATGGCGTTGGGGCTTTCCCTTTTTATTTTGGAATCCCCTTTGCCATTTGTAGGCATATCCACCAGAAAATGCCAATTTATCTTTGTAGAATTTTTGGTCTTTTCTTAGTACCACATTTTTGTTATATTTTTCCAAATATTGGAAAAGATCTTGTTCTCTCTTTTTAAATTCGGCACTAGAGGAGTATTAATTACTTGTAGCTCGTAAAGTCTCTATCTCTTTATCTAGGTCTAAAAGATCCAGACTATGTTTATCCCTCAACATGACCATCATGTTTGCTGTGCATTGATTGAGATTGTATTCCCATTTTTCTTTGAGACTATTTTCTACTACATCAAATGTTGGGAATATTTGTATCCTTAACCCTTGGGGGTTCACCTTTTCACGCAGGTATCTATCGAAAAATAGAATGTGCCACCCTAGGTTGGACTTCCTTTCCATAAGTCTTTTACATTTCAAAAATAACACATCCAACCCTACCTCTGTTTTAGCCTGAGGGGCACATGAGTCTTGAATGGTGTCCAGGAACTTTTCCCATACTGGTCCTGAAAATTGCAACATATGGGAAACAAGAGAAAACACCAAAACCAAACAGAGGAAAAAAAAAAATGAAAAAAAGAAGTTTGAGGGCCTCTCGCCAGACTGAAGCTCGTTTAGCCGGGTGGTTTAGGCCATGTACATTAAAAGAATGTATTTGAATAGCCATGGTTGGTGAGTGGAAGGGAGAACTAGAAGTACCTTAGATAAATCAGGATTTCTCCAGGGAGTCTGCAGGTGGTGGATCATGGGCGCAGGCATAGAACAGGTCGTCTTCACGGATGCGTGTTTGCTGTCCATCTCGCACAGGGTAGGGTGTAGGATGAAGAATAGATAAAAAAACAAAAAAAAATTGTCAAAAAACAAACAAATAACTGTGGTAGTAAAAAAGGTAGATTCCATCCGGAATCTGGGGGCAGGTGTACTGCCCATTATTCAAGGAGAGGGAACTTGTGGACTGTGAGCTCCAAGTGACATGGGAACCATGTAGATTAGGTTGTGTAGTGCAATGGAGGCACTCAGGCATTCTATTTCTTAGGTTTCTGCTTGTGCGACACAACATGCCATTCTTCGTGTGTATGCATCGTGGGGGTGGATGAGGATGTAGGGCCTTCAGGCGAATGTTCTGGTATTATATCCCAATCTCTCAGCAGGGCCAGCCCTTCAAGGCGGATGATCACTGAAGATTTGCCTTCTCTCGTGATAGTCAGCTTTGTTGGGTATCCCCACCTGTACAATATACTATGGTTTCGGAGTGCTTTGGTCACAGGTAGGAAGGATTTTTAGCTTCTGCATAGTGTACTGAGAGAGGTCCGCAAATAAGTGGATGCCAGAGTATTGCTCAGGGGGTACGGAAGGCCAACATAAATTGTTCTTTAACATGGAAAAAATGTATTCGCATTAGCACGTCTCTGGGAACATTGTCCGGGAGACGGGATGGCTTGGGAAGGCGGTGAATCCTATCAATGGCCAGTTCGGATATTGGCACTGAGGGGAGGTAGGCCGCCATAAAGTCTTGGGCATATTGGTTGAGCTGTGCAGGTAGGATAGATTCAGGTATGCCACGCATTTTTACATTGTTCCTACGTGACCTATCCTCGAGGTCGGCGACCTTTGCCTTAAGCCACGACACTTCATCAGACTGGTCATTATGGGCATCAACTAATGTATTATGTGAGGATGCATTTTCACCCATCTTCTTTTCAACATGGTCAATCCTGCCCCCCAGCTCTCCTACTTCAGCTTTAAAGTTTCTCATGCACTCCATCATGTCTGCATGTAGGGAGCTGCGCAGGGATACTAACATATCTTTTAAAGTAGTATCAGCGACTCGTTTGTTGGTGGTAGGGAAAGAGTTAATGGTATCTGCTAGCTCCCTCGTGTCTTCCATTGAGGCCTGGAGACCACTCACCTTGGCGCTGTGTGAGTCATCTGACAAGCGGGGTTTAGACTTCACTGGGCTGCAGGAGAGGGGTGTAGAGGTTGCGGGCGAGTGCTGTTGAGAGCCCCCCCTCGGGCACAGGCTTGATGTAGAAGATAGAGAGCCGCTTGTAGAGGCCCGGGGAGCCAAAGCCAGCGCCATCTTGGATCTCGGCGCCGTCCTTAGGAGGGAAGAAATCGTTCAGTTTCTTCGGGTGTGCGGTGGATTTACATTTCTTTGTCATGCCTGCGGGTCGAGTATCGCAGTAGCTGTGCCTTGGTGCTGTTGGGGTCAGCCTGAGTCGCCTCAATTCGTCCGTGGTCCCGTCGCTGGAGCGGAGCTACAGGATCAGCCGTCCATGCAGTTGCGCCATAGCCACGCCCCCCCCATGTCTCCATGTTCTTGATTTTGGTTTCATATTGAAAAGACTGCCTTCCTGAACCTTATTCAATCCCTTGAAGTTTTCACTCATGTCTCCCCTTTCCCTTCTTTCCTCCAGACAGTAGATATTAAGTTCCTGAAGTTGCTCTCAATATGTTTTATCCCCCACACCTTTCACAATTTTTGTTACCCAGCCATCTCTGGACTCGTTCCATCCTATCAATATCTTCCTGTAAGTGAGGTCTTCAGAACTGGACACAGTATTATAAATGAGGTCTCACTAAATATCTATATAGGGGAATCAGGACCTCCTTCCTCCTGCTGGTGATCCCTTTAGTGATGCATCCTAGAATTTTATTTGCTTTTCCCACTGCCTGGTTACACATATTCTCATCACACATGTTCCTGGATAAAGCTCTAAAAGTTTTGGATGCTGTAGCAACCACCAGCTGGAGGCTGGATTAGAAAGCCCCAATGAGGACATTTGCCAGCACACCATGGATCATCAAGTAGCATCCAAATGATTTTTTATTGAAGCATGATCACATCACAAAATAGGTAGTGCAATGTTTCGGAGTCACACAAGGCCCCTTTGTCAGGCAAAAATTTCCGCCCCATTTCAGTTCTCAACAATGACTTAAAAATCTTTGGGAAACTTCTTGCGGATAGGTTGGCAGCAGTAATCACTAGTATAGTACACATAGATCAAACAGGTTTCATTCCTGGACGCCAAATAACTGATAATATAAGGTTGGTAACCAACATCATACAAGATGCCAACATACACTCCAAAGAGCTTTGCCTTCTCAGCCTAGATATTCACAAAGCTTTTGACAGCGTATCCTGCTCTTACCTTAATCATATCTTACCCAAATTTGGCATCCCTGATAAGTTCTTATATGGCTTTAATGCTCTATATCATTCCCCCCAAACCCGTATAAAGATTCCAGGCCATAACTCGGAATTCTTTCCTCTTGGTAGGGGTACTAGGCAGGGTTGCCCTCTATCCCCACTATTGTTCGCACTAGCAATGGAACCTCTGGCCCACAAAATTAGGAACAGCCCGGATATTAAAGGAGTTGTTAAAGGTGAAGATGAATTTAAAATTAGCCTTTTACGCAGATGATGCGTTAATTTTCCTCACCGAACCTCACATTTCCATTCCCTCCCTTCCTAAAGAATTGAAATTATTTCACGACATATCAGGTTTAAAAATGAACATGAATAAATGCTCAGCTCTACCCATCAATCTCCCCGAACACTCAAAGACCATGTTGAAGAATAATTTCCCATTCATATGGTGCTCTCAATCATTCAAATATCTTGGTGTCTCTATTAGGCTTGTGCAATTCGTTTCGTAACGAATCGAAATTCGTCCGAATTTAGCAACTTTCGGACATTCGGAAGCATTCGAATTTCCGAACAGAGCAATTACGAATAAGACCGAATCCGAAATAAATTATACCGCAAAATAGCGAATGCCCGAAGGTCTTCGGCATAATTCGTTATGAAAAAAGTTACGAATGTACGAATCCATTCGAAGCACAATAACACTCACTCTGCTCTCTGCTTCTCCCTCACCATGCTGAACTCCCTCTCAAAATGGTGTACAGGGGGCGGAGGTTATAGCCGCATGAAAAAACAAAAGTAAAATACGAGATTTCGAATCCATTCGAAGCACAATAACACTCACTCTGCTCTGCTCTCTGCTTCTCCCTCACCGTGCTGAACCCTCTCAAAATGGTGTACAGGGGCGGAGCCTATAGCCGCATGTAAAAAACGAAAGTAAAATACGAGATTTCGAATCGTTACAAATAACCGCTATGTATTTAGAAAAGTACAAATCCATTCGAAGCACATTAGGCATAATAGGCAGCGTCATTGTGAGAGAGACACGGAAAATTACAAATCAACGAACCCAAAAAAAAGGTACGAAAGTAGGAGTTGTGTCCAGAATCAACGAAAAACAACGTACTCTACCGAAAGTACGAATTATAAAGCAACAAAAAATTCAACGAAAAATGTCGCTTGCAAAAATACGAATGAGTCCGAACACGAATAATCCCGTCTAGCAAAATTACGAATGATTACGAATCAACAGGACCGGAAAGAAACGAACCGAAACGGAACAAATTTTTCCGTTGTGCACAAGCCTAGTCTCTCTCTATCACCCCATCACACAGCATGCTATTCAAATCCAATTATATCCCTCTATTCAATAATATATCCTCACTCCTTAAGACTTGGTCAAACTTCCATATATCATTTCTAGGCAGAATTTGCACCATTAAAATGAGAATCCTTCCCAAATTGCTATATTATTTCCGTTCCCTCCCCATTAACATCCCTAAATCTAAACTTGCTTCTCTCCAAAGGGAAATCAACAAATTTATATGGTTTAACAAGAAACCTAGATGCAGCTATGCACACATGCATAGACCTCAAGCCATGGGTGGGATGGGACTCCCTAACCTGTGGCTTTATTTCCTTGCTGCCAGACTTATCCGTACCAGACTGGTGAGCCCAATGGAGCAGAGGAAGGTCTCCCTTACGTATCCGACTCACGGCCCCTGATAGTATGAACAGGAGGCACGGGAGTGCGGAGTGGTTTGAGAGCCTGGCAGGTAGTTGCAGGGGATGCGGTTCTGGATCCAGGTGCAGAGGAGTAGGTGTCCGGCCGGACAGGCAACAGAAAACAGGAACACAGGCAGAGGATGCTGAGCAGGAGCAGAGCGGGATGGTCGGGTCACAGGCAGGATCGGCAACAGGCAGGAAGCGAAGTACAGAGGAATAGGCAGGTTCAAGGTCAAGACTAGCCGAGGTCAGGTGCAGGCAGGAGACAAGGGTAATCCGATGAGCAGGCCGGGTAATCAAGAGACAAGTGTTCAGACATGTATCAGGAGCAAAAGGTCACAGGTAACTGCAGATCAGACAGCACTGGTCTGAAGTATTCCAGGGGTTTAAATGGACTATTTGGCGCGCAATGGCGCACGCAATGGCACGTATCGGCGCACGCAACGGCGTGCATCGGCACACGCGCACATGCACCAGCACGCACAGGCACACCATCGCGCACAGGCGCGCACACCCGCAGTCCAGGACGTGAACCAGCGCGCACAGGAGCATGCACAACTCGACCAGCAAGGTGAGTTCTCTGACAGTGCCCCCCCCCTTAAGGGCAGCCTCCGGATGCCCAATTGGGCAATTTTCGTGTCATGGGACCTTTTGAAGGCCTGCATAAGTTCAACATGTATGCTGCTTCCGGGTTCCCAGGAATTATCCTCTGGTCCATAGCCCTTCCATTTTATCAAATATTGCATCTGATTGTATCTTCTCCTACAATCCAAGATAGCCTCCACCTCAAATTCTTCCTTATTGTTGACTATTATGGGTTCTGGTGGACCGGTACTTCGGCCAGAAAAGGGGTTAGGAACAACAGGCTTCAGCAGCGTCACATGGAAGACTGGGTGGACCTTCAGAGAGTCAGGTAAGTCAAGTTCATAGGTCACGTCATTAATCTTTCTCTTAACAGAAAAAGGCCCCATAAATCTGGGACCCAGTTTCCTGGAGGGGCAGGCCATCTTTAGGTTAACTGTAGACAACCATACTTGGTTGCCAGGTTCCAGAATAAGCTCTCCTCGCTTCTTCCTGTCGAACATCTTTTTAATATATTCCTGGGTCTTGGACATGGTTTCCTGTAAAAGTTTATTGTTAGTGAGGAAGAAGTCCATTGTTTCGGAAACTGCAGGAATAGCACATTCAGGTATAGTACTGGGCAGGAAGGATGGGTGGAAGCCGTAGTTAGCAAAAAATGGCGTCTGCTTGATAGCAGAATGCAGAGAATTATTATACGCAAACTCTGCAATAGACAGTAAGGAGGCCCAGTCATCCTGTGAGAAAGAGGAGAAGCAACGGAGGTACTGCTCTAAAGTCTGGTTGGTCCTTTCCGTTTGCCCGTTTGACTGGGGGTGATAAGCAGAAGAAAAAGCCAACTCGATCTCCAAAGAACCACAAAGAGCCTTCCAGAACCTGGAGGTGAACTGAACACCTCGATCGGACACAATGCTGGCTGGAACTCCGTGCAACCTCACTATCTCTTTAATAAAGATCTTCGCCGTTTCCATAGCCGAATGTGTGCCTTTCATAGGCAGAAAGTGGGCCATTTTGGACAATCTGTCCACTACAACAAAAATAGTCAAAAACCCCTCAGCCAGGGGAAGTTCCATGATGAAATCCATCAAGATAATCTGCCAAGGTCTTTCTGGGACAGGTAGAGGCTTTAATAGACCCCAGGCTCTTGCCCGGCTACTCTTGCTTCGGGAACAGGTATTACATGACTCCACATAGCTTTTACAGTCGCTCATAAGTTGAGGCCACCAAAACGTGCGCTGTATCAATTCAGCTGTCTTCAGCGCACCAAAGTGTCCAGCCAATTTATGGTCGTGGCAAAGTTCTAGCACTGCTACCCTTAAGTTCCTGGGACCACAACCTTGTCTTTATGCCACATCAGCCCATCTTGTGCCCTTACACAGGTGTCAGGAAACAAGGTTAGTCCGGCAGAGGCTTGTTTAATTCGGGAAATGAGATCCCCTCGAAGCAACAGAAAGTTCCCCGAAGGGAGGATAATGTCTGGAGATATAGACTTCTCGGAATCGTTAAACATGCGGGAGAGAGCATCGGGCTTGGTATTTTTTGACCCAGGTCTGTACGTAATGTGAAACAGGAATCTTGAAAAAAAAAGTGCCCACCTTGCCTGCCGTGGTTTCAATCTCTTGGCCGTTCTTAGATACTCTAAGTTTTTATGGTCGGTGTAGACCAAGATGGGATGTGCAGCACCCTCAAGTAAGTAACGCCACTCTTCTAATGCGGCCTTAATGGCCAGAAGCTCCCGATCTCCTACGTCATAATTCTTTTCCGCTGTGGAGAGCTTACGAGAGAAGAATGCCACTGGATAGAGGAGAGATTTGGCTCCTTGCCGTTGGGATAGCACAGCCCCTTCTGCGATTTCTGAAGCGTCAACTTCGAGGACAAACGGTAAAGCAGGGTCAGGGTGTTTCAAGATGGAGGCAGAGGTAAACAATTCCTTGAGCTTTTCAAAGGCGGTTTGAGCCTTGGACGACCAGAAGAATCGGGTTCCTTGCTTGGTTAGTTCAGTAAGCGGAGCGATTATCGCAGAAAAGTTCCTGATAAACTTCAGGTAAAAATTCGAAAAACCGATAAAGCGCTGAACCCCCTTTTTATCTGTAGGAGCTGGCCAGTCCAGGATGGCAGAAACCTTCTGAGGATCCATTTTGATGCCCTCAACAGAAATGATTAATCCCAAAAAAAACTGGATGCATTGCAGTTCAAATGCGCATTTCTCTGGTTTAGCATAAAGTCCATGCTGCCTGAGCCGGGTTAGAACATTTCGGACATGCCTGCGGTGGTCACTTACTGAGGCAGAGAAGATCAGGATGTCATCCAGGTAAACTATAACGTACAAATCCAGATAGTCACGGAAGATGTCGTTGACAAAATGTTGGAACGTTGCCGGTGCATTACACAGCCCGAAGGGCATAACAAGGTACTCGAAGTGCCCGAATCGGGTACGAAAAGCCGTTTTCCACTCGTCCCCCTCTCGAATACGGATTAAATTGTAGGCTCCTCGGAGGTCAAGTTTAGTAAAGATGACCGCAGATCCCAACCTTTGGAAAAGTTCAGGCACAAGAGGCAGTGGGTAATGGTTCTTAATTGTAATTTTGTTCAATTCCCGATAGTCAATGCAGGGTCGTAATGAATGGTCCTTTTTTTCGACAAAAAAGATGCCAGCACCGGCCGGAGAGGTAGAGGGGCGAATAAACCCCTTTAGGTTTTCTTCGATATAGGCCTTCAGAGTGCCCAGCTCCTGCTCAGTCAAAGGGAAGATTCTTCCAAACGGGACTTCAGTTCCTGGTAATAACTCTATAGGGCAGTCATAAGGCCTATGAGGAGGAAGAGTCTCTGCCCCCTTCTTGCTGAACACATCCAGAAAGTCATGATAGGGCGCGGGGACTGACTGCCGTAGCTCAGAGTCAGTATCAAGGCAGAGCAGTTGTTGGGAGTTAACTGAGGTTTGTTGCAAACAGTGCTGCTGGCAGTAGCTGGACAAGAACTTGATCTCCCCCGTGGCCCAATCAATACTGGGGTTATGGGCTTGCAGCCAGGGCATCCCCAAGATGATAGGGAACAGGAGTGAGGAGATAGCATCAAGGCGTAGAAATTCCTGATGATGGGTGGCCATGGTGGCCAGTAATGGAACAGTTTCTGTATAACAGGGCCGGATTTAATGATGGACCCATCGGCAAGGTGCACAGCAAGTCCCCAGGTCTTAGGCTGAAGAGGAATGTGGAGGTTGGCAGCAAATGATAGGTCAATGAAGCAACTGCATGCCCCAGAGTCAATTATGACGGAGACTGGGATCGGAGAATCTTTTCCTGGTAGCTGCAACAGGATGGGAAGAGCAAGGTGAGAAGCTGGTTTAGATAGAACGGATGTGCACAAGGAAGAGGTCGGGAGGATTTTACGCATCTTGGTAGGGCAAGACCTCACATAGTGACCTGGTTCTCCACAGTACATACAAAGGTTGTGGATCCGTCTGCGCTGTCGTTCTTGCGGGGTGAGGGACGGACGAAGTAGACCCAGCTGCCTGGACTCAGGAGCATCAGAGACTAGGACGGCTGGAGACGAAGGGGCCTGGCTGGGAAAACTGGGGACCTTGGGGAGCATCCAGGTGGGTCGAAGTTGGCTGGTGGACTTCTCGGAGTGGCGCTCCCGTAAGCGTCGGTCGATTTGGATAGACAGATTAATGAGACCATCCAAAGATGGAGGAGTACCGACCCGTGCCAGTTCGTCCTTAAGTGCATCAGATAGGCCCATCCGGAATTGATAACACAGGGCAGCGGTGTTCCAATTGGTGTTTGAAATCCACCGTCTGAACTCTGCCACATAATCTTCCGCTGCTCGGTGACCTTGCTGTAGAGCATATAGTGCAGACTCGGCAGTGGCAGTCCGCTGGGGGTCCTCATAAAGTTGAGACATAGCGGCAAAAAATGTGGTTAGAAGATTCAGGGATTCTGCTTTTTGCTCCAAGAGACGGTGGGCCCAGGTTTGAGGTTCACCAGACAGGAGGGAGATTACGAAGCCTACTTTAGTTGTCTCCAAAGAAAAGGTGCAAGGTTGTAGAGCGAAGTAGAGTTCGCAGGCATTGTGAAAAGTCCGAAATTGACTGCGTTCACCTGAAAACCTGTCGGGCGTGGGTACCCTGGGCTCGGGAGGTAGCATCACTACAGAGGGTGCAGCTGCGGCAGTGCCTTGTGGACTGGTGGGCGAAGACAGGACGTGAACCCGTTCTTCCAATTTTGTGTAGCCTTGTTGAAGATCCTTCACAGCTTGCGTTAGACCCGCCAACTGTCTACAAAGTTCCTCTATGGGAGTGGTTCCTTGCTCGGGCTCGGGCATGGCTGTCTGATACTGTCAGACTTATCCATACCAGACTGGTGAGCCCAATGGAGCAGAGGAAGGTCTCCCTTACGTATCCGACTCACGGACCCTGATAGTATGAACAGGAGGCACGGGAGTGCGGAGTGGTATGAGAGCCTGGCGGGTAGTTGCAGGGGATGCGGTTCTGGATCCAGGTGAAGAGGAGTAGGTGTCCGGCCGGACAGGCAACAGAAAACAGGAACACAGACAGAGGATGCTGAGCAGGAGCAGAGCGGGATGGTCGGGTCACAGGCAGGATCGGCAACAGGCAGAAAGCAAAGTACAGAGGAATAGGCAGGTTCAAGGTCAAGACTAGCCGAGGTCAGGTGCAGGCAGGAGACAAGGGTAATCCGATGGGCAGGCCGGGTAATCAAGAGACAAGTGTTCAGACAGGTATCAGGAGCAAAAGGTCACAGGTAACTGCAGATCAGACAGCACTGGTCTGAAGTATTCCAGGGGTTTAAATGGACTGTTTGCGTGCGCCATTGCGCGCATCGGCGCACGCACATTCACCAGCACGCACAGGCACACCATCGCGCACAGGCGCGCACACCCGCAGTCCAGGACGTGAACCAGCGCGCACAGGAGCATGCACAACACGACCAGCAAGGTGAGTTCTCTGACACAGACTCTCTCAATTAGCACAATGGTTCACGCCCATTCAAGATATCCCATGGAAAAAGTTTGAAGCGGCCTCAATTTCCCCCTGGTATTTACAGGGGATCCTTTGGTCCAAAACAACCTCATACAGCAAACTCTCTAAATACAACGTAATTGTTGCACACTTCTACCAATTATGGCTCAAAGCCCAACAAACTTTTGTTATATCATCACTCACTCCTCCCCTTGCTTCCTTCCTAGGAGACCCGAGATTTACTCAGTCCCACTGAGATTACCACTCCTTCACATATTGGATCAATAACAATCTTACTACACTTAAATCTCTACAAATTAAATGGGAGTTTTCCTCATTCGCTGCTCTGCAAGATAAATATGGTATCCCCCCATCCGAATTTCAACAATATAACCAAATCAAAGCCTTCTATGCAGAATATTACTCTCTCTCCACCCTTCCCCCTGGAACAGTCTTTGAACGGATCTGCATATCTTCTTCTAGAGATAGGGGAATCATATCCCGCCTATATAACTATCTCAATACTTTTCATTCACCTGACAAGTCCGGTCAGATGCTCCATTGGGAATCGGACATAAATAACACCTTCACAGTAGATGAATGGCATGTCAGATAACCTCCATAAAAGTAACAAAGCTATCTCTTTCAGAGAGACTCCCATAAAAATATTCTCTAGATGGTATCTCACCCCGTCCAAGCTCCACACCTTTTATCCATCTATTTCCCCACACTGTTTTAGGGGTTGTTTAGAACCAGGCACTATCCTTCACACATTCTGGAGCTGCAAACACCTACTTCATACATGGTGCAAAGAAGCAGAAATTTTTGAAGACTCCTTAAAACAGAAAATCCCCATCTCCCCACAAATCTGCCTTTTATATGCTGATATACCTAATGTTCCCATTCCTTGCATGAGACTGTTTCATACGCTATGTAGCTCCATCCAATGAATGATTGCCTCCAACTGGAGATCCAATGACCTCCCTTGGGCACAGGTACTGGCTCGGATGGAAACTATAAAACTCTCGGAGAGAATCTATCACACTCTTCATGATACCTTCCACATATATGATAGGAAATGGTCATATTGGCGTACAACATAACTTAATAATTTAGATCCTGAAGCTCCACTTACACCCCCTCATAAATCCCTGTAAGCTTGACCTATAATGCCAGTTTTCTTTTTTTTATATATTAGTGACATACACCCATGTAATATATATTTCTGTACCATTTAATTTTGTATATAACCAATATCTTCATATAAGATCTCGGTTTTCTTTTTACTGATTACCTTTATTAACACCCTTTGTAATTGTACTTTTGAACTTCCCAATAAAATTTTGTAAACAAAAAAAAAACCCATGCATGCTCAGAATCAAGTCGACGCATGCTCATAAGCATTGAACTTCATTTTTCTCGGCTTGTCGGAGTGTTTTACGTCACAGCGTTTGGAATGGTCGGTTTTTTGACTGATGGTGTGTAGGCAAGACTGATGGAAGTCAGCTTCATCGGATTTCCGATGGAAAAATCCATCGGTTAAAAATCCATAGGCTTTAGAGCTGATCGGACTGATGCTGCATCCACCTAGATAAGTATGATTTAAAAAACAAAAAAAAACAAAAAAAAAACAAAAAAAAAAACATGATTTTCTCTTTTAAGCCTTGAAATTTTATGCTAAGGAGCCTTTCACTAGGCCTGAAAAACTGAGAGGCGGACCCAATCGGACCCTCCAGTCTCCTCTATAGAGTGACAGGTGTCATCAGACATGTGTCCCTTGACACCCGCCATTATTCGATCCTATCCTGTCCGCCAACATCTGATCCGATCCTGTACGCTAAAAACAGATGGATGGGGATTCCCATCTGTCTGGCAGATTAGATCAGATGACAATCAGGTGTAAACCGCCCATAAAGGAGAGCAGGCAAGTAATATATTGCTCTCATAATGTCAAGAAAAAGGGCAATAACAAAGGAAGACAGACCATTATAACTCTTAAAAGTGTAGATCTTTCCTTTAGAGAAGTTGCAAAGAAAGTCAAGGTGTTAGTGAGTCCAGTTTCCTATTCCATCAAAGGGCACTTGGAAACTGGATGAAACTCTGACAGGAGGAGGTCTGTTTCTGATCTGTTTTTCAGAGTCAACAGCTTGCATGACAGGTGGCTCACCGGCCAACAGCTTCAAGCACAGCTCAATGCTGATCAAAGTATGCAAGTCTCAATTTCAACTGTGAAGGGAAGACTTTGAGCTTCAGGTTTGACAGGTCAAAGGGCTGGTAAGAAAGACATTGCTAAGATGGAAAAATAAAATAAGGGGTTTGCCTAGGCCTCAAAGCACTGCCAGTGGACTACTAATGTAGCACCCTGCTACTTTTCATGTAGGCGCTATGTGTAAATTTAGGGGTTATCTGAGCTGTAAATAGCTCAGAGTTGAATATTTAAATTGTTGGTTTCGGTTCCAGCTTTGGCTGTTTGTGCGCATTTCCCACTGTTGCCAGTAGGTGTCACTGTTGTCACAGGCCAGTGTAAAAAATACAGCCAGCTGAAGTGTATTGGATATTCTTTCTCCCAGAAAATGGCCCAATCAGGAGCTTCTTTGTAGCTGGGCATGCTGGGGGAAGGATATTTCAGGGGCAGTGCTATGTGCTCCGGGGGTTCATCTTGCCTCATGGCCCTCCAGGCCGGAGGCTATGCTGCTGTGTTTGCTGCAAGTAGGCCCAGAAGTCTGTCTGGGGCCTACTTAACTGAAGGTGATCCTGTGCTGTCTGTCCTGCGGGAAGAAGCCACTCAAGCAGAGAATATTCCAGGGGAGGACCTTGCTGGAGAGGACCGAGCTGATGGCTGGTATCTCAGAAAGGGCCTGTGACTCGTTTGGAGGATGCACCCAAGTAACCTACCTCACAGTACTGCCGGATGGCTTAAAGGTTCAGGTACTGTGCAGCAGACCTAACTGACTACTGGCTAACAATCCTGTGGCAGGGGATTATCCAGGAGTTTCCACTTATCATTCAAGTCTGTGGCAGAGACTTTGTCAGTTTTACTCAAGTCTGTGGCATACCGGCTGCTAGGTCGGTGTGAAAGGCCTATCCGGTAGTCGCAAGAACCAGAGACAGAAAGCTTTGTCATCTGGATTTAAGAATCACACTAGTGATCTGAAAGAAACCAAGGTATCTGAACTTCCCCTAACCCTCTATCCCCTATCTGAAGTTGTGTAATAAAGCATTTGAGAAAAAGACTAAGTGACTGGCAATCACCTTTTTCAAAACTACTAACATAGACTCTTAAGTTCTGGGACGGTGAAGTGTGGGGTAACGGCAGGCCACAAAATTATTTCCAGCAGCTCCTGCGGGGTTAGTGCTACACTAAAGACTGGTAGAAAGTCTTATGGACCGATAAATTAACATTTTAAATCTTTGGTTCAATCATGCAGGGTTTTTGTAATCCATCAAGTAGGTGAAAGGATGGTTCCTTGGTGTGTGACACCAACTGTGAAACATGGAAGAGAAAGCATGATGGTCTGGGGCTCTTTTGCTGTATCTAGAATCAGCCACTTGCATGGACCTTGTTTGTGCACTGGTGTGCAATCATGTTGGAACAGGAAGGAGCCATCCCCAAACCGTTCCCAGAAGGTTGGGAGCATGAAATTGTCCATAATTTCTTGGTATGCTGATGCCTTAAGAGCTCCCTTTGCTAGAACTAAGGGGCGAGCCCAAGCCCTGAAAAACAACCCCCACTATAATCCCCCCTCCACCAAATGATTTGAACCAGTGCACAAAGCAAGGTACATAAAAGACATGGATGAGCGGGTTTGGGGAGGAGGAACTTTACAGGCCTGCACAGAGTCCTGACCTCAACCCGATAGAACACCTTTGGGATGAATTTGAGTCGAGACTGCGAGCCAGGCCTTCTCGTCCAACATCAGTGCCTGATCTCACAAATGCGCTTCTGGAAGAATGGTCAAACATTCCCATAGATACACTCCTAAACCTCGTGGACAGCCTTCCCAGAAGAGTTGAAGCTGTTATAGCTACAAAGGGTGGGCCAACTCACTATTGAACCCTACAGATTAAGACCGGGATGCCATTAAAGTTCATGTGCGTGTAAAGGCAGGTGTCCCAATACTTTTGGTAATATATTATATACTGCATATAATAAGACTTGTGCGAGTGTGGTAAAGACATTAGATTGTCTGATTCCTTTGGACAAATGCATTCTGTTTAGCTGGTTTTGCTGTTTACATTCCCAATCCTCACCACAAAAAGGGGGTCTGTGAATCACAAGACTGGCTAAAACAAATATAATGTATCTAAAGCCATTTTTTTTTGTAATTTTGGAGTGGGGAAGAGTTAGACCCCATACACACTATTAGATTTTCTGCAGATTTTTGTCTTCAGTTTTACCAAAACCATCTAATATGAGGTCAGACCTTAAGAGATTCAATTTGCATGCAATCAGGCAGGCCCTTGTACTACATGGTGTTGCTAAATCTGAAGACAAAAATCTGCAGAAAATCTAAAGCCCCGTACACACGATCGGATAACCTATTGATTTTTGTCCGATGGATTTGTCCATCGGAAATCCGATGAAACTGTTTTTCATCAGTCTTGGCCACACACCATCAGTCAAAAAACCAACCGTTCCAAACGCGGTGACGTAAAACACTCCGATGAGCCGAGAAAAATGAAGTTCAATGCTTCTGAGCATGCGTCGACTTGATTCTGAGCATGCGTGGGTTTTTTAACAGATGGACTTGCCCATAGACGATAGGAAATTCCCATCGGTTTTTTATCCATCGGAAAATTTTAAAACAAGTTCTATTTTTTACAACCGATGGAAAAAAGACCGATGGGTACCATACACGATCGGTTGGTCTGATGAAAACCATCCATCGGACGGTTTTCATCAGTCAAACCGATCGTGTGTACGGGGCTTTATAGTGTGTATGGGGCTTTAGAACCTGTCTGGTTTTATTGCTGTCTGTGTCCCCACTGTGGACCATCTTCCTGGTGACCATTGCCATCAGGGTTGAAAATAAAGAAAAATCAAAGTTTTCTCTAGAACAGAAATAGGGAGGAAATTTTCAAAAAACTTGTACTGATGAGAAATGTATAAGACTGCTTTCACACTGTTCTGCTGAAAAAACACACCAAAAACACATACACATTTTTGCAGTGTTTTTGATACCATTCCTATGTGTTTTCTGGGTGCCTATTACCCAGGATGCACATGTGAAATTTGGACATGTGACTCAAAAATGCACCAGAAATGCAACACAGGTTTTTGGTGCAATTTCTATTCATTTCAATGCATGCATTCATTAGCAAGGTAAAAACACAGCAAATATGCATCAGTGTGAAAGGCCCCTATGAGAAGAGTTTTCTCACTTTGTAGAATTCTACTCCCACTTGCAGTAGTACCTTGAGACAAAATGTTAAAAGGAAAATTTTCCTTAATTCATCACAAAAGCAAAAAAAAATAAAAAAATTAAGTGTTTTAACTATTGGTTATAATATCCAAAACTAAAGATTGTCCTTAAAATGTTAAAAGGCATTATATGCATTGAGGTAAAAAACCTTCTGGGTGCATCTCCCCCCCCCCCCTCCAGCCCCGACCTTATACTTATCCAAGGCCCATTTTAGTCCAGCGATGTGCACGGGAGCAGCGGCTCTCCCCGGTTTCTTGTTTCTCATTGGCTCACACAGCAGTGAGCCAATGAGGAGAGAGCAGGATGGGGTCGAGCCGCACTCTCTGTGTGAATGGACAATTTTCATTCACAAGAGTGCGGCTCGGGAGCGAACCTGCTCTAGTGCCCCATAGCAGGAGGTTTGCTATTGGTGGCACTTGGCAGGGGGGAGGAGCCAGTACCACCGGCAGGGGATCCAAAAAGAAGAGGATCAGAGCTGCTTTGTGCAAAACCATTGTACAGAGCAGGTAAGTATAACAGGTTTGTTTTTGTTTTTTAATTAGAATTTTTAGAATCACTTTATGCACACCTTTTCATATGTGTATGTCAACTGTCTCCTACTGGTGCTTTTATAAATCTGAACACCAGGAAAATCTATCTTTACACTGCAAGGGTTAAATTCTAATTTTTGTCTAGTATACCCTTTATCCACTTCCAGCCCAGGTCTATCCTGTCACTCCTCTCCTACATGTAAAAAATCTAAATTGTTTTGCTAGAAAATTACTCAGAACCCCCAAATATTATATATGTTTTTTAGCAGAGACCCTAGGGAATAAAATGGCGGTCATTGCAACTTTTTATGTCACACAATATTTGCACAGCAATTTTTCAAACATGTTTTTTTTTTAAAACACTAAAGTTAGTCCAGTTTTTTTTGTATAATGTGAAAGATGATGTTACGATGAGTAAATAGATACCTAACATGTCACGCTTTAAAATTGCGCACATTCAGGGAATGACGCCAAACTTCGGTACTTAAAAATCTCCATACTGTAGGTGACATTTAGTTTTTTTTTTACAGATTACCTGTTTAGAGTTACAGAGGAGGTCTTGGGCTAGAATTTTTGCTCTCAGGCCTCGTACACACGACCGAGTTTCTCGGCAAGAACCAGCAAGAAACTTGCTGGCAGAGATGTCTTGCCGAGAAATTTGTTCGTGTGTATGGTTTCTCGTCAAGAAAACCGACAAGTAATCTCGACGAGAAAATAGAGAACCTGCTCTCTATTTTCTCATCGAGATTCTTGTCGGCATGTTTCTCGACGAGAAAAGTGAGTGTGTGTACACTTACCTGTCCTCCGGGAAGCCCGCACATGTTCGAAATGAATTTGACGCATGTGCGGTAGCTTCCTAGGCATAGGTAGGGTATATCAAGATGGCGGCGACGGCATCGAATGTGACGAGCGCATGCTCGTCGTAGTCGATGACGTCACCGCGTACGCTCCATTCAAAGAACCGCGGGTTCTTTGAATCGAGCGTCTGTAAACTCGGCCGGGACAAGTTTCTTGTCCAAGAATCTCGTCGAAAAAAACGACATGTACGAGGCTTTACTCTAAAGGTCACGGCGATACCTCACATGTGTGGTTTTAACACCGTTTACATATGTGGGCGCGACATATGTATGAGTTGGCTTCTGCGGGCGAGCACACGGGGACGAGGGCGCTTTAAAAAAAAATATATATTTTTTACACTTTCCCTTTGAAAAAAAAAAAGTTTTATCACTTTAATTCCTATTTCAAAAAACGGCAGCGTTTCCATCTGCCTAGACCAGACGTGATGTCATAATGTTGCGCCCGGCCTTTGGAGGTCATAGAGATTGCCAGGGGTCATCTGGTCCGCAGTATTCTCTATGGTAAACGGCCACTACCGAATGATTCATTCTCTGTTTTGCCAATGGCACTGGCGAGCCGGTAGAAGCAACGGAAGAAGGAATTGTCGGCAGAAAAAAAAGATATCTGGATGATGCCTGCAGTTGCAGGCATCATTCAGATATCTCCAGTTCTCCACGCAAAGTCCAGGACGCCATATGACCGCCTTGGGCGGGAAGTGGTTAATGCGGTTTTATTTACTTTATCCTTTGCTTCCGCAGACTTCCTCCTTTCTCATCTATTGTTCGCTGACGTCATCATGCATTGTAAGTGAGGATGCTGAGGGCCTGCCCACAACCTGCTCAGCAGTAGCCTGGCCTGTCATCACAATTTCTGACCCTGCTACCAGCACTCTGCTGCACCTGCGATTTCTGTGGGCAAGACAAAGGGGAAGCAAGCAGTGAGTGCATATGACTCCCTTGCCAGCTTGGCCGCCCACAACTCACAAGTCTGATCGATATTCCAATCGCACACGTTCCTGGTACAGTGGCTCTTATAAAATGGTGGGTGCTGCAACGATTACCAGCTGGGTTCTGGAAACATCAAGCAATCGAACATTTTCGCCAGCACACCAAGGATCGTCCAATTACATCCAAAAAAGATTTTATTGCAAACTCACATCACAAAGGTGCAACGTTTTGGAGTCGCGCAGGACCCCTTCGTCAGGCATGTGAAAAAGACATGCCTGACGAAGGGGTCCTGCACGGCTTCGAAACGTTGCACCTTTGTGATGTGATTTTGCAATAAAACTTTTTTGGATGTAATTGGACGATCCTTGATGTGCTGGCGAATATGTTCCACAACTCACAAGTGGCTGGCGATAAGACACTTTAAAAAAAAAAAATCCTTGTCAGTGCTTCTGAACTGTGCACTAAAGGGCACTCTGGAGGTACTAAGTTAGTACCGTCAGAGTGCCCCCTTACATCCTCCTGTAGAGTACCCCTACATCTACAGCCTATACACAGACCAGAGATACTGAGCGAGCATTGTCACTACTAGAGGATTACTGCAGCAGGTTACAGAACCCAAGTGAGAGGCAGCTACGCCTGGCCATTGAGAAGGTCATCTCTATGTTCAAAAGCCACTTATTCCAAGCATTGATAGGTCAAAACGGAGTCGTGTATAGAGATGTGTAACTGAGCGGAAGTCCTAGAGCAGTGATGGCGAACCTTGGCACCCCAGATGTTTTGGAACTACATTTCCCATGATGCTCAACTACACTGCAGAGTGCATGAGCATCATGGGAAATGTAGTTCCAAAACATCTGGGGTGCCAAGGTTCGCCATCACTGTCCTAGAGAGATGGAAGGAGATAGTAATAGGGTTCTAAGCGGGAAAGATCATTATCGTAATCCATTGGAATCACCTGTGAGGCGGCCAGGTTGAGAGAGCTGACCCTGAGCAGTTGTCCTGGTGTGGAGGAGGGATACCGTTGCTGAGTGAAAGGAAAGATCATCATCTGAGTTCATCTTACTCGTTTGTGAGGTGAGCAGGTGGTCACGGTGTGCACAATTTAGCATTTTCCGTGGAGAACGGAGGAGCACAGTGGTGGTTGTATATATGAACTGGAATTCACAACAATCAAGAAATAATATACTGTACATACATATAAACTATAATGAATTTAAGATTTTGGTTGCTTTGATTGATTGAATATTGTTCACATACAGACTGGTTTCAAGGATTTTGCACATATTATTATTAATAAGATTTATTAAGTATAATTCACATAATATTGAGCAGCGCTGCACTATAGGATTACTTATTTTCATTGTGTGGTGTAGTGGATTCCCTGTGAGTGTCACAGCAGCTGCAGATAATTAGTATTATTTTGCACAAGATTGCACATTATTTTAGCACGTAGCACTTTATTAACCACTTAAGCCCCGGACCATTTGGTAGCTAAAGGACCAGAGGTGAATTCAGAATTTTGCACTGAGCTGCTTTAACTGTAAATTGTGCGGACATGCAATGTTGTACCCAAACGAAATTTGCGTCCTTTTCTTCCCACAAATAGAGCTTTCTTTTAATGATACAGTATTTGATTGCCTCTGCGATTTTTATTTTTTGCGATATAAATGGAAAAAGACCGAAAATTTTGAAAAAAAATGATATTTTCTACTTTTTGTTATAAGAAAAATCGAATAAACTCAATTTTAGTCATACATTTATACCAAAATGTATTCAGCTACATGTCTTTAGTAAAAAAAGTCAATAAGCGCATATTTATTGGTTTGCGCAAAAGTTATAGCGTTTACAAACTAGGGTACATTTTCTGGAATTTACACAGCTTTAAATTTATGACTGCCTATCTCATTTCTTGAGGTGCTAAAATGGCAGGGCAGTACAAAACCCCCCCAAATGACCCCATTTTGGAAAGTAGACACCCCAAGGAAATTGCTGAGAGGCATGTTGAGCCCATTGAATATTTTTTTTTGTCCCAAGTGATTGAATAATGACAAAAAAAAAATAAAAAATTACAAAAAGTTGTCACTAAATGATATATTGCTCACACATGCCATGGTTATATGTGGAATTGCACCCCAAAATACATTTTGCTGCTTCTCCTGAGTACGGGGATACCACATGTGTGGGACTTTTTAGGAGCCTAGCCGCGTACGGGACCCTGAAAACCAAGCACCGCCTTCAGGATTTCTAGGCACAAATTTTTGATTTGACTCCTCACTACCTATCACAGTTTCGAAGGCCATAAAATGCCAAAATAGCACAAATCCCCCCCAAATGACCCCATTTAGGAAAGTAGACACCCCAAGCTGTTTGCTGAGAGGCATGGTGAGTATTTTACAGCTCTCATTTGTTTTTGAAAATGAAGAAAGAAATTTTTTTTTTTTCTTTTTTTTTTTTTCCATTTTTTAAAACTTTGTGACAAAAAGCGAGATCTGCAAAATACTCACAATACCTCTCAGCAAATAGCTTGGGGTGTCTACTTTCCAAAATGGGGTCATTTGGGGGGGTTTTGTGCCATCTGGGCATTCCATGGCCTCCGAAACTGTGATAGGCAGTGAGAAGTGAAATCAAAAATTTACACCCTTAGAAAGCCTGAAGGCGGTGATTGGTTTTTGGGGTCCCGTACGCGGCTAGGCTCCCAAAAAGTCTCACACATGTGGTATCCCCGTACTCAGGAGAAGCAACAGAATGTATTTTGGGGTGTAATTCCACATATGCCCATGGCATGTTTGAGCAATATATCATTTAGTGACAACTTTGTGCAAAAAAAAAAGAAAAAAAGAAAAAATTGTCTTTTTTCCGCAACTTGTGTCAACATATAAAATATTCCATGGACTCGACATGCCTCTCAGTATATAGCTTGGGGTGTCTACTTTCCAAAATGGTCTCATTTGGGGGGGGTTTGAACTGTTCTGGCATTTTATACACAACATTAGGAAGCTTACATCCACTCTTCTAACCACTTGAAGACAAAGCCCTTTTTGACACTTTTTGTTTACATGAAAACATATTTTTTTTTGCAAGAAAATTATGTTGAACCCCCAAACATTATATATATTTTTAAAGCAAAGGCCCTACAGAATAAAATGGTGGGTGTTGCATTTTTTTTTCTACACAGTATTTGCGCAGCGATTTTTCAAACGCATTTTTTGGGGAAAAAATACACTTTTTTTAATTTTAATGCACTAAAACACACTATATTGCCCAAATGTTTGATGAAATAAAAAAGATGATCTTAGGCCGAGTACATAGATACCAAACACGACATGCTTTAAAATTTCGCACAAACGCGCATTGGCGACAAACTACATACATTTTTAAAAGCCTTTAAAAGCCTTTACAGGTTACCCCGTTAGATTTACAGAGGAGGTCTACTGCTAAAATTACTGCCCTCGATCTGACCTTCGCGGTGATACCTCACATGCATGGTGCAATTGCTGTTTACATATGACGCCAGACCGACGCTTGCGTTCGCCATTGGGCAAGAGCAGGGCAGGACAGGGGTGTTTTTTTTTTTGTTTTTTTTTTTATTATTAATTTTGCTTTATTTTATTTTTAAATTGTTCCTTCCATATATTTTTTTTTTTGTATCATTTTTATTGTTATCTCAGGGAATGTAAATATCCCCTATGATAGCAATAGGTAGTGACAGGTACTCTTTTTTTGAAAAAACTGGGGTCTTCTAGACCCTAGATCTTTCCTCTGCCCTCAAAGCATCTGACCACACCAAGATCGGTGTGATAAAATGCTTTCCCAATGGCGCTTTTTATATCCGGGGGGGGGGACATTCCCTCCCACTGCTTGTAAAAGCAGTCCAGAGGCTAATTAGCCACTAGGATTGCTTTTACATGAAAGCCGGCCGCTGGCTGAAAAGAATGATACCAAGATGATACCTAAACCCGCAGGCATCAATCTGGTATAAACATTCAAAGTCCAGCAACATACCAGTACGTTGCTGGTCCTTGTTGGACATGTATTGTAATCTTTTTTTTTTCATGCAGCCAGGTGGCTGAACGAAAAAAGAGATTGATCGGTGGGTATGCCCACCATTAGAATACCGCCCTTCATCCACCCACTTCTAATGATGGGCATACATGCACCATTTATATATGCCGAAGCATGGGGGCATCCTCCCGCAAAAAAGTTATGCCGCACACACATGGTCGGACTTTTCCACGGGCAAGCCTCCGTCGGAATTTCGACCGTATGTACGCGGCATTAGGAGCAAAATCACTCCTCCGCCCCTGCTGCCCCAATGCTTCGGCATATTTGCTTTTTTTTTTTAACTGTGGTGGTGAAATCACCTCCTACAGCACTGGAGTCGCAGGGATCAGGGCTGTCTCTGCGAATGCTGCAGTTATGTGTGTTGTGTTTTGCAAGTGACAGTGATCGATCGATACTGCACTTGGGTGGACTGGGCTGGACGGAGGGGCAAAACGCAGGTGCTAGCAGGTATCTGGGCTGATCCCGCTAACACTGCGTTTTTGGGAACCCTAAACTGCTGGGGACGCTAGTATAGATCAGATCAGATATTGATCTGTTCAGATACTATACCACTAAGGGAGGTGTATGCTTCACTCGTGGGTGTTAGCGTTACTGGCACTAACCTGACGCTGCCTGGGGTGTGACGCAGACCCTCTCTGACGCTAAAACCTAATTGATATCACCCGCCGGGCGATCAGGGGGTTAAACCTTTATTGGGTTATATACGGCGGGTGCCCTGACACTATAAAAAGCAAACTAACTAACCAGCGTCACCCGTAACACTTATATGATGATCACTGGTGAAAGGGTTAACTAGGGGCAATTAGGGGGTTAAAACCTTTATTAGATAATATATGGGGGTACCTGACGCTATAAAAACCTGCGGCGAACCTAAAAAAAATTACTGGCTACCGATCTGAATCACCGACACTAAGACAGCGATCAGAAAAATGATCGCTTAGCGACAGTGGTGATAGGGGGTGAAAGGGTTACCTGGGGGGCGATCAAGGGGGTAAACCTTTATTAGATAATTTATGGGGGTACCTGACGCTATAAAAACCTGCGGCGAACCTAAAAAAAATTACTGGCTACCGATCTGCATCACCGACGCTAAGACAACGATCAGAAAAATGATCGCTTAGCGACAGTGGTGATAGGGGGTAAAAGGGTTACCTGGGGGGCGATCAAGGGGATTAAACCTTTATTAGGGGGGGTTAGGGGGCTACACTGGACCTAAAACTAAACTGTAGTGACACTTTTACAGTCACAAATGTCACTAATTGCAGTGATCAGTAAATAAATGGTCACTGCAATCAGTGACACTGTGACTGGGGGCTGGGGGGTGATCTGGGGGGGCGATTTATGTGCCTATGTGTGCTGGTGTTAGTGTAGTGTTTGTGCACTAACCTTGATGTCTTCTCTTGTACGGCGCTCGGTATATGTGAGCGCCGCACAAGAGATGACATCACTTCCTCCTGCTTCCTCTGCCTGTGTGTACATTACACAGACAGAGGGGGAATTTCCATTCGCCGGGAGCGATCGCGGGGGGGTGGCCGGAATCGAACGGCCGTCCCCTCATGTCGGATCGCTCCCCAACGAATACCGACCGCTCACTGTACAGAAGGGGGGTCCGATTGGACCCCCAACTGTACAAAGGCAATCACGTACACTCTACGTGATTGTGCCTGTCGGTGCCATTGTGCCGACGTATATATACACTGAGCGGTCGTTAATAGTCAGTAGTGGTGCTGATTGTTATATACACTAAGGTAATGGATATCTCCTGACTATTTTTTATTATCAAAGGAACACTGGCCCAAAATAGTAAAAACAAATATTTTTTTTTTCTTATTTAGCTGTATATTTATTGCTACTACCATACCCTCCTTGAAAGAACAACCCAAAATAAATTCTTCTGCTCTTAACACTAATGCCGCGTACACACGACCGTTTTTTCATGACGAGAAACGTGGCATTTTTTAAATTGGTTGTGAAAAACGGCCGTGTGTAGGCTCCAGAGCATTTTTCTAGACGAGAAAAATGGGCATTAAAAATTTAGGAACCTGCTCTATTTTTTCTTGTCGTTTTTCACATCGTCGTGAAAAACGGTCGTGTACGCTTTAACGATGGGGAAAAAAAAACGCGCATGCTCAGAAGCAAGTTATGAGACGGGAGCGATCGTTCTGGCAAAACTAGCGTTCGTAATGGAAATAGCACATTCGTCATGCTGTAACGGACTGAAAAGCACGGAGACTGAAAAGCGCGAATCATCTCTCACCAAACTTTTACTAACACGCGGTAACACGAAATCGGCAAAAGCAGCCCAAAGGGTGGCACCATCCGAATGGAACTTCCCCTTTATAGTGCCGTCATACGTGTTGTACGTCACCGCGCTTTGCTCGAGCATTTTTTTTCACGATAGTGTGTATGCAAGGCAGGCTTGAGAAGAATCACGTCGAGAAAAACTTAGTTTTTTTCCATGACATTAAAAACGGTCGTGTGTACGTGGCATTATATTAAAAAAATAAAATTAAAATCGTGTCCAGAAAAATACTGACCCTGACCTTCAACTCTGACCTTGACCCAAACACTAACCCTGGCACTGAACTAGATCAAACCTTGATCTAGGTATTTATTTTTTATTTTTCCTTTAATTATTATTATTTAATTTGTTTTTCTTTTTTTACACACGTTTTTTTTCTCTGTCTGCAAGGAAAGAGAGAGATACAATGTATCTCTATCCTCTAATCACGGAGAGAGAAAACATGGGGGCGGGCTTCACAGGGACTGATCACTGTGGTAGCCAATCAGAGGCTATCACAATGATCAAGTGACCAGGAATCGCGTGTTTCATTAGTACGAGAGATACTAACCCAATCGTTAGTACGAGAGATACGCAAATATGCAGCGCCACGAAAAAAAGGCCTGTCTATTGGGGTCTATTGTAGTCGCATATTTGTGTGAGGTCGGCGTCAAGGGGTTAATCTGACAAAAGTTATAACCTTGTTTCACAGCCACCAATTAAAGTGGAAGTAAACCCTCCTATCATTTTCAGGCAAGGAAGCTGCCATCTTGGCCTCTGTTTAATCTTCAACTGCCATGATGCTGCACATGTGATCCGTTATGACAACAGCCATTGGATGGTTTGACAGTTTGGTTGAGAGCACAACCAATGTGACAGTTGGCATTCCCGGCATGCCGGGAATGTAACTGCTTTTTGAAACTGTTAAATTGATGGGTTTACTTCTGCTTTAAATTTGTCTGGAACTGGGCTTTATTGTACTGTAAATACAGTGAACATTATACAATCTGTTGATCCAAATTCTAGAGTTTTATCAGATTAGAGTATATTAGAGGTCAACACATCAGCAAATTGACCCTATATGTGTACTCATACAAGTGTACTAATTTTCTCCAAATATTTTCATATTAACAGCACATTTGGTTACCAAAATGATTCTTTTTGGTAGCCAAAAAAACAAGTGTGTAAAAAAGAAAAACAAATTAAATAATAATAAAAAAAAAAATGGTTCTTTGCACACACAAATCTCTAATCCTGTTTCCTCCGGATAGATATAAGATTATTGTAGATCTGTATTCGTTAATAGATGTATTTTTAAAGCAAGCAGTGTAAGTACCTAAATATGATTTGGCATCAAATTCTTCCAGTCCCCGTACAGTAGAGCTTAGAGAAGGTCAGGAAGAGTCAGCAAAAGGTGTCAATTAGGCTTGTGCAATTCGTTTCGTAACTAATTGAAATTCGTCCGAATTTAGCAACTTTCGGACATTCGGAAGCATTCGAATTTCCGAACAAAGCAATTACGAATAAGACCGAATCCGAAATAAATTATACCGCAAATAGCGAATGCCCGAATGTCTTCGGCATAATTCGTTATGAAAAAGTTACGAATGTACGAATCCATACGAAGCACAATAACACTCACTCTGCTCTGCTCTCTGCTTCTCCCACACCGTGCTGAACTCCCTCTCAAAATGGTGTACAGGGGCGGAGGTTATAGCCGCATGTAAAAAACGAAAGTAAAATACGAGATTTCGAATCCATTTGAAGCACAATAACACTCACTCTGCTCTCTGCTTCTCCCTCACCGTGCTGAACCCTCTCAAAATGGTGTACAGGGGCGGAGCCTATAGCCGCATGTAAAAAACGAAAGTAAAATACGAGATTTCGAATCGTTACAAATAACCGCTATGTATTTAGAAAAGTACAAATCCATTCGAAGCACATTAGGCATAATAGGCAGCGTCGTTGTGAGAGAGACACGGAAAATTACGAATCAACGAACCCAAAAAAAGTTACGAAAGTAGGAGTTGTGTCCAGAATCAACGAAAAACAACGTACTCTACCGAAAGTACGAATTATAAAGCAACAAAAAATTCAACGAAAAATGTCGCTTGCAAAAATACGAATGAGTCCGAACACGAAAAATCCCGTCTAGCAAAATTACGAATGATTACGAATCAACAGGACCGGAAAGAAACGAACCGAAACGGAACGAATTTTTCCGTTGTGCACAAGTCTAGTGTCAATCAGTTCTTCTGCATTTACTATCTTCATGCTGATAGAAGATGAGAGCAAAGTGACAGAGAGATGGGCTGATCAGTGTGCTACTTTTCCTTTCTCTGTCTAATCACAGGCTGGAGGTGGGGAGCAGAGTGGGTAGACTCGGTAGATTGGGTATTAAGTATTACTAAGCTGCAACAGATACATCTTTCAGCTGTGTATGTATCTGTTTGCTTGGAGTTCTGCTTTAAATGAAGCCCTGTCCTCTGAAATAGTACAGGTCACCTTATTTTGGACCATTACTGGAAGTATTTTTATGGTGGGTGAGGACTGTCATAACAATACACCTGTTACAATACATTTAGGGGGCTTGTATGTCCCCCTTGTGTTTGCATGGGTTTCCTCCCAAAATTCCAAAATGTAGTAATAGGTTATTTGGCTTCCTCTAATGCCGCGTACACACAACCGTTTTTCACGTCGTTAAAAATGCCATTTTTTAAACTGGGCATTAAAAAGGATCGTGTGTAGGCTCCAGAGCATTTTTAACGACATGAAAAATGGCCTAAAAAAAAAAAAATGAGAACCTGCTCTATTTTTTCACGTCGTTTTTCACGTCGTTTTTTTTAACGATGTGAAAAACGGTAGTGTGTATGCTTTTACGAGGGGAAAAAAAACACGCATGCTCAGAATCAAGTATGAGACAGGAGCGCTTGTTCTGATAAAACTAGCGTTCGTAATGGAGATAGCACATCCGTCACGCTGTAACGGACTGAAAAGCACGAGGCTGAAAAGCGCGAATCGTTGCTCAACAAACTTTACTAACATGAAGGGTGGCGCCATTCGAACGGAACTTCCCCTTTATAGTGCCGTTGTACGTGTTGTACGTCACTGCGCTTTGCTCGAGCGTGACAATAAAAACGATCGTGTGTACGCGGCATAAGTCCTCATGCACACTAGAAAGCTAAAAACTGCTGTAAAAATGCTAGAAAAAAAAAGCTAATGTTTTAGTGTTTTTTTTGCCAGCATCTAGCTGTGTTAGCCTAGTGTGTAAGCTACATTTAGTAGCTGTAGAATTAAGCAGGACTGCCAGCGTCCTTAACAAACCAAAGGACCTGGTAAGGATTGGAGGGGGGCCCCCATGCCGTTTTTTTTTTTCACATTTATGTACTGCCAGCAAAGTTTCTACATTCTGCTGTCGGCGGGGAAGCCCACTGACAGCTGATGTCTCATCTGTTGTTAAGGACGCAGCGGCCAGCTTCCTGGCCAGCTCTTTAACAACCAACTAATTACTGGTTGCTATAGATGCGGCGGTCTCCACATCAAAAACAAAAAATGCAGCTGGACACCAGCATTTAGAAGATTTTGGGCACTTTCACACTGGGGCAGGGGGGGCGTCGGCGGTAAAGCGCCGCCATTTTTAGCAGCGCTTTACCGTAGTTTTAGCAGCGTTTTTTGGCCTCTAGCAGGGCGCTTTTAACCCCTGCTAGCAAACGAAAAAGGGTTAAAAGCACCCGCAAAGCGCTTCCCATTGATTTCAATGGCAGGGGCGTTTTAGGAGCGGTGTATTCACAACTCCTGCAATGCCCCAAAGATGCTGCTTGCAGGACTTTTTTTCCCATCCTGCAAGTGCATCCGCTCCAGTGTGAGGCTTTTACAATGGGGTGGCAGGGGAGGCATTTTGTGTGTGCTTTACAGGCGCTATTTTTAGCCCTTTAGCGCCCGAAAAACACCTCAGTGTGAAAGTAGCCGTTAGGAGAGTTTGGTAGAGTTCGGGAGTTATTACCATTTTTTCTGCTAAAACGCTACTGCTCTAGAAGGCGCCGGTTTCGTTTTTTACAGCTTCTGAAAGCCTATCCCTCTAAAAGCTCCCAAAAGCCTATGTGTGTGCATGGACACATAGAATAACATGGAAAGGCGTTTTGAAGCTGTAAAAAAAAAACAAAAAAAAAAAAACACCTGATGCTGCTAAAAGCAGTAGTAAAAACGCTCCGTGTGCATGAGGCCTATAAGTTGGCCTTGTGTGAGTGTGGTAAAGATGAATGACTGATGTAAAACGATGCATAAAGAAAAAAATAGGAAATAAAGATTTTTCAAAACTATGAAAGAACTGCTTAAATGTGCATCCTCACAGGGTGACACTGTGGATGCACTGGTATAAATGTGCCAACGACCCGATATTAATGGGGGAACACTGATAAAACTAAAAAATGGACTTTAAACGGCACATAGGTAAATCATGTAAAAAATCTAGGGGTTTTTATTTGTAGAAAAACGATAAAAGTACATTAATACATTCGAAAATCTCATAATAATAATCATCAATACATGACCCAGAATAGTGCTCTAATCTCACTTCCAAAAGCTACAGTAGCATAGATAAACTCAAATTATAAGAGCGTCTGAAAAGCATAAAAAAAAAGCATCTCAAAAGCACCGCAAAAGCGCTCAGCTTTTTTTGGCCGGTTTTTAAGTGCCTCAGTGTGAAAGGGCTCTTACAACAAATGTTCGATGTGAGCTTTTGGTCGGATATTCCAACCGTGTGTAGGTTCCATCGGACATTTGCTGTCGGAGTTTCCGACAACAAATGTTTGAGAGCAGGTTCTCAATTTTTCCGACAACAAAAGTTCTTGTCGGAAATTCCGATCGTGTGTATCCAATTCGACGCACAAAAATCCTACGCATGCACGGAATCAATTCAACGCATGCTCGGAACCATTGTACTTCATTTTTCTCGGCTCGTCGTAGTGTTGTACGTCTCCGCGTTCTTGACATTTGTGCGACCGTGTGCATGCAAGACAAGTTTGAGCCAACATCTGTCGAAAAAAAATCCACAATTTTCTTGTCGGAAATTCTGATCGTGTGTACGCGGTATCAGAAAAAAAAAAATCTATATTCGGTGTGTCCACCCTTTTGCCTTGTACACACGACCATTTTTCCCGGCAAAAAAAAAAAAGGGAAAATGTTATACTTACCTGACGGTAATTTTCCTTTCCTGATGCAAGCATGACAGCATATACGTATGGGAAGGCTCCGCCTCCCTGCCCAATTCAGGACCGGTTATACTATAAAAGTAGGTCTCCTCCCTTCCTGCAGTATTCTCATAACTTAGTATCACTGCAAAGGCCTTTATTATATTTTTGTGATTTTAATTTTTTTTATTTTTATTTTTTGGGAGGGGACCTATATGCTGTCATGCTTGCATCAGGAAAGGAAAATTACCGTCAGGTAAGTATAAAATGTTCCCTTTTCCTGACACAGCATGACAGCGTATACGTATGGGATGTACCAAATCACCAGACAACAAGGGTGGGTACTGCTCAAGTGTTTAAGAGGATTAGCTCTATCCCCACTAACAACTGAGATGTATTGTAGTTAAGACTGCTGGGTCCACAAGAATGGACCCCCAAACGTGTTGAATGTAGACCAGGTCGTAGTTTACATAATAACTCTGGAGGAACTATTCTGGAGTTCCGTCAATGCATGCGCAATCAGACTGGAAGAACGGTCTCTGCCCTCATCTGATGGGTTTGTCCTAGTCATCTAAGCTTTGACTAACTTGATCCGCACCACTGCGATTGTCTTCATTAGACAGTGATTGTTTTTTTCCGATGCCGTTAGGCCTGATGAGTCTATCGTTTTTCTCCTAGAAGGGGGGCCAATTCTATGTCTCTTTTAAACCTTGACTATTTTCAATGTTCGTGGTACTTCAAACACTTTAGTTTGGATATGCCAGAAGGCTGATGTTCTATCCCAGATTGCAAAGATACCAACCTTTGTATAGTGTTGAGGAAGAGACTAGAGCCATTTTGCCTGATAATTTCAGCAACAAGGTAGTTTATAGCTTGACACTTGGATGTCTGAGATCTTTCTAGACCTATTCGCCAAAAGGAATACTTATTCCATGTTACTGGCCAAAGTGGCCATATTTAGGATGTCTTATCCCTCTAAATGGAGAGTGAGATAATGTGTCTCACACCATTTGGAAGACTCCATGGGGAAAAGAATAACTTGCCCAGGTTTTTCGGAATTGGTTGCCAAGATATGCAACCGTTACTGGATCCCATCGTTACTGGATCCCAGAGAGTGAGGACACGACTGAGTTTCATGTATCCTTTAATGCCGTCTCTAGGCTTACTTGTATACAATGCAATCCTTACAGTAAGGAACAGAGAATTCCATCCTTTAAATTATGTAGGTTTTTCTCGTATCTAATGTACTTGAAGTCTAGAGTAGGCGCTCTGACCTCCATAGGATTTCAAACACTAAAAACGGTGAGACCTCTACTTCTTGGTCTCCAGCATCTAGATATAAACTTGTATGAATTTGGAAGATACCGCTGGCTACGCTGTATGAGGTGTTGGATCTCAGGAAGGAGAATAGGAGGTTCTCGGATCTGAGACTGTACCCGTGGATATAATGGCCTGCAAGCCACAGGGCAATTATTGTTATCACCACCGAACGGCTGCGAATCCGGATAAGGATCCTGGAGACTATTAGGTTTGTTGAATATACATATTGGCTAATTTGCCGACCCAGTTGGCTGTCATTCGTTTCTCTGCTTCCACCTCTGGGAAGCCACTGAGGTTACTGTCAGACCAATATCTTGATAGCCTTTTTTGTTGCCGATCCCTTAACCGGATTTTTGCTTTGGAGACTGTCCCTTGTCATCCAACGGCTTTTGTATCTTACGCCATCTGGCCGTAAGTTCTAGAAAACCCTAACTTAACATGCTGGGAGATACTTCTGACAGAAGTTGACTAGTTTTGCATTCCTTCTTGACAGCAAAGATAGGCCTTCCTCATTTTGCCGAGTCTTTTCAGCATAGTTGAGGCTCTTTTGTTGCGTTTCGGAAAGACTCCAGTCTGCGACCACTATAACTCTGACTTTGCCACCTTGTTTTCCCTTGGCATGAATACCCGACGAGTAACCACTTGGGATGATTAGTATGCCTAATAGCTGATACGCTGAAAGATTAGTTAGTTAGTTTAGCTTCCTCCCCAAGAGGGGACTTTTCTCCTCTGTGGAGTTACTGTTTCTAGTGCAGGAAGTAAGTCTTTCCTTACTACAAAACCAGTTAATACAGTTGCCAACCTTCCCTTGGGCACCTCGGACCTCATGGATTACTACAGGCTACTTTATCGCTCTTGCGACCGTTGGAAGGAACCAATGGGAAAGAGCCATTTGTTCAAGTGAGATACTTATACTGTTGCTCTCTCTGAGTGTAACTTTATTGTATTTTTTCAGAGATTCAGAACTGCTTCCCGGTAGGTCATTGTTGTGATGAGACTAGTTGGTCTCTCGATGATGGTTCCTCCCGACTCGATCAGAGTCTCTACTGGGACTCTGTTCCCAGAATCTGGAAGTCATTGCACCAGTCTGTTGTCCAGACAAGGCTCACCAGAAGTCCTTGGTCCTGCAAGTCGGCCCTTACTGGACCCAATATCCCAGGAAATGTCCGGAGTTTGTGGAAAGGTCACAGTCTGCCAGATGAACTCGTAGTGAACTCTAAATGCCAAGAAAAAAAAAAAAAAAAAAAAAGTACTTGCTGAAACATGGGTATTTCGAAGTGTGTATACAGTACACACACACACACACACACACACACACACACACACTTGTGGATGACCACAACATACAGGATATATATATAAAAAAGGTAATACCGACATATAATCACACATAGGTTGGACTTGATGGACCTGAGTCCATCCTCAACCTCACCCCCTATGCAACCATGCAATTATACAACTTGCTAGGTCTAAAGACCATCGACAGTCTTAGCCTAGGTTTCCACTATTGCAACCTAAAATCGTGCGATTTTACTGTGATGTCTATGTGTCTTGAATCAATGCCTGTGTCTTCTTGATGTCTATGGTCCCCCAAGTTAGATCACAGTGGGATCAAAAGTAGTGTAGGGACTACTTTACCGTTGCAGCGACTTGGGGTCGCACCGCTATGAACGATACTCCTTGGAAATCATGGGGTATGATTTGTGGAGGTCAAGCCTTACTGACGGCTGGAGAAATTAATTGCAACAATGGCCTGTGCAAATTTTTTTGGATCCTTATCCTTCCGCTAGTCTTACTTTTGACCAACGACCATGTAATCACAACCCTTGTGCTCTGATGCATCATGAAGGGAATGCAATGAATTGGTAGAGAGAAATGAAAACATTCCATTGGCTTCCTTAATTCACAGGACCCACAGATCCTGAGCTCAAATTTACATATAACTGTCAGCTGACCCTATTGGGCGGCTTGGGTTTAGGCAAATAAAGATGATTCTTGATTCTTTATTCTCAACTATAGTTCTCCCAGGTCTAACCTGTCATTCACTCTTTGTAACTTTGCCTTTTGGCCATCCTCTGGTCATTGGTGATTAACATCAGGAATTAATCTTTCTAAATATCACCAGATCCGACTTGAACAGTCACCACTCTGACTTAAAGCGGCATGTGTTTACTTGTGGGATGGGACATAAGGGTTCACTGACCACAATGATTACTGGAGAAACAGCATACAGTTTTGTATCCGCAGTGTCTGAACTGCATCATTGGCTACTCCATTTTCAATCTAGGATCCGCCATCATAGAGATTTTATCACTGAGCAGAGCTTTGCTTTCATCCTGTCTGGGGTCCTGTCAGTTTGGCTACCGAAGTGAGCTCAATCGCAGGACACAAAACACTACTTAACAGTAGTATGAACCTTCTTCATCTCTGAATCTGTTTGCTGTCCCAGGGTCTCTGCAAAGGATATTGCCTCTTCTGTTGGAAGAATGGCACCCTTGGTTAATCTGATGCAGCCTGTTTGGCCGGCTGCTTTTGAGGCAGAGGTACCCTTTAAATGCCTTTGTTTGAATAGCTTAGTCCCTGAGCCCCACACAGTCAGTTTGGACGGGGTTAAAGTATCCACCTTTTGCTTCTGATATGCCAACTTGTCATAGCAATTTCCCAGAAGCAAGCTCTGAGGTAGAGGTTGCCTTTAAACAAACACAACTGTTTGATTAGGCTTGGTATGGAACCATTAGTGACTGTAGGCCTTTTCAGGTCTCTGCTCATTTGTCACTGTCTTTGACCTGCAACCTTGTTTTGCATTTTGGCCGACACACCAGTAACCACCAGACCACTATGATTACTGTAGAGACTTCTTGATCTGCCTCCACTGGCAGATAACTACATATTGGTTCTTTCAGGGCTGAAGAGGATCTGTCCCCTGTTGAAGAAGTAGGTTGACTGGTGTTGGTGTTGAGGGCTGGAGAGATTTACACTCATTATGCCCATAATGTGCACTCTTTTAGGATATAGCATATACCTACCTGCCCTCACCTTAGTTAAAAGTTGCTGGTCTCTAGGAAGGCTGATTGCTACTGGTTCACAGATGAGCTGGAGCCATGCCTGGGGTATTTGCCATAAGTAGTAACCACTACAACCACATATCTTTCTGTGGGGTACCCCAAATAACACAAGCAATTACCTATTGCTAACAAGTACTAAGGAATGTGACTAAACAGATTCTGACTTTTATTTTAGCACCAAGGTCAGCATGTAAATGCATAGAAAACACATCACAGTCATTCACACTGTAGAGTTAATGTAATCACAGACAAGCAGCACAATTAATAGTCATCTGACAATTAGCACTAGCAGGTTAAACCTACCTTAGACACATGTACCACCAAGGATCATACCACAACCAAGCATCAATACACAGTGAGCCCAGCCTGCAGGGCCAGGCCCTGCATTAAAAAGGAAAGGGCTCAATATCACCTGTTATCAGTTCAAGCATTAGCAAAACTGCAGACACAGACTCCAATCTGTGAAACATTAGTAAACAAAGTGGCACTATGGATAGCCAGTTAGATTCACATGTGTGATATATGCTTTTCAGAAATGCAAACCAACAGCATACCTGCAGAAAATAAGTCAAGACTGTAGGGCCAGGCTTGTTCAGTTAGCAGCACAGCACACCTGCTATCATCATTAGCAGTATTGCAGACACAACCACAACCCTTCAGAAATGCAAGTTTAACCACATAATTGCAGCAGTAACTGAATGGAATTGTGCACCATGTGGTGCCTTACCACCTGCATGCTTCATGTCCAAACAGAAAGTCCAATGAATGTCCATCCATGGCGTCATGATAAAGGAGCAATCCCTAGAGACCAGATGCCCTCACCCCCATATCTTCCTGGATCTTGAGAGGGGGCGTTCATGTCATTCAAGGCGTTCATGTCTGCCTTTACAGCGGGGAGCTTCGCCACAGGAGAGGCTTGAACCTGTGCGGCTTGGCCAGAAGCGTCCGGCAAGGTGAGGGAAAAAAATAAAAATTCTGCTTTTTAGCAGTAGCATAACCGGCTGTAGCAGTGAGGAAAAAAAAGAGAATACTGCAGGAAGGGAGGAGACCTACTCTTATAGTATAACCGGTCCTGAATTGGGCAGGGAGGCGGAGCCTTCCCATACGTATATGCTGTCATGCTGTGTCAGGAAATTTTTTTTAATTTTTCCTGACGGGATTCCTATCAAGCCTGCCTTGCATACACACAGTCACACAAAAGACCACTGAACTTTTGAATGTCAAGAACGTGGTGACGTCAAAGACTACGACGAGTGGACAAAATTGCGTTCTATGCTTCCGCGTATGCGTCAAATTGTTTACGAGCATGCTTGTTTCTTTTCCCCTCGGGAGACCATACAGACGACCGGTTTTCTCGGCAGGATTTTTTCCTGATGAGAAAATAGAGAACAAGTTCTCTTTTTTTATTTTTTTGGGAAAACTGCGATTGAGCATACACACGGCCGTTTTTCCTGGCGAAAAACTGTCATGGCAGTTTTCCTGCCAGGAAAACCGGTTGTGTGTACAAGGCATTTGCCTTTAAAACAGCATGAATTCTCCTAGGTACATTTGCACATTGTTAAGGATTTTGCTGACATATGGTTCAGTGCATGTTTAAACAATTATACCAAACAGGTGTTAATGATCAACAAGTTAACATGTAAGCTAAAATGCAATCAATAAATAAAACTGAATCCGCTGTGTAGGAGGAACAAAGCTAGGTGATAAGAAAACCACTCTCTACTAAAAAGCTGAGGTCGCTGAAGATCATTCAGTGTTAAAAATCTTAAACAATAGCAAGACTAAGCACAGCAATTAGACCCTGTGTGGTTAACAATGCTCGTGGTGCCGCTCAAAGCAGGAAAAAAGTCTCTTCCCTGGGTCCACAAGAAAGCGGAGTGCTGGTATATCCATGTACTAATCCAGAAAGCAAACAGTAGTATATATGTGGGACACATGGTGGCTAAGGCCGCTCCTTATTTTTTGACTGCATGAGCTGGTTGGGCAAAGCAGAAATCCTCACACATTTATGACATAGAGTGGTCTTAGACTAGGTTCACAGCTATGCATGTACAGTTGGTGCATTTTTGCAGCATGTTTTGTGTTTTTTCATGCGCAGATTTGTGATATGTTTTTAATGCATTTTGCCTTTTTTGTTTTGCCCAATGGCAAGCTATGTGTTGATGTTGCTAGAAGGAGGTGTCTGTTGTCATGCAGGAAAATGCAGCAAAAACACATCCGAAACACATGTTTATGCCGTATTGACACAATTCCATTGAAGTCTATAGAGCCAAAAAGGCACTATGCTGTGTGTAAAAAAAAAAAAGACCCTGCACCTTTCCAAAAAACGCATTGCAGGAAACTGCACTGATGTGAACGGGGGCCCATAGGAAATAAGGTTAAAGAGATTATAGTGCATTTCTGAAAATCTGCAAATGAAAAAATGTAAACCTAGCCTTAAAGCGGTTGTAAACCAGTGATGTAATGTCATCGCTGGAGAAGTCGGAAGAGACCCCCCGAAGTTGGAAGAAGACCCCCGAAGTCGGAAGAAGACCCCCGGAGCTGACTAATAAATGACTTAAAAAACCTGTGTAGTGTTTTTATTGCCATTTTTTTTCCACCAGGTGAATGGGTAGGGGTACGATGTACCCCATACTCATTAACATAGGGTGGGGGCCGGGATCTGGGGGCCCCCTTATTAAAGGGGGCTCCTGGATTCCGATAAGCCCCCCGGCCGCATACCCCGACAACCAACGGCCAGGGTTGTCGGGAAGAGGCCCTGTCCTCATCAACATGGGGGCAGGGTGCTTTGGGGTGGGGGGGCCGCAGTGCGCCCCCCTGCCCCAAAGCACCCACCCCCCCATGTTGAGGGCATGCGGCCTGGTACGGTTCAGGAGGGAGGGGGGGCCGCTCTCTCGTCCCCCCTCTTTTCCTGTGGCCTGCCAGGTTGCGTGCTCGGATAAGGGTCTGCTATGGACTTTGGGGGGACCCCCACGCCGTTTTTTCGGCGTAGGGGTTCTCGTTAAAGTCCATACCAGACCTAAGGGCCTGATATGCTCCTGGAGGGGAACCCATGCCGTTTTTTTTTTTTATTTGGCGTGGAGTTCCCCCTCAAGATCCCTGTTCAGAACGCAACACATGTGCGAATCAGATGCGTGCCCATAGAACATAATGGGCCTGAATTCGCACCTGAGCCGCACCGCAATGCCTAGAGAACACACACATTTTTAGGCAGTGCGAATGCATCACACATATGTGAACCAGCCTCAATGGAATCAATGTATTTTATAATGTTATGTGAATTGGATGCGGTGTAAGCCGCAACCAATTCGCATAGGTGTGAATGAGGCCTCAGTGTTTGCAGGCAACAGTGAAGCATGGTGGAGGTTCCTTTTTAGGTTAGGGAAGTTGGACATTTGGTCAGAATTAATGGTCTCTTCAATGCTGGAAAAACTAAATAACTTCTCTATCATGCAGTAACAGCATAGACACATCTGATCAGTCCCAAGTTCACTCGGCAGAAGGACAATTATCTTAAACAGTGAAGTCCAGTGGCAGCTGGTGCTCAAAATTTTTTGGGGGGGCGCAAACAAACCAGAAAAAAAAAACATCAATTGCCGCCACTGTGCCCATTAAACGCAGTCACTGTGCCCATCAAACGCCACCAGTTTCCTCATCAAATGCAGCCAGTTTCCCCCCAAATGCAGCCAGTTTGTCCCCAAATGCAGCCAGTTTGTCCCCCCTGCCCGGCACTTACCTTTCTCAGGTCCTCCACGCTCCCTCCGCTCCCTCTGAGTCCTCGATGTCTTCTCCTGTCCTCGATGTCGCTTCAGCCAATCAGGTGACGGGTAACCAGATCCGGTGCACCTGATTGGCTGAGAGGTGGGTCAGTGTTAGGGAAGCGATTCACTAACACAGCATGGTTTAAACAGGGAACGCACAGCCGTGCGCCCTCTGTTTAACCATTTGGAAGCCGATTAGAGCCCACAGGCTCTAATCAGGAAGCCTATTAGAGCCTATATGGCTCTAATCAGGCACTTCCAAAACACACCCACCGCTGTAATTCAGATGGCCGGCTCTCAACAGGGGGCCGGACTCCTGAATAGTGGGCGGCAGCGGCGACAATAGATATATTCATGCAATGCATGAATATATCTATTGTTGAGTGACGGGTGCAGGGGATAGAGGGGACGACGCTCCTGTGCCCACTATGGACGCACCGCCACTGACGTCAGAAGTCAGTGAAAAGAAGAACGATGATATCTGGAAAATATAGTATGGCCTCCACAGAAACCTGATCTCAACATCTCTCACTCTGTCTGGGATTACTTGAAGGGAGATAAGCAACTGAGACAGCTTAAATGCACAGAACTGTGGTTAGCTCTTCTAGAGATCCTCGAAACAACCTACCTCCTAAGTATCTTCAAAAACTGTTTGCAAGTGCACTTAGAAGAACTGATGCTGTTTTAAAGGCAAGGGGTGGAGACACCATATATTAATTTGATTTTTTTTTTTTTTCCTGTTTATGAATATTGTACAGGCATACCCCGCTTTAAGTACTCTCACTTTACATACACTCGCGAGTGAGGACATACCCGTGAGTATATGTAAAGTGCCTCACAAGTACTGTACAGACATTTTACAGCCTCAGTAGAAGGAGCTGAAGCTCCAAGAGCATAGCCCGGCCTGTTCCAGTGTGCCCCTGACACCCCCACTACAGCCCCTGACACCCCCACTACAGCCCCTGAGACCTCAACTACAGCTCCTGAGACCCCCACTACAGCCCCTGACCCCCCACTACAGCCTAGAAGTGAAAAAAAGGTATTGTTTCACTTTAAGCACATTTTCGTTTTACATACATGCTCTGGTCCCATTGTGTACTTAAAAGTGGGGTATGCCTGTATCTTGTTAATTTGCTAAATAAAGTCATTCATTTTGTTATTTTTGAAAGCATTCTCACTTTAAAGCATTTTTTCACAAGTCTCTAAAACCTTTGCACAGTATTGTATTTCCAACTATCCCTCACAGTCTACGTCTATTAGTTGCTGTCCATCTGTCACAGCCTGCATCCATTAATGACTTTCACACTTTGCTTATCATTTTGTTCTGTGGGTTAGCATTTGTGTATCATAAGGATTGATGTACCTTCAATAAATTATTAAGGATATTAGGATTCACCTTGACGTTCCGAGACATTCTTAAAAATATACTCCGCCTGCGGACTTTTGCATTTTATGGTCAGAGAACTAGGTCATCCTAATATACATATAATTTACACTTACACATTATTGCACATTCCTTTTTATACTGCTAAATATCACCTTATGCTTTGTATCACTGGCTAATTTTACCAAATGTGTTGTTATCACGATATTTCCATTAAATAGTCTGTACTGGGCTCTGAAGCAGGTCTATGTGCTAATATGAAAAGTTACCCATATCTCTGGAATATATGAAAACATATGGAGTTGCAGCTGAATGGCTGCCAGTAAACGTGCAAGCTGTCCATGGTCCTGATTTTTACTATCTTTCATTATGAGAATGCCAGATACAAGGTGGATAGCCAGGGGGCATGTAAGCCCAGAGACAGCCTATATGTAAAACAGCCGCAAATTCTTTTCAAATCATATCAAATACTGCACTTGTTATGGTGATAAAAATCACTGTACTAGCTTTCTAATGGATGTGACATGTATTATCAGGAACAGTGACATTTAGTTCTTTCTTCTCATCTCTTCTATTTATCATGCGGAATGAGTTGTATTATGATACTGCTTCAGATGATTCTATTCCCAGGTTCTGTTTTTTTTTTCTGCATTCTGTACAGAGCTGAATAGAACTGTATGGCAGCAAAGTGTCTACTCAGCACGTGGTGATTGATGCTGACACCCTAATACAAAATATTTTATCTTTATTGTAGATGTGTTACTGTACACTGTTCACTTTTGTGATTTGTAGGGAATACATTTTGAGTTACCTGGATTCCTGAATACAATATCTATAGAAAATAGAAACACATAGTCATCAAAAAAGATTCTGCAATTGTCATTTGCTGAAAATATTTACAAAAAAATGGGTGTTGTATCAAGTATTAGACATTAGGGCATACATACTGTATGTATGTATGTATGCATTGCCAGTTGTAATCATTGCACACATTGACCCGGGTGGACTGCAGTTAAATGATCAGTACCTATTATATAAACCTATTATACAAGACCCCATTCACCAACAAGGTGATGGCACCCCTCAGGGTGAAAGGATAACCCTAACCTATGTTCAAGCCGTAGAACATAACACATTAAACGGTATGCTATATGTGAAAATATTTTACTATTTTAATTATTTATGAGGGCTTATTAAGTAAGGTAAGGTGCAAACACCACTGGTAATATGAAAAATGTTGTTGTCCAGATTTTAATTTGATGTGGTCAAATTCATTAACCACTTAAGGACCAAGCCTCTTTTTCAGATATGTTGTTTACAAGTTAAAAACAAGTTTTGCTAGAAAATTACTTAGAACCCCCAAACATTATGCATTTTTTTTCTAACACCCTAGAGAATAAAATGGCGGTCATTACAATACTTTATGTCACACCATATTTGCGCAGCGGTCTTAAAAATACACTTTTTTGAATTAACAAATAAGACAACAGTAACGTTAGCCCATTATTTTTATATTGTGAAAGATAATGTTACACCGAGTAAATTGATACCCAACATGTCACGCTTCAAAAATTGCGCCCACTCGTGGAATGGCGACAAACTTTTACCCTTAAAAATCTCCATAGGTGGCATTTAAAAAAACTCTACAGGTTTTGAGTTACAGAGGAGGTCTAGGGCTAGAATTATTGCTCTCACTCTAACGATCGTGGTGATACCTCACATGTGTAATTTGAACACCGTTTTCATATGCCGGTGCTGCTCATGTATGCGTTCGCTTCTGCACACAAGCTCAGCGGGACGGGGCGCGTTTAAAAAAAAAAAAAATCTTATTTATTTTACCTTTTATTTTTATTTTTTACACTGTTCTTTTTTTTTAAAAAAAAAATTGTGTCACTTTTATTCCTATTATAAGGAATGTAAACAAAAAAAAAGCACGACAGGTCCTCTTAAATATGAGATCTGGGGTCAAAAAGACCTCAGATCTCATATTTACACTAAAATGCAATGAAAAAATGGCCCTTTAAGAGCTATGGGCAGAAGTGACGTTTTGACGTCGCTTCCGCCCTGCTATGGTATGGAGATGGGTGGGGGCTATCTTCCCCTCACTTATCTCCATACCCAGCCACGACAACGACCCGATCGCCTCCGCCGCTACCGATGACTCCGGTAAGCGGCGGTAAGCGGCGGAGGGCACAGGAGAGCGGCAGGAGGGGGGGCCCTCTCCCGCCGCCGATAACGGTGATCTCGCTGCGAATCCGCCGCAGAGACCACTGTTATCGGGAACCGGATCGCCGGCTGAAGACGAGGATATATGGGTTCCCGCATGTGTGTTTCTAACTGTATGGGGATGTGACTCACTGGAGAAGAGACATATCGCTGTTCCTGATAAGTAGGAACAGACGATCTGTCTCTCCTCTCCTGTGAGAACTAACCCTACACCCTCACTACCCCCCTGGTTTACTGCTGTTCTTACCTCTGTGGGTAATGAGCTATCAGTGCTCCGGCAGCCAGTGTAGCAGTCCGGGGATTTGAAATCCCTGCTCCTCTGCTCTGTCTTTCTGCAGGGCTTCCAGGACAAATCAGAGAGATTCTGATTGGCACAGAGAATTTTTCTGACCTGTCACGGAAACCCTGCAGAAAGAAGGGTAAGAAGAGATGGGATTTCAAATCCCTAAACTGCTGCACTAGCTGAATGGGCACTGACAGCTCATCACCTGTTGAAGTTTGTACAACAGGGACCAGGGAAATGGGGGGGAGGGTTGGGTTGTGGGGTTTTAGTTCACCTTCATTTTTTCTGAAATGGTGAAAGTGCAGAGAATGGCAACCAAACTGATAAGAGGCATGGATGAGCTCAGCTATGAGGAAAGATTAGAGTAACTGAAATTATTCACTTTTGAGAAGAGGAGATTAAGGGGGGATATGATCAACATGTACAGATACATACGTGGTCCATATAGTAAACTTGGTGTTGAGTTATTCACTTTAAGATCACCACAGAGGACAAGGGGGCACTCTTTACGTTCAGAAAAAAGATTTCATCTCCAAATACGGAAAGGTTTCTTCACAGTAAGAGCTGTGAAAATGTGGCATAGACTCCCTGCAGAGGTGGTTCTGGTGAACTCAGTACATTGCTTTAAAAAAGACCTGGATTCTTTCCTAAATGTACATAATATAACTGGGTACTAACCTTTATGGGTAAAGTTGATCCAGGGAAAATCCAATTGCCTCTCAGGGGAATCGGGAAGGAATTTTTCCCCTGCTGTAACAAATTGGAGCATGCTTTGCTGGGGTTTACTCTGGATCAACTGTGCACGAAGGATTGTGTATATGGGATTGTATTTTTTATTTTTTTGGTGGAACTAGATGGACTTGTGTCTTTTTTGAACCTGACTAACTATGTAACTATGTAACCCTAATTGACTAAGCGTAAAATTAAAACAAAACAATAACACATTCAAACTGTGATGCCAGAATACAATATTGCTCATGCTGTTTGTGAAAATCGTATGGTTCTATAACGCTATATACAGCTTAAAGCCATCTCATAAAACTTTTATTGAAAATACTGGTATTTTTCCTAAGTCGCTATCAAGGCCGCATTAAAGGGACCTTCAGGTTTTGCAGACTTAATGCAGGATTTAATGAGCCCCCTGCCAATCAAATCCAAGCAAATTCATTAATCCCAGTTGTGACACACAAATTAAGAGGCACTCTGCAATTCTATGTTTACAAAGAGGGCTCTCTAGGCAACAGGGAAAGTTATGGCAATTATGAATACATATAAAGAAGGGGGGATTACCGTATATACTTGAGTATAAGCCGAGTTTTTCAGCACATTCTTTTGTAAAATGCCCCCTCGGCTTATACTCGAGTCACCTTTTTGCACCTGTTCTCCCGGATTTGGGGACCCGGTACCAGCCGGCCGTAGGTCCCCTGGATCCGAAACTTGGCACACATGTAGCCCCATTTCTCCTCTACAAGTGTGCAAAGTTTGTTGTCTGGGGGACCTACGGCCGGGGTGCACCGATTTTTTTCAAAGCCGGGCTCCCCTTCCATAGACTCCCATGTTAAACGTCAGTCTAGTCATGGACACAGTGAGGCATGGGCACAGTGAGGCATGGACATGGACACAGTAAGGCATGGGCACAGTGAGGCATGGGCACAGTGAGGCATGGACATGGACACAGTAAGGCATGGGCACAGTGAGGCATGGGCACAGTGAGGCATGGACATGGACACAGTAAGGCATGGGCACAGTGAGGCATGGGCACAGTGAGGCATGGACACAGTGAGGCATGGGCACAGTGAGGCACAGTGAGGCATGCAGATGGACACCCTAGGCTTATACTCGAGTCAATACGTTTTCCCAGTTTTTTGTGGTAAAATTAGGTGCCTCGGCTTATATTCGGGTTGGCTTATACTCGATTATATACGGTATACTAATTCAGCAACAGTGGTTTAAGGGTGGAGCATTGCAGTGATTGGGCTTATTTCCAGTTGCATCTACTGTGAACCTTGTTTCTACCCCACTGGGCTGGTGTAGCAACTTCTTATGCCTCGTACACACGATCAGTTTTCCCGACAAGAAAAGTGTGATGTGAGCTTTTTGTCAGGAATTCCGACCGTGTGTATGCTCCATCACACTTTTTCTGTCAGAATTCCTGCCAAGAAAAGATTGAGAGCAGGATCTCAATTTTCGTGACAGGAAAAATTCCTATCGGGAATCGCACTCGTCTGAATGCAATTCCGACGCACAAAAAAACACGCATGCTCAGAATCAAGCAGAAGAGCCGAACTGCCTATTGAACTTCATTGATCTCGGCTCGTCGTACGTGTTGCACGTCACGGAGTTCTTGACGTTTGTAATTTCAGACAAGATTTGTGTGACTGTGTGTATGCAACACAAGTTTGAGCAGTTTTCCTGCTGAAAAAAAAACAAATTTATTCCTGACGGAAAAACTGATCGTGTGTGTGAGGCATTGGTTTGCAAGGCTATATGGAGCTTTCTTTACCTTGGTCACTGTGCTGTAAAGAGAAATCTGACCTCACCTACACATTATTTCTGTACTTATGGAGACTTTCATTATTTTTAAACAAGAAAGGCATCATGGCAGTCCTGGCATGATATACCTACTCTTTTAGTATATTTGTTCATTTTAATGCAATAAATTCCAAACTTCAATGTTACTTCGTAAGCCATTTCCCCCTTGCTTTTGTAGACCATGTTGGTTCTCCACTTTCTTTACAAGTATGGCATGTATCTTTTTGTGGTGTCATGGGAATTTTGACTTTTCATGTCACTTGTTCTATATTATGCCTCCTTTTTTTTCAAAAAAACTCTTATGCCTCGTACACACGATTGTAAATTTCAACAACAAAACCGTGGATTTTTTTTCCGACGGAATGTTGGCTCAAACTTGTGTTGCATATACACGGTCACACAAATCTTGTCGGAAATTCTGAACGTCAAGAACGCGTGACATACAAGACATACGACGAGCTGAGATCAATGAAGTTCAATAGGCAGTTCGGCTCTTCTGCTTGATTCTGAGCATGCGTGTTTTTTTGTGCGTCGGAAATGCATACAGACGGTCAGAATTTCTTTTCTTGTCGGAAAATTTGAGAACCAGCTCTCAAATTTTTGTTGTCGGAAATTCCGACAGCAAATGTCAGATGGAGCCTACACAGGGTCGGAATTTCTGACCAAAAGCTCACATTGAACATTTGTTGTCGGAATTTCTGATCGTGTGTACGCGGCATTATGGAAAAAACAATAACAAAAAAACAATGGCATTAGGAGTAAACTGCAGTGTCTTGCATTGCCTATTAGTACAATCACTACCACTGCTACTACTACTATACATGATAATTAAAAAACATAATTACGCTGTTAATAATTATCATATTACAGGTTCCATTATACCTTGCTGCTTGTAATGTTTACTTCCACAACAGCAGAAGAGGGTTGGGCTGTCTGGATTATATAGTGCACCAAGCCTGAATTTACGTATTATTATTTTTTGAACTCTCTAGACAGCTCAGCTACAATAAACACTAGATGTTCAATCATTGCCAAGTCTGATGACAACACAGAAGTTCATAAAACGAATGCATATACATAAACACAGCTAACTACGCACTCACCGAAAAAATGCTTATAAATAAAACAAATTGGAAACGGTTCTCCGCAGGGTTCACAGCTGGGTGCAGTTATGTGTTATTCCTTGACATACAAAGATTGTCAAAATAAACAATTAAAATCATAGGCTTTCTCAGCTGATGTGAAAAGAGCTGGGAAAAGGTTTCTGTGGTGTTATGTGCATCATAATTGGCTAGGCACAGACTTTCTGTAAACTTCAGCAGCAAACTTGCCAAAAGGCGTAAAGGGCTTCAAGCCGATAAAGAAAGAAAACCGTAGCTACTGCAAGGAAAATATGAGAAGAAGCATAGAAAAATAGAAAGCCTGATTAATACAGCTTCCTCCAGTTTCTCGAGTGTCAGGCAACAGCTCTTACAGATGTATTGCTTCTTTCTGCTATCCAAAATGGCTTACAGCTTGTTCTGACATACTACTTCTAAAAACCAGGTAGGCTCATGCAACAATGCTCTCACAAACATCACATGGCTGACATATACCTGTTAATAGAAAGGGCCAAATGCTCGTCAGAAATTCAGTGGAGGATAGAGTCCACTCAACTGTAGTACATATAGTCACAAAAACCCATTATCCTATTAGCCGATTTTCTTTATCCAACCTTAGAAACGTCAGTGATTATGCGTAAGATCTTATGTCAAGATCACTCTGGTCTCATTGACTTTAAGCCCTTAGGACCATGCTTTAGGTTTGACTTTTAAAATCTCCATGTTAATGGGTTTCATAGCCAAAGGAGAGACTGAAAATGTTTATTATGTTTTAGTATGTTTACAGGAAACAGAAAGCAGAAAGCAAAGCATGATGTTAGTGTTGTTACCGTAGGAAAACAGTGGCTTCCTCCGAACATTATATTGCTGTGAAATGATAGTCATTATATTAACCACTTAAGGACCGAGCCTCTTAAAGCGGAGGTCCACACAAAAATGGAACCTCTGCTGTCCGGTTTCCTCCCCCCTCCGGTGTCACATTTGGCACCTTTCAGGGGGGAGGTGGAAGTAGATACATGTCGCAAGCCTCGTACACACGGCCGAGAATCTCGTCGCAAAAAAAGACGTTGTTTTTCTCAACGGGTTTTTTGTCAAGCTTGACGAGATTCTTGTCAAGCTTTCCTTGCATACACACTGTCAATCCAAAATCTCGTAGTTGTAAAGTGCGGTCACGTACAACACGTACGACGGCAGTATAAAGGGGAAGTTCTATTCCAATGGCGCCACCCCTTGGGCTGCTTTTGCTGATCTCGTGTTACCGCGTGTTAGTAAAAGTTTAGGGAGAGACGATTCACGCTTTTCAGTCTTCGTGCTTTCAGTTTGTTACAGCGTGACGAATGTGCTATCTCCATTAAGAATGCTAGTTTTACAAGAAGGTGCGCTCCCGTCTCATACTTAATTCTGACCATGTGCGGTTTTTGAAGACTCGGAAAAGCATACACACAGCGGTTTTCTCGTCCAAATACAGCCTGACGAGAATCACGACGAGAAAACTGAGACTCCCGACGAGAAAAAAGAAAGTAGGTCTTCTTTTTTTCTCGTCGAGATTCTGAGCAGTTTTCTAGACGAGAAACCTGAAAGCCTCGTACACACGCACAGTTTTCTCGGCAAGAAAGCTCTCCCAACAGTTTTCTTGTCGTTTCTTGCCGAGAAAAACGGTCGTGGGTACGAGGCTTAAGACAGGTATTTGCACCCACTTCCGGGCATAGATAGCCACATTATCTGCGGGTATCTACGCCACGTCCGGCACCCCCCGCTGTGTTCTGGGAAACACACAGGTCCCAGAAGACAGCAGGGACCATTCAGATCGCGCAGCGCGACTCGCGCATGCGCAGTAGGGAACCAGGAAGTGAAGCCGCAAGGCTTCACTTCCTGATTCCCTTACCGAAGATGACGGCGGCAGCATCCGAGAGCCAAGCGGTAGATCGGCTTCGGGTGCAGACATCGTAGGCACCCTGGACAGGTAAGTGTCCTTATTTTAAAAGTCAGCAGCTGCAGTATTTGTAGCTGCTGACTCTAAAAAAAAAAAAAAAAAAAAATTGGCGGACCTCCGCTTTAATGAGATTTGTTGTTTACAAGTTAAAAACATTTATTACTCTTTCGTCCATGGACCGACACAGCTTCTCTATTGACAAAGTGGGTATTATCCGTTAATTAGGAGTGACTAGGCAGAAAAACTTGTAAAAAGTGTTGCATCACACCTTCTACAGTCCCGCCCAGGGGGCGGACCCCCCGGGTATATCCTCTCAGTCTGCATCTCGCAGATCAGTTTTTTTCTGTCTAGCAAGGAGTAGGACATGGCTCCCTTCGGGCCCATTGGTCCGGGGAAAAAAGATATATATATATATATATATTTTTTTTTTTTGCTACATTTGTTGTTTCCTGCGATCTTCGATCAACTGCCGACTGGGTGACAGGCTGGATCCTCGATCCTTGTAGTCTCCCCATTTTCGGCCATCGAGCGTGTGCCGACCCTAGCTACGCGCTGGGTTTTCCACGACATGCCCGTCGCTCCACGGGTGGCCGGTGAGCCTACGCTCCAGGGCCTGCATCGGACGCTCAGCTTCGGCTGACCTTACGGCCGAGTCGCAGCAGCCTGGCCGGTGAGCTTATGCTCCAAGGCTTGCATCGGACCGCTCAGCTTCGGCTGACCTTACGGCCGAGTCGCAGCAGCCTGTCCAGTGAGCGTCACGCTCCAGGGCATACATATGATCGTCCCTTTTGGGTCCAATCACAGCATGCCTGGCCAACAGTCACCTTCCGTGCGCGGACGATTATCTGTTTGGAATGTCTTCCAGCATAATACTTGCAGGATAGGTAAGTAAAACTCCCCTGCCTCGGCTGGGTGATTTAGCTGGACATTCCTGGAGAGATCAAGTAAGTGGTTGTGGCCCCTTTCTTCCCTCTCTCCCTGCCTTTCCCTCCTCCCTGGGCTTCTAGCTAAAGGTGCTGGGTGCTGGGGGTCACCTAAGGGGTTCCACTGGAGCGGGGCTGGCTGTAACTAACATTTAAAAGAAATGTCATTTCTGCTTAGCTGTGTGTGTGATTCCTCCTCCATGCTGTCGGCGGCCATTTTGAGGTGGTCCATGCCGAGTTCGGCCTCTTGTGACTGCCCGGCGGCCATCTTCCTGTGGTTCGGCCACACCCACTGGCCCCTATCAGCTGATCGGCGGCCATGTTTGTCCACCCTGTATGTATATATTGCCGTTCGGCGGCCATCTTTTTGTGGGCTATGGCTGCTTGACCTCTATCTTCGGTCGGTGGCCATTTTCTTAGAGCCCACATTTTTTTGGGCAACCATTTTGCGAGAGCCTCCGGCCTCTAGGGTGCATTACACTGGCGCGAAAATTCACACAGGAAGTGCTGATAAAAGAAGCAGACTGACACAGCAGCAGTGGGACATCATCACAGGCGCAGCACACGGCAGCATAGTAGTACCGGTCCAGGGTGGTGAGTCCTCTGGATAACCCAGCATCTCTGCAGCGCAGGAGGGTGGCCTATTGATATCTTGCCTGGAGCCCTGTGAGTGTCAGTGTGTGGTCAGCATGGCATCTGAGCCAGATGTCTTCTCCCCTGAAACACCAGATTTAGCAGCTAGTGCCCCTGAGGTGTCTATGAACGCTATGACGGCAATACTAGAGGCGTTTGCTGCCAGGGTGGAAGCAGCACACGGGAATACAGGGGGTAGTAAACGCCCCGTCCCCTGCAAGCTTCTGGGGATAATTCTGATGCAGAACCAGGTCCAGCTACGGCTCAGGGCCCAGATTCTGACGCATCAGAGACTGCAGACCATGACCGGACAGTGAGGATGACTCCAAGTCCAGGTCAGTACGCGAGATGGCTTTGGTATCTGACCTTATTACTGCAGTGTGGGATACGCTAAAGTTGGAAAATGCTGCAGACTTTTTGGGGCTTCTCTGGATGACATCATTAAGGATGCCACAGGAGGTAAAAGCACTTTGCTTCCCCAAATTAGCAAGGGTAAGGGGCCACGCCAAGGGCAAGGGCCCTCCTTTACTGCACGCAAGCGTTTTTTTCGTCCCCCTAGGGCGACAGGGAAAAGACCCCAGGCCGATAAAGCGCCTGCCCAAGGACAAAAGCGTCCTTGGTCCCGCATACCCAATAAGCCTGCGGACAAATTTGCGTCCGCATGAAGGTCCTCCCTCACCCAGCTCGGGTGGGGGGACGTCTTCGCAAATTCCCGACTCAGTGGACAGCTCTAATCTCCGACAGGTGGGTTTGCGAAGTAATCTCCTCAGGCTACAAGATAGAGTTTCTCTCTTGTCCACCGGACAGATTCAACACCTCCAATCTCCAGCTACTACCGACCCGTCGGGAGGCCGTGTAGGGGGCGGTCCAGGGTCTACTGGAACGCAGGGTAGTTATTCCAGTTCCAGAACTGGAACGGGGTTTTTACTCAAATCTGTTCATTGTGCCGAAGAAGGAGGGGGTCCGTCCAAGCTTGGATCTCAGAGCCCTCAATTGCTTTGTGAAGGTACAAAGATTTCGGATGGAGTCGGTTCAATCTGTAGTCACGGCTCTCCATCCGGGGGACTTTCTGGCCTCCTTGGACATCAAGGACGCATACCTGCATGTCCCCATATACTCCAGACACCAGAGATTTCTGCGATTTGCTATCGGGAAGGACCACTACCAGTTTGTGGCCCTCCCGTTTGGCCTTGCCTCAGCACCCAGGACGTTCACCAAGGTGCTCGCTCCGATTCTGCCACTTCTAAGACAGCGGGGTATCGCTATCACAGGCTACTTGGACGACCTTCTGCTGAAGGCCCCTTCAAGCTCAGAATTAGAGGTAAGCGTGTCCATTACCTGTCAGACTCTTCGAGACTGTGGTTGGATACTAAACACGCAAAAGTCAGTATTGGTGCCCACTCAACGCCTAGTGTACCTGGGGTTGATTCTGGATTCCTCAGAGGCAAAGGTATTCCTCCCTGTGGAGAAGTTGCAGACCCTCCGGGCTGCAGTACGGCAGCTGACTTCCAGGAATTGGTCGTCACTCCGTTTTTGCATGCGAGTGTTGGGCCTCATGGTAGCCTCCTTCGAGGCGGTCCCATATGCTCAATACCACACTCGAGTGTTACAGAAGGAAGTTATGTTCAGATGGAACATATGCCCTTCATCTCTGGATTATCAAATCCGAGTGAGCCACCTAGTCAGGAGATCCCTGGTATGGTGGCTGACAGCACCGGCTCTAATGGCCGGGAAGTAATTTCTTCCGGTTTACTGGATAGTGATTCCGACGGACGCCAGCCTTACAGGTTGGGGGGGGAGTCTGGGGTGTTCAGTCGGCGCAAGGTCGCTGGACCCCAGAGGAAGCCCTCCTGCCGATCAATGTCCTGGAAATCCGGGCGATCAGGCTGTGCCTCTTCAAATGGTCTCAGAGGCTGCAAGGGCGTCCAGTCAGGATCCAGTCAGACAACGCCACAGCGGTGGCATATGTCAATCATCAAGGAGGAACAAGAAGCTCAGCTGCAGCATCGGAGGTTGCTCGCATCCTGAAGTGGGCAGAGAAGAGCGTTTCGGCACTGTCGGCAGTGTACATTCCGGGTGTGGAAAACTTACAGGCGGACTACCTGAGCTGCCAGATGCTGGACCAGGGAGAATGGTCCTTACACCCGGAGGTGTTCCAACTCCTCTGCCAAAGATGGGGCACACCAGACGTAGATCTTCTGGCTTCCCGACTCAATCGGAAGGTATTGGGGTTTGTGGCCCGGTCAAGAGACCCATGGGCAGACGCAACGGACACGTTGGTGACATCGTGGGGTCAGTATCGGCTAATCTATGCCTTCCCTCCCTTAAGGCTTCTTCCTCTTCTGCTCCGCAGAGTGGAGGCAGAGGGAATTCCAATGATCCTAATCGCTCCAGATTGGCCTCAGCGTCCTTGGTACGCCGATCTAGTACGTCTGGTAGCAGACGTCCCCTGGTGCCTACCACTACAGAAGGACCTGCTATCGCAAGGTCCCATACTCCAGAATCCTGCTGTTTTTACAGCATGGCGTGGACCAAAGGCTTGCCCTAAGTACGATTAAGGGACAGATATCTGCCCTGGCTGTCTTTTTTCAGCGACCCCTGGCGACTCACTCTCTCGTGAGTACATTTGTGCAGGGGGTTCGACATGTGGCCCCTCCGGTCCGTCCCCCGTTACCTCCGTGGGACTTGAACCTGGTCCTCTCGGTGCTTCAGAAGGCACCGTTTGAGAATATTAGAGATATTCCCCTGTTGACACTTTCTCAGAAAGTGGTCTTTTTGGTGGCTGTTACGTCAGTTAGACGAGTCTCTGAGTTGGCAGCCTTGTCCTGCAAGGCTCCCTATTTGATTTTCCACAAGGATAAGGTGGTGCTGCGGCCGCAGCCTTCCTTTCTTCCGAAGGTCGTTTTGGCTTTTCATCTCAACAAAGACATTGTACTTCCATCCTTGTGTCCTCATCCGTCGAATCCTAAGGAGTCGGCGTTGCATTCCTTGGACGTTGTCCGAGCTTTGAGAGTATACCTATCTGCTACTTCCCTGTTCCGGAAGTCAGACTCACTGTTTGTTTCGGTGGCTGGTCCCAAGAAGGGCCAAGCAGTCTCATCGGCCACCATCTCTAGGTGGATCCGACAGATAGTAATCTAGGCTTACGCCTTAAAGGGTCAAGCGCCCCCCCTTTCCGGTCACGGCGCATTCGACCAGGGCAAGAGGTGCCTCTTGGTATTTCTGACATCAAGCGTCTGTTTCCCAATTATGTAAAGCGGCGACTTGGTCGTCCGCTCACACTTTCACAAAATTCTACAAAGTTGATGTAGGTGCATCTTCGGATGCCTCTTTTCGGCCGCAAGGTTTTACAAGCGGCTGTTTAGAGTTGCAGCTCCTCCGTTGGAGGAGTGCTGTTTTGTGTTTGGGGTGAAGTTTATTTTATGCTGTTACCACCCCTCGTTTTTTTCTCTGACACTGCTTTGGGACGTCCCACTTTGTCAATAGAGAAGCTGTGTCGGTCCATGGACGAAAGAGTAAATAGGATTTTTTACTCACCGTAAAATCCTTTTCTCTGAGTCCATGGACCGACACAGCACCCACCCCTCCTTTTAAGTTTGTACTGCTTTTTGACGAACTGATCTGCGAGATGCAGACTGAGAGGATATACCCGGGGGGTCCGCCCCCTGGGCGGGACTGTAGAAGGTGTGATGCAACACTTTTTACAAGTTTTTCTGCCTAGTCACTCCTAATTAACGGATAATACCCACTTTGTCAATAGAGAAGCTGTGTCGGTCCATGGACTCAGAGAAAAGGATTTTACGGTGAGTAAAAAATCCTATTTTTTTGCTAGAAAATTACTTAGAACCGAAACATTATACATTTTTTTTCCTAACACCCTAGAGAATAAAATGGCGGTTGTTGCAATACTTTGTCACATTGTATTTGTGCAGCGGTCTTACAAGCGCACTTATTTGGAAAAAATACACTTTTTTGAATAAAAAAATAAGACAACAGTAAATTTAGCCCAATTTTTTTTATATTTTGAAAGATAATGTTACGCCGAGTAAATTGATACTCAAACATGTCACACTTCAAAATTGCGCCCACTGATGGAATGCCGACAAACTTTTACCCTTAAAAATCTCCATAGGTGACGTTTAAAAAATTCTACAGCTTGCATGTTTTCGGTTATAGAGAAGGTCTAGGGCTAGAATTTTTTTCTCTCGCTCTACTAATCGCTCTACTAATCGCGGTAACCATATGTGTGGTTTGAACACCTTTTCACATGCGGGCGCTGCTCATGTATGCGTTCGCTTCTGCACGCGAGCTCGGCGGGACGGGGTGCATTTAAAAATGTTTTTTCTTATTTATTTTACTTTTTATTTAAATTTTTTAAACTGTTCTTTTACAAAAAAAAAATGGTGTCACTTTTATTCCTATTACAAGGAATGTAAACATCCCCTGTAATAGAAAAAAAGCACGACAGGACCTCTTAAATATGAGATCTGGGGAAAAAAAGACTTCAGATCTCATATTTACACTAAAATGCAATACAAAAAAAAATATTTGTTTTTGTCATTTGAAAAAAATAAAAAAATGTCTCTTTAAGAGCTATGGGCGGAACTGACGTTTTGATGCTGCTTCCGCCCAGCTATGGTATGGAGACGGGTGGGGGCCATCTTCCTCTCAATGGTCTCCATACCCAACAACAGAGAGGACCCGATCGCCCCTCTCCCGCCACCGATAAAGGTGATCTTGTGGCGAATCCGCCACAGTGACCACCATTATAGGAAACCAGATCGCTGGCTGAAGAGGAGGATACCTGGGTTATGGCAGCTAGCTGATGCCATAACAAAGATATCCCTCTTCAAACAGCCAACGTATATTGGCATGCGATGGTCCAGAAGTGGTTAAAGTGTATCTTCTTTTAATTGGCCTTTACTAATTTAACCACTTCCATACAGGGCTTTTTATTAGACATGTGCACACTGAAATATTTTCGCCCGAAAAATAAATTTATTTAGTTACTCCCGAAATTTGTTTTTATTTATTTCGTTTTTCGTTAGAAATTGCATTCGTCCGAAAATCTGAATTAATTAAGGTCGAATCTGTCATTGAAGGCTTATGGTGTCTGTCGAATGTTCAAAGAAGATTCGACGGAGCAGCGAAACTGTACGACGCTGCAATCATACATTTCCGGTCGAATGTTCCGCCCACAAGCTGTAGTAGAATTCTAATGTATGACTAGTAATAATTATATTTATTAATTACTATTACTAGTCAACCAACATTAGAATTCTTCTATAGCCTATGGGCGGATGCATTTGACCGGAAATGTACGATTGCAGCGTCGTACAGTTTTGCTGCACCGTCGAATCTTCTAACTTTCGATGCTTTGTCGAATCTTCATCATTCTAGCTATTTTACTGCTCCTCCTCTTTGGTTACAATCAGCCAATAACATTCATCATCATCATTATTTTTATTTTACTTCCCCCACCCAATTCCAGCAACGATCTTTTCTTTCTATGTCGAATCTTTTCTCTCGATAATAACAAATCTTTTCTCTCTATAATGTCGAATCTTTTCTCTCTATGTCGAATCTTTTCTCTGTATAATGTTGAATCTTTTCTCTCTATGTCGAATCTTTTCTCTCTATGTAGAATAATCTTGGACTATTAGAGTTAAGGTTAGGCACATTCGACCACAGGTTCGATAGACACAGATTGTTATTGTCAGCGTAACGTCGAATCTACTATCTATATCGAACTGTTGTAGCAACGAAAACCAAAATAAAGCATTTGTTTATGTCGGATCTTTCGGTTTTCGGATTCTGTGCTTTCGTTTTCGTTTGTTAAAACGATAACGAAAATAGCTGAAATTCGGACGAAAATGCATTCGGACGAAAACGAATGCACATCTCTACTTTTTATACCACTTCCATACCGGGCCTATTCTGGCACTTCTCTCCTACATGTACAAGTCATCATTCTTTTGCTAGAAAATCCTCAGAACCCCCAAACATTATATATGTTTTTTTTTAGCAGACACCCTAGGGAATAAAATGACGGTCGTTGCAACTTTTTATCTTGCACGGTATTTGCGCAATAATTTTTCAAACGCCTTTTTTTGGGGGAAAAAAATGGTTTCATGAATTAAAAAATAACAAAACAGTAAAGTTAGCCCAATTTTTTTGTAAAATATGAAAGCTTATGTTACGCCGAGTAAAAAGATACCTAACATAGTTACATAGTTAGTCAGGTTGAAAAAAGACACAAGTCCATCCAGTTCAACCATGATCATGTTCAACATGTCACGCTTTAAAATTGCGCACACTCATGGAATGGCGCCAAACTTCGGTACTTAAAAATCTCCATAGGCGACGCTTTGAAAATTTTTACAGGTTACCAGGTTACAGTTACAGAGGACGTCTAGTGCTAGAATTGTTGCACGCGCTCTAACGCACGCGGCGATACCTCACATATGTGATTTGAACGGCGTTTACATATGCGGGCGGGACTTACGTGTGTGTTCGCTTCTAAGCGTGAGCTATTGGGGACGGGTGTTTTAAAAAAAAAAATATTATAATTTTTTTTTTTTACTTGTTTTTTTTTATTTTAACTTTTTTTTTTTTTTTACACTTTTATTCCTATTACAAGGAATGTAAACATCCCTTGTAATAGGAATGTATGTGACAGGTCCTCTTTATGGAGAGATGCGGGGTCAATAAGACCCCACATCTCTCCTCCAGGCTGGAAAGCATGAGATCAGTGAAATTTTTTTCACTGATCTCATACTTACAGCCGCAATGGCGGCTTTGTTTACATTTGAGGACTCGGGCGTGACGTCATCACATCGCGCCCGGGCCTCCGACGATCATAGAGATGACTGGTGACCATCTGGTCACCAGTCATCTCTATGCTCATCATGTGACCCACCACCGGCGCCAGACGATTCTCTCCGGGTCCCCGATCGCACGCATCATTCACATATCCCCCCTCAAACATGGTCACCAGTCATCTCTGTGCTCATCACGTGACCCACCACCGGCGCCAGACGATTCTCTCCGGGTCCCCGATCGCATGCATCATTCAGATATCCCCCCTCAAAGCGGAGGACGTCATATGATGTCCACCTGGAGGGAGAGAGGGTTCCTGCCGGCGTCATTTCCCAATGGCCCGGTATGGAAGGGGTTAAAGAAAATCCTGTTCAAAAAATACCTGACCCTTTGGCCTTGACCTCTGACCCTGACCTTGACCCACAAACTGACCCTGGGGCTGACCCAGATCAGATGCAGACTAAAGCCCTGTTTTTAACGCATACTGTTAGACAGGTTGATTTGTTTCTCCGCGGACTGGTCGGTAAGTAAGCTTGGATTTTTTCCTTGTATTCATCCTTGGCCTTGTTTATATCATATGCTGCCTTCCAATGCTGCTTGCTGCAATAGCCAGTTATAGGTGGGGGAAGTGGACCCTTTTTATAATACTTTTTATAATACTGTTAAGCCCTGTACGCACGATCGGATTTCCTATGGATTCAAATCCGATGGATTTTTCCATCGGATTTCCGATGAAGCTGACTTCCATCAGTCTTGCCTACACACCATCAGTCAAAAATCCGACCGTCCCAAATGCCGTGACCTAAAACACTCCGATGAGCCGAGAAAAATTACGTTCATTGCTTCTGAGCATGCGTCGACTTGATTCTGAGCATGCGTGGGTTTTTCCTCTGATGGAGTTCCACACAGACGATCAGAATTTGCTATCGTTTTTTTTTCCATCGGATAAATTTAAAACATGTTCTATTTTTTCTCACCGATGAAAAAAAGACCGATGGTGCCCATACACGACCGGTTTGTCCGATGACTGTTTTCATCTGTAAAACCGATCGTGTGTACAGGGCATTATATTGGTCAGGCAACGCACAGACACCTTTGCAGCCATTGTGCGATTTTCTGGGTGCTCAGTGTTCTCCTGTACCTTTAAGAAGGGGTGGGCTCCCTTCAGTCCATCTGCCCTCCACCTATCCATCACAATATATGTGCTTCCACTGTGGAGTCACTCATCAGTTAGTGCTAGGTACTACAGATACCAGGGTGCCTTGGTGGGGCTCTGCAGCTTATGCATGCATTTGCAAATGTGTGCTTACTAAACCCCTGTTTTTAACGCATACTGTTAGACAGGTTGATTCGGTTGTCCGTGAGCTGGTCGGTAAGTAAGCTTGGATTTTTTTCTTGGACTTATCCTTGGCCTTGTTTATATTATATGTTGCCTTCCAAAGCTGCTTGCTGCGATGGCCAGTTATAGGTGGGGGCAGTGTAATACTAACCCAGATCATACCTTGATCTAGGCATTTTTTTTTTTTTTATTCAAAATCTCAAACACAATTCCTCAACTGACACATCTGGCACAGAAATTGTATGAAGTTTGTCTCTAAATACATTCATTTCACCCAACTATTGCTACCTGCTTGGCCCTCTGTGTAACAAGACCTTGCAAGATAGTAGTATAAAGCAAATATAAGGAAACATAGTATTAGATAGTGTAACAAAAATAACAAACATATATACAGTACAATTATTTATGACTTCATAATATTTTTTTAATCAAAATGCTTCATCTGAATAGATATTGAAAAGGAGTACAATAATTTTTTCACATGAAAAAGCTAACCATTGCAAGGTTTTATTTATCGTTATAGTTAGTGGTTCCATTATGGTGGTTTGACCAACCACCCACTATTTAAATAGTGCCTTCTAGGGACACAGCAGTGATGTGTATGGGATGCTAAAGATTCTGCTAGTCACGCAGGGATATGCAATTAGCAGACCTCCAGCTGTTGCAAAACTACAAGTCCCATCATGCCTCTGCCTCTGGGTGTCATGCTTGCTGCTGTCAGAGTCTTGCTATGCCTCATGGGACTTGTAGTTTGGCAACAGCTGGAGGGCCGCTAATTGCATATCCCTGTCTAGTGGCTTTGCTGTGCAAATAAGCAAAGATTCAATATGATTGGACAGATAAAAATAAATACTATTAATTTTGCTGGTTTGGGGTGTTGTGTTTTTTCACCAAAAAATTGTTTATGTGAGATTATGTAACAGTTTCATTAGTTAACTCGTTTTTTTTTTAAGAAGTTGGTATAGTTAGGAACAACATTTTGTAGCACACAGTTTGTTTCTAGTCCAGAAATCCCACACAGAAAGTGATTAACTGTAATTAAAATTTCTGGTTTTGCCTAAGACCCGGTTCACACTGGAGCGGCACGACTTGTCCCGCGACTCTGCCGGGCGATCTCCACACGACTTCAGAGGTGACTTGCAAAATTACTTCTGTATTGAAGTCAATGCAAGTCGCCCTGAAGTCGTCCCAAAGTAGTACAGGAACCTTTTTCTATGTCGGAGCGACTTGAGTCGCTTCTTTTAGAACGGTTCCATTGTACAGAGCGGAGCGCGACTTGTCAGGCGGCTAGGTCGCCTGACGAGTCGCCCCTGTGTGAACCGACTCTGATATGACAGTTAATACGTAACAAAAAATGTATCCAATAATTATATATTTCAGTCTTTGTGGGAATGCTTTCACTATGTTTCAATGTTAAAGCTTAACTGAACAAGTTGAAGTAAGAAGCTGATTGGTTAGTATGCACAGCTGCACCAGATTCTATGTGCACCAGTTTAGTAAATCCCCCCCTGTGCGTCATGAGCAACTGCCAATTAAAAAAAAAATTAAATACTGTTTTCAACCCATGCCGTCCTTTGTTGCGTCTCAGCACTGTTAACCTCATGCAGCTTTTATGCAGCCACTTCCTGTCTATATGCACGCACTCCTGCAACTGTTGCATGTCATTTTTCAGGGCCCATTTGTTCCTATTGACCACAGTGGAATGTGCTTGTGCAATGTGTGCTGCCATGGCCATTTGTAGACACCATTGGAAGAGCGTGGGAAAGGGTGCCAACACAGATGATTACTGCGGAGTTCCACCCTAAAAACAAACTTTTTATGAACAGCTTGCCTTTAATGTAAAAAAAAAAAAAATCTTACAATTTTTTTTTTTTTACTTAATTCTATATGACTGTTACTAGGCAGATTTCGTAATCTGCCTAGTTCCTAGTCCTCGGCGGTAGAGCTTCCTGTCCTAAGACCCCATTGCCTCCTGGGAAATGATGACACTCATTTCCCAGGAGTCTCTGGGCATTACTGTGCCTAAAAATCGCGTTATTTCCATACAGGAAATGACGCGATCTACATTGTCATAACAACGGGGTGGGACGTTCCTCTGTCGCCACCCGTTGTCATGGCAACAATCCAAACTAACAGCGCTACGAGCGCCGTTATACTGCGCATGCGCGAGATCGAGAGGTGCATGCTGGTTACCCAGCATGCACCTCTCTCGGAAAATCCAGGAAGAAACATGAACTGGGCTTCATAATGCCCACAGCTATGATGGAAACGGCCACAAGATCCCTGAGATGATATCAGATTTTTCAACTGTTTATGTACCGTTCGTGCTTTATTAATATGTTTTTTTTTTTATAATTGTAATTTTTATTAGTTCAAAAGAAAAAAAGTTACAGTACGTAATAAACATAAACATCTCAAGGCAATTATCTGAGAGATATTAGTACATTTGAAAGGCAGTTGGTACATATTTAAGAGTACACTCAAGATAATATAAAAACCATACCAGTACGAATTGCATACATGTCATTAACAAATAGAAATTGCAGAGGACATTATGAACGATTACAGGTTACAGAGACAGTGTAAGGCAACTCGCAACGAAGGGATCCGTACAGAAAGTCTAATCTTAAATCTCCTGTTCCCCATAACTCGAGGAGTCCCAAAGTTCCCAAACCCTGTCAAATTGAATCACTGTGTCATGTACTCTAGCCGTAAGAGATTCCATTCTCCGAATCTCTGCATTTAATTGCAGAAACTGCAGGTGAGAGGAGGGGGTGGTGGACAACCAACACATCGGTATAGCCCTTTTAGCAGCCAAAAGTATATATGAGATTAAACGTTTAACAGATTTTGGGACCCCCGGAAAGGGAAGTCCAAGCAAATAGTGAATAGGGTCTAGAGGGAGAGATAGACTTGTTGTTACAGACTGAAGAGTTTGCATAACCTCCGTCCAGAATGACCGTATAAGTGTACAGGACCAAAATATATGAAAGTGTGAGCCTATCTCAGTTTTGCATCTCCAGCATGTAGGGGGGAGGGTAGGGTTAACTCGATGAAGTCTATCAGGGGTTTTATACCAAAACATCAGAACCTTCACTGCCGTTTCCCTCTGAGTTACACATTTAGAGGATTTAAAAGTTGAAGACCATATTGCGGTCCACATTTGCAAAAGGGATAGGGCGCTCCATTAGCAGATTCCACTTGCGCATGTATAGGTGTGTGTCAGCCGTTAAATCTTTAGATTCGTGTAAGATGTGATATATGGATGATATAAGATGTTATTGATGGGGGCCTTCCGCACACACACGTTCAAAAGGAGTCGGCCTTTCTAGGGTAATATTAGGGGACAGGGACTGAAAAAAGTGCCTAACCTGAAGATAGAAATAAAATAACTTTTGGGGGATATAATATTTGTTTTGAAGGGTTGCGAAATCAAGAAATTTGCGAGTGACCGGGTTAACCAAATTTCACAACTGAAACAATGGAGACTGCATCCATGGTAACAGACGGCCATAGACCAAACTATCAGGCAATACTGGATTCAGTAGTACGTTAGTAAGAGGAGGGCACAATGATGCAAGCAGAAATTTTGATTTGCATTTATTCCAAATGGAAATGGTGAATAGCATAGGTGCAAGACACATTCTCTTCAGTATGGGGTCGCCGTGTAGGGGTCTAGACCACACTAAAGAGCACAAATGTACCGGATAGATGGCACCTTTCTCTATCTCCGACCACCTACTAGGGCTGCTCTGACATGACCAGGATACAACCGCCCTTAAATGAGCGGCTAGGTAATATCTAATGATGTCAGGTGCTCCCATTCCCCCCTGTGACCGCAAGGAAAATACCACCGTGCTGGCTATCCGATGTGTGCTATTATTCCATATGAACTTCAAAAACCCTCTCTGAAGAGCTTTAAGCTGACTGGTAGGAATGGCTACAGGGAGCGTATCAAAAAGATAGAGAAGTCTAGGCAATACAGACATATTTAGTACATTAATTCTGCCCAGCATAGTAATAGGGTATGCAGCCCACTGACGTAAATTTTTATAGATGTCCTGGAACAGAGGGGGAAAATTTGCAGCGTATATTGTACTGTACGAGGGGGTAATCTTCACGCCCAAATATGTCAAGGCATGAGAACACCACCTATAAGGCTATGTGTTTTGTAATTGTAACAACAGATCTGGCGGGACATGTATAGGGAGTACTTCCGTTTTAGTCGTGTTTATTTTGTAGCCTGATATAGACCCAAAATTCTGAAGGAGTGCATGTAGAGAGGGGAGTGACGTAATGGGGCTCGTTATTGTCAGGAGGATGTCGTCCGCAAAAAGGGATAATTTATATTCTCTATGTCTCATCAGTACCCCCTTAATATCTAGGTGACATCTAATAGCCTCTGCCAATGGCTCCAAACAAAGAATAAAAAGGAGGGGGGACAACGGGCACCCCTGTTTAGTACCATTGGACATAGGTATATATGGGGACAGAAAAGAGGCCATTTGTACCTGAGCAGACGTGCCTGTGTACAAGGCCTGTATAGCTTTAAAGAAAGGACCGTCAAACCCAAATCTCCGCAGTACAGAAAACATATAGGGCCAGCTTAAGCGATCAAACGCCTTTTGTGCATCCAAGCTCAATATAAGTGTTGGGCGGGGAAATTTGTTTATCAGGTCAATCAAGTCCACAGTACATCTTGTGTTGTCTCCAGCGTGTCGGGAAGGAACAAATCCTACTTGATCTTTGTTAATTAATTTGGGAATGAACTGGGACAATCTAGATGAGAGAAGTTTCGTGAAAATTTTATAGTCCGCATTTAATAGGGCTATAGGCCTATAGTTGTCCGGTAAGGAATGATCCTTCCCCGGCTTTGGAATCACTGAAATATATGAATGTGTAAACTGGCTATGTGGAATTTCTCCTCGTAAAAGTGATGTATACAAGTTTATCATATGTGGCAATAGGGTAGGTAAAAAGGTCTTGTAGTACAGGTAGGTGAGGCCGTCGGGTCCCGGAGATTTAAGCGTGGGTAGGTCTTTGATAATTTTTGTAAGCTCCTCAGGGGTGATGGGGGCATTAAGCTTTTCCAGATTTGAGGAGGACAACTTCGGCAAGGGGAGAGTCTGAACGAACTGGTCAAACCTATCCTGAGTAAAATGAAAATTATTTTCGGGGGTAAGACAATTGTATAATTCTTTGTAAAAGTTACCAAAAACTTTGGTCATAGTTTGGGGACAATGAGTGGGGGTGCCATCTCTTTGGATCAACAATTCAGGGAAGGAGTGGAATGGACGTGGTCTAAGTTTGTTCACTAGCATCCTATGTGGCTTGTTAGAATACTCGTAGAATTTTTGTTTCACCCACATAAGAGATTTTGTTGCCTTACTATACTCTAACGTTTTCAGTTGGTTGCGAAGAGCTACAACCCTACGGAGAGCCTCAACTGTTGGGGATCCCAGCACAACCCGCTCCGCCCGCTTCAAGTCAGCTAATAGGGAGATCCGACGACTCTCGCCATCCTTCTTCAGACGAGAGCCCTCGGCAATACATGTACCACGGAAACAAGCCTTATGAGCCTCCCAAAGGGTAGAAACCTTATGTACGGAACCCACATTTAGTTCAAAATATTCATTCAAGCTTTTGGTCAGTCTATCCCTAATGGGGGGTGAACTGAGTAAGTGTTCATTAAGTCTCCAGTGGCAAGTCCTAGAGGGCGAGTCATGCAATAGTAGTTCTAGTGAAATAGGAGCATGGTCCGACCATGTAATAGGAGAAATGTTGGAGTCTACTAGGAGAGGGAGTAAAGGGGACGTAATAAAGAAATGATCCAGTCTTGAGTACATCTTATGCGCCATAGAAAAGAAGGTGTACTGTCTTTGGATCGGATGTCTGATTCTCCATGAATCCAGCAGTCTGTGTGCTCTGACCAGTTTCCTAAAGGAGGCGGATTGAGATATCACCCGTTGGGAAGGGGTGTCCCCAAAGAGCGTATGACGATCGCGCCCGTGGGACATAATCAGATTGAAATCTCCCCCTAATATCATGAATGGGTTAGAGTACCTTTGAAGCCTATCAAAAAAGTCGTTCAGAAATACCATTTGGCCCGAATTGGGCGCATATACATTGACCAAAGTAAGTGTAGACGACATGTATTCACAAATCAGGATGACAAACCTCCCCTGGGGGTCGATGTATTTTTCTCTGACCTTTACCGGGCATGATTTTTTTATCAAAATAGCCACTCCAGCTTTGCCAGAAGGAGCAGATGCAACATAGGATGTGGGATAGAATTTAGATGCAAATTTCATCGAACCCCCAGTACGGAAGTGAGTTTCCTGAACTAGTATTATGTCCGCCCCTGACCGTCGAAAATCTTTAAGAGCAATCCAACGTTTTGAAATTGAGTTCAGTCCCTTAACGTTGTGAGATACTATCTTCAAAGCCATAATGAATTATTAAAACTACTGCATTGTAAACCTTGAAAACATATCACCTGTATAACTCTTGACCATAAAGTTGCCCTATACCTTAACAAACAATCAGCACTGGTATGTTGTAGTAGAGATGTATTGGAAAAAAGCAAAATAAAAATATTAACGATTGAACCCAGGGGGGGTTCTGAACAAAAAAAAACATAAGAGACAAAGTTGTTACACCTGAGTAGTAGAAAACACTCAGGATTCCCATACCGAAGCCTGGGACCAATTGGGGCCACTTGGCAACTCCCATCACATGGAGACGTGAAGAGGGGGATCCCCCCGCTCTCCAGCAAAAAGAAAACAAAAAGGAAACTCTCATGAAAGTAAGATTAATAGGGCTATCAAACCCACTAGTGTCATCTCAATAAAGATAGAAAGAGACTTTTAAAAACTTCCAAAAAAGAAAAAACTTTACCCCATGGGTGAGCAAAGTTTGAACTCCAAATGTCGGGTATCTTGACCACTGGTTGTTCAGATTGGTGACTGCAACAAAAAAAAAAGAAAAAAAAAAAAGCAAATAGAACACAGGTCAATTATCTGACACCAGGGTACAGGCTATTTCAGCCATAAAAAGATTAGAGCCAGCCTTGACTTCTTGACCTTTCAAGGGGGGCGTCTGGAGCCACGATGTGGAGTGGAGAAGGATTTCATCTGCTTTCTGCGGCCTGGGGTCCATTCTCTGGAAGGCGTATTTGGTGCAATTCGATTTTGCTGGGTTGCAGGAATTGGCATCAGCTCTTCAGGCAAGGGAGGTAGGCCTAGACTTTTAATGAATGCTTCACCCTCGTGCATATCACGGAGACAGTGTTGATTTCCATCTCGGGGTACAATCAAATGAAAGGGGAACCCCAGAAGTATGGGACGCGCAGGTTTTGCAGATGGGATGTGATCGGGCGCAGGTTCCTACGTTTCGCCAGGGTCACTGGAGACAGATCGTTGTAGATCTGTATTTTAGCCCCATTATATTCAGTTGCTGATTTGTTACGTGTAGCAAGGGTCAGTGCCTCCTTGCTATCATAGTAATGAAAACGTACTATGACATCCCTTGGCCTGTTACCAACGGGCGGTTTGGGACCCAGGGAGCGATGTGCTCGGTCCATGCGCCAATCAATATCTGCAATTCTGGGGGCTAAGGTGTTAAACAACCCCAGCAAGTACTGGCGAAGATTGTTGTCTCCCACTGACTCTGGTATTCCTCGGAATCTCAGGTTCTGTCTCCTCTCCCTATTCTCCTGGTCCTCCTGTTGCAGTTGGAGTTGTGAGAAAGAGTTTTTCAATGTGGACGTTTCCTCCTCCAATTCCTGCACATAATTGACCAAGTCGTCAAATTTATACTCAAGAGCATCAGTTCTGTCCCCAATTTGAGCTATTTCACTCCTTAACTCCTGTGAGAGTTTTCCCATTTCAGCAGCCATGTTGCGTGTCATCTGCATGAGGAGAGCCTGGAGCTTTTCATCCATGAGTTCTGGGGTTAGAATGTTCTGAACAGTATGGGAAGACACTACGGGGGGCGTCCGAGTGCCCCCAGACTGTGAGCTTTGTGCAGCATGACTCTCCATGTCCTCTATCCCCAGCGAGGGATCCGTGGCCGCGAGCGGTTCCGCTAGTGCAGGCAAGGCCGGGGATTGCGGCCTGGTGACGAATCTGTCCATCGTGGTCAGCGTGTGTGGGTCTGTTTGCGGCTTGTAGAACTGTTTTTGCTGCCCGATTTTACCCATGGGGTGCTGTAAGCTTACCAGATGGAAATGCGCTTACCCCCGTGGCGATCGTTGTTTTGTGGAAGCTTTACAGGGGTCAGGAGTGCGGGCGGGATCCGGAGCTCAGCCTCTACACATCCGCCATGTCCAAGAGCCGCGCATGCGCCTCTATTAATATGTTTTAATGAATATTCATAATAATGTTATTGAGATTGCAAATAAATAAGAAATAATTTATGCCTGGAACCCCGCTTTAAGAGATAGCGGTTGATTTACTAAGAATGGAGCGTGCAAAATCTGGTGCAGCTCTGCATAAAAACCAATCAGCTTCCAGATTTTATTGTCAAAGCTTAATTGAACAAGCTGTAGTTAGAAGCTGATTTTCTACCATGCACAGCTGCACCAGATTCTGAGTGCACCAGTTTTAGTAAATCTCCCCCCCCCCCCCCCATAGAGCTTTATCATCTTAGGAACCTTCATGTTAGGTTTATTAAGTATTAATTGAATAGATTTTAACGACAGAAAATTACTTTAAACATTTAATTGTATAGCTTACATGAGATTTTAATGAATGTTTTAACAAAAATGACAAAAATGAATCATTAACCAGTTCAAATCCGCGCTATAGCTGAAAGACGGCTGCAGCGCAGACCTGAACTGCCGGGTGGATGTCCCCAGGATGTCCTCTTGTTTACTTCCGCAATGCGCGCCCGCGGCGGCGCGCATCACGGAAGAGCTGTGCCCGCTGTGTCACGCGGGTGCCGATGCGCGTGCCTGGTGGCCGCGATGTCCACCAGGTACCCGCGATCGGCGGTCACAGAGCCAGGGACGTGGATCTCTGTATGTAAACACAGAGATCCACGTACTGCTAGGGAGAGGAGACTGATGGTGTGTCCCTTGTACATAGGGACAACCATCAGTCACCTCCCCCAGTCAGTCCCCTCCCCTCACAGTAAGAATCACTCATGAGGGAACATATTTAACCCCTTCACTGCCAGTCACATTTATACAGTAATCAGTGCATTTTTATAGCACTGTTCGCTGTATAAATGTGAATGGTCCCAAAATAGTGTCAAAAGTGTCCGATGTGTCCGTCGCAATGTCACAGTCCTGACAAAAATTGCAGATCACCGATATTACTAGTGGAAAAAAATAAAAAATAAAAATGTCATAAATCTATCCCCTATTTTGTAGGCGCTATAACTTTTGCGCAAACCAATCAATAAACACTTATTGCGATTTTTTTATTTTTTTTTACCAAAAATATGTAGAAGAATACGTATCGGACTAAACTAAAAGATGCATTTTTTTACAAAAAAATTGGGGATATTTATTATAGCAAAAAGTAAAAAATATTGTTTTTTTTTTTTCAAAATTGTCGCTCTTTTTTTGTTTATAGCGCAAAAAATAAAAACCGCAGAGGTGATCAGATACCAGCAAAAGAAAGCTCTATTTGTGGAAAAAAAAATGATAAACATGTCATTTGGGTGCAGTGTAGCATGACCGCGCAATTGTCATTCAAAGTGTGTCAGCGCTGAAAGCTGAAAATTGGTCTGGGCAGGAGGGGGGTTTAAGTGCCCAGTAAGGAAGTGGTTAATTAAGAACAGTGCCTGGATTTCTGTTTCTTTGTTAACTCTGGGCAATGCAAAAGCACAAACGAGTGACAGAGACACATCGGTGTCACCCTAAAACAGAAGGTGCCTGAACAAGATTCTTCATGGCAGGATCACCAGGAAATATTTTGATAAAAGCTGAAGATTAAAAATAAAGTGAAAATGTTTTTTTTACATTCCATTAACGTATTAAAGCTGATATAAGGTTTTAAAGAGAATTTACATATACTTTAATAGCTGCTTTTAAGATCCCCTCTGGGAGATTGAAGAACTGTTCATGGTAAGTAGATTTTTATGGGATGTACTGTAACCTGTTGAGTACAAACAGAATATAAAATATAGATGTTGCTGAAACCATCGTGGCCATCTTCAAAATAATTGCAGCCAATTCAGGAAAGTAAAATACGTAAAGCTACTACATGCATATATTTACCAGGTAACAAATCACTTCCATCTCACAAAGATCAGTCCTTTCATGTGGCTGGTTTGAGATTTTATTTTTATTAGGTGAAACCTTAGGATAACCCACACTTACAATATCTTTCCAATATATAGTGCACGGCACACAATTTGTAAAAAAAACTTATATTAGACATCATTAAGTAATGTTCACATATACAAGGTGTATACCATATTTAACAGGGACATACATCTCTACAGTGACTATATATAAAGTGCAACTATGGGCAAAATAAAAAAAAATGGCAAATATAATGCAGTTTTTGTTTTCCTGGTTCCCCCCCTTAAACATAGATTTAAAACTTGTTGATCCTGTCAGTAGATCTGTTATTTACCCCCTTATATGCAATTATAGGGGTTGTAACAAACAATACATAAAGCCCCATACACACGGTCGGACTTTTTGACAACAAACTTCTAAATTCCCAGGTTGTCAAAAAAATCCGACCGTGTGTACACTCCATCGGACAAACTTTTTCGGTTTTCATCGGACAAAAGTTCGCTCTGCAAACGGACAAACTTTTCGGCAACAAAAGTCCTACGGTGCAAAGTCCTATCGTGTGTACAGAAATCCATCGAACTTTAGTCCGAAGTACAAATACTCATGCTCAGAACCAATGTTAAAATCAACCAACAATAGCAGAAGTTGACCAAAGGGTGGCGGTAAAGAGCAGAAAAGAGCAGAAAAAACACGTAGTACGTCAATTACGTCACTACGTTCATGTTTGTTGGCTGAAAAAGTCCTGTCGTGTGTATGCTATACAAGTTCACGGCCATCGCCCTTCAAACAAAAATCCACAGAAAAGTTTTTTGAAGTTCGACCGTGTGTATGAGGCTTGACACTCCCTGATGTGCTTAAAATGGTCAGCTTTTATTCATATGGTTTAAAAACAAAATTTCTCCCAAAAAAACCACAAAACATTAGCTGAAACTGCTTAAAATGTGTTAGCTTGAATTAGACTTTGTCTTTTACTTAAAGTCCATAGGTGTTTAAACATCATCAGGCTATATTGTAAATAGCAGCAAAAAACATATACATAGAACTTATGCAAAATGCTTCGTGCTATAAGGTGCCTAATTACAGTATATGTGTCTGTGTTAGGAAAGTAAGCTACAAGTGGCCTCAAATCAGAGGTGGGGGACTCGAGTCACATGACTTGACTCGAGTCAGACTCGAGTCACCTGTTTGAGGACTTACCACTTGCTTGACAGTATTAGATAAATGACTCGACTTGACTTTGACTTGTCACCAATGACTTGCGACTTGACTTTGACTTGGGCTATATGACTTGGCAAGCCCAAGTCAAAGTCAGACTGGCAATGACTTGGCACCACGCACCAGGGCTGGTACAAGGCAGGGGCGGGAGGGGCGAGTGCCATGGGCGGTACCATTTAATATAGGAGGGGGGTGCAGCCACAGGTGAAGTTCTGCCATGGCCGCCCGCCAGTGTGTCATAGTGAGCGGGCAGCGGCACTGTACAAATTGTATGCCGACTGCCGAGTGCGCTCCTGCACCGGACCGTCACCTCCCGCGGCTGCCTCCCTTCACTGTAACTTTTACTATCTCCCCCTACGGAGGAGTGTTGTAGACTAGTCCCTGCCAGCGGCGTGACGTCACTCCACTTACGGCCGGAGGCGAGTTGGGAGCGGGAGAGGTGCGCTGCGCACAGAGAGGGAGCTGTGTCGGCGGTGCTGTGACTCACAGCCTGTGAGCTAGAGGAGCCGAGGACTCGTCTCGAGGAGCCTGCCTGGCTCTATCTGGATTGGAAGCCTGCACTGTGCTACAGAGGAAAGCAGACGGACTACTAAGTTGTAAAGTAAGAAGAAGTTACTTCAACTTAGGAGATAAATAAATGGCTGGATGGGGGGGAGGGGAGGAGGCTGACCGAGTCTGACTGAGGCAAGGTTAATAATGACCACTGTGTGTATTAACGAAAAACAGCAGATAAAATATGGTTTTGCATTATTTTAAATGAGCCATGCTTGCCATCTCTGACCTGTTCATGTGTTCCCAAAGTGTCACCCCCACTGTGAAAGTGCAGAGATAAAATTGGAGTATGAACTGTATGTGAATTAAACAAGTGCTCACGCCATGATGTGGGACTTTAATTGTACCTCTTAGGCCTCCTTCACACTGGGGCGGGGGCGGCATCATCGGTAAAACGCTGCTATTTTTAGTGGTGCCTTACCACCGTTTTTGTGGAGGTTTTCGACCGCTAGCGGGACACTTTTAACCCCCGCTAGCGGACGAAAAAGGGTTAAAACCACCCGCAAAGCACCCCTGTATTGGCGCTTTGCCGGCGGTATAGCCGCGGTGTCCAATTGATTTCAATGGCCAGGAGCAGTGGAGGAGCGGTATACACACCACTCCTTCACCGCACCAAAGATGGGGCTAGCAGGACTTTTTTTACCATCCTGCTAGCGCACCGCTCCAGTGTGAAAGCCCTCGGGGGACAGCAGCCGCTGTTTCAGGTCACTTTGCAGGTGCTATTTTTAGCGCTATAGTGCCTGCAAAGCGACCCAGTGTGAAAGGGGTCTAAGAAGATTATTAACATACCGTACAGACAACTGATAAAAATATATTAATTACTGAAAACTTTTAGACCCCTTTCACACTGGAGCGTTTTGCAGGCGCTATAGCGTTAAAAATAGCGCCTGCAAAGCGCCCTTAAGAACCTGCTCCATTGTCTCCAGTGTGAAAGCCCGAGGGGCTTTCACACTGGAACCTTGCGCTAGCAGGTAGTTAGAAAAAGTCTTGCTAGCTGCATCTTTGCAGCAGTGAAGGAGCGGTGTGTTTACCGCTCCTCCACCGCTGCTGCCCATTGAAATCAATGGGACAGCGCGGCTATACCGCCCACAATGCGCTGCTTCAGCAGCGCATTGCGGGCAGTTTTACCCTTTCTCGGCCACTAGCGGGGGGTAAAACCGCCCCGCTAGTGGCCGAATTGCGCCGCAAATCCCCCCCCCAATAGGACACAGTGAGGCACAGTGAGGCATGCGGATGGACACCCTAGGCTTATACTCGAGTCAATACGTTTTCCCAGTTTTTTGTGGTAAAATGAGGTGCCTTGGCTTATATTCGGGTCGGCTTATACTTGAGTATATATGGTATATAAATATTTTGTATTGGGGCACTGACTATCTTTTAGGAAAGATTACAGTTGAATGTTATGTTTCAGTGAGAAATGGTGTAATCCCTTGATTTTGCACTTTTATATATTAATATTTTGTATTGCTGAAGGCCATGTATGTTGTTTGAGAAATGTTTGTTTGTTGTTATTTTCTTGCACTTTTCATATTTACATGAATATTTTGTCTTGGGGCACGGACTACCTCAGGAAAGATTACAGTTGAATGTTAGATATGTTTCAGTGAGAAATATTAGTGTAATCCCTTGATTTTGCACTTTTATATACTGTATTTATTGGCGTATAACACTCACTTTTTTACCCTGAAAATAGAGGGTAAACTGTGCCTGCGTGTGATATACGCAGGGGGCTGTGGAATTTTTTTTTCCTGAAACTTCCCTCTTAAAGTTAGGGCGCGTCTTATACGCCTGTGCGTGTTATACGCCGATTAAATACGGGTGTTAATATTTTGTATTGAGGGTTCTTTTTTGCTGAATGTTGGTTGAGAAGTTTGTGATATGTTTTGATTTTGCATTTTTCCTATTTATGTGAATATTTGGTATTGGGGGACTACCTAACTAAAATTTTCAGTTTTGCATTATTTTGTGTATGTTCACATGGGCCTTGACAGAAAAAAACAGTTAACAGGCCTTTCTACAAGCACATTTGTTGCATTATTATTTCAAAGTGCCGCCAATAAAAATACATATAATTAAAATGTGTGAGTGAACTCTGTTTCTATTGCATTAAACCTAATTGAATTTTTATTGTTTTAAGTATATTCTTGTCTTGAAACGACATTGATTCTTCCTTAAAAACGGGGGGGGCGCAGTTTGTCATCCTCGCCCTGGGCACCAAATGGACTTGTCCCAGCACTGCCACGCACTAACCCTAACCTAACCGCACTAACACTAAAAACAAGCCGCCGTCTGCCTACCTGATCAGCGTGTCATGCAGACAGACGGCGGCCATTGCAGTGTTCAAAAGCCGCGCCTCCTCGTCTGTGATAGGCGGAACACTCAATTTCACAGCAGGCAGTGTTCAGCCTATCACGGACATCCTCTCATCCTCATCTGTGTTATGAGGATGAGCGGATGTCCGTGATAGGCGGAACACTGAATTCTGGGAAATTGAGTGTTCGCCTATCACAGACAAGGAGGAGGCGCGGCTTTTGAATACTGGAATGGCCGCCGATCAGGTAAGGCTGATGGCCCGGGGCCAGTGAACTAAGCATGGGCACAGTGAGACATGGGCACAGTGAGGCATTGGGCACAGAGAGGCATTGGGCACAGTGAAGCACGGGCACAGTGAGACATGGGCACAGTGAGGTATTGGGCACAGTGAAGCACTGGCACAATGAAGCACTGGCACAGTGAGACACGGGCACAGTGAGGCATGGGCACAGTGAGGCATGGGCACAGTGAGGCGTGGGCACAGTGAAGCATGGGCACAGTGAAGCATGGGCACAGTAAGGCATGGGCACAGTGAGGCATGGGCACATAACTAATATTATTTATTGTTATCCCTCCTATTATTTTTATACAGTGAAAAAATTACATATCCTCCTGCAGCCCGCCACATGTGACGAGAGGATACAGAAGAGGATAAACCGATAAAGTAAGTGTGGCTGTACTGTAGTGTATTGAGGCGGGCGGGAGTCTGCTCTGTTCCCTGCGGTTTGTTTAAATACCATCACCCCCACTTGTTCTCGGGACTGGAGCGGCTGTGAGTCTGTGACAGTGAGTGATGTAGAGACGGCTCTCTGTGATGTCCCTGTCCCCCCTCCCCCTTCTCCGGTCAGCAGCACGAGAACGATGATCTGACAGGGCTGTGTGCATTCTTATTATGATACATTACTGAGTCTGCTCACCATTCGGTTGCTAGGGGTTACTGCACAGTGATTGCCTGCCAATCAGTGTCCCCCTCTGTAAATTGCTCAGTCCTGAGCAGTAATTTATAGCAACCGAATGGTGAGTGAGCGGTAATGTATAGCAACCCCTAGACAACCGAATGGTGGGCAGTAATGTATAGCAACCCCTAGCAGCTGAAAGGTGAGCGCTGCTCATTGAGTGGTAATGTATAGCAACCCCTAGCAACTGAATGGTGAGCGGTAATGTATAGCAACCCCTAGACAACCGAATGATGGGCTGTAATGTATAGCAACCCCTAGACAACTGAATGGTGAGTTCATTAATAATTGCACATGTTACTTGTTTGTTGCCTAAATACTGAAATTTGCACTTAAAACTGTAGTTTAACTTTTGGAAATGCCAGTAAAAATTTGCCTGTGCCAGTACATTTTGGGTGTCGCGTGTGGTTGTTCTGTCACAGAAGAAGAGAGATCTTGTGTCTAAGCAGAAACACAGATCTCTTTTCTTCTAGCACATCGCATCCATCCCTGCCACAGTTAAAAAGCACTCCCTAGGAGCATACCTAACCCCTTGATCACCCCTAGTGTTAACCCCTTCCCTGCCAGTGTCATTTATACAGTAACAGTGCATTTTCTTTAGCACTGGTCACTGTATTGGTGTCACTGGTGCCCAAAAAAGTGTCACTATGTATGTAGTCACTAGTGTAATGTAATATTCTAATCTGGAATAATAAACGTGTCACTGTTTTAAACAAGGTTAGGTTAGGACCGTATACGTTACAAATAGTTCTATAAGTAAGCAACACCTTATTTTCTGACAGTGCCCCTCCCTACAGTAAACTATGGATCCGCCCCTGAGAGGCCAACACACAAGACAGCTATAATGGAGGGAGCAATTCCTCAAAAAACTACATTTGGATTTAAGGATTATGTTTTAGATGTTGGTGAAAAGAAGAGAACGGCGGTATGCAAGGTCTGCAGCTCAAACATAAGAGACACGTCCACCACAACATCCAACTTCATCCGTCACTACAAAACCCACAAAGAAAGGTAAGTACAGTAACGTGTATGTGTAGCTAATTTTAACTAAATAATTGTCTCGACAAACGTTAGCTAATGTTTTAATTTAAGCTAGGTTGAATTTGAAATCTATCATGTATTTTGTTGAAACGACCTTGTGAATGTGAGACAGGACTGTAAACTTGAATTAGAGTTTTGACTAGGCGAAATGACGTTGCAAAATTATTTACTGTATATGCAAATTAGGCCTGCATCCCACTTTAGGCGGGAGCAAAGTGTATTGTTGTTCAAATCAATAAATCACTCTCTCTTTACTCTATAGATATGAAGAGTACATCCATACCAAAGGGACTTTTGATGCTAGCCAGCCTCAAATCTCACAATTCATCGCACAGGGGACTGTGCAGCTATACCACTGCAACGACCAGCAGCAGAAGGCAATTACAAACTCAATCCTGTCAGACCTCATTATAAACTGCAACATGGCACTGTCCATCATTGAACATCAAAGCTTTCGTTGCTTTTTGTCAATAGTAGACAACAAGTACTCTCCAGTAAGTAGAAGAACAATTACTGCCAAGCTTGACAATCTGGTGGCAGATAGGCAAATGAAGCTGAAAAATGAACTCACAGTGGTAGATCATCTGTCAGTGACTGTAGATATATGGTCAGACCGCAGGATGAGAGGCTTTCTTGGAGTCACAGTGCACTGGATCAACATTGAGGAAGACCGTTTTCAGTTGAAATCACAGTTGCTTGCGTGCAACTGCTTCAAAGGTCCCCATACAGGGGAAAGAATTTGTGAGGAATTTGAGCATATATGTGAGAGTACAAGATTAAAAAAAAAGGTAGACCACATCATCTGTGACAACACCGCAAACATGAAAAAAACATTCACTACATGTTTTCCAGGACAGGGTGATGAAGATGATGACCTTGATGATTCAGACATTTGGAAAGGAGATGTTTGAGTGCAAAAACCCAGACTAGACTTCAATGTTTTGCACACACGCTTCAATTGGTAATAGGTGATGGACTTAAAGAGACTAAATTAGTCAATACAGCTCTCGCCAAAGCTTCCAGGTTGAGCTCCTTGTTACACACAAGCACCTCTTTCAAGGAAAAATTTGAGGAGGCGTTTGGACAGCGTGGAATCCCTGCCTCTGTTACCACACGCTGGAATTCCACACTGAGGCAATTGAAATCAGTGGTCAGCTGTGACCAGCTGAAACTGACTAGAATGCTTGAAGATGGGGGACACAAATAGACTGTATTCACAGCTAGAGGGTGGAATCAGATTAGGAACTCGTGGATGTCCTTCAACCTTTTGGAGAAGCCACAGACCTCTCACAGGGAGAAAAAATTGTGACAATAAGTGCTGTTGTACCCTGTATCCTTTCTCTAAATCACCACTTGGAAAATCATAAAGAGAGCGTGCGCTACCTTGGTGGCTTGATCCGTAGCCTGCAAGAATCACTCCAAAGACGATTCGAAGGGATCTTTGTCAGAGTGAGGATGGTAGATGAACAGAATGATGTAGCAACCTTACCCTTCTCTGACCCTCTATACCTAAAAGCTGCTCTGCTGGATCCTTCATTTGGCACCATGTGGTTGACCCATGATGTTTTGGCTCCCGAAAATATCAAGGAGGCTGTGTCTGCGATGATAAAAAGTATGTTATGTTTTTTGGTAATAATCCAATTTAATGCCAGATTGTAGGCTATAAAAGAATATGTTAGTGTGTTGATATACTCTACTCAGAGGTCTTCAACCCTCTCCTCTGGGACCCCCAGACAGGCCATGTTTTTGTTTTCACCCTAAAATAACACACCTGTTTCAATTAGTCAACTACTACACATTAAGCCTTTGATTAATCAAATCAGGTGTGTTATTTCATGGGGAAAAACGAAAATATGGCCTGTTTGGGGGACACCAAGGAGAGGGTTGAAGACCTATGCACTAGATTGTCATGATCTGGTTGCTTTTGATATTTCAGTTGTGTTGTGACAGTTTGCAGTAATAACACCTGAGTGCATTGAGGCACTGTTTTATGCTTGTGTTTTTCAGACTTGATTCTCAAAGAGGACTGCAAGCCCACCCCACCAACCACCGATGAAGATGAGCAAAGGCCAGTGGCAGAGTCAGAGAGTCAGTCTGGGCTGTTCTCAGCATTCAGCAAAAAACAGAAGAGAGATTCATGTTCCAGTCCCCAAATTCAGCTGAACCAGTATTTAGACATTTGTGATGGATAGAGCTGCCTTCAATTTTGGGCCATGGACAGGCACATGTTCCCCTCTTTGTTCAGGGTAGCGGTAAGAGTTATGTCAGTCCCTCCATCAAGTGCACCTGTTGAACGTGTGTTCAGCCATGGTGGGGTGATAATGCGACCCCATCGCTCACAACTGAGCGAGAAAGTACTATCCAATTACATTTTTTGCAAATGCAATGCATTTTAAGTGGCTGTTCTCGTCACCATTCAAGTGTCCAGATGTTGGCATCGTTTCCACTGATTTAGATGTTAAAATACTTTGTTATTAGTTTGAAGTTCAAACTTTGAACTTTGTTATTTTCCCCCTCAGTAAGGACTACATTTTTTCAGGCTTGTTGGCCATTTAATTGCTGAGTGTTCTGCTCCTTGTCTGCTGTTTGGGCATTCAAAGTGTTTCTTTAATATGCCAAGAAAAAAGCACTAAGCAGTTTTGTTAATGTTGAAAATAAAACAAAACCTTTCCTGAACACTGACTTTTAACTCATTTAAAGGTGGAAATGGGGTAGATCAGTATTTTGACTTGATTTGTGACTTGATAAATGACTTGACTTGCTTGACTTCTAGCAGGGACTTGACTTGACTTGCTTGCTTTTCGCCACAGTAACTTGGGACTTGCTTGAGACTTGAAGGTTAAGACTTGAGACTTGCTTATGACCTGCACATGTGTGACTAATGCCGCGTACACACGATCGTTTTTAATGTAATTTTCAAAAACGATGTTTTTCTCAACGTGATTTTTCTTGTTTCCTCTCAAGCCTGTCTTGCATACACACGTTAATTAAAAAAAACGCTCGAGCAAAGCGCAGTGACGTACAACACGTATGACGGCTCTATAAAGGGGAAGTTCCTTTCGAATGGCTCCACCCTTTGGGACGCTTTTGCTAATTTCGTGTTACCGCGTGTTAGTAAAAGTTTGGTGAGAGACGTTTCGCGCTTTTCAGTCTTCGTGCTTTTAAGAATGTTTTGTGGAGTTCAGTTTGTGCTTGTGGGTTTGTATCTGTCTTTCAGTGCTTGAAGTCAGTTCGTATCTGTTTATTCAGTGCGTTCTTGTCCGCTCGTTACTGTTTTTCGGCTAGTTCTTCATAGGCCTTGCTGTTCTTCCGTGCGTTCTTTTAGTTCGTTCTGACCAGCCAATCGTTATCTAGCCATGCTGCGGCTACGTACTCGTCATAGAGTTCGTGCTGTAGTTGGAGCAGGGGTTCTTTCTGTATCCCGACTCCAGTCCATGAACAGGGTGAGGAGGAGTTCATGGACCAAGAATTGGTTGCTCCAGCGGCACCAATTCTGTCACATGCCTTTGTTGCGGGAGATCAGGGAGAATAATCCTGAGGACTACAGGAATTTTCTCAGGATGTCTGACCCTGTATTTCAGCATCTGTTGGCTTTGGTGTCCCCCTATATTACCAGGCAGGACACCGTTATGCGGGAAGCCATCACTGCTGAGCAGAGGCTCATCGCCACGTTGCGATACCTGGCGACTGGGATAAGCCTGCAGGACCTCAAGTTGTCAACAGGCATCTCCCCCCAGGCTCTGGGGATCATTATACCAGAGACTTGTTCTGCCATCCTTCAAGTTTTGCAGGAGGACTATTTTAAGGTAAGTGTTCTCCTTTAACATCACATTTTATGTGTTTATTGATTAATAATGTTTAATATTTCTTTCATCAGTACCTAATTACCATGATTGTAATATGTGAATGTCCCCTTTCTCCCCATGCATGTTGTATATTTTTTTATGCTCCTTTTTTGGCCTACATGCATATTTCCCCTAACTAACCTCTCCAGCATGCTATCCTGGGGCCATACCCACCTAGCCTAGTCACTTCCCTTTTTTTGCTGTCTGCTCCATTGTAGTGCTTTACCCTAAACGCCCCCTAAAGCTTTCTTAGGAATGTTATATTTTCTTTCAATTCATACAGAGTGCTACAGCCTTGATTTTTGAGGTCCCCAACTCATCTTCAAACCCCCCCATAAAATTTCTTAAATGGCTCATCAGAGGGGGTGTTGAATCTGATAAGTGACGGTGTAATTTATTTATTTTTGGTTACAAATCATTTAAAAATCTATCTAAGTTTATCCTGATGTTGGCCAGGAATGATTGTGTCAAATCTGCTTGCAATGTTTATGTATGAAAGTATTAATATTTTTTGTTTTAACTCCACAGTTCCCTTCTACGCCACATGAATGGCAGAATGTGGCATCTCAGTTTGCCCAGCGATGGAACTTTCCAAACTGTGGAGGGGCCATCGACGGCAAGCATGTACGGGTCGTACCACCACCCAATTCGGGATCCTATTACTTCAATTATAAGGGGTTCCACAGCATCGTCATGATGGCAGTGGTGTCGGCCACCTACGAATTTCTTTACGTGGATGTTGGTAAAAATGGACGGATGTCCGATGGAGGAGTCTTTGCTCAGACTGAGTTTGGCCAACGGCTCCTATCAGATGAGCCGGCCTTGCCACCAGCAGACCAGAATGTGGAGGGACTCCTGTTCGTCTTTGTTGCGGATGAGGCGTTTGGCCTGGGTCCCCATTTAATGAGGCCATTTCCTAAAAGAACCCTCACCCCTGAGAGGAGGGTGTTTAATTATCGGCTGGCCAGAGCCAGAAGGGTGGCGGAAAATGCCTTTGGCATCATGACCAGCCGATTCCACTTGTTCCTGACCTCCATACATCTTGCACCATACAATTGGAACCATGTGGTAATGACCTGTTGTGTCCTACACAATTTCTTACGGGTAATTATATTTCTCTTGGTGGGCCTGAGGCCTCAATACAGGACGGAAATAATTTAGTGGCCCTGGAAGCTGGCCATCCAGGCTTGGCCCCCCAAACCGGCCGTGATGTTCAGCAGCAATATTTGAAATATTTTGTGGGTAGGGGGGCCATTGATATGCCTGTTGAATCATAATTTGATTGTGTTATAAAATAAAATCTTTCTGCAGAATTTTTTTGGGATTGTCTTTTTGGTTGTGTTTCTTTTATCTTTCTCCTTGGTTCTCCTAGTGCACTTGTAGTGCCATGTGTATGTTGCATTATTAAATACCCATCATTGTCAGTGTAAACACAAAACATAATTTTGCTTACTTTGGGCAACATTTAGATAATAAGCCACACATTTTTGTTTTTAAAATCTTTTTAATCTTTGCACATAATTTTTTATTTTTTTTTAAACAAAAGTATGTTTAAAATTTGGAGTGTTATAAAATATTTTTTTGTGTAAAACGCATGAACAGGCATGCTTAAAAAACTTACAAAAAATGTTTTATCTAAATTTCTACATGTAGTATTAATTAAACATTAAACCAAAAAATAACCTTCGAAAACAAAGCAAGTTCAAAGTCCTTTTGTGGCAAAAAATTAAACCCGCCCAAGCATGATATTTTGTAGCCTTTGCTCCACCCGCTTGGTATTTTGCCTGATCTGTATCAAGTCTCCCTTTATTTTTTCAAGGTCACGACAGCAGACCATTAGGTATTGTATCAGGATCTGTGCACTGTGACTTGTAAAATGATCTTGGTCTTCAGGCAGAACAGCACTTAAAAATTTCAAAAACAACATGTAGTATAAATATGTAGGCCTACATCTATTAACCAGAATATGTGATGTTTGACACTGACCTGTTGTGGTGCCACTTTCCACTTCCTCCACTTCACGTTCCTCTACATCATGTGGTTCTGGGTGTCTTGTTGGAGGTGTGGGATTTCTAGGCTCATGACTCGAACCTTTTTGAAGCCCTATTGAGATTGCAATAAAAGGTATAGTTTAGTTCCTAAATAATAATTATCTTACAAAATAAGCCCTGAAAGAGGAATATGAAACATTCTTTGGAAGTGTGGTACAATTGTCTTTTTAGCCAAAGTTACAAGCTGAACACATGATTGGAGCCATACCCAAAACAGGAACATATAATTCGTTTTACAAAGTTTCACACATGGAAACACACCCAAGTATATACACTGTTTCACCTGTGTGTGACACCCTAAAAAGGTTGTTCTGTTGGGCCACACGTGTGCTACTGAGTCCAGATGTTTAAACAGCTGCTGAGCATTCTCTCCTTAACATTACAATGCATACACTTAATTTTTTTAAAATATAGTTCTCCAAAAATCTATTCAAACATGTCCCAAAAAATCATCTCCCCAAAATAGACATGGTAACTTTTTTATCCACGCTGTATCAGCCAAAAACATTGTATTATGAAGTGTACGTACGAAAGAGGTTTACTATGACCGATTACTGTGCCCACGAACATGAAAGTTGCTATCTTTAACTGTACTACATTAAAGAAAAACACATGCAGCAACATGCAAGGAATAATAATTTGAAGTTCAAAGACATGAAAATTACTTACTTTTTCCTATAACTTTCTTAATTATTTTGTATTGGTCGGGATCCCGCAACTTGAGATCAGACCACCGTTTTCTGAGCTGTTCCTTAGTTCGGCACACCCCAAATTTTTGGTGAAGAGTTTTAACCACTTTCCCCATAATTTTTGACTTGACAAGATTAGGCCTTTTATACGGACCATGCTTGGCATCATAATCCTCCCTCCTCAAAATGGCGACCATCTCCACCATTTCCTTGAATGTCATGTTGGATGCCTTATATCTCCGGGATCGGGTCTTTGGTTGCTCAGGAATTTCATCCTCTGTTGATGTAATATCAGCCACCTGAGTCTCCGCCATGTTGGGTAGCACTATGACGAGTGAGAAGGGGCGGGGAAAGTACTATATCGAACGTCAGGGGCGGGGAAAACGTGCAGAGTTTCACGCATGCACAGTGTATATAAAGCTAATACGCATGTGTCCTAACTACGTTCATTGTGCGGAAGAAGGAGTAAGCAACGAACGTGATAACGAAGGTACATAACATTTTTCAGATTTTGGTTTCATCAGTGGATGAGATTGTGGCCTATATATGGTCCTAAAGATTATTTTAAGAGTCTTGACTGACACTAGTATTTTTGTGTTGTTTTTGAGTTTCAGCAAACATGCAGGCTTTCAAGAGTCCAGAGTTTATGGGGGAGTTCCTGGACAGATGGAAGGAACTTCCTGTTCTGTGGCAAACTAAAACAGCCAAAAATAAAAATAAAGCAGCCAGGACGGCAGCACTGGAGAGCCTGCTAGAATTTGTAAAGACCCAGATCCTCACAGCAACCATCCAAGAGGTGAACACCAAACTAGCTACCATTAGGGGCACATATAGGACTCAGCGGAATATGGTCCTGAAGTCCCAGAGGTCAGGAGCTGCAGCAGATAAAGTTTATAAACCCAGTCTGTGGTACTACAACAAATTATCATTTCTGGATGACCATCTGGAAGTCAGGGAATCTTTGTCAACCCTTCCCCCCAGACTTCTCTCCAGCCTTCCCTGCTGCCAACCCTCCAGCCTTCCCTGCAGCCAACCCTCCAGCCTTCCTTGCAGCCAACCCTCCGGCCTTCCTTGCAACCCAGCTCTGGCTTCTTCGGAGGAACAACCAGAGGTCCTTGAGGAGCCGGATTTGGACATATGGAGCCAGGTATAGTATTGATATCAAGATTTATATGTAATAAAAGTAATGATTAGAGTTGAGCGGGTAGCTGGATATTCGGGTCCGGCGGGTTCGGCCGAACTTCAGAAAAAAGTTTGGATTCGGGACCGAACTTTAACCCGAACCCGGACCCGGACCCGGACCCCATTGAAGTCAATGGGGACCCGGACTTCTGACGACTAAAAAGGCTCTAAAAAAGTAATGGAAAGGGCTAGAGGGCTGCAAATGGCAGCAAAATGTTGTTAAGAACATGGCAAGTGCTCTGCAAACAAATGTGGATAGGAAATAACTTAAAAGAACATAAAAAAAATAAAAAAATAAAAAAATATGCTGGAGGCCCCCTTTTCAGCAGAAGAGGTACAGGAAGTCATTAAGAACCTCAGAAACTCAACGGCACGATGCCACACATATGGTGGGAATGCCCCAGAATACGCCCTTTATGGAATACATTATTTAATTTAATGGATAAGCTAGTGGGAAAATAAAATACTTTGAAATAAAAATGTAGCGGGGTGCTAAATTTAAGGAAAGTGTTTGAGTGGTAAATAGGCTCAAATACCCTAATTCTGTAGGATTCATGGACCATTTTGTCCTCGGGGGACAGTATTGGTGTGCAGTTCCCTGCGGCCTACAGGTGGCGCCTTTTGTGTCCCCTCTTGGCAGTAGTACAGCGGGGCGGGGAACCTGCTGTGCATGCCGGGAGAGCATATAAAAGGGGCAGACCTTTGGCCTGGGGGCTGATGTCCAGTGGGGTCCGCGCCCAGGTGCCTTCGGCCTGGGTGCATGTGTTCCTGTTCCATCTCGGGCACCTTTAGCCCGGGGTGAGGTACTATCCTGGAGTTCTTGCTGCCCTGGGTATGGAGGCCTAGGGGCGGGAGTAAAGCCTGGAGTCCAGAGCCGCCTCATGTAGGGGACCCTGTTCCAGGGAAGGGAGGATCATTCTGATGGACCGATGCGGGAGTCACGGTGAAGGAATGGTCTGTTGACTCCCTGGAGAGATGTCTTCCCCTTGATATGGGCTAGGTTCGTAGAAGGAGAAGCTCAAGGTCACCTTGACTGTATCAGAGGCCTTATTCAACCGGCCCGTGGCAGGGGCCTTATACACCCTGGTCTGTGGCTGAGACCAAAGTTCTCCAGGCCCGTGGCAGGGGCCTTGTACACCCGGTCTGTGGCAGAGACCAACCTCAATGTCTGTGGCAGAGACCGTGCGCCAAAAACTGTTTGAGAAACCTAAGCAGTGAAGTGAATGTGCTACGTTTGTGCCTGGACCTCCTCCACACCTTAAGCTGTCCTGTTTCTTTGCTCTAACCTTTTCTATCTGAGTACAGTTTATTTTGCCATGAGAGAATAAGAGTTGGAGTTTCAGCTGGTGTGGACATTGACTTTACTGGCAATTAAAGGACTTGCCTCTACCTACAGTAGAGGTGAGAATCATCCTCTGGAGGAGTTTTGACTCCGGCTGTGGACACGGCCCGTCAAGTACACCGCTCAACCTCTTTATATAGGAGGATACGGGCTGGTAGTGTGGTGTGCCTTTCTCCCTCCTGCGAAGAGCCAACAACATAAAGGCAGGTAAGGGGGAAAGGATCTGTGCGCTACAAAAAAATAAAATAAAAATTGTAATCTTGGCCTAGCAGGACGAGGTCCATATGGAGTAGGAGGTTGAGGTGGCGGTGGATGTGGCTGTGTAGGTGGAAGCGGCGGTGGAGGAGGACGAGGTAGCCAACACTGGTTCAAAAATACAACAATGGCTGGGTAAGGCCGGTGATGTGTCGAATTCTGTCCCCTGTCGAATAGTGTCCGCCCTGTACTGCGCTTGCTGAGTATGTAGGACAAGGGGATTTCAAAAATCTCCCAAGACTAACGGCGCCTGCGTGTTGAGTTCAGGTGAAGGCCACACCATCCGTGGTTCAAGCCGAGCCAAGCAAGGCCGCGATCGAAGCGAGCCCGTGAGGGGCCCTGTTACTATGTGCTACCGTATGTCCTCTTGGATGGTGAGGCTTGAACCTGCACTCACAGCGCAGGCGCCGTTCATCTTCGGAGATTTTGTGAATCTCCTTGTCCTCTGTACTGCGCAAGCGCTGCGCCTGCGCAGTACGGGCCGGGCACAATCCGATGGCCGGACAGTTTTTGTCACAACACCGGTATACATGTCTATTCTGCACAAGGTACGGACAAGTCCTGTGGGATCCATGCCTGGTTCATTTTAATGAACGTGAGCTTGTCCACATTGGCTCTGGACAGGCGGCTGCGCTTGTCTGTGATAACGCCCCCTGCCGTGCTAAATACACGTTCAGATAATACACTGGCTGCAGGGCAGGCCAGCACCTCCAAGGCATAAACGGCAAGCTCAGGCCATGTGCCCAATTTGGAGACCCAGAAGTTAAAGGGGGCAGACCCGTCATCCAGTACGTGTAGGCCTGTGGACACATACTGCTCAAACATGTTGGTGAAATGCTGCCTCCTGCTAAGACGTTCCATCTCAGCTGGTGGTGCTGGTTGTTGTGGCGTGCTGACAAAGCTTTTCCACATTTCGGCCATGCTAACCCTGCCTTCTGAGGTGCTGCCGGTGCCCCGGCTGCGTTGGCGACCTCTTCCTCCTCCTCTGCCTTCGCCTTGTGCTTCCACCGTACGCCCGCTGTCAGGTGGGAATGCCACCAGCAGCGCGTCTACAGCGCGCGCTTGTACTCGCGCATCTTACAATCCCGCTCCAGTGAGGGAATTAAGGACGGTACGTTGTCCTTGTAACGGGGATCCAGCAGGGTGGCCACCCAGTAATCAGCACCAGTTAAAATGTGGGCAACTCGGCTGTCGTTGCGGAAACACTGCAGCATGTAATCGCTCATGTGTGCCAGGCTGCCCAGAGGCAAAGAAAAGCTGTCCTCTGTGGGAGGTGTATCGTCTGTGTCCTCTGTATCCCCCCAGCCACGCACCAGTAATGGCCACGAGCTGGTCTGAGTGCCACCCTGCTGTGAACATGGCTCCTCCTCCTCCTCCTCCTCCATCTCCTCCTCCACCTCGTCATCCTCCAGAACTGTGCCCTTTCTGCCGGACAATTGTGTACCTGGCGTTTGTTGGTGCAGGAACCCACCCTCGTAGCCACTTGTGAAAGACTGCCCTGAAAGCCTTTGAAATGATCCCGCTTCCTCCTCCTCCTCCTCATCCTCCTGTGCCACATCCTCTTCCATCATCGCACGAAGCGTTTTTTCAAGGAGGCATAGAACTGGGATAGTAACGCTGAGAACGGCATCATTGGCACTGGCCATGTTGGTGGAGTACTCGAAACAGCGCAACAAGGCACACAGGTCTCGCATGGAGGCCCAGTTATTGGTGGTGAAGTGGTGCTGTTCCGCAGAGCGACTCACGCGTGATTGCTGCAGCTGAAACTCCACTATTGCCTGCTGCTGCTCGCACAGTCTGGCCAGCATGTGCAAGGTGGAGTTCCACCTTGTGGGCACGTCACATATGAGGCGGTGAGCGGGAAGGCCGAAGTTACGCTGCAGCGCTGACAGGCGAGCAGCAGCAGGGTGAGAACGCCGAAAGTGCGCACAGACAGCCCGCACTTTCTGCAGCAGCTCTGGCATATTGGGGTCATTTTTAAGGAACCTCTGGACCACCAAGTTCAGCACATGCGCCAGGCAAGGGATGTGCGTCAAACCGGCTAGGCCCAGAGCTGCTACGAGATTTCGCCCATTATCGCACACCACCAGGCCGGGCTTGAGGCTCACTGACAGCAACCACTCATCGGTCTGTTGTTCCATGTCCCTCCACAACTCCTGCGCGGTGTGGGGATTTTCCCCCAAACAGGAAAGTTTTAAAACTGCCTGCTGTCGTTTACCCCTGGCTGTGCTGAAGTTGGTGGTGAAGGTGTTACGCTGAATGGATGAGGAGGCGGTAGAGGATGAGGAAGCGGAGAAGGAGGAGTTAGCAACAGGAGGCAAACTGAAGCGCCCTGCAATCCTCGGTGGTGGAAGGACATGCGCCAAACCGCTATCTGCCTCAGGCCCAGCCGCCACTGCATTTACCCAGTGTGCTGTTAGGGAGATATAACGTCCCTGACCGTGCTTACTGGTCCACGCATCCGTAGTTAGGTGGACCTTGCCACAGATGGCGTTGCGCAGTGCACACCTGATTTTGTCCCCCACCTGGTTGTGCAGGGAAGGGATGGCTCGTCTGGAAAAGTAGTGGCGGCTGGGCACGACGTACTGCGGGACAGCCAATGCCATCAGGCTTTTAAAACTCTGCGTCTCCACCAGACGGAATGACAGCATTTCAAAGGCCAGGAATTTTGAAATGCTGGCATTCAGGGCCAGGGATCGCGGGTGGCTAGGGGGGTACTTCCTCTTCCGCTCCAATGTTTGGGACATGGAGAGCTGAACGCTTCCATGGGACATTGTGGAGATGGTTGGTGACCCAGGTGGTAGTGTTGCTGGCAGATCCTCTGTTTGCGGGGTGACAGGTGCCACTGTCACTACAGAGGTGGATGAAGAGGCCGAGACTGCAGCAGAAGAGGAAGCAGGAGGAGCCAGAGACCTTTCTTGGTTTTTGAGGTGTCTACTCCACTGCAGCTCGTGCTTTGCACTTAGATGCCTGGTCATGCAGCTTGTGCTCAGGTTGAGAACGTTTATGCCTCGCTTCAGGCTCTGATTGCACAGCGTGCAAACCACTCGTGTCTTGTCATCAACACACTGTGTGAAGAACTGCCACGCTAGGGAAGTCCTTGGACCTGGCTTTGGTGTGCTCGGTCCCTTGCTGCGTTGGGCAGTAGCAGATGTACTGTCTAGGGGACGAATGCTCCGTTTTTGCACCCTGCTCCCTCTTCTGCTGTGCTGGTGGCTCTGTGCGACCACCGCCTCTTCCTCCGAACTACACTGGTCACCTGCATAACGTTGATTCCATGTGGGGTCGAGGACCTCATCGTCCTCCACATCATCTTCCACCCAGTCTTCACCCCTGCCCTCCATGTCTGTCTGCACAATTGCGAAAGCAGCAGCAGTTGGCACCTGTGTTTCGTCATCATCCGAGACGTGCTGCGATGGTCCTCCCATGTACCCATCATGAAACATAAGTGGTTGGGCATCGGTGCACTCAATCTCTTCCACTTCTGGGGCAGGGCTAGGTGGATGGCCCTGGGAAACCCTGCTAACAGAGTCATCGAAAAGCAGAAGAGACTGCTGCATGATTTGGGGCTCAGACTGCTTGGCTGATTTGCAAGGGGGTGAGGTGAAAGACTGATGGACATGGGCTTCAGGTGCCAACTCTGATCTTTCATCAGAAGAGTGGGTGGGAGACAATGTGAAGGAACCCGAGGCACTGTCAGCAACCCAATCTACTATCGCCTGTACTTGTCCTGGCCTAAACATTGGTACAGCCTCATTAGGCGCGACAAAATACCGCCGCAGGCTCGGTCGCCTACTCGCACCTGAGGAAGGTGTTTCACTTGTGCGTGTAGCTGGCACAGATCCACCACGTCCTCTCCCTGCAACAGGAGCTCCACCAGCAGCACCACGACTGGGGCCACCACGTCCCTTTGACCTTCCCCTCATATTTTCCAAATTTAGGATCTTGCCCTAAATGGCGTTTTTTGGAAGACCACAACACACCCACAGTACGTAATGGTTGAAACGCACAGCTACAGAACTGCAGAAAATGCTATTCAAAAAAAAAAAGGTTGTTTTTTTTAGTATAGCACTGTACAAGAAGAATATATAGAAATTGTTTATTTTACACACCTCCAGATGTGTATTTCACACTGCAAAATATTTTCTGTGGCCCTAAATGGCGTTTTTTGCAAGAGCACAACACAACCACAGTATTTAACCACTGAATCGCACAGCTATAGAAGTGCAGAGAATGCTATTCAAAAAAAATTTTGGTTTTTTTAGTATAGCACTGTACAATATATAGAAATTGTTTATTTTACACACCTCCACATGTGTATTTCACACTGCAATTTATTTTCTGTGGCCCTAAATGGTGTTTTTTGCAAGAGCACAACACAACCACAGTATTTAACCACTGAATCGCACAGCTATAGAAGTGCAGAGAATGCTATTCAAAAAAAATGTTTTTTTTTTTTAGTATAGCACTGTACAATATATAGAAATTGTTTATTTTACACACCTCCACATGTGTATTTCACACTGCAATTTATTTTCTGTGGCCCTAAATGGCGTTTTTTGCAAGAGCACAACACAACCACAGTATTTAACCACTGAATCGCACAGCTATAGAAGTGCAGAGAATGCTATTCAAAAAAAATGTTGTTTTTTTTAGTATAGCACTGTACAATATATAGAAATTGTTTATTTTACACACCTCCACATGTGTATTTCACACTGCAATTTATTTTCTGTGGCCCTAAATGGCGTTTTTTGCAAGAGCACAACACAACCACAGTATTTAACCACTGAATCGCACAGCTATAGAAGTGCAGAGAATGCTATTCAAAAAAAAGGTTGTTTTTTTTAGTATAGCACTGTACAATATATAGAAATTGTTTATTTTACACACCTCCACATGTGTATTTCACACTGCAATTTATTTTCTGTGGCCCTAAATGGCGTTTTTTGCAAGAGCACAACACAACCACAGTATTTAACCACTGAATCGCACAGCTATAGAAGTGCAGAGAATGCTATTCAAAAAAAATGTTTTTTTTTTTAGTATAGCACTGTACAATATATAGAAATTGTTTATTTTACACACCTCCACATGTGTATTTCACACTGCAATTTATTTTCTGTGGCCCTAAATGGCGTTTTTTGCAAGAGCACAACACACCCACAGTATATAACCGCTGAATCGCACAGCTGCAGAGAATGCTATTCAAAAAAAAGTTTTTTTTTTTTTTTTAGTATAGCATAGTACAAGAAAAATATATAGAAATTGGTTATTTCACACAACTAGAGATATACACTGCAAAATATTTTTTTTGCCCAAAAATAGGTATTTTTTGCGCACAACAAAGTGCCTTTTTTTTTTTTGCAACAGCACAATAAAGTGCCTTTTTTTTTTGGGGGGGCCCAAAAATGGGTCTTTTTAGCAAAAGCACAATAAAGTGCCTTTTTTTTTTTTTTTTTTCTGCCCGAAATGGGTCTTTTAGCAAGAGCACAATACAGCCACAGTATGGAATAGGTGTATCACTCAACGTAATGCAGTGCTGGTGCACTGAGCTTGCAACACAAACAGATAAACCTATGCAGATCGCTGAGCTATTATATCTCTAAATCTGGACTCCTATCTAAATCTCTCTCCCTGAAAGCACAAACAGGATCCTGCCCCTACACTACACTACACTACACTACACTGTCTCTCTATCTTTTCTATCAGTAGATTGCAGAATCAGGACTAACTCCTATCATATAATTCTCTCCCTCACAGCAACAGCAGCCAGGATCCTTTCCCTACACTGTCTAAAAGCAGAGTGACGATCTGTGCTGTGTGCCTCTTGCTTACATAGAAGCTGGTCACATGCTGGGTCACATGTTGCACTGACCAATCACAGCCATGCCATTAGTAGGCATGGCTATGATGGCTTCTAAGGGCACACCAGCTAATCAAATGGTGATTGGCTGGCCCCTGAAGCATTTCTAACTGCGCCATTAAATTCCCGAATCGGGACCCGAACCCGGACTTTAGCGCAAAATCCGGGTCCGGGTCCGGGGTCGGGAAAACGCCAAAATTCGGTACGGACCCGAACTTTACAGTTCGGGTCCGCTCAACACTAGTAATGATATAAAATAGATGTTACTATTGCTAACGATTTAATGCTTGAAAAAAAAGTGTTTTAAATATCAATAGACAGTAGTGGTCAAAATTGATGGGGACAAGAATAAAAAATGCAGGGATCAGAATCATTGTATTTTTAATTTCTTTTTGCATTCAATTTTCAATTGTCATGAGGTGAAAAATGTGTGTGATTGATGAAGCAAAAAATCTAAGTATGTCCCTTTTTTTTATACACAGCCAGAGCTGAGCCAGGAAGAGGGTGACATTGGGGACCAGGAGGAGGCAGGGCCCAGTGGCACACAGGAGGAGGCAGGGCCCAGTGGCACACAGGAGGAGGCCAGGCCCAGCACAAGAGCCCAGATGCCTCCCCTAAAAATCCAACAAAGAATGCCCAGGAGGGTTAGGCAGGTGGAGGAGGAAACCCGTGCCTTTATTCGAGAGGCTACTGTGGCTCTCAGAGAGCCCCCCTCCGTTGAAGAGGGCTATGCCGCAGTACTGGCACACAAACTAGGCCAAATGGACATGAGGCAACGGCTCTACAGTGAAAACTTAATGTTGAAGGTAATCAACAGGGGATTGCTGGGCAAACTAACCCAGTTCACTGACCTAACAGAGGTCGTCCCTCCTCCTGCAACAAGCTCTCCTCCTGAGACCCAGCCTCCGAGGAAGCGCTTAACAAAGGCTGCAGAGAAGGCTGGAGAGAAGGCTACAGTACAAGGAAGAGAAAAAAATAATGACTGTTCTAGTACCACAGACTGACTTACCTGCTGCTGTTCCTGACCTCTGGGAGTCCAAGACAAGATTGTGCTCCTAATTTTTTATTTTTGTAATTACATAGTTTGGTGTTCTATTCTTGGATGTTTGCTGTGGGGTCCAAAGGATGCACAAATTCAAGCAGGATCTCCAGTGCCGCCTTCCCCTTTAATTTCTTATGTGCCAAAATAAAGGATTTTTTGATTTACAGCAAATACTTGACTATGTGTTTTTAATTCAAAAAGAGAGTTTGCTAGTGAGTAGGCAGGGACATTTCAAAAAAACATTTTATAATTAACAAGGGACACAAACCTCCTTCAGGGGAAATAATACAAATTTATAATGTTGGTGTGGTAACTTGACACACAAAAGATAAAAAAAAAAAAAAAGATTCCTAAATATAAAAAAAAAAATTACTAAATATAAAAAAAAAAAAACTTATTTAAGATATTTTATAATATTTTATCATTTATTACGGAGATCTGGCTTACCAACAAAAAATTTAATTCATGAGATCACTAACAATTACTAATAAACAAGTTTGGCATAACTCTGAATATCATTAGCAAAAGAAGTTCATTATTTTAGCATTATATAAAGAAGAAATGAATGCGCTGCATTAAACGATGCATTAATTTACAGCGTTACGAATGTGCTATCTCCATTACGAACGCTAGTTTTACCAGAACGAGCGCTCCCGTCTCATACTTGATTCTGAGCATGCACGTTTTTTTTCCCCCTCGTAAAAGCATACACACTACCGTTTTTCACGTCGTTAAAAAAAAACGACGTGAAAAAATAGAGCAGGTTTTCATTTTTTTTAGGCCATTTTTCACGTCTGTAAAAATGCTCTGGAGCCTACACACGATTGTTTTTATTTGCCCAATTAAAAAAATGGCATTTTTAACGACGTAAAAAACGATCGTGTGTACGCGGCATAACTCCCATGTCTGCCTCAAATGTTGGGGGGGGGGGGGTCTCCATCTTTATTTCTTGGTCTGTATGTCTCATCATAGGGAATTGATTTTTTTAAAATATATTTGCAAATGTTTATAAATAGATACCAAATAGATTGTATAACAAATGCAATCAAAAAATTATAATACACAAATTGCACAGATCTCTTGCTATCCAGATGGGATTAGATGCTCCTTAACCACTTGCCACGTGTCAATAGTTTTACTGAGAGCAAGCCAGGCGACATCGCCCAGCACATGTGCACTGGTGCGCCCCCTGAGATGCGCAGTGTACTGCTCCCGTGATTGCTGTGTCTACCGGACACAGTGGATTGTGGTTCCCAGTACCCGGCCACTTTAAGCAGCTGGGGTATCGTGTGATCATTATGTGATCACATGATCACAATGTAAAGACAACTGTTATGAATGAGTTTCATTCATAACAGCTGTGCTTAGTATTGTGTTGCTGTGATTGGCCCACAGCTATAACATGGTACCTGGGCCAATCACAACACCCTGTACCATGTGATAGCTTTGGGCCAAAAACAGAATCACGATAGTAATCACAGTTGTTATGAATGAAACCCATTCATGACCGTTTAAAACATTGCTGTCACAGTAATCATCACGGTAACAACAATCAAAGTGTAAACAAAAGAAAAATCCTAGATCACTCCCCTCGAAATAGTACAGTGTCACTATGGTGACACTGAACTACTCTACAGCCAACAGTAAATAGAAATTATTGTTATCTTTACATTTTTTAACATACCGTATATACTCGAGTATAAGCCGAGATTTTCAGCCCTTTTTTTGGGCTGAAAGTCCCCTCCTCGGCTTATATTTGAGTCAGCGAAATTTTACATTGTAAATAGTACCTGAAAAAAAGTTGAGAGGCTGCGGCGTCCATCGTTTAAATCCCGCGGTCTCTTCCTGGTCCCTTCCGTGATAGGCGATTCTCAGCAGACACTCTCCGCCTATCACGAACGTTCTCTCATCCTCAGTTTCCCAGCAGACGTCTGTGATTGGCGGAACACTGAACACAGTGTCTGCTGGGATGGGTGAGGATGAGAGAACGTTTGTGATAGGCGGAGAGTGTAGCTGGCCAGCTAAGACCTGTCCTAGGTTGCTAATGTGGCTTACATGCACATATATAGCTAGACCTGCTAATAATGTTAATACAGTGCATATGCTCATTTGTGAGAGATAACAGCAGAGTTATTTACTGTGACTTTATATATGGATGTCATATAACAATTGTATATTGTGTTCACAGAAGAAAAAGAAAAAATATACCTTTAAGAGTCATTATTATATACAGAAAGGTAAGCTTAATGACAGCAGAATTGCAACCAGAAAGCATAGAGTTAAGCTTTTGTGACTCATCAGAAGTTTTAGCCAATCACAACCAATCTCACTGAGCAAGAGTCTTTGGCCAATCACAGCCAGCATTACACTCATGTTCTGTCAATGAAATCTCCTAGCACATTGCTAGAATTTCATTTTACATCAGAGTGTGGAGATCTGAACAGTTCAGATCCATCCAGAGTCCAGTTTTATGGAAGCAAGTGGCCAAAATAGGTATTTAATACAGTTATATATGTTCCTATTGTTAATAATGTGATTAGAACTGTATACTGAAGCTAGTTATGCGTTCACTTGTAGTTCCACCAAACCAGGTTTCAAACCAGGTTTCAAACCAAACATCAGAGCAAACTGCAATAGCAAACAGCAATATAGAGCAAGTCCCAGAGAGATCATAAAGTGTCTAAAGTATTTAAAGTGAAAGTACAGATACTGAAGAGAGAAATATAGCTACCATTTTATGTAAAATTACAAGATTGAACAGTTGAACCGACATTTGTTATACTTTATTCAACATGTGTTTGTACATGGACTTTCTGCTGCTAAATTGTCAGTGTTATACAGTAGGTGCCGCCGATATTGTGTCAATCTCGCTGCTTCTAGCGGCGATATTGACACGCTATGAGCTCCGTCGCGAGAGCCAGTGCCGAGCTGTCTCATCATCGGGAAAGGAAAAAATGTTCCTTTCACGATGAGTGACACGCATTGCCGATAGGCTGGGATCCGACGCAGATTCCCGCCAATACCAGGCACTGCGTTTGGTATGAATCCTGAGCGGGAACTCCACGCCAATTTTTAAAGAAAAAAACGGCATGGGTTCCCCCTCCAGGAGCATACCAGGCCCTTGGGTCTGGTCTGGATTTGAAGGGGAACCCTATGCCGAAAAAACGGCGTGGGGGTCCCTCTCAAGATCCAAACCAGACCCTTATCCGAGCACGCAACCTGGCAGGCCGCAGGGGAAGAGGGGGGGGACGAGAGCGCCCCCTCCCTCCTGAACCGTACCAGGCCACATGCCCTCAACATGGGGGGTTTGGTGCTCTGGGGCAGGGGGGCGACCTGTGGCCCCCCCACCCCAGAGCACCCTGCCCCCATGTTGATGAGGACAGGGCCTCTTCCCGACAACCCTGGCCGTTGGTTGTCGGGGTCTGCGGTCGGGGGGCTTATCAGAATCCGAGAGCCCCCTTTAATAAGGGGGCCCCCAGATCCCGGCCCCCCCACCCTATGTGAATGAGTATGGGGTACATCGTACCCCTACCCATTCACCTGGTGGAAAATAAATGGAAATAAAAACACAACACAGTTTTTAAAAGTATTTTATTGCACCGCTCCGGAGGTCTTCTTCCGACTTCGGGGGTCTCCGGTGTCGTCGCCGCGTTCTCCGGTTCTTTCTTCTGCCGGGCCTCCGCTAACTTCTTTTTAGCTCTTTTGCTAGCGGAGGCCCGGTCTTCTCCGTCGCCTTCTTCTTCTTCTCCCGCTCTCCGGTTCTTCTCCCGCTCTCCGGTTCTTCTCCCGCTCTCCGGTTCTTTCTTCCGCCGGGCCTCCGCTAACTTCTTTTAAGCTCTTTTGCTAGCGGAGGCCCGGTCTTCTCCGTCGTCTCATCCGGTTCTCCGTTGTCCTTCTGCCGGCCCCTCCACTAACTTCTTGGTAGCTCTTTTGCTAGTGGAGGAGCCGGTCTTCTCCGTCGTCGCCATCTGCGTCTTCTTCCCTCTTCTCCTCCTCCATGTTGACTCGTCGCTTCCTCTCGCAGTAATGATAATTCTTCGGTCCGCAGAGATTAATATAGGCTTTTTTCATGACGTCACAGTCACATGGTCCCATGATGTCACAGTCACATGCTCCGGGGCACATGAGCCGGACGAGACGACGGAGAAGACCGGGCCTCCGCTAGAAAAAGAGCTAAAAAGAAGTTAGTGGAGGCCCGGCGGAAGAAAGAACCGGAGAGCGGGAGAAGAACCGGAGAGCGGGAGAAGAACCGGAGAGCGGGAAAAGAAGAAGGCGACGGAGAAGACCGGGCCTCCGCTAGCAAAAGAGCTAAAAAGAAGTTAGCGGAGGCCCGGCAGAAGAAAGAACCGGAGAACGACGACACCGGAGACCCCCGAAGTCGGAAGAAGACCTCCGGAGCGGTGCAATAATTTTTTTTTAAAAACTGTGTTGTGTTTTTATTTCCATTTATTTTCCACCAGGTGAATGGGTAGGGGTACGATGTACCCCATACTCATTCACATAGGGGGGGGCCTGGATCTGGGGGCCCCCTTATTAAAGGGGGCTCCCGGATTCCGATAAGCCCCCACCCGCAGACCCCGACAACCAACGGCCAGGGTTGTCGGGAAGAGGCCCTGTCCTCATCAACATGGCAGGCCGCTCTCGTCCCCCCCTCTTCCCCTGCGGCCTGCCAGGTTGCGTGCTCGGATAAGGGTCTGGTTTGGATCTTGAGGGGGACCCCCACGCTGTTTTTTCGGCGTAGGGTTTCCCTTCAAATCCAGACCAGACCCAAGGGCCTGGTATGCTCCTGGAGGGGGAACCCACGCCGTTTTTTTCTTTAAAAATTGGCGTGGAGTTCCCGCTCAGGATTCATACCAAACGCAGTGCCTGGTATTGGCGGGAATCCACGTCGGATCCCCGCTCAGTACAGTGTCGCGTCTCCTCGCTATTGCAGCGAGCGCGACACGTGTCGCCACCCTGCTGCCGAGATCTCGGCACTCCTGTCGCCGAGAATCTCGGCGATGGGAGCGCGATAGAAATACAATATCGGCGGCACCTACTGTATATGAAGAAAAGCTGAAGTGAATAAAGAAGTTATCTTAAAAGTTTGGTGTGCTCTTTAAACCTACTGCTTCCATAGAACGGCGCTAGAGGAATTATAAAGTTTCAGATAGATAGTCTTGTTTGGACTAAAAGATCAGAGAAATCAAAATTCTTCTAATGCCACAGCGCATAAAGGCACTTCATAGTGCTGCGCCTGCCACAGTGGAACTATTAGCCCATTGAGGGTGAAGTGATAGTGCTCCTCAACTTGCACAGTAAAGAGCGCATTTGAGCAGCGGAGCTACCATAGAGGCCATAGAACGTGTGTTTTAGTCAAAGTGCAGCCGACTCTTAAAGTGGCAGAATGGCAAAGGCAAGATAGTCACAGAGAGAGCGCCAACCCTCCTGCGATCCCTAGAGAGAGAAAAAGATGCATGGTGGGAGGCCAAAGTCCAGAGTTAGAGTGCCTGCACCGCTACCCACAAAGAGGCCACGTACTGCAGCCAGCTATTTCCCCGCCACTAGGCCCAAAGCTGGCAGCACAAAGCATCGCAAGACAGCACAGAGTATCGCAAAGCATCGCACGTCAGCGCAAAGCATCGCAAGTCAGTGCAAAGCATCGCAAGACAGCACAAAGCATCGCAAGACAGCACAGAGTATCGCAAAGCATCGCACGTCAGCGCAAAGCATCGCACGTCAGCGCAAAGCATCGCAAGACAGCACAGAGCATCGCACGTCAGCACAGAGCATCGCACGTCAGCGCAAAGTATCGCAAGTCAGCGCAAAGCATCGCAAGACAGCACAGAGCATCGCACATCAGCGCAAAGTATCGCAAGTCAGCGCAAAGCATCGCAAGACAGCACAGAGCATTGCACGTCAGCGCAAAGCATCGCACGTCAGCGCAAAGCATCGCAAGTCAGAGTAGAGCATCAGATCAAAAAAGACAAGTCTCATTTAAGACTATTTGTTCCCGCAACCTACAGATCACAGTATCCTGCTCTTCAGAATAAGGTCAGAACTTTCCTTTATTACTATCATTGCACATAGGCTTGACAAGAAAGAGACATTTTCGTGTTCAGGAGTAAAAGGACTGTAGGTAAAGAACAAGGGACAGTTGTAGTACACGGACTCCAAAGTATTTTAAAGTGAAAGTCATTTTTACTGCCTGCACCTATTGCTATTGCATTTAAAGTGAAAGTCTTCTTAATATTCGTATTAATTGTTATAGCACTTAAAGTAAAATGTCTAAGCCTAGTATTTCTATGCCACTGTTTGAGGATACAAAGATAGATAAGATAGAAGGTGAAGAGCAAGTGAACCTGTCTGAGGTAGAAGAGTCTGATGCAGCATTAGTCTTGCCCCAAACAAATATATCCCAAACAGATGAACTAAGACATTCAGAACGTATCAGAAAACCGACCCTAAAGATGCTGGAAAATTTGGAGCAAGAAGCAGTATTGAAAGGAAAAAAGTTCACCAGAATGTATGATAAGTGGAAATCCTACATTAAAGATGTTCGTAGAAAGCTAAAGCAAGAAAGTATAAAAGGAAACTTGAGTGATATGATAGAGACGGTAGAAGAATCTGAATCAGAGCTTATGGCAGCATATGTCAACCTGCGGTCATCTAGGACACCTCCCCAGGATATTGTAAGGAACATGGACACATGTACTGCAGTCACTAAAGGTTTAGTAAAGCTCATGAGAGAACTATCATCTGAAGCTAACTATGATGAAGTTAAGGCAAGAAAGAGAATGAACGAGCTTTTTATGAGAGACTATGCTAGGTCCTTAGGAGGAACCACAATCACAAGTAGGACTTCTTCCACTAGCAGAAGTGCCAGTAACATATCAGAGTCCTCAAGTACTTTAAAAGCCAAAAGAAAGGAACTTGTCGAACAACTTGCTGTCAAGAGAGCAGAAATTGAGATGGAATCTGCAATCGAGGTGCAGCGTCTACGAGTAGTAGAAATGGAAAGGCTGAAGGAAGTCAAGATTATGGAAGCCAGACTAAGAGTACACGAAGAGGACATGAAGTCCAAATCTGTACTAACTGAAGATGCAGACTCCTACTTCCTTTCATACGCCCAGGAGAATGGAAGGAAATCTCTAGTATGTAATGAAGAAAAAAGTCATTGCCCTTCCATCCATGCTCAGAAAGACGAAGAGAGAGGCTCACCCAATTCAGAACTAAGTGAGAAAATAAAACAGGATAATTCTGTTCCTAGATGTCACTGCAATGATCAGGAGAATGTTGCGACTACAGTCCCAGCAAGACGACAAAGAACAGTCCCAGCAAGACTTCCCGTTCCAGAACCTACTGCATTTTCAGGAGACATACTGAAGTTCATAGAGTGGAAGGCAAGTTTTGAAATGATCATTGAGCATCATTGCTCCAGGCCAGTTGACAAGCTATTCTACCTTCAGAAATATGTTGGTGGAGATGCAAAGAAAGTTCTTGAAGGTAACTTCTATAGATCAGACGAAGAAGCCTACAAGCAAGCTTGGGAAAAGTTAAATGCAAGATATGGTCATTCTTTCTTAGTACAAAGAGCCTTTAGGGAGAAATTGAATAACTGGCCTAAAATAGGTCCTAAAGAACATTTCAAACTCCAAAAGTATTGTGACTTCCTGCAAGCATGCAGCAATGCCATCCCACATGTACGAGGACTAGAAGTACTGAACGACTACCTAGAAAACCACAGGATGCTAGCTAAGCTACCTGAAGAAGTGGCTTCTAGATGGAATCGCTATGTGACTGAACAGTTAGATCTAAGTAAGGACTTCCCAAGTTTTGAAAAGTTCTCTGAGTTTGTTAATAAAGAAGCACGAATAGCATGTAATCCAGTAACAGCATCTTACGCCTTAAAATCCTTAGAAGAAAGGCCTGCGAGAGATATAAGACGTGCAAGAGCAACTAGCTTTGCAACCGACACAACAGAGAAAGGTCTAGATACCTACAAGAGCAAGTTCAAAGTTACTACTGGAATCAGTAGAGAGACAGAACTGACAAATCCTCAGACTACTTTTAAGTGTATGTTCTGTGGAGAGAACCACTCTATACACAAACACAAGTGCCAACAATTGAAGGAGAAATCCCCAAATGAAAAGAAAAAGTTTGTACTTGTTAACCAACTGTGTTTTGGGTGCCTAAGAAAAGGCCATATTACTAAGGAGTGTAAGAAAAGGGCCACATGCAGCGTTTGCAAAGGACGCCATCCTACACCACTACATGAAGAACGTCCAATGAAGGATAAATCCTCAATACCTAAAGATGCTGAGGAAGAAAAGAAAGCATCGGTATTTTCTTGCAGAGTGAAGGAAAGCAACGGCACATCAATGGTTGTACCAGTGTGCATTTCAAATCCTAAAAGGAAGAATAAGAAGGTATATGCCTATGCACTACTGGATGCCCAAAGCGATGTCACCTTCATCGATCAAGAAATCTGCAAGAAATTACAAGTGGCTACAGAACCAGTGAAGCTCAAACTCACCACAATGACAGGTAGAGACACATTAGTGAACAGTCAAAGGGTCAAAGGATTGAGAGTTAGAGGACTTCATTCAAACCTCACATTGGATCTACCTCCAGCTTATACGAAAGATGATATACCTCTAGATCGAGATCGCATACCTACCTGTGAAACAGCCAATAAATGGGAGCACCTATCTGTCATATCTCATGAAATGTCCCCGCTGAAGGAGGTTGGTGTTGGACTGTTGATAGGTTATGATTGTCCCGAAGCTTTGGTACCATGAAGGGTAATCACAGGAGGAAAGAGTGAACCCTACGCTGTTCAAACTGATCTAGGATGGGGCGTTGTTGGAGGAAAACAGCAGATTGCAAACTCAAGACAGGTGACAGGATTGTGTCATCGAATATCTGTTCAAGAGTTACCAGCTGTAAGTTCAGCGGAAGTAATCAAGATCCTTGAATCTGACTTTTACATTCAGGCCTCTTGAAGCATGATCTGCACAGAATTGAAAAATTCAAACTGGCTCACCGGTCCAGAGTTCCTTTGGGAAAAGGAAATCATACCCAGTGAAGGTTACACAGAATTGTCTATGGGTGATCCAGAAGTAAAAGTTGTACAAACATTGAGCACTGCTGCCAAGTGCCAAGATGACATACTTGAAAGACTAGCCAGATGTTCAAAATGGAATACAGTCATAAACGTAGTAGCTCAAATTCAACGTTTGGCAAGGGGAGTCAAAAAGAAGGAATCATTGAATGTAGCAGAAAGAATAAAAGCTGAAGAAACAGTCATAAGACTCATTCAACAGAGATTCTATAGTGAAGAGTTGAAGAGACTTGGTCAAGAAACTAAAAGGCTTCCCAAAAACCACCCATTGTACAAGCTTAATCTTGTTCTACAGGATGGTATACTGAAGGTGGGAGGGAGACTGGAAAATGCATCGTTACCCAGCAGAGTGAAGCATCCAGCAATTCTACCCAAAAATTCTACCTTCACAAGATTGATTATCGATCACTACCACAACAAATCCTTGCATCAAGGAAGAAGCTTTACCCAGAACTGTTTGAGAGAAGGTGGTTACTGGATAGTAAAAGGAAGCAAAGTTATAGCAAAGTATATAAGTAAATGCGTAACCTGTAGAAAGGCACGTAGACCTACCGAAGAACAAAGAATGGCAGATTTACCGGCAGATTGTGTAAACCCATCACCACCATTTCTTTATAGTGGAATGGATTGTTTTGGCCTGTTCATCACCAAGCAAAACTGCAAGGAGTACAAGAGATATGGACTAATATTTACATGTCTAAGCTCCAGAGCAATTCATCTGGAAATGTTAGAAGATATGTCAACTGACGCATTTATTAATGCCTTGAGATGTTTCATAGCCATTAGAGATACTGTCAGAGAGCTTAGATCTGACCAAGGATCTAATTTTGTTGGAGCAAAGAATGAATTGAAGAAAGCTCTAAAAGAGATCGATAAAGAAAAAGTAACTCAGTAGTTGTCAAAGAATCAATGTGATTTTCATATGAATGCTCCACATGCAAGCCACACAGGAGGAGTTTGGGAAAGACAAATCAGAACTGTAAGAAATGTGTTAAGTTCAGTGTTGAGAAAGAGCTCCGGAAGAATAGATGATGCTTCACTTAGGACCCTATTCTATGAGGTAATGTCTATTGTTAACAGTCGTCCACTTACAGTTGACAACATTAATGATCCAACAAGTTTGGAACCTTTAACCTCCAACCATCTACTTCACCTTAAGTCTGATTACGTACAACCACCACCTGGCAAGTTTACCAAAGAGGATTTATATGCCAGAAAGAGATGGTGAAGAGTCCAATATCTATCAGAACAGTTTTGGAATAGATGGAAGAAAGAGTACTTAGCCAATCTTACGTTAAGAAGTAAATGGCAAACACCCAGAAGAAATGTACAAGTTGGTGACATAGAATTAGTGAAAGAAGAAGATTTACCTAGAAGTCAATGGAAATTGGCCAAAGTTCTAGAAGTTCAAAAGGATAAAGATAGACTAGTAAGAAGAGCGTTGTTACAAATAGGAGACTCAAAACTTGACAAAAAGGGAAAACGTCTCACTATTCCACTCAGGTTGGAACGTCCTATACAGAAGTTAGTTGTTCTACTTGAGAGTGATAAAATACACTTGGAAGTTGAGAACCTGATGGAAAATTCCCCAAATTCATGTTCAAATCCTACTATAGAGAACATAGAATTATAGGTAATTTGGTGGGAGTGTAGCTGGCCAGCTAAGACCTGTCCTAGGTTGCTAATGTGGCTTACATGCACATATATAGCTAGACCTGCTAATAATGTTAATACAGTGCATATGCTCATTTGTGAGAGATAACAGCAGAGCTATTTACTGTGACTTTATATATGGATGTCATATAACAATTGTATATTGTGTTCACAGAAGAAAAAGAAAAAATATACCCTTAAGAGTCATTATTATATACAGAAAGGTAAGCTTAATGACAGCAGAATTGCAACCAGAAAGCATAGAGTTAAGCTTTTGTGACTCATCAGAAGTTTTAGCCAATCACAACCAATCTCACTGAGCAAGTCTTTGGCCAATCACAGTCAGCATTACACTCATGTTCTGTCAAGGAAATCTCCTAGCACATTGCTAGAATTTCATTTTACATCAGAGTGTGGAGATCTGAACAGTTCAGATCCATCCAGAGTCCAGTTTTATGGAAGCAAGTGGCCAAAATAGGTATTTAATACAGTTATATATGTTCCTATTGTTAATAATGTAATTAGAACTGTATACTGAAACTAGTTATGCGTTCACTTGTAGTTCCACCAAACCAGGTTTCAAACCAGGTTTCAAACCATACATCAGAGCAAACTGCAATAGCAAACAGCAATATAGAGCAAGTCCCAGAGAGATCACAAAGTGTCTAAAATATTTAAAGTGAAAGTACAGATACTGAAGAGAGAAATATATCTACCATTTTATGTAAAATTACAAGATTGAACAGTTGAACCAACATTTGTTATACTTTATTCAACACGTGTTTGTACATGGACTTTCTGCTGCTAAATTGTCAGTGTTATATATGAAGAAAAGCTGAAGTGAATAAAGAAGTTATCTTAAAAGTTTGGTGTGCTCTTTAAACCTACTGCTTCCATAGAACGGCGCTAGAGGAATTATAAAGTTTCAGATAGATAGTCTTGTTTGGACTAAAAGATCAGAGAAATCAAAATTCTTCTAATGCCACAGCGCATAAAGGCACTTCATAGTGCTGCGCCTGCCACAGAGAGTGTCTGCTGAGAATCGCCTATCACGGAAGGGACCAGGAAGAGACCGCGGGATTTAAACGATGGACGCCGCAGCCTCTCAACTTTTTTTTCAGGTACTATTTACAATGTTCAATTTAAACAGTGAGCTAGGGAACAGTGAGCTAGGGAACAGTGAGGATGGGAACAGTGAGGATGGGAACAGTGAGGAACAGTGAGGATGGGCACAGTAAGGATGGGAACAGTGAGGCATTGTTGACCCTCGGCTTATACTCGAGTCAGTAAGTTTTCCCAGTTTTTTGTGGTAACATTAGGTACCTCAGCTTATACTCAGGTCACCAGTAAGTATCCTCGATCACCACCATACCAGTCATGTGAATATGCTGTACTGCACTGGTGACAGTATGTAAAAAAAATGTGAAAAAAAAAGAATGAATTTTATTAAATTTCTTAATTCCCAAAAATTTTGACAAAAAATGTACAACTTCAAATAGCTTGCATGCCTCTTAATAAATACCTCAGACTTTCTACTTTCCAAAAAGGGGTAATTTGTGGGGTATTTGTACTGTCCTGGCATTTTAGAGCCTAAAGAATTGAGATAGGCAGTCTGTACATCAGGATTGATAAATTTTCAGATAAATATACCATAGTTTGTAGATGCTATAACTTTCACACAAACCATATTTTATTTTTACCAATGACATGTAGCAGAATACATTTTGGCTTAAAAGCTCGTACCAAATTCAAAAAGTGAAAAACACAATATACATACAGTATACTGTAATCTTACTGATTACAGTACTGTATCAAATAATTACACATCCCCTTTTGTCCCTAGTGGTTTGTCCAGTGCCCTGCATGCAGTTTTATATTATAAAAACTGTTCTTTCTGCCTGGAAACTGGAGATTGTTCATAGCAACCAAAAAGTTTCCCTTTACATCAAAAGTTATTTTAGACCAGCTAGAAAACGGCGATAATAAATTAGAATCACTTGCAGAACTGAGCGATAGTGATTTGTGGGGAAATTCGTCATCAAACACTAAAAGTAATGACAACGACAATTCTGCAACCGAGCAATTTTGAGTGTTTTTGATTTGATTACATTATTGAATCAATTTTAGATGAGTGTGGAAGTAAGAAACAAAGGCCAGGATGTGCTTGATGTGACCTGTGCCCGTCCCGGGGCATATGGCTAGGAATTTGCTTTAGGTGTTCCAGGTGCTGCGGTAGGCCTTCAGCGTGTTGGGTGACAGTGACTGGTTTATGAGCCACGTAGCATTGTGAAGGTGGTCTCTTAGTCCATCGTTAGCTGCGACTAAGGTGGGATAGGAATTGAGGTTGGGTCGGCGCCGGGTCTCTGTAAGAAATCCAAAGGAATATTGAGGCGGGACAGTGCGTCTGCTGCGAGATTGTACTTGCCAGGTATGTAAGTACATTGCACATTGAAATTGTAGTGAAGGGATATCTGCACCAGCCTGCGTAGGAAGGACATGATGGCCAGGGACTTGGACCTGCCTTTGTTGACAATTTTAGCTGTGGCAGTTGTCAGTGGAGAAGACCACGGTCTTCTCCGCCCAGGTGTGTCCCCAGACCTGAGCTGCTGCGACGATAGGGTAAAGCACAATGAAGACGTCTGGCTGAACCTGGGGACCAGGACGATTTCCTGCGGCCATGGACCTGCAAACCAATGGGTGCCAAAAATGTCAGAATAGCCTGTGGAGGCTGTTGTATCTGTTACTATATGAGGTGAGGAGGCTGAAGCTGCTGGGATGAACATGGATACGTCATTCCAGTTCTCAAGAAAGTTGTCCCACATTGCTAGATCTGCAGCAGCTGCCTAGTCTAGCCTAATGGTTTGATCGGGTTCCTGTGCATGGGAAATGAAGACCAGGAGGCGAGAAATGAAGGAACGCCCCGGAGGAACAATCCTCATAGCAAAGTTCAGCATGCCTAACAGGGACTGCAGCTGTCTCTTGGTGCAACTTCATGAGTTGGTGAAGGCGTGAATGACCACCCTAATCTGGGACAGCTTGTCAGGGGGTAGGCTGACAAGGGTGATTCCTAAGAAGGTGATAGACTATGCGGGGCCTTCCACTTTATGCTCCGCAATGGGCACGTTGAGATTGCGGAACACTACCCTTAATTTGTCTAAATCTGAGGGGGGCTCGTCGGGCCGTTTGATCAGCAGGAAGTCGTCCAGGTAATGGATGACTTTCTGGCACTGTGCCTGGTGAGTTAGGATCCAGGTGGGGGACTGAGCAAACGCATCGAAGAGCCATGGACTGCTCTTTGAGCTGAAGGTCAGTTTGGTAGCAAAATAGTATGAATCTCTCCATATGATGCCGTGCCACTGCCACAAGGAAGGTTCAATGGGTAGGAGCTTAAAAGCATCTGAAATGTCTACCTTGGACAGGCATGTGCCATGCCTACGCTAATGATGGTATGTATAGCTAAGTCAACGGATGCATATATGAGAGAGAACTCTTCGGAAGGAATCGGTGAGTCAGTGGGGATATGGGAGGAATGAGGCGCAGACAAGTCGTGCACCAAATGTAATTTATTTGAGAATGTGCCCTTGACAAGCCCAATAGGGCTAACTCTTCATGTCTCAAATGGCGCTGATAATGAATCCTCGGTCCAGCTCGATCTGCAACAGATTGTTGCCTGCTCATCAGTGGAGACTGAGCGGAGGTTCCTGCACTCATGGGTGGTGTGGGGTAGGGTGATGAGCCCCATGTGGAATCCGGAGATAAACCAACGCACCAGGAAAAGTGCATATGTGGGTGATGGGTGAGAGGAAAGGTAGAACTCCAGCCATCGTACGTTCATCCGGCTCAGTCAGGATGAGTTGGGATGCTTAAGGGTGCATATGCTCTGGGGATGAGCTCTATGACAGTTGACACAAATGAGGAGCAGTCGGCATTGGTTGAAGCTGCAGGTGCCATAGTTGAAGTTGTTGCAGATAGGCGTCTTGCCTAGTAATTGGACAGGCCGTCCCAACCTGTCCACCTGAGAATGCTGCCTAGGGGCAGACATGCCTTGAGCGGCACCAGAGGAAGAGGGAATGGTCAAGGAACGTCTGGCGTCCGTGTTAAAGCACCAGTTTGTTGTGTGCTTGAAGGAATATCAAACAGTGCAAAGCGGGGAACGCAAACCCGCAAAGTGGCAGCAGAACAACTCCACCATGCTCCAATTCATGCTGGTTTGGAACTGGGCGGGTTTGGCTGTGGCTCTGGCTGTGAACAAACAGTAGTAGTCATAAAACGCAGAGTACTGCCTGGCTCTAAACCCGCGGTGGGTGACAGAAGGGTGGAGGCAAGGTCCTCACTGCCGGACGGTGACATGACTCCAGCTATAATGAGAAAAGAGCCCCCCTGTATGTTTAAGAAGAGTTTTTGGAAAATTAGAACAGTGGAGGAGAGACGGAGTACGTACGAATAAGTAAGAAGCAAGGGGGAAAAAGAGCAAAAAAGGAACGACAGGCATAGTGAAGAACACAATGCGTTCTGGTGAGCGCTGAAGACTGGAAATTAAATCTCGAAGAGTGCGGGGCAACCAAGGTTAGCCAGGAGGTGACTGGCCAAATAATCAATATAAATCTGAGGTGTAGATCTGAAATGAGGGGAAGCTCTGCTGATTTTATCATCTAATCATGTGCAAGCTAAAATGCTGTTTTTTATTTTCCTTGCATGTCCCCCTCGGATCTACAGCGACAGCACTTCCAAGTGCACTTGGAAGTGCACTTTGCACTTGTAGTTTGCACTTGTAGGTCAAAGTGAATTTGCCTTTCGTAAATAACCCCCTATATTGCCAAAAGTATTGGGATGCCTGCCTTTACACGCACATGAACTTTAATGGCATCCCAGTCTTAAGGTCCGTACACACGATAGGATTTTCCGATGGGAATTGTGTGATGGCAGGCTTTTGTTGAAAAATCTGACCGTTTGTATGCTCCATCGGACAATTGTTGGATTTTCAAATGTTGGATAGCATGCTTTCAAATTTTCCAACAACAAATATGTGCTGGATCCAGAAAATTTGAAAAGCAGAGAAAAGGGAGCCGCTCAGGTGTAGAAATCCTCAAAATTATCTCCTCCCAGCAGCCAAGGGTGCAGGCAGTGCCAATATCAGCAAACAGGAACAAAAAAGTCTTCTGGATAGCAGCACTCCAAAAATAAAAGCCTTTATTTTAAAATTCAGGGATCCAAATACCCACTGCACATCACGTCACACTGGTCAAAAAACTGGCTAACGTGTTTCACACTGTACTAGTGCTTATTCATAGCTACCTAGTGCACAAATTTAATCTAATATATACCCTAAGAGAAGGGTCATGTGATCCAACACCAAGTGAAAGTAATGATTCAGTGATTGGCTGTGAATGAGGTGATTCAAGTGAGAGAGGAGGGTGTGGTCCACCAACCACTGTGATATGAAAAAAAGGAATCCTTCTCAAACAAACGCAATCAATGAAAATGAAAAATCATATATAAAAGATATATATATATATATGTATATATGTGTAAAATGTGGCGTGAACAATAATAAGGTGTGGTGTAATAATGTGTGAAATGTGGTGAACACTAAAGATAAACACCAAAAATAGGAATATAAATAATAAATAATAAATTGAAACAGAAAAAATGTGTATATAATTCATATAAATGTAATATATGTGGCAAAGAACAACTATATGTATAATAACTGATTGATGTGAAGCGCACCAAGCCAGTATTAAACACCTACAACGTGCATAATCCATATGCACGTCTACACGAGAAAGAGTTAAACCCGTGACGGTGAGGGGAGAAGCACAAAAGCGCCACTCTAAGTGCAGTAGTAACAGTAAATTTTAATGGATAAAATGGAGAGGGAGCATGTATGTACTCACAAACGTGGAGTTAAAAGTGGACATACAGTATAAGATGGAGGAGTCCATATTCTTTCTCAGGCAGAACGGTGGTGCGGAACCGATGGCGCCGGTAGCAGCCGGCGCTTGCTGGGCCACAATTCGACCTATGCAGGGAGGAACGGAGCCAGGGATGGAGAGATCCTCAGCGGGCGTAGAGGCCGTGCTGCGAAGCCGTGACTCGCGGTGAACTTCGGGGTTGCTGGGAGATCAATGTGTTCCGGGTGACTGGAGAACCAATGGGTAAGCGCTTTCGGAGCATGCGCTCCTTCATCAGACCTAGTGGGGGCCATCTTGGATCAGGGCTTTATATGCTCTACAACCCAAGCTACAGGGTCCTAGTGCCCATAATGGTAACAAATAGGATATAATAGCAATGAATAAGCATTACAATGTAAAGTGGGCTACAGGAACCTGAAGTTTATATGGACAAGCAAAAAACACATCATAATGGTCACAAGAAGGAAAAGGGAAAGATATAAATGGTCTGTAGACCATATCAAATAAAAAAATATATAAAATATATATGTGTAAGGAAATAAAATATTAATTTGTATGAAAAAAGATTTTATATAAAAAGAGAAAAAAGGGGGGGGAGGGGAAATTACTTAATAGGGAACATTATAAAAAAACACTAATAATACAGAAATAAATGACAAAGATTACAAAGATGATTGATAACTAAATAAGAAGAATTATTATTATATATCAATGTGTGTTAATTGGCGTGATTATCGATATAATAATCAAAATCACTGGGGAAGAAAGAAAGGGCAGGGGGAATGGGAAATGGGGCTACGGTGGAAACGGGGGTGCAGCAGAGGAAAGGAGGGGGGGGGGAAACCAGGGGGGGTCATAAACTGAATCTAGGACTAGGGGAAAAAAAGGGACGAAGGAAAAGGGAGGGAAAAAATTATTCAAATCAGATTGTTAACCTCTATCTCCTCATTAAGGCCCCCGGGCGAAAGAGTATCCAAATTGTATATCCAGAAAGTTTCCCTCTGGCAGAGACGTTTAAAACGCTCCACCAGAGGGAACCTTCCAGGGATGGATTCAATGACCCAAACCCCAAGACCTATGGAGGATTGTGCGTGATGTTTAAGAAAATGGAGGGGGACGCTATGTTTATCATTACCACCCTCTACGAAGCGACGATGTTCGCCAAATCTTTTCCTAAGTGTGCGGATAGTTCTCCCAACATAGTGGAGACCGCACGGACAAACCAAACAGTACACCACAAATTCAGTGGAACAATTGAAAAAGCTGGAAATTGGATAGGTTTTCCCTTTTTACTGTGAACTCCTTCTGACCGTGACTGACATGTTTACACGTTAGACAAGCTCGCTTACGGCATTGAAACATGCCAACCAAAGGAATCAAACAGAGTTCACATGTGGGTGCAACAGGGAAAGCCTTCCTATATGAAAATTTTGGTTTTGGGGGTAGAACAGATTTTAACTGGGGGTCTTCTACCAAAATGGACCAGTGTTTAGTGAGAATCTGCTCCATTTTTTTATGTTTAGTATGAAATTGAGTAACAAATCTGACTGGTTGGGTGGGGGATTGGTTGTTAACTCTTGGTTGCACAGCTTTATCTGACAAATAGAAGTTGAAGGCCTCATCGACAAGTGTGGATGGGAAAGCTTTTTCTATAAATTTTTGTCTGAGGAGGGACCCTTGTTCGATGAAGTCTTCTTCAATGGTACAATTCCTACGAAGACGGCAAAACTGACTTTTAGGGATGTTTCTAATCCATCTTGGGTGATGGCAACTTTGATGGTTTAGAAACGAATTGCCGGCTGTAGGTTTGGTATAGTTTTTGGATACTATTTTGCCATCTTTATGGTATAACGTTAAATCTAAAAAGGAAAGTTGTTGGGAGTGATGTTCTGAGGTAAAGAATAGACTGAATGTGTTATTGTTACAATGTTGCAAAAATTGAGTGAAAAGGGGCTCTGGGCCATCCCAGATGACAATGATGTCATCTATATACCTCCCATAAAAGACAATATGGGAGGTATAAGGATTGTTGTGCCAGATGTAATTGGCTTCCCAGAGACCCATAGTGAGATTGGCATAGCTAGGGGCAAAATTGGCCCCCATAGCTGTGCCCATTGTCTGTAAATAAAACTCCCCATCAAATTCAAAATAGTTATGGGTTAAACAAAATTCAGTTGCTGCAAAAATGAAATCTGCTTGTCTGGGATTAAGTAAGGGGTCTGTAGATAAAAAATGTGCTGTGGCTCTAAGGCCAATGTGGTGCGGTATAGAAGTATATAAAGAATTAACATCTAAAGACGCCCACAAATAAGTGGGTTCCCAGATGTAGTGAGTCAGTTGTTCCAAGAGGTGGACTCCATCCCTGATATATGATGGAAGATTTTGTGCTAATGGCTGCAGAAACTGATCTATATATTGATCATGCTCCGAAAGCGCTTACCCATTGGTTCTCCAGTCACCCGGAACACATTGATCTCCCAGCAACTCGGAAGTTCACCACGAGTCACGGCTCGCAGCACGGCCTCTACACCCGCTGAGGATCTCTCCATCCCTGGCTCCGTTCCTCCCTGCATCGGTCGAATTGCGGCCCAGCAAGCGCCGGCTGCTACCGTTGCCATTGGTTCCGCACCACTGTTCTGCCTGAGAAAGAATATGGACTCCTCCATCTTATATGTCCACTTTTAACTCCACGTTTGTGAGTACATACATGCTCCCTCTCCATTTTATCCATTAAAATTTACTGTTACTACTGCACTTAGAGTGGCGCTTTTATGCTTCTCCCCTCAGCTTCCCTGGATTTGCTTCACATCTTCACTGGGCTGCCTTCTAAGTGTTTAGGATGGACTAGAAAGATTTTCTTTTAGCCTCATGTGAACATTTTTAATAGCATCCACTGATTTGTATTTTTAATATATATATTTTTTTATTTCAGTTCCCTGGCTTTTATTCCCAACCTTATTAGTTGTTTTATTGTCTCTGGTACCAGCGCCAACTTCCTCCTATATAAAACCCGTGACGGTGACTGTCACTCATAAATGAAAGGCTCGGGGGGCGTGGCGACCGAGCTCCAAGATGGACGTCTAGCTGAGAGCTCCGCTCGGCCGCCGGAGAGATCCAAACACATCAGAGCCTCCCAGGCACGTCCGCGGCTAAAAACACCCCAGCCTGACTGCCAGAGGGCCGGGGAATGACGAGGCGCAGAAAGAACCCGCCGATGCCGCAGAAACTGACAAACATCTTTGCGATGAAGCCCCGCGGGCTCCAACAAAATGGCGGCGGCTTGTCCGTACAACAGCAGGCGAACAAGGCCGCGATCCACAGCAACGGGCATGGAGGGCCCCGCATACAGTCCTCTCGAGACCCCCTGCACAGCGGATCGTCTTCAGGCTCGTCCAGCCCATCCACTCGGAGCCCAGCTAAGTCAAAGCCGAGGATGGACTCCCCTGTCAGGCAGTTCTGCACACAGGACATGGAGGTAAGCGGGACACCAGGCACCACCGCTGCTCAGGCCCAACACACAGCTGACCCCATAGCGGACTTTCCTACTGCCGACAGGCCTATCTCAGATACTGTGCTAAAGGAAATGCTGCTATTACTCAGATCCTCCCTCCAAACATACTTAGTCAGAGGGATCAACCAGTGTCACAAGGAGGTGCAGGCTATCGGTGTCAGAGTGGACAGAGTAGAACAGAGGATGGAGGAGTACACTGCTACATACAATACAATGGTGGACGCACATGCGGCCCAGGGAGAGGACATAGCGTGGCTAAAGGACAAGGTCGCTGACCTCGAGGACAGGTCAAGGAGGAACAATCTAAAGCTGCGAGGGGTACAAGAATCTGTTCCAGCCACTCAACTCCTACAGTATGTCCACGCTTTGTTCTCCACCCTGGTCCCAGCACTGACTGCGCAGGACCTCATAATAGACAGAATCCACAGGATTCCTAAACCATCCTTCCTGATAGAAGGCACTCCAAGGGACATACTAATGAGGGTCCACTTCTTCCATGTAAAGGAACAAATCCTACAAGCAGCACGCAGGCCTGACACTGTCCCTCCGCAGTACGCTACCCTCCAATTGTTGCCAGACCTATCCAGGCACACACTACAGAGGCGTCACAACTTGGCGACCATAACCAAGGCCCTGAGAAACCACAAAATCCTGCACAAATGGAAGTATCCTGCCACTCTTTCCATCACTCACAATGGGACCACAAGTTCCATAAACACATTGGAGGAAGGTCTTACAACCCTGCGCCAATGGGGAATACTCCCAGACCAGGCCTCACAATTAAACCCTACTCCACAACTGCAGATGCTCCAAAACGAATGGCAAGTGGTGTCACACAAACGCACCAATAAGAAACAAGCCAGCAGAGGCTCATAACAGATCCACAAAATTACTCTCTTATCTCTCTGGTAAAAAGGAGTTTAAAAATATTCTCCTATAACCCCCGTTAACGAGTTCAGCAGTTATGTCTGCACGCGGATCCGTTGTAAGATCCCTTTTTACACATTCAAAGTTGCTTTCTTAAGTTTTTTGGTCTTTCTTGTTTTTTCTTTCTCTTTTTTGCTTTCTACGTTACCAGTTCATTGCACACAGCAATCTTCATCGCAAGGAACTTCCACTACGTACAGAAGATGTGATGTGTGACAATTTTGACTCTAAATGGAGATTGTGGACTGATAAATACAAAACCTATTAATTGTTTCTTGCTATATTCAGCTCATAGCGTCTAACTGTTTCTTGCTATATACAGCTTATAGTGGATAACTTAGCTTACTTAAACATATTGTATCTGTACTTGATATACCCGAACAACAAATGCGCACCCTGTGTAATGAATGTATGTTTGTTATAATTCTTACTATACTTAATAAACAAATATTGAATCACATATATGAAAGGCTCCATGTGTAAATCATGCTGTGCAATGCGATATATGGAGTTAATCATCTGATGTAGGAAAATGTCAATTTGTCTCAGACCAGAACCTATGTGATATAAATGAAAAATAAATTTGAGAGAAAAGGGAATTATATGCATAAAACGCAGAAGAATATGCATATAAATGTAAAATTTCTAAGAAATTTCAAAGAGAGGCATGCGTGTGTATATACATATAATATGGGGGCAATGTCTAAAATGGACCAGTCCAACTATAATAACCTAGGTGAAGATCAGTAAATGGTGCATTAGGCTAGTGCACCATATCATTAGATGTATCGCATGGACTAGGAGAGGTGTGACATGAAAATCTAAAGCCTTGTTGTTGGATCTAGACACATATTAAGTCAGACAGTTTGCCCAATTAAACATGTAAAACAGGTCTGCACATGCCCATCTATCACCAAATGAACACATATGATACCACAGATAAGGAACACATATAACCCATAAATATTATGTACGAATTTACATAAGTTGGAAAACGCAATGTACTGTGTATATGTACACATTCATATGGGCCAAATGTGATCCCTGGTCTCAAAAATAAACACACAATAACCTAAAACAGGAGCAACCAAAACACACATATTCAATATATTGAGCACCAACTTATAATATCATGACATAGTTAAAATCAAAATCAATCAGCCACTGGTTAGTAGTTTGTGCAAAAGGAGAGACCAAATCCGTTCGATTTCTTGAATGGTATATGGATAAAAAATCCAAAACTAAAAAAGAAAAAAGAAAAGAAAGGACAAAGGTCCCTATAAAATAACAGAACTTTTATAAATCGCATGGCTGGTAAGCAACAATAGAGAGTGATAATATTGGGGACATGACACAAGGACCGTGGCCAGGACCCAATGGCATGTATATATATCTCGGTACCCCTGCAGCATATGAAGGCAAAATATGAAGGCAAAATCAGAGGAAACCAAAATCAGTTATCACCTACAAGCTGCAACTTGCATGTTATATTTCAGAAATGACATCCGGTGATCAGGATATGGGTGAGTCCCCTTCTTCACCAGTTTTATTTTCTGAAGTATGTGCTCTTCAAGAGCTCACGGATTTGGCCATCGAGTCCAGCCCTTGCCCTGTTGACCCCACTGATATCCCAAACAGTATTTTGTTTAAACTTAGATTGGATTTTTATCCGGTGGGGTCACGGGGCAAGGATCTCGACCTCTTTTAAAGGATGGTCGAGAAGGATCTCACCCATTTGGCTCGTGATTGCCGTAGGAGGTCGATGGTTTCCAACAACTTGTCCCCATTAGAATACAAGGCTCTTAAGAACCTAGAGATAGACACGAGCATTGTGATTCGAAATGCGGATAAAGGTGGGCTTTTTAGCATTATAGCGCCTGCAAAGCGCCTCAGCGTGAAAGGGGTCTAAGAGACAATACATCCTGATAATTATTAAAATTAAACTTAAAATTACATTAGGATAATTAATAAAATATATAAATTCATAAATGAAAACAAAGCCGATATATATGTACTGTATATATAAATACCTTTTTCCTTTAGCCATGCATGTGACTTCTGTAGTCATATGTTTGTTTAGATGTTTGTCAGGATTCCATCTATAATGTAAACTTTTTGTCTAGTTGTCAGCCCAATCTTTTTATATGTTCATGCACTTCCTGTCTACATTTCCCCATCTGATTCATTCAGGAATTCTTACCACATATGATTTTTTACATACTAGAGTTATATTATTCCTCCCATCTATATTATACTGTGATGGTTATTCACAGTTCTACATTCGTAGGGGCACCAGAGTTATTATTATGTGTGTTTTTTTGATATAACATTATTAATACATGCCGATCATATATTTTCCTCCAGTGGGCCTATGTAATATAGAATAAATGCAAAAACAAGAAATTTGCATTGTATTTCATTTCATTTCATTATATGTTTATGTTTTGATGATACACAAATAGATATGGACATGGGTTTTGGTTCTTTCTAAATGTATTTATGAAATGTTTTTGTTTACTTTGTATTTATGTACTCTTGTATTTTTGTGCTGTGTGGGATGTCTGGTATGTCAGCAGTTTTTTTTTTGGAATGTCGTATCTAAGTTGATTGATTGGATATCCCATACACCTGCAAGTCTCAAGGTGTTGCCTATACGTCTGGAAACCTAGACTGATGTGTCCATAGGCGGTCCTTCACATGATTTTCTTCTTTGATTGATTTTCTTTTTAATTTTTACCCCCCATATATATGGACGATCATTACTTTTTCCAACAGCTATGACTAAGCACCCCTTTCATTGTTTATGTGCCTCTATCCTTGTTTTCAATGATTTTAATCGTCTTTAATAAAGATGTTGTAACGGATTGCGGCCATCCAGCTTTTTCTTCAGTTATTGGACTAGTACTGTCAGATTAGCCAAACGGCTGAAATGGAAGAGCTGATCAGTGTCGCACAGGATGACCCCTCTAAATTCACCCACACGTGGGTATGCTGGTTCCACTTTAACCACTTGCCGGCCAGCTCATGCCGATATATGTCGGCAGAATGGCACGGCTGCGCAAAACAACGTATGGGTACGTTGTTCCCTTTAAGAGCCACCGGAGGCATGCGCAGGCCCCTGAGGCACAGCGGGGGACCCAATGCACATGTCCAGTGGGCATGAGAGCCAGCACGGGGCTTTGTGTGTGTAAACACACAAATTCCTGTTCTGTCAGGGAAGAGGAGACATATTGTGTGTTCCTACTAGGGATGAGCTTCGAGTTCGAGTCGAACTCATGTTCGACTCGAACATTCGCCGAACAGCGAACAATTTGGGGTGTTCGCGGCAAATTCGAAAAAGCCGCGGAACACCCTGTAAAAGTCTATGGGAGAAATCGAAAGTGCTCATTTTAAAGGCTTATATGCAAGTTATTGTCATAAAAAGTGTTTGAGGACCCGGGTCCTGCCCCAGGGGACATGTATTAATGCAAAAAAAAGTTTTAAAATTGTCAGTTTTTTCGGGAGCAGTGATTTTAATAATGCTTAAAGTGAAACAATAAAAGTGAAATAATCCTTTAAATTTCGTACTTGGTGGGGGGTGTATAGTATGCCTGTAAACAGCGCTTGTTTCCTGTGCTTAGAACTGTCCCTGCACAAAGTGTCATTTCTGAAGGAAAAAAAGTCATTTAAAAGCACTCGCGGCTATAATGAATTGTCAGCTCCCAGCAATACAGAGAAAAGTCATCGATAAAAAAAAAAAAAATGTGTGGGGGTCCCCCCAAATTCCATTACCATGCCCTTCAGGTCTGGTATGGATTTTAAGGGGAACTCCACACCAAATTTAAAAAAAAATGGCGTGGAGTTCCCTCCAAAAATCCATACCAGACCCTTTATCCGAGCACACAACCTGGCAGGCCGCAGGAAAAGAGGGGGGGACGAGAGAGCGCCCCCCCTCCTGAACCGTACCAGGCCACATGCCCTCAACATGGGGAGGATGCTTTGGGGGTCTGTGACCCCTCAAAGCACCATGTCCCCATGTTGATGGGGACAAGGGCCTCATCCCCACAACCCTTGCCCGGTGGTTGTGGGGGTCTGCGGGCGGGAGGCTTATCGGAATCTGGAAGACCCCTTTAACAAAGGAGACACCCAGTTCCCGGCCCCCCCATGTGAATTGGTAAGGGGTACATTGTACCCCTACCATTTCACAAAGAAAGTGAAAAAAATTGTAAAAAAAACACACAGACACAGTTGGGAAAGTCCTTTATTAAAAATAAAAAAATAAAAAACCCATTCCAGCGATGTAATCCAGTGTCCCGCGGTGATCCGATGTCCAGCGCTGCAGTCTCCACTCCACACGAAACGTCATTGGCTGAGCGGACCTGATGGGGAACTTCCTTCGCAGTGTAATAAATTAATAGACCCCGCCCCTTCTCAAGTTCCCCATCAGGTCCGCTCAGCCAATGACGTAGGGGGTGGGGTCACCTTCACTGGGTGTAAGGCTGAGCGGACCTGATGGGGAATGTGAGAAGGGGCGGTCTATTCATTTATTACACTGCAAAGGAAGTTCCCCATCAGGTCCACTCAGCAAATGACGTAGGCGGGGTCTGAGGTACGAGGGGGCGGGGTCACCCATCAGATCATAGGGGTAAGCCCCGGCTTTCCCCGCTTGCGGGGAATAGCCAATGACGTAGGCGGAATTCCGCCTAAACCCTTTTTAGGACAATAACTTGCACATTAGCCTTGATAATTAGCACTTTTGATTTTGAACGTTCGAGTCCATTGTATTTAATAGGGTTCTAAAGTTCGCGCAAACTTTAGGTCTGTTCGCAGGTTCTGGTGTGAACCGAACGGGGGTGTTCAGCTCATCCCTAGTTCCTACTAAGTAGGAACAACGATATGTCTCCTCCCCCAGTCAGTCCTATCCCCATACAGTTAGAAACACTAACTAAGGAACACATTTAACCCCTTGATCGCCCCCTAGTGTTAACCCCTTCCCTACCAATGATATTTACACAGTAATCAGTGCATTTTTGTAGCACTGATTGCTGTATAGATGTCAATAGTCCCAAAAATGTGTCAAAAGTGTCCAATCTGTCCGCCCCAATGTCGCAATACCGCTAAAAATCGCAGATTGTCGCCATTACAAGTAAAAAAAAAATATAATAATAAAAATGCCATAAATCTTTCCCATAGTTTGCAGACGCTATAACTTTTGCGCAAACCAATCAATGTATCCTTATTGCGATTTTTTTTTTACCCAAAAATATGTAGAAGAATATATATTGGCCTAAACTGATGAAGAAATTTGTTTAAAAACATTTTGAGGGATATATATTATAGCAAAAAGTTAATTATTTTTTTTTTAATTGTTGCTATTTTTTTGTTTATAGCGCAAAAATAAAAACCGCCGAGGTGATCAAATACCACCACAGAAAAAAAGGACGCAAATTTGTTGGGCTACAGCGTCGCACGACCGCGTAATTGTCAGTTAAAGCGGCGTAGTGCCAAATTGTAAAAAGTGCTCTTGTCAGGAAGGGGGTAAAATATTCTGGGGCTGAAGCAGTTAAAGAAACTCTGACTGCAGTGACAACACAAAATGTGATGGGTTAACGGGCTGATGCCAATCTTCATTAATAAACTATCTTGAATGTAATACAACTAGAAAGTGTTTGGAACCCTACCAACCCATTTCCCATTCTGAACATTCATTCGGGTGTAAATTATATACCTTACACTCCTCAGGTTGCATGAACCGTGGGTCTTTCTCTCACACCCTTTGTAGTTTCCCCACTCCCAGATTCTCGACTCTCCTCACCCACTTATCTTATAAATGTAAGGGTGCATATCTCCATATACAGTGCCTTGCAAAAGTATTTGCCCCCTTGGCATTTTTCGTGTTTTGTTGCCTCACAACCTGGAATTAACATGGATTGTTTGAGGATTTGCATCATTTAATTTACAGAACATGCCCACAACTTTGAAGATGTTTTTTTTTTTCAATTGTGAAGCAAACAACAAATATGACAGAATAACAGAAAAAGTCAATGTGCATAACTATTCACCCCCTTAAAGTCAATACTTTGTAGAGCCACCTTTTGCGGCTATTACAGCTCCAAGTCGTTTGGACAAGTCTCTATGAGCTTGCCACATCTTACCACTGAAATTTTTGCCCATTCCTCCTTACAAAACTGCTTCAGCTACTTCAAGTTGGATGGTTTGCACTTGTGAACAGCAATCTTTAAGTCTGACCACAGATTTTCTATTGGATTGAGGTCTGGGCTTTGACTAGGCCATTCCAACACATTTACATGTTTCCCCTTAAACCACTTAAGTGTTGCTTTAGCAGTGTTTTGGGGTCATTGTCCTGCTGAAAGGTGAACCTCCATCCTAGCCTCAAATCACACACAGATTGGTACAGGTTTTGCTAAAGAATATCCCTGTATTTAGCACCATCCATCTTTCTCTCAACTCTGACAAATTTCCCAGTCCCGACTGCTGAAAAACATCCCCACAGCATGATGCTGCCACCACCATGTTTCACTGTGGGGATGGTGTTCTTTTGGTGATATGATGTGTTGGGTTTGCGCCAGACATAGCGTTTTCTTTGATGGCCAAAAAGAGCAGAAAAAAGAGCAGCGGAAGAGCACCTTCTTCCATACATTCTGGGAGTCTCCCACATGCCTTTTCGCAAACTCAAAACGTGTAATTTTGTTTTTTGCTGAAAGTAATGGCTTTCTTCTGGCCACTCTGCCATAAAGCCCAACTCTATGGAGCGTACGGCTTATTTTCATCCTATGTACAGATACTCCAATCTCTACTGTGGAACTCTGCAGCTCCTCCAGAGTTACCTTAGGTCTCTGTGCTGCTTCTCTGATTAATGCTCTTCTTGCCCGGTCCGTGAGTTTTGGTGTGCGGCCATCTCTTGGCAGTTTTACTGTTGTGCCATGTTCTTTCCATTTGGTTATGATAGATTTGATGGTGCTCCTAGGGATCATCAAAGATTTGGGTATTTTTTTTATAACCTAACGCTGACTTGTACTTCTCATTAACATTGTCCCTTGCTTGTTTGGAGAGTTCCTTGGTCTTCATGGCAGTGTTTGGATAGTGGTGCCTCTTGCTTAGGTGTTGCAGCCTCTGGGGCATTTTAACCAATTAAGGACCCGCTCATGTACATATACGTTGGCACTTTAAAGATGGATATCTCTGTAACGGCAGCAGCTGCTGCCACAACCGAGATATCCATCTTTTCAGTTAGCGGTCCTGTGAACTATAGTGGTGGTCTCTGCGGCGCATTCGCCGCAAGATCACCGTTTTTGGTGGCGGGAGACGCCCCCCCTCCCGCCGCTCTCCCGCGCCCTCCGCCACTTACCAGAGCCATCGGTAGTGGCGAAGGCGATCGGGTCCTTCTCCCTCTGTGGTATGGATACGAGTGAGGGGAAGATTGCCCCCACCCGTCTCCATACCATAGCAGGGCATAAGCGACGTCAAAACATCACTTCTGCCCATACGTGTTAAAGGCACATTTTTTTGTTGTCATTTTTTCAAGTGACAATTTTTTATTTTATTTTTTTTATTGCATTTTTGTCTAAATATGAGATCTGAGGTCTTTTTGACCCCAGATCTCATATTTAAGGGGACCTGTCATGCTTTTTTCTATTACAAGGGATGTTTACTAGGGATGAGCTCGGTGTTCGAGTCGAACATAGGTTCGACTCGAACATCGGCTGTTCGCAGCGTTCGGCGAACAACGAACGATTTGGGCCGTTCGCGCCAAATTTGAGTGACGCGAACGGCCCACAATACACTGCGCCATCGCAGTGTAATCCCGGCGCTGTGATTGGCCAAGCATGCACTGTGACCCTGCATGCTTGGCCAATCACAGCGCCGGCAGCGAGGAGAGCAATGATTGGCCACAGGCAGGATGCCTGTGGCCAATTATAGCTGAAGGGGTTTAGTACACGCCCCACGCTATAAAAGGCCGCCAGCGCGGCGGCCTTGTGTAGTGTGTTCCGGAGCAGGGAAAGTGAAGGATAGGCAGGGAGAGTGTCAAATCGTGTCAAATCTATTCTTTGCTAAACCTTGTGTGTAGGGACAGAGAAGGATAGGCAGGGAGAGTGTCAGTGTCATATTCTTTGCTAAACCTTGTGTGTAGGGAGAGAGAAGGATAGGCAGGGAGAGTGTCAGTGTCATATACTTTGATAAACCTTGTGTGCAGGGAGAGAGAAGGATAGGCAGGGGACAGTGTCAGTGTCATATTCTTTGCTAAACCTTGTGTGCAGGGAGAGAGAAGGATAGGCAGGGAGAGTGTCAGTGTCATATACTTTGATAAACCTTGTGTGCAGGGAGAGAGAAGGATAGGCAGAGGACAGTGTCAGTGTCATTGTTGCTAAGCCTCCTGCACATTATACACCTGAAGTTAGCCCGTATTGCTGCTTTTTCCTGGTGTGTTACACCAACAGGATTTTGCGGCACTTACAGCGGGCGGAGTGTACCTCCTGACCATATTACACCTTAACTTAGCCTGTATTGCTGCTTTTTCCTGGTGTGTTACACCAACAGGATTTTGCGGCACTTACAGCGGGCGGAGTGTACCTCCTGACCATATTACACCTTAACTCAGCCTGTATTGCTGCTTTTTCCTGGTGTGTTACACAAACAGGATTTTGCGGCACTTACAGCGGGCGGAGTGTGCCTCCTGACCATATTACACCTTAACTTAGCCTGTATTGCTGCTTTTTCCTGGTGTGTTACACAAACAGTATTTTGCGGCACTTACAGCGGGCGGAGTGTGCCTCCTGACCATATTACACCTTAACTTAGCCTGTATTGCTGCTTTTTCCTGGTGTGTTACACAAACAGGATTTTGCGGCACTTACAGCGGGCGGAGGGTGCCTCCTGACCATATTACACCTTAACTTAGCCTGTATTGCTGCTTTTTCCTGGTGTGTTACACCAACAGGATTTTGCGGGCACTTACAGCGGGCGGAGTGTGCCTCCTGACCATATTACACCTTAACTTAGCCTGTATTGCTGCTTTTCCCATTTCCCTGCAGGCCATTAGAATGTCTGGAAGGCAAACAAGGAGAGGCAGACAGTCAGGAGCCAAAAAAAGAGGGCAAGCAGGCTCTGTGTCTAGAGACAACAGTGCTGGTCGTGGACGCGGTGCATCGTCATCAGCACGTGGCCATGGGACACGCTTGTCCTTCTTTTCGGCAGCTGGACGTGTTGAGCCGCATCATGCCGAAGACTTGGTAGAGTGGATGACCAAGCCCTCCTCATCCTCCTCATCCTCTCTCACCCAGGCTCAGGGTACTGGCAAAGCAGCTGCCAAAGCGTCCTCTTCCCTCGTATCAATGTCATCATCAGTCACTCTTTCCCTAGACCAACCATGTCCTTCTGAGGAGTCCCCGAACTGTTTGAGCACAGTGTTGGGTACATGCTCCAGGAGGATGCCCAGCGTTTCGAAGGGTCTGATGATGATACCCAGCTAGAGGAAGGCAGTAGCGTGAGAGCAGAGAGAGGGAATGCTAAAGAAGGACACCAATCTGGCAGTCATGTTCCAGCAGCTGCAGCATACTGCCAGATTGGCTCCAGTGATGAGGAGGGAGGGGATGATGAGGTCACTGACTCCACGTGGGTGCCTAATAGGAGAGAGGAGGAGGAGGAGGAGGAGGATGAGGAGGAGGCACATCTCCAACGAGGCAGGATGCCCTCGGGGGGCCAGCGTAAGGGCAGCACACCGACGGAATCACACCGCAGAGCTCCGCCTGTGCAGGGCGCTGCCTCTGCCCGTTATTCAAAAAGTTCTTTGGTGTGGGCCTTTTTTGAGTCGAGTGCATCAGATCGCACAGCTGCTGTTTGCAACATATGTCTCAAGCGTATATCGCGTGGCCAAAACATCACCCGCTTGGGCACCACATGCTTGACCAGACATATGTTGACCTGCCATGCAGCTCGTTGGCAAGCCTACCTTAAAGACCCACACCAAAGAACAAAGCTGACCTCTTCTTGCACCGCATCAGCTGGGATCTCCAACCCCACTATACCTTCAGTCCTCTCTGAAACCTGCTCTGAGAGGAATGAAGGTGTAGAATAGTGATGAGCCGAACACCCCCGGGTTCGGTTCGCACCAGAACCCGCGAACGGACCGAAAGTTCGTACGAACATTAGAACCCTATTAAATACAATGGATGCGAACGTTCGAATTCTAAAGTGCTAATTATAACGACTATTATGCATGTTATTGTCCTAAAAAGGGTTTGGGAACCCGGGTTCTGCACCAGGGGACATGTATCAATGCAAAAAGAAGTTTTAAAAACGGTCGTTTTTCGGGAGCAGTCATTTTAATGATGCATAAAGTGAAAAAAAAAAGTCAAATATTCCTTTAAATATCGTACCTGGGGGGTGTCTAAAGTATGCCTGTGAAGTGCCACGTGTTTCCCGTGTTTAGAACTGTCCCTGCACAAAATGACACTTCTAAAGGAAAAAAAAGCCATTTAAAACTGCTTGCGGCTTTAATGTAATGTCTGGTCCCGGTAATATGGATGAAAATCTTTAAGAAAAATGGCATAGCTACCCCATGACCCCCCCCCCTACCCCAGCCCATTACCAGCCCCTTTGGGTCTTGTATGGATATTAAGGGGAACCCCGCACATAAAATAAAAAAGGCCCTATATACTCTGAACAGCCGTATACAGGCGGTGCATACAAGACAGGGACTGTAGGTTTGTTCTTATGTAGAATCTGTTTGTAATTTTGAACAGGTACATTGTTTAAGTGTAGCTCCAGCCCAAAAATCTATTTGTAAACTTTTTGGAAAACATAGGTAAGGGTTATCACCCCTGTAACATTTGTTTTGCTGTCTGTGCCCCTGTTCAGAACATTTCACCTCACTTTCCGTCCCAATGACAACTGTTTTTGAAATGTGGTGTTTTTCTTGAAACAAGGATTCGTGATAAAGCATCAGTACAGAGGAGACACCTTTCTCCCATATTAATTCTTACAGGAGAGAATTTTCCTTCCTAGGGGTAGATTTCCTCTCACTTCCTGTTGTCTTCTTGCGTTTGCAAGTAGGAGTCGTTTGTAAGTTGGATGTTTGAAAGTAGGGACCTGCCGTATATACTCTGCAGAAATAGGCCCCTTAGTTGTTGGTGTTGGCACAACACTTTAAGCACTCACAGTTACTCTTGGTTGGTGCTGGAACGCCCTGCTGTCAACTATTATATCAGGAATTGTAATTACATATAATTGTTGAACAGTGGTAGTAAAAATTGGGCCTTTGATGGTGGTGCTGGTGCCACAACACTGTAAGCCCTGACAGTTACTCTTGGTGGGTGCAGCAATGGGCCCTGCTGTGAATTATTAGATCAAGAATTGTAATTGCATGCCCCTGTTGAACAGGGGCTGAAAAATTGGGCCTTTCGTGGTGGTGGTGGTGGTGGCGTTGCCACAACACTGTAAGCCCTCATAGTTACTCTTGGTGGGTGCAGCAATGGGCCCTGCTGTGAATTATTAGATCAAGAATTGTAATTACATGCCCCTGTTGAACAGGGGCTGAAAAATTGGGCCTTAGGCACTGGTGGCACAACACTGCAACCCCTCACAGATACTGTACTTGGAGCACAGCAATGAGCCCTGTTGCAAAGTATTGCTTCAAAAATTGTAATTACACGCCCCTGTTAAACAGGGGCTGAAAAATTGGGCCTTAGGCACTGGTGGCACAACACTGCAACCCCTCACAGATACTGTACTTGGAGCACAGCAATGAGCCCTGTTGCAAAGTATTGCTTCAAAAATTGTAATTACACGCCCCTGTTAAACAGGGGCTGAAAAATTGGGCGTTAGGCACTGGTGGCGGCACCCATAAACAAAAATGATCTTCCAAGCTATCATCATCAATCGTATCATTGAGGACTCGGAGGAGGAGGATAGCCAGTCAACATAACAGCACAGGCACTCAGCATCAGCATCAGTCTTGAAGGGATGTGACATGTTAAAATCAATTTGTCTGTTGTATCAGCATCAGGTGTGTGGTAGCTGGTGGTGATCCAAGACTGGTTCATCTTGATGAAAGTCAGTCGATCAACCGAGTCGGTGGACAGGCGCACCCTGTGATCCGTGACAAATTCTCCAGCAGCACTGAATGTGCGTTCCGAAAGAACGCTGGATGCAGGACAGGCCAGTAGCTCAATTGCATACTGTGCAAGCTCTGGCCAGTGATCCATCCTCAAGACCCAGTAAGCCAGAGGATTTTCGGTGGGGAAGGTGTCCAAGTCTCACCTTGCCCCTAGATATTCCTGCACCATGTTTATCAGACGCTGGCGATGGTTGCTGGAACCGATCATACTTTGGGGCTGCGGACTAAAGAATTGTCTGAACGCATTGGTCAGACGGCCACCTACCCCACCGCTCCTTCTTTGACTGGCCGAAGCCTCAGCAACTCTTTGTCCAGGACCAGGAGTTTGTAACCTCCCAGTCTCTGGGAACGCGTTGCACAGACCTTTCTGCAAGGTCTCCCGGAGTTGTCTCATCCTCTGCTCCCTCTGCGACGGTAACATAAGATCCGCAACCTTACCCTTGTACCGTGGATCAAGGAGAGTGGCCAGCCAGTAATGGTCCCTCTCCTTGATCCGAAGAATACGAGGATCCTTCCACAGACTTTGCAGGATCAGGGAGGCCATGCAGCGTAGGTTAGCTGAGGCATTCGGTCCGGAGTCCTCTGGGTCACTAAGGACGACATGATCCGCAGCCACCTCCTCCCAGCCACGTACAAGTCCACGGGTTTCTTGGGACTGTAAATCATCCCTAAAAGACTGCTGCTGTTGATGCTTCTGAGTGCCAGGCTCCACCTCCATGCTGACACAATCCTCCTCCTCCTCCTCCTCCTCGTCCTCTTCCTGTGCGATGGGTGGGACAGAAGGAACACTGTCTGGGTAAAGGGGGCCTTGAGAGGCAAGGAAGTCCTCCTCTTCCTGCCTCTGTTCTGCCTCAAGTGCCCTGTCCATTATTCCACGCAGCGTGTGCTCCAACAGGTGGACAAGAGGTACAGTGTCACTGATGCATGCACTGTCACTGCTCACCATCCTCGTGGCCTCCTCAAATGGTGCCAGGACAGTGCATGCATCCCTGATCATGCCCCACTGGCGTGGAGAAAAAAAAACAAGCTCCCCTGACCCTGTCCTGGTGCCGTAGTCACACAGGTACTCATTGATGGCCCTCTGCTGCGTGTGCAGCCGCTGCAGCATGGCCAACGTTGAGTTCCACCTGGTGGGCATGTCACATATAAGGCGGTTCTTTGGCAGGTTCAACTCCTTTTGCAGGTCAGCCAGGCGAGCACTGGCATTATAAGATCTGCGGAAATGCACACAGACTTTCCTGGCCTGCCTCAGGACATCCTGTAAGCCCGGGTACCTGCCCAAGAACCGCTGCACCACCAGGTTAAGGACGTGAGCCACACAGGGCACATGGGTCAGTTGTCCCTGTCGGAGGGCGGAGAGGAGGTTGGTGCCATTGTCGCAAACCACCATTCCTGGCTTAAGCTGGCGTGGCGTCAACCACCTCTCGGCCTGGCCCTGCAGAGCAGACAGGGCCTCTGCCCCAGTGTGGCTTCTGTCCCCCAAACACACCAGCGCAAGCACGGCATGGCATCTTTTTGCCTGCGTACTTGCGTAGCCCCTTGAACGCCTACGGAGCACCGCTGGTTCAGAGGACAAAGCACAGGAAGAGGCCATGGAGGAAGAAGAAGAGGAGGGGGTGGAGGAGAGAGGTGTGTCACAACCAGTAGTAGCATTTTGGAGGCGTGGCGGTGGAACAACCTCCAACACTACTGCACCTTGTCCTGCATCCTTCCCAGCTGCCAAAAGAGTGACCCAATGGGCCGTGAAAGAAAGGTAACGTCCCTGTCCATGCCTGCTGGACCATGAGTCAGCGGTAATATGCACCTTACCGCTGACCGCCCTGTCCAGCGAGGCCAAGACATTGCCTTCCACATGCCGGTAGAGAGCCGGAATAGCCTTCCGTGAGAAAAAGTGGCGTTTGGGAACCTGCCACTGAGGAACCGCACATTGCACAAACTCACGGAAGGGGGCCGAGTCTACCAACTGAAAAGGCAGCAGTTGAAGCGCTAGCAATTTAGCCAAGCTAGCATTCAACCGCTGGGCATGTGGATGGCTGGGAGTGAACTTCTTTCGACGGTCCAGCAGCTGGGGCAGGGAAATTTGCCTGCTAGAATCGGACGTCGGTGTACTGCTAGCAGAGTGGCCGCAAGTACTTGGCTGTGACACACCTAATTCTACACCTTCATTCCTCTCAGTGCATGTTTCAGAGAGGACTGAAGTTATAGTGGGGTTGGAGATCCCAGCTGATGCGGTGCAAGGAGAGGTCCGCTTTGTTCTTTGGTGTGGGTCTTTGAGGTAGGCTTGCCAACAAGCTGCATGGCAGGTCAACATATGTCTGGTCAGGCATGTGGTACCCAAGCGGCTGATGTTTTGGCCACGCGATATACGCTTGAGACATATGTTGCAAACAGTAGCTGTGCGATCTGATGCACTAGCCTCAAAAAAGGCCCACACCAAAGAACTTTTTGAATGACGGGCAGAGGCAGCGCCCTGCACAGGCGGAGCTCTGCGGTGTGATTCTGTCGGTGTACTGCCCTTACGCTGGCCACCAAAGGGCATCCTGCCTCGTTGGAGATGTGCCTCCTCCTCATCCTCCTCCTCCTCCTCTCTCCTATTAGGCACCCACGTGGAGTCAGTGACCTCATCATCCCCTCCCTCCTCATCACTGGAGCCAATCTGGCAGTATGCTGCAGCTGCTGGAACATGACTGCCAGATTGGTGTCCTTCTTGAGCATCCCCTCTGTCTGCTCTCACGCTACTGCCTTCCTCTAGCTGGGTTTCATCATCAGACCCTTCGAAACGCTGGGCATCCTCCTGGAGCATGTACCCAACACTGTGCTCAAACAGTTCGGGGGACTCCTCAGGAGGAGGACATGGTGGGTCTAGGGAAGGAGTGACTGATGATGAGTCTGACATTGATACCAGGGAAGAGGACGCTTTGGCAGCTGCTTTGCCAGTACCCTGAGCCTGGGTGAGATAGGATGAGGAGGAGGAGGAGGGCTTGGTCATCCACTCTACCAAGTCTTCGGCATGATGTGGCTCAACATGTCCAGCTGCCGAAAAGAAGGACAAGCGTGTCCCATGGCCATGTGCTGATGACAATGCACCGCGTCCACGACCAGCACTGTTGCCCCCAGACACAGAGCCTGCTTGCCCTCTTTTATTGCCTCCTGACTGTCTGCCTCTCCTTGTTTGCCTTCCAGACATTTTAATGGATGGCCTGCAGGGAGATGGGAAAAAAAGCAATAAGGGCTACCTTCAGGTGTCCTTCTCTGTCCCTTTACTTAAGGATTTCTAAATATGGTTGAGGATGATTGCTTTTGCACAGAATAGCACAACGACAATTTCCCTGACTGTCCAAAAAACAAGGATTTCAAAGATGGTTGATGAGGAATGCTTTAGCACAGTATAGCACAAGGAGAATTTCCCTCACTGTCCTTCCCTGTCCCTACAAACAAGGTTTAGCACAGTAAAACACACTGACACTCTCCCTACCTATAGTTTTCTGTCCCTATAAAAAAAATTTTTTTTAAAGATGGTTGATGAGCAATGCTTTAGCACAGTATAGCACAATGAGAATTTCCCTCACTGTCCTTCCCTGTCCCTACAAACAAGGTTTAGCACAGTAAAACACACTGACACTCTCCCTACCTATAGTTTTCTGTCCCTATAAAAAATTTTTTTTTTAAAGATGGTTGATGAGGAATGCTTTAGCACAGTATAGCACAATGAGAATTTCCCTCACTGTCCTTCCCTATCCCTACAAACAAGGTTTAGCACAGTAAAACACACTGACACTCTCCCTACCTATAGTTTTCTGTCCCTATAAAAAAAATTTTTTTTAAATATGGTTGATGAGGAATGCTTTAGCACAGTATAGCACAATGAGAATTCCCCTCACTGTCCTTCCCTGTCCCTACAAACAAGGTTTAGCACAGTAAAACACACTGACACTCTCCCTACCTATAGTTTTCTGTCCCTATAATTTTTTTTTTTTAAAGATGGTTGATGAGGAATGCTTTAGCACAGTATAGCACAATGAGAATTTCCCTCACTGTCCTTCCCTGTCCCTACAAACAAGGTTTAGCACAGTAAAACACACTGACACTCTCCCTACCTATAGTTTTCTGTCCCTATAAAAAATGTTTTTTTAAAGATGGTTGATGAGGAATGCTTTAGCACAGTATAGCACAATGAGAATTTCCCTCACTGTCCTTCCCTGTCCCTACAAACAAGGTTTAGCACAGTAAAACACACTGACACTCTCCCTACCTATAGTTTTCTGTCCCTATAAAAAAAATTTTTTTAAAAGATGGTTGATGAGGAATGCTTTAGCACAGTATAGCACAATGAGAATTTCCCTCACTGTCCTTCCCTGTCCCTACAAACAAGGTTTAGCACAGTAAAACACACTGACACTCTCCCTACCTATAGTTTTCTGTCCCTATAAAAAAATTTTTTTTAAAGATGGTTGATGAGGAATGCTTTAGCACAGTATAGCACAATGAGAATTTCCCTCACTGTCCTTCCCTGTCCCTACAAACAAGGTTTAGCACAGTAAAACACACTGACACTCTCCCTACCTATAGTTTTCTGTCCCTATAAAAATTTTTTTTTTAAAGATGGTTGATGAGGAATGCTTTAGCACAGTATAGCACAATGAGAATTTCCCTCACTGTCCTTCCCTGTCCCTACAAACAAGGTTTAGCACAGTAAAACACACTGACACTCTCCCTACCTATAGTTTTCTGTCCCTATAAAAATTTTTTTTTTAAAAGATGGTTGATGAGGAATGCTTTAGCACAGTATAGCACAATGAGAATTTCCCTCACTGTCCTTCCCTGTCCCTACAAACAAGGTTTAGCACAGTAAAACACACTGACACTCTCCCTACCTATAGTTTTCTGTCCCTATAAAAAATGTTTTTTTAAAGATGGTTGATGAGGAATGCTTTAGCAAAGTATAGCACAATGAGAATTTCCCTCACTGTCCTTCCCTGTCCCTACAAACAAGGTTTAGCACAGTAAAACACACTGACACTCTCCCTACCTATAGTTTTCTGTCCCTATAAAAAATTTTTTTTTTAAAGATGGTTGATGAGGAAGCTTTAGCACAGTATAGCACAATGAGAATTCCCCTCACTGTCCTTCCCTGTCCCTACAAACAAGGTTTAGCACAGTAAAACACACTGACACTCTCCCTACCTATAGTTTTCTGTCCCTATAATTTTTTTTTTTAAAAGATGGTTGATGAGGAATGCTTTAGCACAGTATAGCACAATGAGAATTTCCCTCACTGTCCTTCCCTGTCCCTACAAACAAGGTTTAGCACAGTAAAACACACTGACACTCTCCCTACCTATAGTTTTCTGTCCCTATAAAAAATGTTTTTTTAAAGATGGTTGATGAGGAATGCTTTAGCACAGTATAGCACAATTAGAATTTCCCTCACTGTCCTTCCCTGTCCCTACAAACAAGGTTTAGCACAGTAAAACACACTGACACTCTCCCTACCTATAGTTTTCTGGCCCTATAAAAAAATTTTTTTTAAAAGATGGTTGATGAGGAATGCTTTAGCACAGTATAGCACAATGAGAATTTCCCTCACTGTCCTTCCCTGTCCCTACAAACAAGGTTTAGCACAGTAAAACACACTGACACTCTCCCTACCTATAGTTTTCTGTCCCTATAAAATTTTTTTTTTTTAAAGATGGTTGATGAGGAATGCTTTAGCACAGTATAGCACAATGAGAATTTCCCTCACTGTCCTTCCCTGTCCCTACAAACAAGGTTTAGCACAGTAAAACACACTGACATTCTCCCTACCTATAGTTTTCTGTCCCTATAAAAATTTTTTTTTTTAAAGATGGTTGATGAGGAATGCTTTAGCAAAGTATAGCACAATGAGAATTTCCCTCACTGTCCTTCCCTGTCCCTACAAACAAGGTTTAGCACAGTAAAACACACTGACACTCTCCCTACCTATAGTTTTCTGTCCCTATAAAAATTTTTTTTTTTAAAGATGGTTGATGAGGAAGCTTTAGCACAGTATAGCACAATGAGAATTCCCCTCACTGTCCTTCCCTGTCCCTACAAACAAGGTTTAGCACAGTAAAACACACTGACACTCTCCCTACCTATAGTTTTCTGTCCCTATAATTTTTTTTTTTAAAAGATGGTTGATGAGGAATGCTTTAGCACAGTATAGCACAATGAGAATTTCCCTCACTGTCCTTCCCTGTCCCTACAAACAAGGTTTAGCACAGTAAAACACACTGACACTCTCCCTACCTATAGTTTTCTGTCCCTATAAAAAATGTTTTTTTAAAGATGGTTGATGAGGAATGCTTTAGCACAGTATAGCACAATGAGAATTTCCCTCACTGTCCTTCCCTGTCCCTACAAACAAGGTTTAGCACAGTAAAACACACTGACACTCTCCCTACCTATAGTTTTCTGGCCCTATAAAAAATTTTTTTTTAAAAGATGGTTGATGAGGAATGCTTTAGCACAGTATAGCACAATGAGAATTTCCCTCACTGTCCTTCCCTGTCCCTACAAACAAGGTTTAGCACAGTAAAACACACTGACACTCTCCCTACCTATAGTTTTCTGTCCCTATAAAAAATTTTTTTTTTAAAGATGGTTGATGAGGAATGCTTTAGCACAGTATAGCACAATGAGAATTTCCCTCACTGTCCTTCCCTGTCCCTACAAACAAGGTTTAGCACAGTAAAACACACTGACATTATCCCTACCTATAGTTTTCTGTCCCTATAAAAAATTTTTTTTTTAAGATGGTTGATGAGGAATGCTTTAGCACAGTATAGCACAATGAGAATTTCCCTCACTGTCCTTCCCTGTCCCTACAAACAAGGTTTAGCACAGTAAAACACACTGACACTCTCCCTACCTATAGTTTTCTGTCCCTATAAAAAAAATTTTTTTAAAAGATGGTTGATGAGGAATGCTTTAGCACAGTATAGCACAATGAGAATTTCCCTCACTGTCCTTCCCTGTCCCTACAAACAAGGTTTAGCACAGTAAAACACACTGACACTCTCCCTACCTATAGTTTTCTGTCCCTATAAAAAATGTTTTTTTAAAGATGGTTGATGAGGAATGCTTTAGCAAAGTATAGCACAATGAGAATTTCCCTCACTGTCCTTCCCTGTCCCTACAAACAAGGTTTAGCACAGTAAAACACACTGACACTCTCCCTACCTATAGTTTTCTGTCCCTATAAAAAAAAATTGTTTTAAAGATGGTTGATGAGGAATGCTTTAGCACAGTATAGCACAATGAGAATTTCCCTCACTGTCCTTCCCTGTCCCTACAAACAAGGTTTAGCACAGTAAAACACACTGACACTCTCCCTACCTATAGTTTTCTGTCCCTATAAAAAATGTTTTTTTAAAGATGGTTGATGAGGAATGCTTTAGCACAGTATAGCACAATGAGAATTTCCCTCACTGTCCTTCCCTGTCCCTACAAACAAGGTTTAGCACAGTAAAACACACTGACACTCTCCCTACCTATAGTTTTCTGTCCCTATCAAAAAAAATTTTTTTTAAAGATGGTTGATGAGGAATGCTTTAGCACAGTATAGCACAATGAGAATTTCCCTCACTGTCCTTCCCTGTCCCTACAAACAAGGTTTAGCACAGTAAAACACACTGACACTCTCCCTACCTATAGTTTTCTGTCCCTATAAATTTTTTTTTTTAAAGATGGTTGATGAGGAATGCTTTAGCACAGTATAGCACAATGAGAATTTCCCTCAATGTCCTTCCCTGTCCCTACAAACAAGGTTTAGCACAGTAAAACACACTGACACTCTCCCTACCTATAGTTTTCTGTCCCTATAAATTTTTTTTTTTAAAGATGGTTGATGAGGAATGCTTTAGCACAGTATAGCACAATGAGAATTTCCCTCACTGTCCTTCCCTGTCCCTACAAACAAGGTTTATCACAGTAAAACACACTGACACTCTCCCTACCTATAGTTTTCTGTCCCTATAAAAATTTTTTTTTAAAGATGGTTGATGAGGAATGCTTTAGCACAGTATAGCACAATGAGAATTTCCCTTACTGTCCTTCCCTGTCCCTACAAACAAGGTTTAGCACAGTAAAACACACTGACACTCTCCCTACCTATAGTTTTCTGTCCCTATAAAAAATGTTTTTTTAAAGATGGTTGATGAGGAATGCTTTAGCACAGTATAGCACAATGAGAATTTCCCTCACTGTCCTTCCCTGTCCCTACAAACAAGGTTTAGCACAGTAAAACACACTGACACTCTCCCTACCTATAGTTTTCTGTCCCTATAAATTTTTTTTTTTTTAAAGATGGTTGATGAGGAATGCTTTAGCACAGTATAGCACAATGAGAATTTCCCTCACTGTCCTTCCCTGTCCCTACAAACAAGGTTTAGCACAGTAAAACACACTGACACTCTCCCTACCTATAGTTTTCTGTCCCTATAAAAAATTTTTTTTTTAAAGATGGTTGATGAGGAATGCTTTAGCACAGTATAGCACAATGAGAATTTCCCTCACTGTCCTTCCCTGTCCCTACAAACAAGGTTTAGCACAGTAAAACACACTGACACTCTCCCTACCTATAGTTTTCTGTCCCTATAAAATTTTTTTTTTAAAGATGGTTGATGAGGAATGCTTTAGCACAGTATAGCACAATGAGAATTTCCCTCACTGTCCTTCCCTGTCCCTACAAACAAGGTTTAGCACAGTAAAACACACTGACACTCTCCCTACCTATAGTTTTCTGTCCCTATAAAAAATGTTTTTTTAAAGATGGTTGATGAGGAATGCTTTAGCACAGTATAGCACAATGAGAATTTCCCTCACTGTCCTTCCCTGTCCCTACAAACAAGGTTTAGCACAGTAAAACACACTGACACTCTCCCTACCTATAGTTTTCTGTCCCTATAAAAAATGTTTTTTTAAAGATGGTTGATGAGGAATGCTTTAGCACAGTATAGCACAATGAGAATTTCCCTCACTGTCCTTCCCTGTCCCTACAAACAAGGTTTAGCACAGTAAAACACACTGACACTCTCCCTACCTATAGTTTTCTGTCCCTATAAAAAATTTTTTTTTTTAAAGATGGTTGATGAGGAATGCTTTAGCACAGTATAGCACAATGAGAATTTCCCTCACTGTCCTTCCCTGTCCCTACAAACAAGGTTTAGCACAGTAAAACACACTGACACTCTCCCTACCTATAGTTTTCTGTCCCTATAAAAAATGTTTTTTTAAAGATGGTTGATGAGGAATGCTTTAGCACAGTATAGCACAATGAGAATTTCCCTCACTGTCCTTCCCTGTCCCTACAAACAAGGTTTAGCACAGTAAAACACACTGACACTCTCCCTACCTATAGTTTTCTGTCCCTATAAAAAAATTTTTTTTTAAAGATGGTTGATGAGGAATGCTTTAGCACAGTATAGCACAATGAGAATTTCCCTCACTGTCCTTCCCTGTCCCTACAAACAAGGTTTAGCACAGTAAAACACACTGACACTCTCCCTACCTATAGTTTTCTGTCCCTATAAATTTTTTTTTTTAAAGATGGTTGATGAGGAATGCTTTAGCACAGTATAGCACAATGAGAATTTCCCTCACTGTCCTTCCCTGTCCCTACAAACAAGGTTTAGCACAGTAAAACACACTGACACTCTCCCTACCTATAGTTTTCTGTCCCTATAAAAAATGTTTTTTTAAAGATGGTTGATGAGGAATGCTTTAGCACAGTATAGCACAATGAGAATTTCCCTCACTGTCCTTCCCTGTCCCTACAAACAAGGTTTAGCACAGTAAAACACACTGACACTCTCCCTACCTATAGTTTTCTGTCCCTATAAAAAATGTTTTTTTAAAGATGGTTGATGAGGAATGCTTTAGCACAGTATAGCACAATGAGAATTTCCCTCACTGTCCTTCCCTGTCCCTACAAACAAGGTTTAGCACAGTAAAACACACTGACACTCTCCCTACCTATAGTTTTCTGTCCCTATAAAAAATTTTTTTTTTTAAAGATGGTTGATGAGGAATGCTTTAGCACAGTATAGCACAATGAGAATTTCCCTCACTGTCCTTCCCTGTCCCTACAAACAAGGTTTAGCACAGTAAAACACACTGACACTCTCCCTACCTATAGTTTTCTGTCCCTATAAAAAATGTTTTTTTAAAGATGGTTGATGAGGAATGCTTTAGCACAGTATAGCACAATGAGAATTTCCCTCACTGTCCTTCCCTGTCCCTACAAACAAGGTTTAGCACAGTAAAACACACTGACACTCTCCCTACCTATAGTTTTCTGTCCCTATAAAAAAATTTTTTTTTAAAGATGGTTGATGAGGAATGCTTTAGCACAGTATAGCACAATGAGAATTTCCCTCACTGTCCTTCCCTGTCCCTACAAACAAGGTTTAGCACAGTAAAACACACTGACACTCTCCCTACCTATAGTTTTCTGTCCCTATAAAAAATGTTTTTTTAAAGATGGTTGATGAGGAATGCTTTAGCACAGTATAGCACAATGAGAATTTCCCTCACTGTCCTTCCCTGTCCCTACAAACAAGGTTTAGCACAGTAAAACACACTGACACTCTCCCTACCTATAGTTTTCTGTCCCTATAATTTTTTTTTTTTTTTTAAAGATGGTTGATGAGGAATGCTTTAGCACAGTATAGCACAATGAAAATTTCCCTCACTGTCCTTCCCTGTCCCTACAAACAAGGTTTAGCACAGTAAAACACACTGACACTCTCCCTACCTATAGTTTTCTGTCCCTATAAATTTTTTTTTTTAAAGATGGTTGATGAGGAATGCTTTAGCACAGTATAGCACAATGAGAATTTCCCTCACTGTCCTTCCCTGTCCCTACAAACAAGGTTTAGCACAGTAAAACACACTGACACTCTCCCTACCTATAGTTTTCTGTCCCTATAAAAAAATTTTTTTTTAAAGATGGTTGATGAGGAATGCTTTAGCACAGTATAGCACAATGAGAATTTCCCTCACTGACCTTCCCTGTCCCTACAAACAAGGTTTAGCACAGTAAAACAGACTGACACTCTCCCTACCTATCCTTCTCTTTCCCTAAACTAAAGGAATCCAGGTTAAGCAAGAAAAAAAAATGTCACTGTCCCTGCCTATGCTTCTCTTTCCCTGCTCCGGAACACACTACACTAGGCCGCCGTGCTGGCGGCCTTTTATAGTGTGGGGCGTGTACTAAACACCCTCAGCAATAATTGGCCACAGGCATCCTGCCTGTGGCCAATCATTGCTCTCCTCGCTGCCGGCGCTGTGATTGGCCAAGCATGCGGGGTCACAGTGCATGCTTGGCCAATCACAGCGCCTGGATGACACTGCGATGGCGTAGTGCATTGTGGGCCGCGAATTAGGCGCGAACGGCCCAAATCGTTCGTTGTTCGGCGAACGATCGAACAGCCGATGTTCGAGTCGAACGTATGTTCGACTCGAACACCGAGCTCATCCCTAGTGTAGAATTAGGTGTGTCACAGCCAAGTACTTGCGGGCACTCTGCTAGCAGTACACCAACGTCCGATTCTAGCAGGCAAATTTCCCTGCCCCAGCTGCTGGACCGTCGAAAGAAGTTCACTCCCAGCCATCCACATGCCCAGCAGTTGAATGCTAGCTTGGCTAAATTGCTAGCGCTTCAACTGCTGCCTTTTCAGTTGGTAGACTCGGCCCCCTTCCGTGAGTTTGTGCAATGTGCGGTTCCTCAGTGGCAGGTTCCCAAACGCCACTTTTTCTCACGGAAGGCGATTCCGGCTCTCTACCGGCATGTGGAAGGCAATGTCTTGGCCTCACTGGACAGGGCGGTCAGTGGTAAGGTGCATATTACCGCTGACTCATGGTCCAGCAGGCATGGACAGGGACGTTACCTTTCTTTCACGGCCCATTGGGTCACTCTTTTGGCAGCTGGGAAGGATGCAGGACAAGGTGCAGTAGTGTTAGAGGTTGTTCCACCGCCATGCCTCCAAAATGCTACTACTGGTTGTGACACACCTCTGTCCTCCACCCCCTCCTCTTCTTCTTCCTCCGTGGCCTCTTCCTGTGCTTTGTTCTCGGAATCAGCGGTGCTCCATAGGCGTTCAAGGGGCTACGCAAGTACGCAGGCAAAAAGATGCCATGCCGTGCTTGCGCTGGTGTGTTTGGGGGACAGGAGCCACACTGGGGCAGAGGTTCTGTCTGCTCTGCAGGGGCAGGCCGAGAGGTGGTTGACGCCACGCCAGCTTAAGCCAGGAATGGTAGTTTGCGACACTGGCACCAACCTCCTCTCCGCTCTCCGACAGGGACAACTGACCCATGTGCCCTGTGTGGCTCACGTCCTTAACCTGGTGCTGCAGCGGTTCTTGGGCAGGTACCCGGACTTACAGGATGTCCTGAGGCAGGCCAGGAAAGTCTTTGTGCATTTCCGCAGATCTTATAATGCCAGTGCTTGCCTGGCTGAGCTGCAAAAGGAGTTGAACCTGCCCAAGGACTGCCTTATATGTGACATGCCCACCAGGTGGAACTCAACGTTGGCCATGCTGCAGCGGCTGCACACGCAGCAGAGGGCCATCAATGAGTACCTGTGCGACTACGGCACCAGGACAGGGTCAGGGGAGCTCGGTTTTTTTTCACCACGCCAGTGGGGCATGATCAGGGATGCATGCACTGTCCTGGCACCATTTGAGGAGGCCACGAGGATGGTGAGCAGTGACAGTGCATGCATCAGTGACACTGTACCTCTTGTCCACCTGTTGGAACATACGCTGCGTGGAATAATGGACAGGGCACTTGAGGCAGAACAGAGGCAGGAAGAGGAGGACTTCCTTGCCTCTCAAGGCCCCCTTTACCCAGACAGTGTTCCTTCTGTCCCACCCATCGCACAGGAAGAAGAGGAGGAGGAGGAGGAGGAGGAGGATTGTGTCAGCATGGAGGTGGAGCCTGGCACTCAGCATCATCAGCAACAGTCTTTTAGGGATGATTTACAGTCCCAAGAAACCAGTGGACTTGTACGTGGCTGGGAGGAGGTGGCTGCGGATCATGTCGTCCTTAGTGACCCAGAGGACTCCGGACTGAATGCCTCAGCTAACCTACGCTGCATGGCCTCCCTGATCCTGCAAAGTCTGCGGAAGGATCCTCGTATTCTTCGGATCAAGGAGAGGGACCATTACTGGCTGGCCACTCTCCTTGATCCACGGTACAAGGGTAAGGTTGCGGACCTTATCTTACCGTCGCAGAGGGAGCAGAGGATGAGACAACTCCGGGAGGCCTTGCAGAAAGGTCTGTGCAACGCGTTCCCAGAGACTGGGAGGTTACAAACTCCTGGTCCTGGACAACCAGTTGCTGAGGGTTCGGTCAGTCAAAGAAGGAGCGGTGGGGAAAGTGGCCGTCTGACCAAAGCGTTCAGACAATTCTTTAGTCCGCAGCCCCAAGGTATGATCGGTTCCAGCAACCATCGCCAGCGTCTGATATACATGGTGCAGGAATACCTAGGGGCAAGGTCAGACTTGGACACCTTCCCCACCGAAAATCCTCTGGCTTACTGGGTCTTGAGGATGGATCACTGGCCAGAGCTTGCACAGTATGCAATTGAGCTACTGGCCTGTCCTGCATCCAGCGTTCTTTCAGAACGCACATTCAGTGCTGCTGGAGGATTTGTCACGGATCACAGGGTGCGCCTGTCCACCGACTCTGTTGATCGACTGACCTTCATAAAGATGAACCAGTCTTGGATCACCACCAGCTACCAAACATCTGAAGCTGATATAACAAACTAATTTATTTTCAAATGTCACATCCCTTCAAGACTGATGCTGATGCTGAGAGACTGTCCTGTTATGTTGACTGACTATCCTCCTCGTCCTCAATGATCCGATTGACGATGATAGCTTGGAAGAACATTTTTGTTTCTGGGTGCCGCCACCAGTGGCTAAGGCCCAATTTTTCAGCCCCTGTTTAACAGGGGTGTGTTATTACAATTTTTTATGCAATGCTTTGCAGCAGGGCTCATTCCTGCACTCCAACTAGAGTATCTGGGAGTGGTTGCAGTGTCGTGGCACCAGCACCAGTGGCTAAGGCCCAATTTTTCAGCCCCTGTTTAACAGGGGCGTGTAATTACAATTTTTGATGCAATACTTTGCAACAGGGCTCATTGCTGTGCTACAAGTACAGTATCTGTGAGGGGTTGCAGTGTTGTGGCACCAGTGCCTAAGGCTCAATTTTTCTGCCCCTGTTTAACAGGGGCATGTAATTACAATTCTTGATCTAATAATTCACAGCAGGGCCCATTCCTGCGCCCACCAAGACTAACTGTGAGGCCTTACAGTGTTGTGTCAACACCACCACCACCACCAAAGGCCCAATTTTTCAGCCCCTGTTCAACAGGGGCATGCAATTACAATTATTGATCTAATAATTCACAGCAGGGCCCATTCATGCGCCAACCAAGAGTAACTGTGAGGGCTCACAGTGTTGTGGCAACACCAACATGTAAGGGGCAAATTTCAGCTGAGTATATACGGCAGGCCCCTACTTTCAAACATCCAACTTACAAATGACTCCTCCTTGCAAACGGAAGGATACAACAGGAAGTGAGAGGAAATCTACCCCTAGGAAGGCAAATGCTCTCCTGTAAGAGTTAATATGGGAAAAAAAGTGTCTCCTCTCCACTGATTCTTTATCACCAATTCTTGTTTCAATAAAAAACCCAAATTTTCAAAAAACATTTGTCATTAGGACTGAAAGTGAGGTGAACTGTTCTGAACAGGTGCACACTGCACAGACAGCAAAACAAATGTTACAGGGGTGATAACCCTTTCCTATGTTTTCCAAAAAGCTTAAAAATAGATTTTTTGGCTGAAGCTACACTTAAACAATGTACCTGTTCAAAATTACAAACAGATTCTACATAAGAACAAACCTACAGTCCCTGTCTTGTATGCACCGCCTGTATACGGCTGTTCAGAGTATATAGGGCCTTTTTTATTTTGTGTGCGGGGCTTAATATCCATACAAGACCCAAATGGGCTGGTAATGGGCTGGGGTAGGGGGGGGGGGGGTTGTGATGGGGTAGCTATGCCATTTTTCTTAAAGATTTTCATCCATATTACCGGGACCAGACATTACATTAAAGCCGCAAGCAGTTTTAAATGGCTTTTTTTCCTTTAGAAATGTAATTTTGTGCAGGGACAGTTTTAAACACGGGAAACACGTGGCACTTCACAGGCATACTTTAGACACACCCCAGGTACGATATTTAAAGGAATATTTGACTTTTTTTTTTCACTTTATGCATCATTAAAATGACTGCATTGATACATGTCCCCTGGTGCAGAACCCGGGTTCCCAAAGCCTTTTTAGGACAATAACATGCATAATAGTCGTTATAATTAGCACTTTAGATTTCGAACGTTCGCATCCATTGTATTTAATAGGGTTCTAAAGTTCGTGCAAACTTTCGGTCCGTTCGCGGGTTCTGGTGCGAACTGAACCCGGGGGTGTTCGGCTCATCACTAATGTTTACATTCCTTCTAATTGGAATAAAAGTAACCCATTTTTTTTTAAAAAAACAGTGTAAAAATAAATAAAATCAAGTAAAATAAATAAGAGAACTATTTTTTTTTTTTAAAGCGCCCCGTCCAGATGAGCTCGCGCGCAGAAGCGAACGCATACGTGAGTAGCGCCCGCATATGAAAACGGTGTTCAAACCACACAAGTGAGGTATCGCCGCAATCGTTAGAGCGAGAGCAATAATTCTAGCCCTAGACCTCCTCTGTAACTTAAAATATGCAACCTATAGAATTTTTTAAACGTAGCCTATGGAGATTTTTAAGGGTAAAAGTTTGACCCCATTCCACGAGCGGGCGCAATTTTGAAGCGTGACATGTTGGGTATCAATTTACTTGGCGTAACATTATCTTTCACAATATAAAAAAAATTGGGCTAACTTTACTGTGCGCTTGTAAGACCGCTGCGCAAATACGGTGTGACAAAAAGTATTGCAATGAACGCCATTTTATTCTCTAGGGCGTTAGAAAAAAACAATGTATAATGTTTGGGGGTTCTAAGTAATTTTCTAGCAAAAAAAAACCTGTTTTAAACTTGTAAACACTGAGTCTGAAAAACAGGCTTGGTCCTTAAGTGGTTAAAAAGGTATGTGTATATGTAATGACAGATCATGTGACACTTAGATTGCACACAGATGGGCATCATTTCACAAATTATATGACTTCTAAAGGTAATTGGTTGCTCCGGTGCTTTTTATGGGATTCATAACAAAGGGGGTGAATACATACGCACATGCCAATTATAATTTTTTTATTTCTGAAAAATCGTTTTTATGTAAATGTATTTATTTTTCTAGTTTTACTTCACCAATTTAGACTATTGTGTTCTGATCCATTACATATAATTCAGATTAAAAAAAACATTGAACTAAAGGCTGTAATGTAACAAAATAGGTAAAAAGTCAAGGGGGTGAATACTTTTGCAAGGTACTGCTGCATAATATATTACCCTGGCACCACTAATCTAATGAGATGCAATTACACAAGAGATGTATCATATCACTTTTAGAAACAGTTGTCAGACTACATATGTAACACTCACTAGGTTCTTTCATGCTATACGACTGGACAGGCAGTCAGTCATCCCACCCAGTGGTGGGTGTCTGGGTGATATTAAAACAAGTTTAATATCATACAAATTGTTATGTTTGTTTTTTGCAATTAATGTGCTCATTTTGGAAATGTTATACCCTACTATACATGACCATGCTGCTTTATTTATTTGTATTTCACTTTAAAAACCTAATAAAATCCTTGGAAAAGAAGTTGGAAAAAGATCACTGAAAAGGTGTTAGATAATTATATTTACAGTATTTATCGGCGTATAACACGCACTTTTTTCCCCTTAAAATCAGGGGAAAATCGTGGGTGCGTGTTATACGCCGATACTCCGTCGAATTCCCCTGCTGAAAACGAGCGAGAGGAGCTAGCGGAGCCGAAGCCGAAGTACAATCGGCTTTACTCGGCTCCTCTCGCAGTCCCGCCCATCTCTGACTGCGCCACTGACATAGAGAAAGCCGAGTGTACTTCGCCTAGTCTCGGCTCCTCTCGCAGTCCTGCCTGTGACTGTGAGCAGAGCCGAGTCTAGGCGAAGTACACTCGGCCCTGCTCGCTCCTCTCGACAGAAATCGGCGCCAAATTTTAAAAACCGCCGGGACTGACACGATCGCAAAGGCACTGGGCACGGCTGCAGATGGACAGATGAACACTGGGCACGGCTGCAGATGGACAGATGGACACTGGGCACGGCTGCAGATGGACAGATGGACACTGGGCAAGGCTACAGATGGACACTGGGCACGGCTGCAGATGGACAGATGGACACTGGGCACGGCTGCAGATGGACAGATGGACACTGGGCACGGCTGCAGATGGACAGATGGACACTGGGCAAGGCTGCAGATGGACACTGGGCAAGGCTGCATGCTGCATTTAAATGTAAGTTTTTTTTCCTTGAATTTCCCTGCTAAAAGTTTTTTTCCTTAAAATTCCCTCCTAAACTTGGGGTGCGTGTTATACGCCGGTGCGTGTTATACGCCGATATATACGGTATATATATATATATATATATATATCTATAGAAGTATCTATGACAGCGCAGTTATCTGTCATGGTGTATGTCACCCAGGATTCTCAACAAGGCAGGTTGGGGGGCTCCAGTGTGCTTGTGTAATCTGGAGGAAACAGTTTTTTCAGTTTCCTCAGTGCTTGGTAAAACCTCTGTTTGGGATCTAGAGCCTGGAGATTTCATAGTGATCTGTTTGGGAGGAAGTCTCCAATCCCAGGACCAGGGTTTAGGAATAGCCAGGACACTAATTGTGCAAGTGGGTTCTGGGCTTTTTGTAGAGTCATGACGGGACTAGGGTTATGGGTTCCATCCTCCCAAGGAGTTTAGGTGTCCAAGAGAAAAACTAGAGGAGTGCATGTGTAGCGGGTGTTTATTTTCCCGCCAGTAATTTTGAATTTTTGCGGTGACACCAGTGGTGTATCTCCAGTGGTCCACCGGGTGGCGCTGTCACTTTGGGCTGACGGACGAGTCATTGCTGGGTCGAATCTTTTTTTGTCTTTTCTCGGCAGCCGTGTGGTGGGGCGGGGAACCCGCTGCGCAGGCCGGGGGAAGGTATAAAGGGGGCCGGCCATTTTGTCACGGGGTTCGTTGTCCCTGGCACCTTCAGCCTGCGGACGGAGTTCGTTTTTGTCCTCTAGGCGGACTGGGCCTAGAGGACCACCGGAGGTCGTGTTCCACCTCAGGCACCTTTAGCCTGGGGTGAGGTACTCGGATGGCGGTCCGGAGCTCAGTGCCCAACACTGAGTTCCACGAGGGAAGGATCCTAGGGTGCTCCGGAGACGGACGCCTGAATCCGAGGTGGACGTAATGGACCGGGAAGAGCTCCTCATCTGAAGACCCGGTGCAGCATACTGCCGGTGACGGGTGAGCCTCTTGTCGGAGACCGTCCGGAAGGTGAATTCCCTTGTGCGGAGACCATTGCCCACTCTTTGGAGGAGAGTGGAGGAAAGAACTTGTGTCTGGGCCTATATACGCATTCACACCTCCTGTTCTGTTTTGTAAAGCAAGTAAGTCCATGCTATGTTTAAATAAAGGAGTGTTGGACTTGCAACGGTGTGAGGCTCGTTTCCTGGCAGATGACTCCTGGAGGGAGGACCCGATACACAATGCAGGCCCGAAGGTAAAATAAACTTCTGCTAATACCACTTATACATCTGTGGTGGAGGCCTGGCGTAGCGGCCGCGCTCCCTTTCCTATCATACCCCTAGACCAGAGACATTGCGAGCGAGAACTTTAATAGAGGGGATTGGGAGTGTGGTGGGGGTCGGGCGACCCTGTCCGCTACACATGTGTGCAATGGGATAAACAGAGACCCAAGCCTGGGGCCAGAGCAGCAAGGGGCTGCTAGCTAGGGGAACAGTGTCAGTGAGAAAAGGGTCTGCATGTGTAAGCCAGGATGCTGACTCTATCGTTATTTGGTGTTGATAGTGAAAGTCCAATGTGAGGTAAACCCTTTGATTTTGTTTTCTAGAACTTTGAACTCTCTTTAATACAAGTGAGCCAACAAGCCCTTAAATGACAATTTCTGACGTGGTGTGTACTCACTAGTGGGCGCTACATTCAATCTATTCAACCCCAAACTTTTATATTTAATGCCCATAATACAAGGTCCATTTATAAATGTTTTTAAACAAGATTTATGCCATTTCTGCTACACACTTTCCCATTGGATTGAACTAGTACAATGTCTGAATACCAGGAGTCATTTGAATCTTGTGTGAAAATATTTATAAATAGACCCCTTTATATGCAGGTGGACTACAGGGCACAACAATGGGACTACCCCTTCACATATCCCAGAAGGTTGCATTAGTAGAACATACGGTGGCTGTGCGTGGAGCTGCACACATAATCAGAGGGCAGGGCTGTCTGAACCTGAAGGAGAAAGGAGCCAAAGACCTAGACCTAGACCAAAGACCTGGAAATCCTCTGGCGTGTAGAAGCCACCTACCCAGCAACCAGATTAGTAACATAAACATTAATACTTTAAGATAGCAATACCAAAAAGAACCTTTCAAATCAGGTGCTATTTTTTCACTTTCCTTAACTATATGAACCTAAAAGAGACAGCTGGCCAAGAGGACCAAGATGGCAGTGTGGAAACTGCAGCAGATCACAGCAGGAAAATTATGGATGTGCTGGACAGATAAGTATCTGAAGTCAGGACAATTCTTAACAACAGGTAAGAGGGTGCTTAAATGAAAAACATGGGGGTTAAATGAAGTTCCTCTTGAATTTAAACTTTTAGTGAGTCATGAACCATAACCATTAAAAGTATATAACCAACAATCTTATGCCTTGTACACACGATCGGAATTTCTGATGGAAAAAAGCCTGACTGAATTTTTTCATCGGATATTCCGACGGTATGTATGCCCCATCGGACTTTTTCCATCGGAAATTCCGAGGAATTCCGTCGGAGTTTAGATAGAGAACATGTTCTCTTTTACTCCGATGGAATTCCGTCGGAATTCCAATGTGATTTTGGTTGGTCAAAAGTCCGACCATGTGTACGGGGCATTAGGCCTCATTCACACAGCCAAATCTGCTCTGGTGCAGCAAGTATCTTGGGGAAAACTGCAGTTGGGAGCCTAGATGTGCATGGACATCTGTGGTTGGGAAGCCATACAGAGCAGTGACAGGTTGACAATGGCCACAGCTGTCTGCTGGTGTTTAGAAGAAATCACACATGGAACCATTACCTGGAATTAGGGGCAGGTGATCTCCATTGAATACAAGCTGCTTGGCGATCATCTGTTCCTAGCTGCAGGTAATCGCTTCTTTGCCAATACACGTGAACACTGGCGTACAAATTTTGCAAATACTGTTAGCCTGTCATTACTTTGTACAGGCCTCACGGCCATGTCTGCACACACCTGGGCTCCTGGCCACAGTTTTCCATGAGATATGATTTGGCCGTGTGAATGGGACCTTAGTCTTTAATACTCAAGCACCATACATCAAATAGGGTTGACCACCTTAAACCAAGGGAAACACCGTCCACTCACAAATTAATTGACATAACCCCCAAAAGGATAAACTATAATAAACAGAATGACCTGGAAAATGGCAGCTTTCTGTTTTAAATAATAATAGTACAAGTTCTCAGTGACAGCTCCATATAAGGGTCGAAGTACTTCATTATTGGATGTTGATTTTCCTGTCAAAGGGTCAGTTACCAATTTACAGAACAGCCACAGCAGACAGACTTCACCTTGAAAGAATAAGAAGAAAGTCATCAGACCAGCCCAGAAGTCTAGCCTAGCCATCTCATATAAAATAATGCAAACTGAAGTAAAATTGTTAAAGAAGTTCTATAGTCACAGCGTAGACTTTCATTTTATAACATCAGCATTGTAATAACAATACAAACAATAGTTATTTTTGGCAATAGAATATAAACTTACTTGAAAAATTGCCTTTCATGTTATGAGAGCTTCCTGCCTGCTGGTCATCTCTTTCCACATCTTTCTGGATTCCCTGCATGCTTTGCAGCATTTCCTCTGCTTTTTACGTTCCATTTCTAAAGACTACATATTCCATGGTACATTGCTGCCTGCAAGCAGTGATACCTATACTGACTCTGCCTCCTGGCACTCCTCCTCTCAGCACCTCTGTAATTCAGAATGCAGGCTCTGTGAAATGTGTGACACAGCAGTGCCTACTCACAGGACAAAGTGACTACATATCACAGAATTCAAGGAAATAAATGCATGGGGATATTCACAATGTAATTTTACAAACTTCACGATTTTTCAGATTAATAGGAATAGGTTATAATAATTGAAGTACAATATGGAAATTAATATATGATTTTACATTTAGACCATAGGCACACTTTAAGGAAAGAAAGAGGTGAGGTGGGAATGAAAATGGCATGGAGCAACTTATTTTCTGACCCTAACAATATTTATGATTATGTCCTACAAATAGAATTTGGTGAACGGTTTGGGCCAAGCAAAAGTTTGGCTCGAACATCGCCTGTTTGCCTGTTAGGCAAACACCCAAATTTGCAGGTTGTTTGGTCGGTGTTTGCCCCGCCGAACGCCCTGCAATGCACTGCACACTGCACAGTGCATTCAGAGCTTTGCCCAATCAGGGCACAGTGAATAGCTGGTTGTTAAGGAGCAGGAAGCCGGGCACGATGTCCTTAACAACCGATGGACCATCAGTTGTCAATGGGCTTTCCCGCTGACAGCTGAATAAAAAAAAAAGCAGTGCCAGCAATAAAAAAATAAAAAAACCAAAACGTGTGGGGGTCCCCCCAATCCATACCAGGCCCTTTGGATCTTGTATGGATTTTAAGGGGAACCCCACGCCAAAATTAAAAAAAAAACTGTGTGGGGCCTCCCCAGAGTTCATACCAGGCTCTTATACGAGCACGCAGCCTGGCAGGCCAGGAAACGGGGGGTCAAGCAAGCGCCCCCCCACCCCGAACCATACCAGTGCATGCAGGGTCAGTGACATCACAAGGGGGCAGTGCCACCAGGTGACATCGCCATGTGGCCCCCCCTTACCTATGTAAGAACTGTCCAACCGTAAGCTAGCCATTCGGCGGTTTGCCTTAGTTGACTGCAGAGAATTTTTTTTTCTTTTTTGGTTCTGGCAGGGCAGCGGGCATCATTATTGACGATGGATTTACATGTGGAACACTGTTTTTTTTATTTTTGTATAAAGACATTTTCAAAAACTGTGTTTTTTACAGGCAGACTAAGGGGGCTTCCCAGGCACTATATTCAAAGGAATTGAATTTTTTTTTGCACTTGAATCATCATTAAAATTACTGCTCCTGTAAAAAAAAAAAAATTGATACATGTCCCCCAGGGCAGTACCCAGACCCCCATACGCTTTTTATGGCCAATTACTTGCATATAAGCCTTCAAAATTGGGACTTTTGGTTTTTCATAGACTTTAATAGGGTTCACTGTTTGGGTCAGAACTTTTTCTCCGTTTGGGAGTTCTGGTGCGAACCATAGTGTTGGTTATGTAACCATAGTTTACCATAGTGTTGGCATGTAGTTCAAGCATTACTGCGTATGTGACCATTTTAAGGCTACTTGCTAGGTATCCCTTTTCTTTTTGAAATTAATTGGATTTCTATAACTTATCACATCTCATAACACAACATCAACTGAGCCCTGATTTTTAAGGCTGCCGCTCCACAAACACTTTGTTACATGGACACTTCTCTAATAAATTCTTGTCCAGCGCTGCATGCATTAACAATAAAAATGTGTATTTGCTTCACTGGTATTATTCATTGCCTGTCACTGGCTAGAATGAATAAATGCGCAGATTAAAGAAGGTGCGTCTGGAAACTGCAGAACAAAGTCTCCAAAATCCTGTAACCCTTTCAATGCAAGACAAGAAGTAGTTTAGTCTTCGTAAATGAATTAGTGAAGGACACAGAAATTCAGATTAGATGGAATATGGGGTCCACCCAGGTGAGACGGCATCTGTCAGAGACAAGCTTGTTATGTCCAGGCAGGTGACAGGTAGGAAGGAAAGGAGGAGTGACTTTCCTTGCTGGTTCATTGCTCTGCACACCAGTTGGTGCTCCCTGTCTACATGCCTGCCTCTTAGTGACAGCTCCCATCACTTAGATGTGTTGCAGCCACAGCGAGAGCTCTTTGCTTTGTGTAGCTGTCTGTCAGCGTCTCAGCAAAGCTGAAAGCCATAAGAAGGGCAATTAGAAAGCAGGAAAGTGATGGCTTTAGAATTGGATGCACACTGACAGGACCTGGGCAACGCCAGAGCGGGGGTTACCTGCAAATCATTTTTTGTGTCTGACGTAGAATGGAGACAAGAGCTACTGAGATTGCAAGCATGACAGCGAATTCCCTGGACCAAGGATACCTTCACGTGGGCAATGGGCTGGGTATGAGTTTGAATCTCTCAAAAAGAGGACTTGTCATATTCATGTATAGCAATGGACCAAATAAGTAAATATGTCTTCAAAAGATTGGAAATAAAATTATCTGTTAACAAATAACCATACATAAGTATATGAATCATCAGTACCAATGATAATAAAACCTTAAAGGGGTTGTAAAGTCTTGTGTTTTTTCACCTTAATGTATCCTATGCATTAAGGTGAAAAAACACCTTGCACTGTCTGGCCCCCCGAGCCCCCGTTTAACTTACCTTAGCCCTGAACTTCCGTGGGCGCGATCCCGCATCGTTCTCCCCACAGCTTCTCGGCTCTTCATTGGATAGATTGATAGTAGCGTAGCCATTGGCTCCTGCTGCTGTCAATCAAATCCAATGACGCGACCGCAGGGGGCGGGACCGAGTCATACACGAATGTATGACACGGGAGCGCGCCTACAAGGTAACCCCCTATGGGAGAGCGCTTCTCAGAGGGGGTTACCTATTACGGGTAGGAGCCGAGAGATCCGCAGTGGGACCCCAGAAGAGGAGGATCGGAGCCACTCTGTGCAAAACAAACTGCACAGTGGAGGTAAGTATGACATGTTTGTTATTTTTATTTTTTTAAAGTGAACCTATAGTATCACTTTAAGCTAGAAAATAAATATCTTTCTGTGGAAGCTATCCATGCATGTTGTTTACTAACCACTTCACATATCTTTTCTTTTAGACAATGGGTTGCTAAGTAAACAGAATTTTGAAGAAACATTGTCAGTTATCATAGTCTACCTCCTGCTCTAACTGTGACTTCCATTCTATATCATTCAACATCCAATGTTAGCTAACCAAGAGACTCAATCTACACTAGTTTAACCACTATAAAAAACAGAAAAATAATAACAATGATTTAAAAAATGTAGAACGTAATCTAACACTTGTGAAGAGTAAAAAAATAGAGATTTATTTTAACGTGTATGGAGAAAAAGGATGCCTGATAGAATGTAGGAGGGTTAGAACTCCTGTAAGATTTTTATTGCTGTCTGTGTCTCCAGTGGGAAAATTGGTCCTTGTTACCATTATTTCCAGTATAAGAAATAAGTTATAAGAAATGCAAAAACAAATTCTGTTGTCACTGGAATAGGAATAGAGGGGAGGACACATGTTCTGGTGACAGCTGTCCAAAAAAGTATATCCCTTCTCTTTGGAAAGATCTTGCTTTCTGCATGGTCTCTGGGACATGATGTGAAGGTAAATCTCTTTTAAAAATTACAGGGGTCCTAACTATTACCTACTCTGTGCAAAATGCCAAAATAATAAGGGAAGGGCTTGCTTATGGCCTTGTGCAGATGTGCGTGCTGAGTACTTGTATAACCATCAGGGCAACTCTGCATTAGCACCCACCTTTGCTTACATCAGCCTACACTGAGTTGAGGTGCCAGGAAGAAGCTTAAATTGGTTGTAAAGGCTCAAGGTATTTTACCTTCATGCATTATATGCATGAAAGTAAAAAATCTTCTCTGGGGTGCAGCCCCCCCCCCAATACTTACCTGAGCCTCATCACAAACTAGGGATGTGCACAGGATCCTCAGCTCAACTTTCCCTCCTCAGTGAGCCAATGAGGAGAGAGAGAGAGGGGTGGGGCTGAGCCTCAGATCTGTGTGTGAATGGAGACGTAGAGCCACATCTTGGGAAAGAGCCTGCTTGGGTGTCCCTATTGCAAGCTGTTTGCTCTGGGGCACTTGGCAGGAGGGTGGGGCCAGGAGCGCTGGCAAGGGACCCAAGAAGAGGAGGATGCGGGCTGCTCTGTGCAAAACCACTGCACAGAGCAGGTGAGTTGAGTATGATATGTTTGTTATTAAAAAAAAAAAGTTTAATATCACTTTAACCACTTACATAACGCCCGCCGTCGTTATATGTCGCTGCTTGGAAGAGGAATACCGTTGTTATGGTAGCAGCTAGTTGCAATAACCCTGGTATATTCTTCAGCGGGTGGTCCGCTTTCAAATAGAAGTGGTCTCTGCGGCATATTCACAACGAGATCACTTTTATCGGCGGCGAGAGAGGGGTCCCCCCTCCCGCTGCTCTCCGGTGCCCTCCACCACTTCTATGAACCGTCGGCAGCGGCGGAGGCGATCGCATCCTCTCCCTGGGCTGACATGGAGAAGAGTGAGGGGAAGATGGCCCCGGCCCATCTTCATATCATTGCAGGGCGGAAGCGACATCAAAACGTCACTTCTGCCCAGTGCTCTTAGAGGGACATTTTTTTATTTCATTTTAGTTTTTTGACCCCAGATCTCATATTTAAGAGGTCCTGTCATGCTTTTATCTATTACAGGGGATGTTTCCATTCCTTGTGTAGCGGGGTGTTCCCCTTTAATGCAGAGAGACAAGAAGTTCCAGGTGAGAGGTGAGTCGGGAGGAAGTAAAGAGACATTACTGGAAGTGAAAGCAGAGGAGAGAGAGAGACTACATCTCCCAGTACATCTTGCAGCACCCAGGGTACATTGCTCCGGAACAGAGACTGCTGGGGCAGACTTTATAAAGGGGAGGTGGAGTTTGTTCGGTCTTTTTGGACACCCCCTCTCCTAGCAAGAGGATCTCTGTGCTGAACTGCTGTGTGCACAAGGCCTGAAGCCTGGGCCTTGTGCTCCTTTCCAAAGAGCCCTCTGCCAGCCTAGCAGAACCTTAGAGACATCTTCTCATCCTTGCTGCAGTACACCAGAAGGATTGAAGACTTGGATGTCGGTGGATTCCTGTTCCTAGACGAATCGATGGAGGAAACGGACTTGGACTTGTCCGGGTGGTGAGAGCTGTTTAAAGACAGACACTTTATCTTTACTATTCGTTGGGATTACAAAGTTGTTCTTCAAGTGCACCACCGAAAAGATTGCTAGCGAATATTGTTTCACTGAACTTCCATTTAGATCAGTCAGGCCTGACTGCATAGGTAGACATTGCTGGGTGTTAGTCTACCCATGAGGGGAAGTAGCTGTAAAAGGGCAGCGCTAGAGTTGCATAGCAATACTTTATTATTCTGATTACTCTGTTTATCTTTATTACTGTTTATTGCAGGGATCTGCAACTTATAATACTGTTGTTTATTACTTGCCCATTAGCCTCAGTAAAATATCTAGGTCAAGTACATTGGTGTCAGTTTCACTTACTTTAATAGAAGTTTTAAAGTATATCACTGTGTGTGTTTGCCATAGGACTGTGTCACCTAGAGTTGCGGTCACGCGGTCCTATCTCCCCTTACTAGCTGTGCCAGTGGGGGGGTTGAGCATATTGCCGGGGGTTGGCGGAGCTGTCTTCAGGGCCCAACTAAATCTGCGGCCTTCTTAGTTGGAGGTATCGCTACACGTGGGGGTTCTCGTCCGGGATCCTGATACAGCAGGTGAACGCCTGAAGTGCCGGCATGGACCCCACCAAAGTAGTCCAATGGTGCGAAGCAGAAGGGACGCGCTCAGAAGCGAGCGTGGCCATTGAACTTCCAGGGAGTGACTGGAGAGAGAAACAAATTAAAGAAGTGGTACAAATATTGTCCCCGGATAGAAAGGCTTACGTGGTCGCAATGAGACCAGACTCAAGGACCAACTGCACCTATGCACTGATAGAGTGGGGACAGGATGTCCCTGAAAACTTCCACGGTGCCAGTATAAAATTGTCCGAAAAGACTGAGTTCCACCTGACACATCCCAGTCAGAAGCAGTTAGAACCCTTGGACAGGAAAGCAGGGGCTGCTGTTAAATCGCAGGCAGAGCAACAGCTGAGTGATCTGAAACGACAGTACCGTGACATACAAGAGAGGTTTCAGGAGACTTCCAGTATGATAGCTGAACGCATTAAGGAGTTACGTGTCGCTCCTGAGGATCAGAAAGATGGTCAGATAAAGCCCAAACCTGGGAAGGTACCGAAGAAACGAGCTCAGGGTCGCCTGCAGGAAGTAACCATCCGGAAGGATTTCCGCATTGATGGCCAGATAGGAGAAAGAGGGCAGAAGGACAAACTGTCCTACACCAACCTCCTACACCAAATAGAGGTGGGGTTACAGAAAGGATATCAGGAATCTGAAATTAGAGAGGCTGTAATCCATGCCATCAGCCCAGGTTCAAGTGTCAGGGGCATGTTAGAGAGGAAGGGTGGATTGACCCTGAACCAGCTAAAGAGGATACTGAAAAGCTATTATGAGGAGGAAGATGCCGCCGAGTTATTTCATCGACTGATAAATATGACCCAGGAGAGTGGAGAGACTCCTCAGAACTTCCTATTCCGGGCCATTGAGCTCAAGGACCGCCTGTTGTCCACATCCAAGGATGAAGGAAATGGGGAGCATTTTGGAGTCGAGCTAGTCCAAAAGAAATTCCGGAGATCTGTGACTACGGGATTGAGGAGTGACTACATCAAGCTACAGCTGAAGCAGCATTTGGAAGATCCCTTAACTCCGGATGAGGTCCTCATTGAGAAAATGAATGAAGCAGATAAGATGGAGATTGAGAAGGACCAAAAACAGAGGAAACTTCAATCTCCTAGCACCACAAGTGTCAAAGTACAACAGATAGATGTCCCTTCAGACACTCGGGAGCTTAGTGTACTGGCAGCAAGCACTGAACAGGGATCATGGTCTTCACCTATTCACCACTTCCCCACAAGTCAGACTGGACTGGAGGAGCTGTTCCAGACCCAGAAAGAAATACTAGAGATGATGACGATGTTGATGACTCGTCTGGTGAAACCCCAGACAGAAGAGGTCTCACCACTCATGGCACCAAAGACCCCTACCACTAACTGCTCTATGAAACCAATACAGAGAGCCTGCTTCAAATGTGGAGGAAAAGGACATCTCAGGCGAGTATGCCCAAGCCTGATAGTTGAGGAAAAGTCCAAACAGCTGGCGGAAAACTTCGGCGGGCCCCGGTGAAGGAGCCGACCGGGTGCCCATCATTTTCAGTGAGTTCCAAACTGAATGAGAAGCTAAGGAAGAGAAAAGACAAAACTCCTCAGAGGAACTATAGTATCCCTCAGCAGGGGTACACCCCAAAGAGAGAGGGCCAGACCCCTCAGAAGAGGCACAGCATTCCCCAAAGGGAATGCACACCTAAGAAAAACTATAATATCCCTCAGCAGGTCTGTACGCCCATTAAAAGGAGGGGAATCGATGCATACCAGGCCCAAGAAAGACTAAAGTCAAAAGGGAGATGGACGAGAGAGAGACCGAAGGGAAAGGACCAGAAGAAGGCGACTCCTGCCAGGCCATATCCGGAGAAGCTGGTAGGCCCATCTTCTGTAGTGCCCATTCAAGTGGAGGGAGTCTACACCAGAGCCATCTTGAAAACTGGGGCACAAGTGACCCTACTATACCGGGATTTCTACGATAAGCACTTGAGTCATCTGCCCATCCAGAACATAGAGGAGCTGGAAATATGGGGAATTGGAACCCAGAGCTTCCCCTATGATGGCTATCTGCCCATCCGGATGACCTTTGACCCATCTGTGGCTGGGAAGGCCGAAGTGTTTGACACCCTGGCAGTTGTGTGCCCTCGGCCGCCAGGAGCCAACAAGAGCTCCCTTATAATAGGGACAAACACGGACCTGGTCCAAAGACTCCTGACCCCTTTAGTGGAAGAGAAGGGGCAAGCAGCCACCAAGATCCATCCCATGCTGAGGACGGCTTACCAAAGGCTGGTCCTAGAGCAGAAGACCCCGGTGGAGGGGATAGGGAAGGTGTGGAGACTTGGAAGAGGAGGGGTAGTGTTGCAGCCTGGCGAAGTAACCTGTCTCAAAGCCACTGTGAAGCTTACTTGGGAGCAGCCTGGACCCTTTGTCGTGCTGTAATCCGACCCAAAAGGAGAGTCCTCAGGTCTGGAAGTGATACCAGAAGTGATTCCGCTGAAGGTTCTGAAGAAGGCCCATTGTAGAGTTCCAGTGAGTGTTAGAAACACTACCAGAGGCCCCATGGAAATCCCTGCCAGAATGCTGCTGGGCCAGGTGAGCCCTGCTGCCCCAGTTACCCTGTCAGAAGTAAAGGGGACGGGTGAAAGAGGAGATCTTTGGGAGAAGCTGTCCATGGAGAACTTGAATCTATCCAGGGTTTGGAAAGAGAGAGCCAAGGCCCAGTTGACTAGATGGGAGAAGATATTCTCCAGAGATGAGTTCGATGTGGGGTGTGCAAGGAGTGCCACCCATCGGATCCGCCTCCAGGAAGACAAGCCCTTCCGGGAGAGAGTCAGGCGGGTCCCCCTAGCAGATCTGGAGGATCTAAGGGAACAACTTGCAGAACTCAAGAGGACTGGTGTGATACGGGAGTCCAGGAGCCCCTATGCCTCTCCCATAGTGGTGGTCAGAAAGAAGAATGGGTCATTGAGGCTCTGTATAGACTACAGGACTCTCAACAGGAAAACCATCCCCGACCAATACACCACTCCGAGGATAGAGGATGCCCTACAGAGCTTGTCTGGAGCCAAATGGTTCAGCGTTATGGACCTCAAGAGCGGGTACTATCAGATCCCTATGCATCCAGAAGACAAGGAGAAGACAGCTTTCATAACCCCAGTGGGGTTCTTTGAATTCAATCGGATGCCCCAAGGTCTGTCTGGAGCCCCAGCTACTTTCCAACGTCTCATGGAGAAGACTGTAGGAGACATGAACCTTATTGAAGTCCTTGTATACCTGGACGATGTCATTGTCTTTGGGAGAACCTTGGAAGAACACGAAGAGAGGCTGGAAAAAGTGTTGAGAAGACTAAGTGAGGAAGGACTCAAGCTTTCGCCTGAGAAGTGTCGGTTCTACCAGTCTTCTGTGAACTATCTGGGGCACATAGTGTCTGAAGAGGGGGTGGCCACAGACCCTGAGAAATTGGAGGCAGTTACCTCCTGGCCACGACCCACCACAGTAACAGAACTCAGATCCTTCTTGGGGTTCTGCTCCTATTACAGGAGGTTTGTGGAAGGATTCGCCCGAATTGCTAGACCATTGAATGAACTACTCAAGACCGAGGGGGAAGAGGACGACTCAGGGCCCAGGAAGCCGGGAGAGTCAGTCAGAGATCAGCGGAACCAGAAGTGTGAAGAGGCCTTCCAGGCATTAAAGGAGAGCCTAACCACTGCCCCGGTCTTGGCCTATGCAGACCCAACCAAATCCTATGAACTGCACGTGGATGCTAGTCATGACGGTCTGGGAGGAGTACTTTACCAAGAACACGAAGGGCAACTGCGGCCTGTTGCCTACGTGAGTAGGAGCCTGAACCCCTCGGAGAAGAACTACCCCACCCACAAGCTGGAGTTCCTGGCCCTTAAGTGGGCGGTAGTAGACAAACTCAAAGATTACCTATATGGGGCGGAGTTCACTGTGAAGACCGACAACAACCCCCTTACCTACCTTTTCACCATGGCCAAGCTGGACGCCACTGCACACAGGTGGCTGGCTGCACTGTCTGGATTCAGCTTCAGCCTAAAGTATAGGCCAGGGGCTGGGAATCGAGACGCAGACGCTTTGTCCAGGAGATCTCATTCCCCCACCATTGAAATAGAAGATTGGACCCAAGTGGCACCGGACGGGGTGCGGGCCCTTTGTCAAGGAGCTGAATTCCAAGCCCGAGGAGGCTCCAGAGCAGAGGAAATAGGAGTTACCACGGTGGGAGTCCCCAAACACTACTGTGGAGTAGCTCAATTGGAAGAGGACAACCTACCAAGACTGTCCAAGAAGGAATTGAGGTGTGACCAATTGAAAGACCCCATGGGGAGATTGGTCCTGAAGGCCTTGGAGAATCAGGATCCAAACAGACTCATGCGTCAACCTTCAAAAGAAGCTCGCCTGCTGAGGAAGGAGTGGGATAGGTTGCAGTTACATCAGGGAGTGGTCTACCGAAGGGGCCCCTCTGATGACTCAGAAGATAAGTGGCAGCTGTTCCTCCCAGAGAAACATCGGGAGACTGTTCTGATTGCCCTGCATGACAATCATGGCCACCTAGGGGCTGAAAGGACCTTTCAACTTGTCAGAAGTCGGCTCTATTGGCCCTGCATGAGGGCAGAGGTAGAGGAGTACTGCCACTCATGTGCCCGATGCATCCAGAGGAAGACTTTGCCCCATCAAGCTGCCCCAATGGGCCATCTACAAAGTCAAGGCCCAATGGATCTGGTATGCATTGATTTTCTCTGCCTCGAACCCGACCTGAGTGGACTAGGAAATGTTCTGGTGATAACCGACCATTTCACCCGGTATGCCCAGGCTTTCCCGACCAAAGACCAGAAGGCCTCCACCGTAGCCAAGGTACTTATGGAGAAGTACTTTGTCCATTATGGGCTGCCACAGCGACTCCATTCAGATCAAGGGAGGGACTTCGAGAGTAAACTGATCCGGAAGCTCCTGGATTCTTTGTGAATCAAAAAGACTCGAACTACACCTTACCATCCACAGGGAGATGCTCAGCCGGAAAGGTTCAACCGAACCTTGCTCAACATGTTGGGGACTCTGGAAAGTGAGAAAAAGCAACATTGGAGCAAACACATAGCTGCCACAGTACATGCTTACAACTGCACCATCAGTGATGCTACAGGCTACTCCCCATATCGACTCATGTTTGGGAGAGAGGCAAGACTACCTGTGGACCTGGCCTTTGGCACCTCTCTGGACCATTCCTCAGTCACATCCCACAAAGGGTACGTGGACAGGCTCAGACAAAGCCTGAAAGTAGCTTATGAGCAAGCTCAAGCAGCTTCCGACCAAAGGGGGGCTAGAAATAAGAGGAACTTTGACTTGAAGGTCCGGGTGCAAGACCTACAGCCTGGGGATCGAGTGCTGTTACGCAACCTGGGGATCCCTGGGAAGCACAAACTTGCAGACAGATGGAGATCTGAACCTTATGTCATCTGTAGGAAGTTGCCGGGCCTACCTGTCTATAAGTTGAAACCAGAAGGAAAGGTAGGCCCACTAAAGACGTGGCATCGGAATCACCTGCTCCCACTTGCTGAGGCAGTTAGAATACCTCCTGCGGGAGACTCCCCTGATCCGGCCTCTATTCTGGATACTCCTAGGCCGAACACTCGGTCGCAGACCTCCCGAGCTGAAGATGGAGAGGCCTCTCAACTTAGTGAAAATGAAGAAGGAGAACTTGATTGGCTGTGGCCTTCCCCAACTCCAGAAACTTCTAATATTGATCTTCCAGCCACTGAAGACACTCAAGATGGGACACTGAACCCAGAAGCCACAGAGTTCATCCCTTCTAGTCCTTCAGCAGAATACTGGGAAGATGCCCAGGATGGTTGTTCAGAGGGAGGGGAGCCTGAGGCGCCAGAGCCAGAAATCCCAAGAGAGCAAAGGGCTCGAAGAGTCATCCGGCCTCCTAAGAAGCTGACCTACCCACAAATGGGGAACAGTTCGGAAGACTCTGTAGTCACTGCTAGAAGGAATGCTGAGAATCCGGATCCTTCCACTGTCCATTTAGTGGAGGGCAACCCCAGCTCACTCTCTGGCACAGTTAGACAGGTCGCCCCCACTGAAGCGACCTGTAGACAGGACAGCTCCCCATCCTATGATGATTGGTCGGAGGCTCCTCTGTCAATCCTATGCAACCGCATTGAATCTAAAATGTTTTGCAGATCTAAAAATGTTAGATGTCTTTGGGGACCAAAGAGTTCAAGTGGGGGGAGTGTGTAGCGGGGTGTTCCCCTTTAATGCAGAGAGACAAGAAGTTCCAGGTGAGAGGTGAGTCGGGAGGAAGTAAAGAGACATTACTGGAAGTGAAAGCAGAGGAGAGAGAGAGACTACATCTCCCAGTACATCTTGCAGCACCCAGGGTACATTGCTCCGGAACAGAGACTGCTGGGGCAGACTTTATAAAGGGGAGGTGGAGTTTGTTCGGTCTCTTTGGACACCCCCTCTCCTAGCAAGAGGATCTCTGTGCTGAACTGCTGTGTGCACAAGGCCTGAAGCCTGGGCCTTGTGCTCCTTTCCAAAGAGCCCTCTGCCAGCCTAGCAGAACCTTAGAGACATCTTCTCATCCTTGCTGCAGTACACCACAAGGATTGAAGACTTGGATGTCGGTGGATTCCTGTTCCTAGACGAATCGATGGAGGAAACGGACTTGGACTTGTCCGGGTGGTGAGAGCTGTTTAAAGACAGACACTTTATCTTTACTATTCGTTGGGATTACAAAGTTGTTCTTCAAGTGCACCACCGAAAAGATTGCTAGCGAATATTGTTTCACTGAACTTCCATTTAGATCAGTCAGGCCTGACTGCATAGGTAGACATTGCTGGGTGTTAGTCTACCCATGAGGGGAAGTAGCTGTAAAAGGGCAGCGCTAGAGTTGCATAGCAATACTTTATTATTCTGATTACTCTGTTTATCTTTATTACTGTTTATTGCAGGGATCTGCAACTTATAATACTGTTGTTTATTACTTGCCCATTAGCCTCAGTAAAATATCTAGGTCAAGTACATTGGTGTCAGTTTCACTTACTTTAATAGAAGTTTTAAAGTATATCACTGTGTGTGTTTGCCATAGGACTGTGTCACCTAGAGTTGCGGTCACGCGGTCCTATCTCCCCTTACTAGCTGTGCCAGTGGGGGGGTTATGCATATTGCCGGGGGTTGGCGGAGCTGTCTTCAGGGCCCAACTAAATCTGCGGCCTTCTTAGTTGGAGGTATCGCTACACTTGTAATAGGAATAAAAGTGACCCAAAAAGTTTTTATTAAAAAAACAGTGTCAAAATAGTTTTTTTTTATTAAAATAAATAAGAGATTTTGTTTTTTAAAGGCCCCATCCCGACGACCTCATGTGCAGAAGCGAACGCATACGTGAGCAGCGCCCGCATATGAAAACGGTGTTCAAACCACACATGTGAGGTATCGCCGCGATCGTTAGAGTGAGAGCATTAATTATAGCCCTATAACTCGAAAACATGCAACCTGTAGAATTTTTTAAACGTCGCCTATGGAGATTTATAAGGGTAAAAGTTTGTCACCATTCCACGATTGGGCGCAACTTTAAAGCTTGACATGTTGGGTATCAATTTACTCGGTGTAACATTATCTTTCACAATAAAAAAAAATGGGCTAACTTTACTGTTGTCTTATTTTTTAATTAAAAAAAGTGATTTTTTTTTTCAAAAAAAGAAAAAGTGCGCTTGTAAGACCACTGCACAAACACGGTGACAAAAAGTATTGAAATGACCACCATTTTATTCTCTAGGGTGTTAGAAAAAAAAATATATAATGTTTGGGGATTCTAAGTTTTTCTAACAAAAAAATATGTTTTTAACTTGTAAACACCAAATCTCAGAAAGAGGCTCGGTTCTTTAGTGGTTAACAAAGAACGTAAAGAAATGTATAAATCTGTAAATAATGTTTAACATCCATGATCAAAAAAAGGAAGCCTTTAATATCACTTTAAAAGACAGAAGCAGTCTACAGCCAGGATCTATCAGACAGACTCTGTGTTTTTTTTCCTGTGCTCCATCACCTTGCAGTCTATGGGCTACACTGACAAAATGGCATTGGATTACAAGGACTTAGACCACTCTGGCTCCATGAGGAAGTTACACGGGTGCAAAGACTTCTCTTTGTTTGAAGATGAGCTGGACACTTCAGTGCTTCCTTGGCAACTCCAAAAAGTATTCATCCAAAAATTATACATCTTATGTTAAGGCAATGTTCAGCCACCTGGCGAGTGCCTCAAGGGTTTCCACCAGTACCTCCCAGGCCCTGACTATCACAGAGCTGCAGGAGGGGACCACAATGCAGCATCACCATATAAAAGCTTTAGGACCAAGCTTGATAACACAGAGGACTGCCATCTTAAGCTAAAAGGAATCTCAGAAGCCATCAGCCAGGATGACCTTGAACACACAGTCTTTGACTTCTTCAATATGTTTGTAGCGGACCCCCAAATTTGGGGTCGCTATGCTTGAAATTTAGAGGGTGGCCTGAGCAATAGTTTGGCTCAGGCCTTCTGATTCTTTAAAATGGACTCTGCTCTGATGTGGTGGTGCCTGGATGTATAGTTCCCCTTGACCTGTAGGTGGCGCTGTTGCCCAGGTCTTGGGTTGAACCACAGGTGGCATTGTAGCGTGATTGGGTATCCTCTCCCAGAGGCCGTGCGGTGGGCATGGTCTGCCTGCTGTGCATTCCGGGAGGGGGTACATAAGGGGCAGACACCATTAGGGGGGAGGAGAATTCCAGGGGGACCCCTGGTTGTGGAGTTGCGCCTTTGGCCCTGCTGGCCATGGGTGCGTGTGTTGATCGAGAAGTCTCGGGCACCTTTAGCCTGAGGCTACAGCGTTCCAGGTAGGCCCAGTACCTTCAACTGGGTCTACAATCAGACCATCGGAATCCCAGGGTACCAATGGGAGGGTGGCCCGCTCTGAAAGAGAGGAAACTAGGGGAGGACCTGTCCGGAGGACCGGTGAAGGAAGTCACTGTTCCGGGAGATGCCTGGTTGCCTATCAGAGGGAAGGATTCCGTAAGTCGCAAGATAGCTCCTGTAATGTGCCCCATTGGCACTTATGGTCTCTAAAAGTTACAGGCGCTTAAGAGTTCTGGATTCAGGAACTAAAGGATTCTGTGGCAGAGGATCTCCTGAACCTGTCCTTGAAGGGGACGAATCCAAAGAAATTGTTTGTGTTTCACTCCAGCTGCTAGAACCGTGAGAGGGGACTATCCGGGTGAGCAAGGCCCACTCAGGCTTGATTGGCGAGGAATATAGATAGGTGTTGTGTGCCTGAACCTACCTCCCTATTCAACTTATTTTCTCTCTTAAACTTTCCCTGTTGATTGCAAACAAAGGAAAATAAACTCTTTTGTTGGAGTTGATATTGTCTGGACATTGGCCTTCTTAAGGAGAAAAGATAGACTTTTCTCTACATTCTAGGGACGAGATCCAAGGGAAGGAGGTAACTCGCTGCAGGACCCAAAAACATTGTAAACACCGCTCACCCTCTACAAATGGAGGATATTGGGCATGTGGCATGGTGTGTCCTATCCTACAAGTGAAGGTAGGCAGGACAGGGATCTGTGTGCTACACGTTAATAATTTCTATGTGACTCCCTCTCACCACACTTAGTTTCCCAAATGTATTCAATATTGTCTACTTTTAACCACCTTAATCTCTCAGTTTATACAGCTATTTTAGAAAGAGAATTAGACACAAAATTCAGTATTGAGAGGTGCGCATGCGCGGGACTTCCGGGAAGTCGCTCTAAACGGGAGTTCCGCACCGCTCCGGCCTTTCAGAGCCCCCTGAGCGTCCAGACCGAGCGGGAACCGGCCAGATCTTCCCCCATCGCCACCTAAGCGAACCAGGCGCACTATCATATGCCGGGCGGCTCGCAAAAAAGCGAGGTGAGCCGCCAGCTGAACTTTACTCTGGCAGCCCCTGCTTCACCTAAGATGGCGGCCGCAGCATGAGGCAGCATGGAGGACCCGGACTACATGGCGGATTCTCCACCCCATCCCCAGCACCAGATCGGTATGCTGGCAACTCCTGTGAGTACCTGCAATCCCCAAGGGGTCTCCCCAGCATCCACAGAGTCCCTGCTGAACCATACGTTTGGAAATCTCCCCCACTCTCCTATGCTGAGATCCCCCTTAGGCCTGGCAAGCCCCCACCTCTCCTCCCCCTTGCAGCCAGTCCACTCTGCTGACATGCAACTCATGCTACAGAACTTTTCTGAGATGCTAGCCACAGGCCTAGCTCATAATGCCACGCAGATCACTGCTACCATTAAGGCTGATTTGCAGAGCCTGGGAGCCCGCATGGATGCAATTGAGCAAGCAGTGGATAACACTGCTGCCCGCACTAATCAAAATACCACATGCATCCAAACCTTACAAGACCAACTTGAGACAGCTCTCTCTAAGATCGATGATTTAGAGAACAGAAGTAGGAGGTACAATTTCCGTATACGTGGAATCCCTGAATCTGTCACTGACGTTCCCAGCACAGTTAAACTGTTCATTAAAGAACTCATGCCAGACATCCAAGATCATAGATTGGAACTTGACAGAGCTCACAGAGCCCTCCAGCCCCCTCGCTCAGATGGCCTCCCAAGAGACATTATAGTTAAGCCCCATTACTATGGTGTAAAGGAAGACGTCATGAGGCAGACCCGCAACCTGGACAATCTAGCCTTCCAAGGGAATAAAATCCAAATTTTTGCTGACATCTCGACCACCACGGTCCAGAAATGGAGGTCTCTTAAACCCCTCCTGGAGGTCCTCAATCAGAATTCCATCAAGTACCGCTGGGCTTTTCCATTCCGCCTACAATTTTATTTCAGAGACAAACCCTTTGGCTTTTCCACCTTTCAAGATGGCGAACGTCTCCTGCTTCAACTTGGTCTTATCTCCCATGAACAAGGGACAGCCAAATTAGGCTCCTCAAAGCGTCCACCCCCAGGCAGTCCTCTGACCCCGTTATGGAACAAACAGCAACCGAAGAGACAGAGGGAATCCCGCCCCCCGAGATGAGAGACTTCTTTCTTCTTTTACCCCTGTACAGGAGTTGTGCTGTTTTTGTCTACCCCTAATGTCTCAGAGGGCTAACCACTCTCCCTCTCTAGTAAGGTGGTAGACAGCCCCGCACAGCCCTAACTCGCATTGGGCGGGCTAGGGTCCCGTTCGGTTTGGTATGGGTCCCACTTGCCCACCTAATGGCTAGTTGGGACTGCCAATACCTCCTGTTCCTCCTACCTCGGTGAGGAGGACACTTCCACTGACTTTCTAACTTGTTGCATTTATGATATGATATGCCTGTTTTAGTTCCTACCCAGGATTAAGCCTAGTAGCCTAAACTTCTCCTCCCCCCTACCGCCCCATCCCCTTCTTACCCTCCCTACCCATCTCCCCTTTCCCCCTCTTGCAGGCTCCACTCCTTGCAATGGTGATGCTCTGGTTGATCAAACTTGCAAAACGTTATATTGGTTTATCTAGAATATTTTTTGCACTTTGGCCGTTCCTATACTGATTTACCCCCCATTGGGGGATCTGACGGCCGGAGCGGCTCATCATGCCGCTCTCTCTGTTGTGACGCGGAGGGTCGTTTGATCCCTCTGGTGACATCAGGTAGACAACCCTTACTGGGGTTGCACTCTCTCCAAGACCCCTCTTGCAGGTGTCCTTGGACTTGGACCCGGCTAGCCGGTCCTGTTGAATTTCTTCTGTATTGTTGTTTTGAATATGTTTGTTTTGTTCTCTTTTTGTGAATTAATTAACCAACATAATGACATCTCTGATCTTTTTTCCTTTCTCTCTTCTATCTCTTCACCTACGCCTTCTCTCCTCCCCACAGTATTCTCCTTCCCCTCCCTCCAGGACCCCTTGCGGAGACCTCCCCCAGAACTTGCTTCAGGGCGTTTGTTGTTAACCTACTTCACGCTGGATATCCGAATTCTCCCTTCTCTTCAGGTAAGCTCCCCTTTTACATTCTCGCACCCCCCCTCGGGCACTCATGGCTGAGACTGACACTTGCAAGCTGCCTTTAAAGGTAGCTACGCACAATACACAGGGACTTAATTCTCCCTCTAAACGCCGGAAAGCCTTTCAGAGCTACCACGCCAGAAGCCTTGATGTTGTCTTTCTCCAGGAGACCCATTTCCCTGCTAGCTATAACCCTTCCTTCCTCCACCGCAACTTTCCCACTTTCTACCTTGCGAATGCAGATACCAAACAGAGAGGGGTGGCCATTCTCTTGGCTAAACGTATCCCATTCACCCACATCCACACGATACGTGATGAAGATGGTAGGTTCCTACTGGTCAAGGGACTCATAGAAGGGGTGACGTACTCTTTTGTATCATACTATGCCCCCAATCGGGGCCAGGCAAAATTTTTTGCATCCATGTTCTCAACCCTATCCCCTCATCTAGAAGGTAGAATCCTAATAGGGGGTGACTCCAACATCACGTTTGACCATAAACTTGATAAATCCCACCAGGACAGACCCCGCCTTAAGAGACCCTCCAAACAAAGCCTTAGAATAGCCCGCCTCCTACACGACTTGGGCCTGATTGACTCATGGAGGGAGTTGAACCCCACGGCCAAGGACTACACTCATTATTCTGCACCCCACAAGACATATGCCAGGATTGACCACATCCTCATACCCAATTCAGATATCCACACGGCTACTCACTCCTCAATTCAAGAAGTTCCGTGGTCGGACCATTCCTTAGTAACCCTTAGACTCTCTAGCGCCCTATCACTCCCAGGCCCCCCTCAGTGGCGCTTGAGTAAATCCCTCCTGGCCAACCCGGTCCACTGCACCATGCTGGAAAAAGACATACAAGAATTTTTCCTCCTCAATGACACCGGAGACATAACCCCTAGTTCTCTCTGGGGAGCTCATAAAGCCGTCTTGAGGGGGAAGATGATTCAGATGGCTTCCAACCTGAAAAAAGGACGGAAGGCGGACGTAGAAAAATTGGAAAGGAATTTTAAACTAGTTGGTAAAGCCCATAAGTCTAAACCCACTCCCGCCAGTTTAACCAAACTAGAATCCGCTCGCATCGCTTTAAATCTAGCCTTAACCTCAAACGCAGACAAACACTTGAGCTGGTTAAACGGCAAATTCTACTTACAATCTGATAAAATAGGCACACGCTTGGCGGCCAAACTCTCCCCAAAGATCAAAAATATCTCCTTACCCAAGATTAAATCGTTATCAGGCTCTCTCACCCAGAACCCTCATAAAATCCTAGAAACCTTCCAGGCTTTCTACTCCAAACTATACACATCTCCCTCCTCGGCTGACCCTGTTCCCGTAGAATCCTTTTTGGCGGACATTGATCTCCCCAAAATTTCAGAGTCCCATAGATCCATGATGGAGTCACCTTTTCGTACTGAGGAGGTCCAGGAAGTTATCAAACATATCAACACAGATTCAGCGCCAGGGCCGGACGGCTTCTCTGCCCTTTACTACAAAACCTTCTCGGGGGTCCTTGCTCCTCGTTTGGCCCATCTCTTTAACTCCATTCGTGAAGGCTCCACTCTCGAACCCGCTGCCAATAACGCATACATCTCTGTGATCCCCAAACAGGGAAAAAATCCTAGTGATGTAGGCAACTATAGGCCAATCTCATTGATCAACAATGACCTGAAAATCATGACCAAGATTTTGGCAAACAGAATGGCCTCCTTCATAGCTTCCTATGTGCATAAGGATCAGGTGGGTTTCATCCCTGGGAGACAGGGACCGGACCAGATCAGGAGAGCGGTAGATTTGATTTCCCTCTTGCAATCCTCCTGGGATGGCGGATCCCCCCAGGAGGGATACATTCTCTCCATTGACCTTCAAAAGGCCTTTGACTCGGTCACCTGGCCATATCTCTTTACCACTCTACGCCATTGGGGCTTTGGCCCAGAATTCCTAAGAACCCTGGAATCTCTATACTCTTCCCCGAAAGCCCAGATCAAATTGCAGGGACACCTCTCCGATCAATTCCCAATCTCAAAAGGTACCAGACAGGGCTGCCCACTCTCCCCTATTTTCTTTGCGATAGCGATAGAATCTCTAGCTTTAGCAATTAGACAACACCCAGACATTCATGGGGTTCAATGTTGCCAACACACACACAAATGTGCCCTCTTTGCGGACGACGTTCTCCTCTTCGTCACCTCCCCTCTCAAGTCGACCCCCAATATTCTCCAACTACTCAACACTTTTGGAATGGTCTCTGGCCTTCAGGTCAACATGTCGAAGTCAATGGCCCTAAATGTCACCACACCCCGAGACATGGTCGATAAGCTCAAGACTAACTTCCCCTTCTCCTGGAGCGCTTCTTCTCTTCCCTATCTGGGAGTCTTTCTCACCCCAAAAGTAGAGCTCCTATTCCAACACAATTATCCTATCATGTTCAAAAAACTCACAACTGAACTTACACAATGGTCTCTCTATAATTTGTCCTGGCTAGGTAGAGTCAATGCGGTCAAGATGACCCTCTTGCCCAAATTGCTCTATCTATTCCGTTCTCTGCCTATCCCTGTCAAAAAGCAAACACTGGATAGACTCCAATCGAAGATCATACAGTTCATATGGGGGAATAAAGGACATTGTCTATCTAAAAAGGTTCTGTATAGAGCAAGGAAGAAGGGAGGCCTTGGCCTTCCCAATATATGGTGGTACTACCAAGCGGCCCAACTCTGTCAATTCTCAGCGATATATACTAAAGGACCTAAACCAGACTGGGTAGACATAGAAAGGCAGGCAACCCCTAACCACACACTGGACTATTTAGCCTGGAGACCACGTAGGGACCGCCCCTCGATCCTATCACCCGCCCTTTCGCACTCAATGGCTCTCTGTGCTACCCTTCATAAACATTCATCACTATCCTCTTCCTGGCACCCCCTAGCTCACATATTCCACAACCCCCAATTCCCCCCAGGTCTAAACATCAAGGCTTTTGGATGGTGGCTCGACAAGGGGCTATACAGAATAGGACAATATTTTAACAATGATGGCCCCATCTCGCTCAAATACTGCACTTCCAAACTGGACATGCCATCCTCCGAAACTTTCCGCTACTCTCAGCTGTTACATTTTCTGCGGGGGTCTGGAAAAGCTCAGAAAACCCACTTACTGTCACTAAATACGAGCTCTGGTGCTCCTCAGCCATGGGCGTCAGGGGAGGCATCTCCCTGATCTATTCAGCATTAGCTGATCCTCGGGGCAAAGCGAGCTATATGTCAAAATGGGAGCATGACCTCCAGTTTGATTGGGACCTAGACACTTGGCACACAAACTTCTTTCGCTCGTTTAAGGGTATCTTAAATACCTCTCTGATGGAAGCTGACGTTAAGGTTATCTCCAGATGGTACCTGGTCCCCACTCATCTTTCTAAGTTCTACCCGCAGTCTTCCCCCCTCTGCTTCAGAGGATGTGGCCTCGTAGGCTCTCACCTCCACACCCTCTGGGAATGCCCTAAAATTAGGGGGTTCTGGAATAGAATTTTCAGCCTCATTCGTAAAGTCACGGGTTTCGAGGTGAAACAAAAACCTACTATTGCCCTCCTTAATGATGATATCCCTAAGGTCCCTAAATTGTCCCGCTCTCTCATACACTTCATCCTATTAGGGGCCAAGATTACCTTGGCCCACGCCTGGAAATCGCCCTCGGTGTCATTCCGCCAAGCGAAACACAAGATCTCCTGGATAATGACACAGGAAAGGATCTCTAATAACTTACTAAACAATCCAGAAAAGTTCCGCCTTATTTGGGAACCCTGGGCTACACATGTAGGCATTTCCCTCCTTCTCCAATAGGTAAGCGATGGACATCCCATATTGGGCTTGTGGCCGATCATTCTTCCTCCCTCTCCGCGAGGAGTCCTGGCTTCCCCCCCCCTCCTTTCCTTCTTAGTCTCTAGTTCGGCCCCCCTTCTCTTCCTCACCTCTACTTCCTCTTTTCTTTTCTTACTACTCTCAATCTCTGTACTAGACTGTCGCTAGCAACTCAGGGAATACATATGTTCAGTCTTTCTTGTTTTATGTTGAGGGATACAGCTAGAGGCTCAGCCTTACAGGCTTATGGAAACCACTCCATTATTTGGGCTCTTTAACCCGCTCAGACGATTAATAGAGGTTCGAGCTCAGACTTTTCCCGGATGACTCGCTCCATTAGGGGGTAAGCTACCGGTTTAGGCAGACGGGTCGCCAAACCCCTTGTTCATACCCCTCCCTGGGTGTTCTGTTCCCGACCGCTCCGTGCACAGCAGGATCCCAATTGGGGTGCTTGGACTGGTTGGGAGCAGAAGTAGGGCCGTTGTCCCTCAGAGCCTCCTTTAAAATTTATTGGCGCCTATTTATTCTTTGTATACAGAGTCTGCTCTACCCTCTATATTAGGCATTGTGGTCTATGATATTGTGATGGAACATATTTCCAAGGGGCCTTCTCTAGTTTGTTACTGAAGATCATACTCTGTACCGACCTCAGATGAGGTCCTTTGTTACCTTCTTTTATTATTGTACTGCACTTAATTACAATAAACCTTTTTTGAAAATCAAAAAAAAATAAAAAAAATTCAGTATTGAGGTATGGGAGACTTAACTCTCGCTAATATACTCTCCGTTGCTCGTACAGCTCAGGAAGAGAATTTCAAAATTCTTACCCGTTGGTATAGATGCCCAGATGTCCTTCACCGTATTATTCTGACTCTTCCTAATATATGCTGGAGGTGTAATAATTCAGTGGGCAATATGACCCATATTTGAGTCAAATGCCACCTTTTTAAAGTGATTCTAGAATATATATTATAGAGTAACAGGTACAAGTATAAAGCCAAATCCACAAATACTTTTGTTATCTACTGTATGATCCTGGGACCGATCAAAGTGGTTTAAAAATATGTGTGCCATCATTTTTTGATAGTGGCCAGGGCTGTCATCCCCTGACAGATTTCACAATTCTAACTGTGTTTGAATGGATTGGGGATCTAGATACCATTGGAGTGTTTTCTGTAACTCACAGGAGTGTGAGGTTACTATATGTATCTAGGCTGGTGATACAATGGGGTCATGCCGGAGATAAAGAATATTTTTTTTTATTCTTCTTTTTCTTAAAAATGATTGGATGAGGGTATTCAGGAAAAGCTATTTACTTTATGTCCACTTGGCGCCCAGAGGCCGTTATATGAAGTCCTGGGCTTTGTGGGGCTATATCTGAATGATTCCTGCAGCTACAGGCATCATTCAGATATCGGCATTTTCAGCCGGCGATTCCCTACACCATAAGAATGATCATAGCGGCTGTTTCGCTGCTTGATCGGCTGCAAAAGGGGAAGTCCCCCCTCCCGCCGCACTCCGGTGCTTCTACCGACTCACCTGTACGATCGGTGAGTCATAGAACGGATCCGCCGGATGTGGATTAATAGACCAAACTGCTCCTCCTATAAAATGGGAAGCTCTCACATGTGGAACACTTATTATTACCCAAGTGGCCAAGTCAAAGAAGAAAAACACTGGCAAAAATCACAAATTATTAGCTGATATACATGCTGTCTAAACAAAACACAAAACTGCTGGAGATGCACCAATTCACTTGCTACTCATCCAGCTCTTCACACAACTATTCCAACTACTTGACCAGAGTTATTTGAAACATTTAAACACCTTGTTTGGGGTGGTATTTATACAATGTAAACCTCAACTTTCTGCAATTCTAGAGATAACTTTAAATGCACTTTTTAATGCCCTGTACACACGATCGGAATTTCCGATGAAACAAGTCCGATGGACTTGTTTCATTGGAAATTCTGATCGTGTGTGGGCCCCATCGGACTTTTTTCCATCGGTGTAAAAAAATAGAACATGTTTTAAATTTTTCCGATGGAAAAAAAAACGATAGGAAATTCCGATCATCTGTGTGGAACTCCATCGGAGAAAAATCCACGCATGCTCAGACTAAATTAGGAGACGGGAGCGCTTGTTCTGGTAAAACTAGCGTTCGTAATGGAGATAGCACATTCGTCATGCTGCGAATTAATGCATTGGTAAATGTAGCACATTATTTTCTTCTTTCTAATGCTAGAACAAATTTTATTTTTGCGGATATTCTCACCGAGTTCTGACAAACTTATTTCTTTGTTTCTTGTGATCTCATGAATCTTCGTATTTTATTTTAAAGCCAGGTCTCCAAAATATCCTAATATTTATTTTAAGCGCGAATCGGCTAACACCAAACTTTTACTAACACGCGGTAACACGAAATCAGCAAAAGCAGCCCAAAGGGTGGCGCCGTTGGATTTGAACTTCCCCTTTATAGTGACGTCGTACGCGCTGTACGTCACCGCGTTTTGGACAGTCGGAATTTGGTCTGATGGTGTGTATGCAAGACAGCTTTGAATGGAATTCCGATTCTGTGTACAGGGCATTAGACTTGCCCCTTCATGATACAAATGCAGGAGGCTCACATCATCATTATTCCCCTATTACAAAAAGGACCCCACTCAAAGTGCATGTTACCAACCAATCTCCTCAATCAACAAAGACCTAAAGTTTTATGCCAAACTGTTGGCTTGTTTGCTTAGACTGGAACATACTGTGCCAATTTTGCAACAAATGGGTCTCCCTTTAACAATTTCTGAAACAAAAAAGGCCCCTTATCATTTACCCTTTAGGAAAGTCAAAGTGAATGACATATTATCAACACCTATCCTTATTAGAAATGGAACCCAACAGGGTTGTCCAATATGCCCTTACTGATACATCCTTGCTATAAAACAACTGGCTATGAAGATTCAATGTAGGTATAACAATTATCAGTCAACAGCATAGAAAACCGCTCTATGCTAATGTTGCACTTCCTTATGTCTGTGATCCCACTGTAGCATTCCTTTTCACTTAGTTAAAATGTTTTTAGTAAAGGTAACTGCTGCACTCCTTTGATAAATTTTGTGTGTTTGTGTGTTTTTTTTTACATTTTTTGACACTTTCTTCGTGAAATGGTAGGGGTACAATGTACCCCTTACCAATTCACATAGGGGGGAGCCAGGATCTGGGGGTCCCCTTTGTTAAAGGGGTCTTCCAGATTCCGATAAGCCCCCCGCCCGCAGACCCCCACAACCACCGGGCAAGGGTTGTGGGGATGAGGCCCTTGTCCCCATCAACATGGGGACATCCTCCCCATGCATGTG